>OX439380.1:32096863-32696863 GCA_949319315.1 Zelleria hepariella | reverse complement strand
TACCTAATTATATTATGAATATGGATAATGAAACTGAGATAGCTATCTTTATTTCATTCGAGTAGGGGACACGACGAAATTCATAATATCCTAGAAAGGTAGACATACATTGCTAATACAGGGTGGCCTTTAGAAACAACCTTAGCTTTACTAAATATAGTTCAGGAGTTATGATTTTTAACAGATTTAAAGTTTTAGAGTTTAAAAAAACTATTTTTATTTTATAACCTCAAAATTGTTTTTTTTTTTATAACTTTTTTGGTTTTGGTATTAGCTCAAATTTGAAAATATGATTGTCTGTGTAGGTGCATTTGCATAGCCTTGAGTTGTTAAAACATTGTAAAAGTTTGAATGTAAACAATATTTAAAAAATACTTTTCTTCCGCCACAGCATTTGCATTTTATTTATTAAAAAATCAACGGCACGTTAGATTAGATTAGATTAGAATATTCTTTATTGTACTAGAAAACATTATAGACGTTATAGAGCAAAGAAAATATTTAGG
Organism: Zelleria hepariella; assembly: GCA_949319315.1. NCBI lineage: Eukaryota > Metazoa > Arthropoda > Insecta > Lepidoptera > Yponomeutidae > Zelleria > Zelleria hepariella. The sequence goes on along the minus strand of OX439380.1, from coordinate 32,696,357 downwards.
TGGTGATCCCTTATCACCGGGTGCTATTTCCCTGTAAAAAGAGTTAGGATCTTTTGTTACAGCTTGTATAGGCCCAACTAGCGCGGCCAATGAAAAAAAATCATCTTTTTTTCTCAACGCGAGGCTTAACTATTTTCAGGACCTAAGGTTTAGATTCCAGATCCTAGAACCTAAGAATAAATCCTTAAAAAAGTCCTAAAAACTGTCAGTTGCAAACGGGCCATTACGGATCCTTTCTCCCACGTATTACAATCACTACTAACCTCATTTTTTTATTCCAGCTCCTCCCCATCCTCCTCTCGGGACGCCCCACCGCCCTACCAGCTGCCCGAGCACTCGATCCTCAAGTCCCACCTGACGGGCCGGCCCGTGGTCCCCCCGGTGGGACCAGTGGGCCCTGTGGGACGGGCGCGGCCGCAGCAGTGGACTATATCCAAAAGAGACAGTGGGGACTATCAGGAGGAGCAACTGCTGTTTACGAATGAACACTTGCAGCCCGCTCAGCCTATCATCACATACGGACCAGGTGAGGGGTCTTTTCATCATCATCATCATCATCATCATCCGCTGCTTTGCCTTCACGAGGATCATTAGGTAAATTAAAACCAATGGCTCCAGTAGCCCAATATGACCAGTAGGACTAGATAATTGAAGCTATAGGACTTGCTAATGTGGACAGTAGGACAGGATAGTAAAACCAGTGTAACCACTAGCACCAGTATACAGGGTGTTAAAAGACCGCCAACCGACCCGAAAGCCACGCATAGTAGACACCGAAACATAGTACTTTTTCGATAAATTATTGCTGGGAAATGATTTTGGTTTTTTAGGTTATAATTTTGAAAAATATTTTATCACGCAATGGACGTGTGACGCACATAAGTAATATTGCGAAAACGGAGGTATACGTTTATGTTACTTAAGGTTGAAGTGCCGATGTTTAGAATACATTGCGGGTTGCAATTTTAACGTCGTTTTTTATAAGAAATATTCATAATTTTGATATGGCTTCTTAAGAAGGTATGTTAAGAAATAGATACTGAATACATTTCTGCGAAAATAAAATTTTGAAAAGTCAGTCTTTGAACCTCATTATCTCGGAAACCGTTGATTTCCCAGGCATAGTTCTTTGGGCAAAAATGTTCCTTATGATGAGGACAATGCGTGGTTTCCCGCTTTGTTGGCGGTCTTTTAACACCCTGTAGATAGTCTGCTGTCCGCTCGATCATCAAGTCCCACCCGACGGGCCATCCTGTGGTCCCCCCGGTGAGAGCAGTGGACCCGGTGGGACGGGCGCGGCCGCAGCAGTGGGCTATTTCGAGGAGAGACAGCGGGGGCTATCAGTTGTAAATGCTCACTAATGAGCATTTACAACGTAAGGTTGTAAATGCTCACTAATGAGCATTTACAACCTTACGGACCAGGTCTCTATTTCTCCTTGCTTTCTCCTTTGTTTAAATTAATTTCTGGTGTACAATAAAGTATTATTTCTCTCTCTCCATCTCTCTCTCTCTCTTTCTCTTTCTCTCTCTTTTTACTTCCCCAACAGAAAACAGAAATCGGCAAAAACTTTCCCCCATACAAAATGTACGTGACAAGTTTTTTTGCGATTTCTACTTCATAGTCTTTCGAATCCTACGTGAAATAGGATCGATTGGCATAAAGAAAAAAAATCTTATTTTCCCGAACACAATGTATGGGGAAAGTTTTTGCGATTTCTGTCATTCCTAGTAGGTACTCAAATCTCAGTTGGCTCCTTAAAGTCTTTTGATCCCTACATGAAGCGAGATCGATTGGCATTAAAAAAAAATATATATTTTAGCATTTTTCTTGCTGACTGTAATTTTTTTCTTATTATTCTTATTCTTAAAGTTTTCCTGTAACTATAACGGTTAAGGTACCTGCCGTTACTGCCCCGTCTCAAAAACCCACCCTGTATAGGTACATACAAACGTCGGATTGTTCAAGTAGACTCGAAGAACTTCGCTCGTTGAACTAAACTAACCTTGTCCACAGGAATGTACTCAGCGGAGGACATACAACAGGATTACCAGTATTCCGAAGCGGCCAAACCAGGATCATATCATCCAGAATATGGCTACCAACGGCCATACCCCGAGTATGGCGAACTGACCATGATCGAACCTCACGTGAGTTTGTATTTCGTGAGATAAAACATCTGTACAAGGCAATTTTTATTTTCCACCGGAAGTTCGAATTTCTAACAAAGTAATGCTACCTTGCAGCGAATAAAAAAAAGGCCGTTGCATCTACGTAATTAGATGATTTATACAGCATCCAGTGGTACCTTCACCCACACAGTATTTTTTAATAGCTTTATTCCTGAAACACGTGAACTTCTAAATGTGATTTCCAACAACTTTTGTTCGACGACTTTGGCAATTTTTTTTCCTACAGACGGCGACAGGTTATGAGCAGGGCGCTGCGCCGGCGCATCTACAGGGTGAATACACGCACCATGAACTGCCTTCATACGACGCGGCCGTGGCGCAACATTACACCAACACCTACGTGAGTACAGAGTGCCTCTACGAGACTACAGGGTGACTACACGCCACAAACATTTTAAACTTTTTATCTCGCTGTTTACCAGCGCCATTTTGTTTTATTTCACTACGTAAAAGCAATATCGTGGGTAGATAAAAACTGTTGTCACCGGTTTTACCTAAATATGGACATTATCTAAATATGAATAAATTTCAATTAAAAAAAAAACTATTTCAAGAAGAGTAGGACGAAGAAGAGTACAAGATATTTACATAGTATGTTAGTTATAAGACTTAGTATAGCTAAATTAAATTGTGCATACTAGTTTCGTTGGAGTCTGTGCTAGTTCAGAAAATAACTTTACTGTATTGCAATCTCCAGCGCCGTTCAAAATTTGATACAAGGGCAATATTTTTATAGTGGGAAAGGATTTTTGAATGAATATAAATTTACCTTGCCTTATCTATCACCTCTGTTTGAGTCAGATCTGTCTCGATCCGCCATTAGCGAGCGCATTCGTTCAGACTTCAATTCTCTCCGGCAGATAATCGAAGAGAAGAAGCCTCTAGCGCCCCCCGATGCGCCCCTTGCGCCCCCGGCGCCCCCTGCGCCCGGCCCTGGGTCCCCCGCGGTTAGACGGTCGGAGCGCCCGGTGCGCCGGCGACTGTCCGCCAGCTTTGACTATGAGGATACTGACCTGTACATCGACGAGGCACCCGCACCAAGAAGAAGGCCGAGGCACAAGCAACACAGCTCGCCAAGGACTAATAGTGAGTTTTAGGGACGAATAATGAGTTTTAAGGACAAATAATGAGTTTAAGGGACAAGATATGAGTTTTAAGGACAAATAATGCGTTTAAGGGACAAGGTATGAGTTTTAAGGACAAATTACGAGTTTAGGGGACAAGATATGAGTTTTAAAGACAAATAATGAGTTTCAGTGATAAACTACGGAGTTTAAGTGACAACATTTGATTAACAATTATGACTGGGCACAATAATGAGTTTTAGAGACAACAAATAACGTAATTAGATGAAGGCACATTTTTAAACAGGTGGTTCACGTGACCACTTTGGAGACGTACAATAAGGTGGATGGCTTTAGGAGCTTTGAATATGAGGATACGGACCTGTTCATCGACGAAGCGCCTGCACCAAGGAGTAGGCCGAGGCACAAGCATCACAGCTCGCCGAAGACTAAATAGTGAGTTTGAGGGATGAATAATGAGTTTTAGGGACACAGCTTTGACTATCAGGATACGGACCTGTACATCGACGAAGCGCCCGCACCAAGAAGAAGGCCGAGGCACAAGCAACACAGCTCGCCAAGACTAATAGTGAGTTTTAGGGGCGGTTCATGAGTTTAAGGGACACAAATTATGAGTTTAAGGGACAACATTAGATAAAATATTATGACTGGGCACAATAATTATGAGTTTTCGAGACAACATACCTACTTAGTTGAAGGCATATATTTAGGCAAATAATGGGTTAACGGGACCACTTTAAAGGCGAACAATAAGGTGGATGGATGCCTAAGTCTGCCTGTTAATAATGAATTTAAGGGACAAATTATGAGTTTAAGGGACAAGATATGAGTTTTAAGGACAAAAAATGGGTTTCAGTGACAAACTACGGAGTTTAAGGTACGACATTTGATTAAAAATTATGAATGGGCACAATAATCGCTTTTAGCGATAAGGCCGCCAATTGTATGCTTACTGATTAGTTTAAGAATTCCTTTGTAAATTATTTTCGTGTACAATAAAGAGTTTTCTATCTATCTAATGAGTTTTAGAGACAACATAAGGTAATTCGTGGATGGATACCTTTAGGACTCCTGGTCAGCTTTGACTATGAGGATACGGACTCACTATTAGACTAATAGTGAGTTTGAGGGACCAATAATGAGTTTTAGGGACAACTAATGAGTTTTAGAGACACAATTTTTGTTTGATTGTCGCGCCAATGTTGCGCGCGTTGTTGCTGTTAGTACAGTTTTTTCATCTCACGAAAGCTGATGAGACATACTTGTAGTTGTGATGCGTATAGACGCGCGCTCTTGTGTGCGTAACTTCAGGTAGCGTTTTTATTGGATAGTTTTGGCGCGAACTGTGTAACACTACAGGGTGCACTCTAAGTCAATAGCGGAACTTTAATTAGGCTGTCTACTGGTCACTATAAACAACTTCTACTAGGTGGCGAAAAAAATGGAGCTAAATAAATATCTGCTGTTTCATAAATTTGGCGCAGTGCTGAGTCGACCTTTTGTATGGAACAGCTGATATTTTTTTAGCTCCATTTTTTTCGCCACCTAGTACAAGTTGTTTGTATTGATCAGTAGACAGCCTACTTAAAGTTCCGCTATTGACTTAGAGTGCACCCTGTAGTGACTCGGCCGAAACCGAGCGCTCCCGAGCTTACGCACGCAAAGACAATGTGCATTTACATTACGCTATCGTCAGATAAAACATCTGTACTATCTTTAAAAAACTGTTCCTAGGTATTAAATACCAGCCTAGTTTTAAGATAAAAGATCTCCAATAGGTAACTATACCTAGTTTTAAGATATTTCTTTCGCTTCCGTGCTTCGGAAGGCATGTTAAACCGTTGGTCCCGGTTGTTGTTGATTAATAACAATCGTTAAGCCATGTCAGAGACCCTTTGGGTGGCCTAAAAACTCTGACACCAGGGGTAGCCACTACCTCATACGATTACCTACCTAGATATTTCTTTTATCTAGCTTATAAGTTTTGCTGTGCCCGACAGGGTCCATAGAGTTCCTCACATGTAACAATGTTATTTAAGTTCTTATACACTTATGGTTATAATAAAGTATTGAGTATTGAGTAAAAGTACCGTGATGGTAATGTTAGTATGTGGTTTGTTCCAGACGTGTCAAACAGTGGCTACAGACAGCCGGCCGCGCGGCCCGCGCCCGCTAATGGCATTGAGTCGCTCATACAGGCTTCGGTCTTGGCTGAGGAACCGCCTACGGCCACGTGAGTGACAGAATTATCATCTCTTCTTGGCAGAGAATGAGTGATCATCATCGTGAGTCTGTTAACACTCACTTCTTCACACCACTAGTTTATTCATGCAAAAAGAAAAAAATCAAATAATACAATCAATTGGGAAGGCAAAGTTTTTTTTTCGAAAGTCCGTTATTGGCTTAATCTTATCTTTAGACAATATTGAGAAACTTATTTCAATATTTATTTATTTTGGTTCAGTAGTTTGGATTTTACAACGTTTCAAAGATACGGTTTTATGACCTTCACGCGACGGTCTGCATACTGTTGGCGGTCATAGGAACAAAACATTTTAGCGCATAAAAACAAAACTACTGGACCAAAATAAAAAATATTTAAATTAGTTTCTTAATATTGTCTAAAAATAAGTTTAAGCCAATAACGGACTTTCGAACACAAAACTTTGCCTACCCAATTACAATAAAATTCCCAAAAAAGCTTCGTCTTAAATTAAAATTAAGATTAATAAAATAAAATCATAAAAGCCATCATACAATTAAAATAAAATACGGAATGTCAAAAACTATAACTAACTAAACAACCCGCCCCGAACCATATCTGACCCAAAGGTCCCCAACACGCTGGCAGCGTTTCCGCGCTGCACAGCGAGGGAGACTCTTTGCATCAAAAATGCCCCGGAGCGAGAGTCAAAACCACGGTCCCTCAAGCGACGACCCAACTCCGTAATAAACGTTTTCGCCTGTGCCACACCACTTCTGAATGTGGGTTCCAACAACTTTTGTTCTACGACTTTTCGAATAGCTCGAAACTTTTTATTTATTGAACGTTTGTTATTCTAGCTCTGCCTACGCGGCGCGCTTTCTTGCCCCTCCGCTCTCTACCACCTTTCCTACCTCTCCTGCTCCTGTTTGTTAAACTGGCCGCAAATTTTGAAAAAAAAAAATATTTATGAAAAAAATTAAAAAACAAAAGTTGTTGGAAATCTCCACCGAACTAAATCCCATAGAATCTGCATTACGTATAAAATCACAATAAAAACTTGTCCCCACAGAAACAAATGATATCAGCAATAGAACAATACGAAACATCATTTCGACCATACGTCTAATATTCGAATGTCAACCTTATTGCATTAGTGTACAGTTTTACTTTAATTGCATAGACTACGAGCAAATAAGCTCCCAAAGGCAGTTTGGACATCTATTTTTCCAGACACATTTCAGAGTTCTATGTTGTATCTAGTTTTATCCTTGATCGAAGGAAATCTCATTTAGAAGTTGAGGTGTTTCAGGAAAAAAGTTATTTAAAACATACCTTTTATGAACACCCTGTACTAAGTCATGGTTGGTTTGTTGCAGCGAGGACGCGGCGGTAGCTGGCATGCTCAGCATCAGTGAACAGCGGTACACACCACAGAGAACCTTCGGTCTAGCTGCGGGCAGCCCCGTCGGTACTCAGCACAGGTATTATTACCTTCCCAGAATATCGCCCACTTGTACACTTTCCTAAAATATTATCTAGTAGACTGGAGGTAAAATCTCAAATTCCTTCTCCTTTCGGTTAACTTAATTTCGAGAAACTATTTGACACCGTGTTTTTAGACTGATTCAACTCAGCTGAACACGATTTTTCCCGATTTCAAGCCGTCCCCACTCTTTACATACTCTCTTTATAGATAGCGTCACGAGTTATGAGCGCTGACCTTGAATGCGCAGAGGTCATTTTTTGGGTCTGTTTGGCGGGGTACGCGGGGGGCGACGGAGAGGCGCGGTCGCCGGCGAGCGCGGGATTGGTAGATCAGTCGCTCTAGCCTCTGAGTACAGTCGCACACATCGTTTTTTTGTTTCGTAGCAGAAAGAATGCCAAAACAAAATGTTTTAAGGCAGGGTGGATAGTGAAACTCCTGCGGGAGAAGTATAGCAATGACGCATCTCTTATTTGCATTCGCATGCAAGATACACTAAAGAAATCGAAAATATTGCCATATCAAACCCTAGAATTAGGTAAGAGCTATCTTATAAGGCAAGTTTCGTGTTGATGTTCGTAATAGATTTGAAGAAATTTTCATTCAAAAACTGAGGAAGTTAGTACTGGGAATTTGTTTTTTTCAACGAAAATATTTTGCAAACTGTCATGATTTACAACACGAAAAATGGTGTGTTTGATAGCACTTACCTAATTCTAGGGTTTGATATGTGAATATTTCGCGATTTTAGTGTATTTACGATTTTGATGTTGTAAATGTGCTATTCTTTTCTCGCAGGCGTTGAATACATTGTTTACTTAGTCAATTTGACAGTTCGTCCGTACCGGGGATCGACGTTCATCCAAACAAAGTGAATCACGTTCCAAACTGTCAAAACTTAGTTTGGTTTTCTGTTTTTTTTTTTTTTAGTTGGTTGTTGCTTGATTGAATAATAACTAGTGGTTCGCCCCGAACTGTGAACTCGCGACCCCATATAAACTTAACAACCCCATATCTCAGCAACCCCTCGACCGATTTGGCTCATGTTCGAACTTAAAAATTCTTTTAATTTCATTTACCCGCCTACCAAATTTCATAATGATCCGACCAAATTTACTCAAGTTATCGTCGAACGAACATTCATACATACATACATACATACATACATACATACATACATACATACATACATACATACATACATACAAACGCCGGATTGTTCTAGTAGACTCGGAGAACTTCGCTCGCTTCGCTCGCTCGTTCAATAAATGCTTGCAGATCTTGCAATAGATAGATATTTTGGATAACAGACGAAGAGCGTGAGTCGTGGGCAGCTGCGGCGTCTGAAGATTCTCTTTCGATCTTTGTATCCAACTGTTGCTTGCTAGTTCAACGCGCGATAGGTACACACGACAGCATGTCAGACTGTACACTTTTGTTGTAAAGTCGCCCGTAACGTAACCGAGTAGAGTGCTAGCATGTAAGGGTCGACGTGCTGTCGTGTGTACACACGACAGCACGTCAGACTGTACACCTCTGTTGTAAAGTTGCCCTTAACGTAACCGAGTAGAGTGCTAGTATGTAAAGGTCGACGTGCTGTCGTGTGTACTTACTAGGTACACACGACAGCACGTCAGAGTGTAAACTTTTGTTGTAAAGTCGCCGTAACGTAACCGAGTAGAGTGCTAGCATGTAAGGGTCGACGTGCTGTCGTGTGTAGGTACATACCTACCTATTACTTACCTAATTTGGTAGTCATCAAGATCGCAGAGTACCTACCTACCCCTTTTTGTCATACGCCGCACGCGACGGCTACCTACCACGGATTTGCCTTACCTAAGCCGCGCGTGACGGCTAAAGTCCGTTCGCTATCATAGTGTCACTTTGATATTTGCCGCCTTGGCGCGCGGCGGCTTTTCACAAAAGAAATTAAAGGAAGCCGACGCGGCGCAAACACGCCAGTGAATTTGGCTCGCCGCTCGTCAAAGAAGCGTCGTATTGAAAGGTTGTGCTTGTGACTTAGTATTTTGTATTGAGTGTCGATCGCTCTGCGTGAAGATAAAATGTTTTTTCGTCCGTGGAAGGACCGCGAGGTGCCTCTAGACGCAACTTCGAATGACGCAAAAATTAAAAGACGAAGGTTTTGTAAAACATTTTAGTAAATTCCAGTTAGGTAATGTCCATCAGCATTGTGTTGAAATGAATATGTCTGCGCCCATCACAGATACTTCGAAAATAGTTGGTATCCCAAGAACCAAGATTGCCGTCGTGTGTCAATAGGATAGCGAACGGACTTTACCTACCACAGATTTGCCTTCATCGAGTCCTATCAAATATGTATAACGTGTTAGTAACAAAAGATCTTAACTCTTTTTGCAGGGTTTACCTTCTGCCTACTGATCAACAAGATCACTACCTGCTGAAAAACATTTTTTATTTTATAACCTCAAAAGTGAAAATAAATCCAGTTTTTCTTTTTTTATTTAGGCCTAGTTCAAATTAAAACATGATTGTGTGCGTAAGTGCATTGGCATATTTTTAAGCTGATAAATAAAACACGGTGAAAATCAGTGAAAACCATATTATTTTAAAAGTACTTTTCTCTTGCCACAGCGGTAACATTTTATTAATAAAAAATCAATGGAACTTCATAGACCAAAAAATCCCTATCACCGGGTGCTATTCTATTACCCTGTAAAAAGAGATATTTATCTACCTACATCTTTATTTATACAATGTATAGTACTGTATAAAAACATACAAAGGAATCCTAAAGTTAGTAATATAGACTGAATTTTATAAAAACCAAAAACCATTTGGCAAAACATACTTTATTATCATAACCATGTGTGTACGGTCGGCCACAGTCACAGATACCCCATAGCAGCTCTTACCGCGTGCGGCATAAGGGCGCCAATCAAACAAAGCTAGGATACCCTAGCGTGTGGCCGACTACTGTATGTCGATCTTTCTGCCCTGCCAGCTATAATCTCGGTCTTGCATCGCCACACATCCATGTAGAAGGTTATCTAAAAAGAAAATGATAATTATGTTATACAATAATAATTAAAATACATACGAGTACCTATAGCATTCCTTAGACAAAGTGAAGAAAAACAAAAAAAGATTTAGGGTAAACAAACAGAGTCGTAGTTAAAAAAATACATGCACCTCATAACTTGTTGTTAACTTGTTAATTTCAGTAAGGCTCATAGCTTTTCCAAATTACAATTTGCACGTGTTTTGTAATAAAGTTGTAATTCTTATAGTTTTGTATGGGAATAACATTTAATTGCATCAGCACTATTTAGTTACGCTACACTTTGACTAATTCTACTTTTATGGACTTTCAAAAGTTTTCCATCATTTCGAGACCTTTGCAAGGCTGTTGCACACCCGTAGTGACAGTAAAGTTGTCTTGAATACCTACTTACATCTTGCTTTCAGCACCACTAGCGTGGAGCCCATGTTTAGCCCAAAACCATAACATGGAGCTGGGAGGCACGGACTCATTGTTTAGTCAGCGGTCCTGTTGCTTGCTACCGGATAGTAGGTGGCCTTTGGTTTGTCATCTGCACTTTGGTTGCGAGCAGGCTGCTGCAAAGAAGTAATAGGAGGAGTTTAGTTTAGGGAAGGTACCTACTTTAGTGAAATATGTGCTAGTCCCTTTGAATACCTTATTTGGACTTGAATTATGAAGAAGCTTTAGCAAGCAGTATTGCTACTAGAAACTCACAAATGTAGGTACATAACTTTTAAGACAAAAACATAGCTACATACCCGCACTGCTCACTAACAGTGAAAGAAAATATCATGAGGAAACCCGCAGCTTAGTTAGCTCATCAGATAAGTAAGATTGACGTATTGACCTCTTTTCTGGGGGCTAGGCCGACGATGGTAGTTGCTGGGCAAGCCTACCTACTCCACTAAACAATGTCCCAGACACAGCAGCGTCGAATTGTCACTTCACCCATCTAGTGTAGTGAAGGTGCCACTGGACGCTGTATAATATAAATCATCTCATTGCGTAAGCGTAAAGGTCTCAGTTTTATAGAACATCCAATTCAAAGCTAGTAGGTAATTTCGCTACGAAAATCTGTCAGTAGGTACTTACTTTCAATTCCTAAACATACCGATGTGATAGGTATCAGAAAATTGTTCTGAGTATTCTACTGGAAGGAACACTACATTCAGTCCGCATCCGCAATGAATGAAACACTCTAAACACTGTTTATTTATCACAGGCACCAAAGAGAATTACCGGCACAGCACTTGTACCTATTTTGACAGATATTTTTTTATCTTGTGTCACTACTGCGTTTCGTTCGTTCCATAAAACGTTGAGTTTTGTTACAGTTATTCAAACAACTAGGTAATGCATACTAACATTTAATTTTGATAAGTCATAAATATAAATAAAACGGAATGAACATTTATTTGATTATTATTTTGCTAAAAAATATATTATTTTATCGCACATGAAAAGTCAATCTCGAAAAATGCCAATTTGTTTTACGACGAATTCGAGTTCGCGATCTGGGGGCACGGCAGTGCCCCCGCCAAGTCGAGCGCGAAGCAAACACTGCCGTACCATATTTTACTGGAACCATTTCGCCGCATTTTCAGGCCCAATTATTTGAGAACCTCTGGATAAGACTAGAGTTGTAAAATGACCGTCACATTCCATAACCGTCCGTCATTTATAATAAATGTCCGGTCACAATCGACATTTATGGTCACATTGGACAAATAGATATTTTGACTTGAAAAGTGTGTCGATGCTTTTATTTCGCTCTTGCCCTAGCCATCTTAGGCTGTATGTGCATCGCCGGCGCTGCCCCGCACCCCACGATACAGTGCTATTGGACAAATAGGTATTTTGGCTTCCATAAATGTTACGTTATCTCGTAAATTAAGAGGTTTAGCGCAAAAATAACGAAATTTTCGAACCCCCTTGCACCCCGAAATCAACTATTTTACTTCATTATATTTTCTAAAAACCGATATACAGGGTGTTAAACATTCAGGACAAATTATTATTTAAGAATATAGGCGAAAATTGGGGGATGTCCGGTATTTTCCGGTTCGAAGGACAACTCAATAACAAAAAAAAGGGTATCTCAGCATGTCGCTAACCGTACCTTCTGACCTACCCGTTGTTTTTAATCGTGTTTGACTGTTTGTCACACTTTCAGCAATACCCTGAATGTTTAACACCCTGTTTGTCGGTTTTTAGAAAACAAAAATAAGTAAAATGGTTGATTAAGTGGATATTAGGGGGTTCGAAAATTTTGTTATTTTTGCGCTAAACCACTTAATTTATGGACAGCGTAAATGACATTCGGCCTTAAAAGACGTGCCCGGAATTTACAATTCCCCCTTATCTGTGAAACTACTAAGTCGATTTTTTTTTAATAAATACAGAATATAGGTATTTACCTAGATTGCAGGAAAACCTATAAAAAGATTCCGGTATTTATAGTAACAAAAAATATTATACAGGGTGTTAAAAGACCGCCAACAGACCCGAAAGCCACGCATACTAGACACCAAAACAAAGTAATTTTTCGATAAATTATTGCTGGGAAATGATTTTGGTTTTTTAGGTTATAATTTTGAAAAATATTTTATCACGCAATGGACGTGTAAAGCACAGAAGTCATATTGCGCAAGCGTAGGTATAACTTTATGTTACTTAAGCTTGAAGTGCAAATGTTTAGAATACATTGCGGGTTGCAATTTTAACGTCGTTTATTCTAAGAAATATTCATAATTTTGATATGGCTTCTTGAGAAGGTATGTTAAGAACTAGATACTGAATGCATTTCTGCAAAAAAAAAGTTTTGAAAAGTCCGACTTTGAACCTCATTATCTCGGAAACCGTTGATTTCCCAGGCATAGTTCCTTGGGCAAAAATGTTCCTTATGAGGACAATACGTGGTTTCCCGCTTTGTTGGCTGTCTTTTAACACACTGTATTGTATGTCAGTACGGAACCCTTAGTGCACGAGCCTGAAGCCTTATTGAACGAGCTAGCGAAGCGAGCGAAGTTCTCCGAGTCTACTGGAACAATCCGGCGTTTGTATGTATGTTTGTATGTTTGTATGTATGAATGTTCGTTCGACGATAACTTGAGTAAATTTGGTCGGATCGTTATGAAATTTGGTAGGCGGGTAAACGAAATTAAAAGAATTTTTAAGTTCGAACATGAGCCAAATCGGTCGAGGGGTTGCCGAGATATAGGGTTGTATAGTTTATATGCAAAGCACGCGCGCGCCTGCGCAAATGGCGTAAGCAAAGTTACACATCTGTAACTGGGGTCGCGAGTTCATAGTTCGGAGCGAACCACTAGTATGAACGAGCGAGCGAAGCGAGCGAAGTTCTCCGAGTCTACTTGAACAATACGGCGTTTGTATGTTTGTATGTTTGTATGTATGTATGTATGTATGAATTTTCGTTCGACGATAATTTGAGTAAATTTGGTCGGATCGTTATGAAATTTAGTAGGCGGGTAAATGAAATTAAAAGAATTTTTAAGTTCGAACATGAGCCAAATCGGTCGAGGGGTTGCCGAGATATGGGGTTGTTAAGTTTATATGGGGTCGCGAGTTCACAGTTCGGGGCGAACCACTAGTGCCAATTGGGACCCTATTACTCCACCTCCAATGTCTGTCTGTCCGTCTGTCTATCCGTCTGCCTGTCATTCTATCTGTCCTTCTTTTAAAGGGCTGCCCGGCTGTTTCTTGGGATCCGCAATAGGTAGCGAATTAAAAATATCCCACCAAAAACATTCTGTAAAAACTAGCCAGGTCTCGATGGATCTGCTTGTTTATCTCTAAAAAAGTAATGAAATCTAGACAAAGTCGTGCCAAGTCTAAGGTTCCTTACTGCGATTTCTTTATTATTATAGTTAATGTTGTGAGACTTGGCCGTTGAAGGGTACACAAGCGGTTCTGGCGACAGATTGGTGCAATGGTGTCATGGAGCACCTGGTTTTGTACCCTTGTGTACCCTTCAACAGCCAAGTCTCACAACATTAACTATAATAATAAAGAAATCGCAGTAAGGAACCTTAGACTTGGCACGACTTTGTCTAGATTTCATTACTTTTTTAGAGATAAACAAGCAGATCCATCGAGACCTGGCTAGTTTTTACAGAATGTTTTTGGTGGGATTTCACTTCTTTTTGTAGAAACGAGGGCATATTGATAAATTTTATTAGATTTTCTTATTTGACACAGTTTTTAAATTTGTGTAATGTTCGAGTAGAATAAAGTTAATCGTCCGACTATTTCTTGTTGAACGAGCGAGCGAAGTCCTCCGAGTCTGCTGGAACAATCCGACGTTTGTATGTATGTATGTTTGTATGTATGAATGTTTGTTCGACGATAACTTGAGTAAATTTGGTCGGATCGTTATGAAATTTGATAGGCGGGAAAACTAAATTAAAAGAATTTTTAAATTCGAACATGAGCCAAATCGGTCGATGGGTTGCCGAGATATGGGGTTGTATAGTTTAAATGCAAAGCGCGCGCGCGCCTGCGCGAATGGCGTAAGCAAAGTTATACATCTGTAACTGAGGTCGCGAGTTCATAGTTCGGAGCGAACCACTAGTGGGACGCTATAGGCTAGATTAAATGAAGATGTGTCCCACTACGCTGGATTTTTGCAATGACAGTCGATTTTTTTATGTACCAATAGTAGAAGGGGCATTACCATAATATCTCTAATAAAGCTGATACCAGCTGGGTATATGTCGATCTATAATAGTTTGGTTGGGCTCTTGTGTTTTCTAATCAGGGTCACCAGGTACTCCAGATCTTCGATTATCCTAGTTTTTATAGTTGTCCCTTTATGTGCCCATTAAACCCTAACTCTGTACCACAGCTCTCTGAGTTTATGGGAAGTACTAGTTCTATTAGGGCTCTTGTGTTTTCTAATCAGGGTCACCAGGTACTCCAGATCTTCGATTATCCTAGTTTTTATAGTTTTCCCTTTATGTGCCCATTAAACCCTAACTCTGTACCAAATTTCAGCTCTCTGAGTTTATGGGAAGTACTAGTTCTATTAGGGCTCTTGTGTTTTCTAATCAGGGTCACCAGGTATCCAGATCTTCGATTATCCAAGTTTTTATAGTTGTCCCTTTATGTGCCCATTAAACCCTAACTCTGTACAAAATTTCAGCTCTCTGAGTTTATGGGAAGTACTAGTTCTATTAGGGCTCTTGTGTTTTCTAATCAGGGTCACCAGGTACTCCAGATCTTCGATTATCCTGGTTTTTATAGTTGTCCCTTTATGTGCCCAGTAAACCCTAACTCTGTACCAAATTTCAGCTCTCTGAGTTTATGGGAAGTACTAGTTCTATTAGGGCTCTTGTGTTTTCTAATCAGGGTCACCAGGTACTCCAGATCTTCGATTATCCTAGTTTTTATAGTTTTCCCTTTATGTGCCCATTAAACCCTAACTCTGCACCAAATTTCAGCTCTCTGAGTTTATGGGAAGTACTAGTTCTATTAGGGCTCTTGTGTTTTCTAATCAGGGTCACCAGGTACTCCAGATCTTCGATTATCCTAGTTTTTATAGTTGTCCCTTTATGTGCCCATTAAACCCTAACTCTGTACAAAATTTCAGCTCTCTGAGTTTATGGGAAGTACTAGTTCTATTAGGGCTCTTGTGTTTTCTAATCAGGGTCACCAGTTACTCCAGATCTTCGATTATCCTAGTTTTTATAGTTGTCCCTTTATGTGCCCATTAAACCCTAACTCTGTACCGAATTTCAGCTCTCTGAGTTTATGGGAAGTACTAGTTCTATTAGGGCTCTTGTGTTTTCTAATCAGGGTCACCAGGTACTCCAGATCTTCGATTATCCTAGTTTTTATAGTTGTCCCTTTATGTGCCCATTAAACCCTAACTCTTTACCAAATTTCAGCTCTCTGAGTTTATGGGAAGTACTAGTTCTATTAGGGCTCTTGTGTTTTCTAATCAGGGTCACCAGGTACTCCAGATCTTCGATTATCCTAGTTTTTATAGTTTTCCCTTTATGTGGCCATTCAACCCTAACTCTGTACCAAATTTCAGCTCTCTGAGTTTATGGGAAGTACTAGTTCTATTATGATGATCATGAGTGAGTGAGTGAGTGAGTGAGTGAGTGAGTGTGTGTCATAAATGCGAAACTTTGCTTTCGCTTAACTTCGGAACTAAATGACCTACAGACTTGAAATTTTGGATTTTAAGTATGTGATTATAGCTTACTAGATGACGAAAATTTCTGCGTTCTGGTCTTATCCAGAGGTTCTCAAATAGGGGCCTGAAAATGCGGCGAAATGGTTCCAGTAAAGGATGGTACGGCAGTGTTTGCTTCGCGCTCGACCTGGCGGGGGCACTGCCGTGCCCCCAGATCACAGAACATGTATTGCTATGGCGGGTTACCTAAAAAAAAAACCGCCAAGTGCGAGTCAGGCTCGTGCACTAAGGGTTCCGTACTGACATAATATACAATATTTTTATTACCAAATATAAATACCGGAATCTTTTTATAGGTTTTCCTGCAATTTATAGGTAA
This sequence comes from Zelleria hepariella, assembly GCA_949319315.1. Classification (NCBI taxonomy): domain Eukaryota; kingdom Metazoa; phylum Arthropoda; class Insecta; order Lepidoptera; family Yponomeutidae; genus Zelleria; species Zelleria hepariella. Next base: position 32,679,830 of record OX439380.1, on the reverse strand, counting down.
ATTCTGTATTTATACTGTATTTATTTCAAAAATTTCAGTTTAGTAGTTTCGGGGATAAGGGGAATGGTAAACCGGGCACGTATTTAATTTTTAAGGCCGAATGTCATTTACGCTGTCTATAAATGTTATGTTATCTCGTAAATTAAGAGGTTTAGCGGAAAAAATAACGAAATTTACGAACCCTTAATACCCCCCTTATCAACCATTTTACTTATTTATGTTTTCTAAAAACCGACATACAGGGTGTTACACATTCAGGGTATTGCTGAAAGTGTGACAGACAGTCAAACACGATTTAAAACAACTGGTAGGTCAGTAGGTACGGTTGGCAAGATACCCCTTTTTGTTACTGAGTGGTCCTTCGAACCGGAAAATACCGGACATCCCCCAATTTTTGCCGATATTCTTAAATATTAATTTACCCTAAATGTTTAACACCCTGTATATCGATTTTTAGAAAACCTAAAGAAGTAAAATGGATTATTTCGGGGTGCAAGGGGGTTCGAAAATTTCGTTATTTTTGCGCTAAACCTCTTAATTTACGAGATAACGTAAACGTAACATTTATGGAAGCCAAAATACCTATTTGTCCAATAGCACTGTAACGTGGGGTGCGGGGCAGCGCCGGCGATGCACATACAGCCTAAGATGGCTAGGGCAAGAGCGAAATAAAAGCATCGACACACTTTTCTAGTCAAAATACCTATTTGTCCAATGTGACCATAAATGTCGATTGTAACCGGACATTTATTATAAATGACGGACGGTTATGGAATGTGACGGTCATTTTACAACTCTACTTTTTAGAGATAAACAAGCAGCTCCATCGAGACTTGGCAAGTTTTTTACAAAATGTTTTTAGTGGGATTATTTTCTCTAAAATCTGGTAAGAGCTTTACGACTGTCTTCCCATTCGGTTTGCGATGCATTCGACCGGGCAAGACTGTCAAATTTTAGTTAGCCAATAAGTGATCTACCAAAAAACTTTAGGAGAACTGCATTAGGTAGGGCAGAATGGAAAATTCGATCTTTGTATCCGACTGTTGCTTACTAGTTCAATACGCGATAGGTACACACGACAGCACGTCAGAGAGTAGACTTTTGTTGTAAAGTCGCCCGTAACGTAACCGAGTAGAGTGCTAGCATGTAAGGGTCGACGTGCTGTCGTTGTACTTACTAGGTACACACGACCGCACGTCAGAGTGTACACTTTTGTTGTAAAGTCGCCCGTAATGTAACCGAGTAGAGAGCTAGCATGTAAAAGTCGACGTGCTGTCGTGTGTACTTACTAGGTACACACGACAGCACGTCAGAGTGTACACTTTTGTCGTAAAGTCACTCGTAACGTAACCGAGTAGAGTGCTAGGGTGTAAAGGTCGACGTGCTGTCGTGTGTACTTACTAGGTACACACGACAGAACGTCAGACTGTACACTTTTGTTGTAAAGTCGCCCGTAATGTAACCAAGTAGAGTGCTAGCGTGTAAAGGCTGACATGCTGTCGTGTGTACTTACTAGGTACACACGACAGCACGTCAGCCTGTACACTTTTGTTGTAAAGTCGCCCGTAACGTAACCGAGTAGAGTGTAAAGGTCGACGGGCTGTTGTGTGTACCTAGTAAGTACACACGATAGCACGTTGACCTTTACACGCTAGCACTTTACTCGGTTACGTTACGGGTGACTTGACAACAAAAGTGTACAGTCTGACGTGCTGTCGTGTTTACCTATCGCGCGTTGAACTAGCAAGCAACAGTAAAGTTGGATACAAAGATCGAAAGAGAATCTGCAGACGCCGCAGCTGCCCACGACTCACGCTCTTCGTCTGCTAGCCAAAATATCTATTGCAAGATCTGCAAGCATTAGGTATTATTATTCAATCAATCATTATCCAACTAGAAAAAAAGCTAAGGAGGTACCCATAATAATTGTTCAACGTCATTGCCGCGGCGGTGGATCACTTGGCGTCATGGTGACGTCCGTCTAAGTTCCGAACGTTACTATGGCGGGATTCCGATCTGTTATTTTTGTAATCTGTACAGCGCCCCGCAGAGGGCGTGGCTTCCCACCCCGTCACTCCTCTGCTTCACCCCCTCAAATACCTAAATATCGTCTATGAAGAGCGCCTTAAAAAGACGGTTCAGGAAGATTCGAAAAAGTTATTGAGAACAACACATATTGGATTGAGATTATTTTTCATTGAATGTACACCCGTTTTATCGTAATGTCCGTTAAAATAATTGTATACAAAACCATTTAAAATATAACGAGTGCGAAATCCGCAAAGAATACTTTCAATCTTTAAGTTTAGTCAGTTTCTCCGATTTTTATAGTATCTCACTCAACTATAGTTCAGCTCAGCGTCAGTCTTAGATCCCGCATGGATATTAGACATTTTGCGCGCGATTGTACACACTTGCGCAGACATCCGATCCAGTTTCGTCGAGCGCTCATAACTCGTGACGCTACCTGTACTCACATATTTTAATATAGTCAATATACAAAGTCTTATTGTCTCTCTGTCCGCAGCACTCCAACTAGCAGCAAGCGGTCGCGGCGCGCGGCTGCGGCGGGCAGCGCTGAGGAGGACCAGCTCGATGAGGAGGACGATGAGGACGTCATCAAGGAGGTGCACCGGGACGACGAGTATGGTGAGTCAATATATCGAACTAGGTATCTTTTGTCTGCTCTTGACTTAGTTTTCCAATGTGAAGCAATTTTCATAATTCGGTATTTTAGGAATTTCGATGCGTTTCTATGTTTTCAACCCCCCATAAAAAAAACCCTGTTCTGTTGCTTACAATAATGAAAAGAATACAATATTCTATTCTATTCCAGTGTATCCGTCGTTAGAGATGAGCTCAGATGAAGACGAGGAGTGGACGGCGGGCGCGCGGCGGCGGCGCGTCTCCCGCAGCAAACCTGACTCCAAGAGCAAAGGCGATAAGTGAGTATTATCACCATTTTTTTTTTGAGTTATTTAATAGGGTTTCCTGCCTCAAAAGGCAAAAAGGAACCATCTTAGGATCACTCTGTCTGTCTGTCTGTCTGTCTATCTGTCTGTGTGCATGTCTGTCTGTCTGTCTAGCCAATTTTCTCCGAAACTACTGGACCGATCATATCAACAGATGGCGCTCTACAGCCTTACATCGTGGATTGAGGTATGGTTTCTCAATATGTTGTGCGTAAATGAACTTCGGATGTACGGAATCTTCTCCACGCGAGTTTAACTCGCACTTGTCCGGTTTTGGTCTTTCCTTAAAGTGCCTCTCCATCACTGGAGGTTGGCAGTCAGCTCCCTGCACCGCTCTCTGTGATAGATTCAAAAGTTAGACAATTAAGCCCCCGGCTAATAATATGGACCCGGCCGGCCCCCAAGCACAACATCTGCTTGGCGGGAAATTTCCCTTTATACTCGAGGAGCACGATCACCCGCTCCTCCTAAACGTTAAACTGTTTGTCCCGGTTGTTGTTGATTAATAACAATCGTTGAGGCACAATAGGGCGCAGAACTAGCGCCGCCAATGAAAAAAAGTGGCCACTTTTGGCGATACATGATTGCATACGTAGGTTCTAGAATCTGGAATCATACCTTTTTTTTTATTGTAGCCTGTACAATTGTACATGTCCCACTAGCTGGGCAAAGGCCTTCTCTCAGAGAGAGAGTTCGAGCTTATTCACCACGCGTGCTCAATGCGGGTTGGCGATTTTTGCGTTGAGGGTATAATGCCTCATACGCTCAGGTTTCCTCACGATGTTTTCCTTCACCGTCAGCGAGTGGTATTGCTACTACAAATTCACAAATGTACATAACTTTGAAATTAAACAAAGTCATAGATACATGCCCGCATACGAAGCGGTGGTGGTCTAGTGGGTAGAACAGTGGACACTGAAGTGAAAGGTCCTAGGTTCGATTCCTGGTGCGGGCATGTATCTATGACTTTGTTTAATTTCAAAGTTATGTACATTTGTGGAATCATACCTTAGGTCCTAAAAATAGTTAAGCCTCGCGTTGAGAAATCGCAGGAGAGTTTTTAGCAAAAAACGCCTCCAAAAAGAAGATATGATTATTTTTTTCATTGGCGGCGCTAGTTGTGCGTCCTACTGGGCCTTAAGCCATGTCAGAGGCCCTTGGGCAATCTAAAAACTCTGACGCCAGGGGTAGCCACTAAGGCCTTTTGCATCTACGTTATGTGATGATTTATACAGCGTCCAGTGGCACCTTCCCTCACACTACAGGGTGCACACTAAGTCGATAGCGGAACTTTAAGTAGGCTGTCTACTGATCAATACAAACAACTTGTACTAGGTGGCGACAAAAATGGAGCGAAAAAAAAAATCAGCTATTTCATACATTTGGGGCAGTACTGAGTCGACCTTTTGTATGGAACAGCTGATATTTTTTTTCACTCCATTTTTTTCACCACCTAGTACAAGTTGTTTGTATTGATCAGTAGATAGCCCACTTAAAGTTCCGCTATCGACTTAGAGTGCACCCTGTAGATGGGTGAAGAGACCACTCGGCGCTGCAGTGCCTGGGACATTGTTGTAGATGCAGTAGGCTTGCCCAGCACCTACCACAGCCACTACCTCATAGGATAACGACGAATGACGTGTTGTTCGCAGGGACGAGTCGTGGTCACCGCGCGCGCGACTGGGCCGCCTGGTGCCGCGACTGCGCTCCGGCCGCGCCGCCGTGCGCCGGGAGTGTGTCAGAGCGGCGCTCCACCACGCGAGACACGCGCCCGCCACGCGGCACACGCACCACACGCCCGCTGACAAGGTACATACACACGGATCACACGCCCACTGACAGGGCACATACACACGCACCACACGCCCACTGACAAGGTACATACACACGCATCACACGCCCACTGACAAGGTACATACACACGCATCACACGCCCACTGACAAGGTACATACACACGCATCACACGCCCACTGACACGGTACATACACACGCATCACACGCCCACTGACAAGGTACATACACACGCATCACACGCCCACTGACAAGGTACATACATACGCATCACACGCCCACTGACAAAGTACATACACACGCATCACACGCCCACTGACAAGGTACATACACACGCATCACACGCCCACTGACAAGGTACATACACACGCATCACACGCCCACTGACAAGGTACATACACACGCATCACACGCCCACTGACAAGGTACATACACACGCATCACACGCCCACTGACAAGGTACATACACACGCAGCACACGCCCACTGACAAGGTACATACACACGCATCACACGCCCACTGACAAGGTACATACACACGCATCACACGCCCACTGACAAGGTACATACACACGCATCACACGCCCACTGACAAGGTACATACACACGCATCACACGCCCACTGACAAGGTACATACACACGCATCACACGCCCACTGACAAGGTACATACACACGCATCACACGCCCACTGACAAGGTACATACACACGCAGCACACGCCCACTGACAAGGTACATACACACGCATCACACGCCCACTGACAAGGTACATACACACGCATCACACGCCCACTGACAAGGTACATACACACGCATCACACGCCCACTGACAAGGTACATACACACGCATCACACGCCCACTGACAAGGTACATACACACGCATCACACGCCCACTGACAAGGTACATACACACGCATCACACGCCCACTGACAAGGTACATACACACGCATCTCACGCCCACTGACAAGGTACATACACACGCAGCACACGCCCACTGACAAGGTACATACACACGCATCACACGCCCACTGACAAGGTACATACACACGCATCACACGCCCACTGACAAGGTACATACACACACATCACACGCCCACTGACAAGGTACATACACACGCATCACACGCCCACTGACAAGGTACATACACACGCATCACACGCCCACTGACAAGGTACATACACACGCATCACACGCCCACTGACAAGGTACATACACACGCATCACACGCCCACTGACAAGGTACATACACACGTATCACCCACCCACTGACAAGGTACAGTCGGCCACAGTCTCAGATACCCCTTTTTGTTCGATTGGCGCCCTTATGCCGCGCGCGGTAAGAGCTGCCATGGGGTATCTGAGATTGTGGCCGACCGTACACACGCATCACACGCCCACTGACAAGGTTGCTAGGCAACGCCACCGACTATCCGTTGCTAGGAATCGCCACCGACTCCTTTGCGAATAAGCAAAGAAGAAGGAAACTCATTTCACTAACCTCTTTGCAGGACCTATGTCTATTGTTTTTCTCGCATAGCTGACAAAATCATTTCCTCGCGTCTGTGAGATGAAAAGTTTTGTGTTTCGCACGAATGCAATATTATTTGCGTCTCGTGCTTCTGAGTACCTCGCTACGCTCAGGTTTCTTTTTTTTTTCGCTAGCTCGGTATTAAATTCAAGCACCCGCTGCAAACAATCATTTTGCATTCTTGCGTAACAAATAACTATTGTTGCAGAACGCGAAGCGCGCTGTGATAGCCGCCAAGAGCAGACGGCCGCCGGCGCCCGCGCCTCCGACGCCAAATAAAAACAGTAAGTTGTGTTTGGTCATTAACTACCGAAGAAGGCTTGCCCAGCACCTATACCATCCTGACAGCTTAGTCGGCCTAGCCCACAGGAAATAGCCCACAATAGATATCCTAAGTTTACCAGAAGACCGATTCAAAAAATGTGTAAGGCACATGCTGTGCCTATTTGTCACCATCGATAGATGATTATCTAAATAACAAAGAAGTCTGGCACTAAAATAGTTCAGCGCACGATCACCACACTTACTACCGTGTTATTTATTTATTAAGTACCTACCTGCATTACAAATGTATTATTTTTTTAAGCACGAGATCCTTGGAGTTTCTTTACCATGCTTCTTCTCCAAGAACGATCAGAGCTAGTGAAGCTGGAGAAAAAAAAGTTTCTAGATACGAAGAAGTTGCTAGATGTAAATAACAAAACAACAATAATTATGTGTTCTGGTCTACGAAGCAGTGGCACTGCCTAAAAAACTTGTTGAAGACCAGAAAACATAATCGGCTGAATTATTGTTGTTCTGTTATTTACAATAATGAAAATAATACTATGTTATTGCCGCGAACGAAAAATCGCTGAACAAAAATAGCTCAGTTTAACTACAAAATGTAAAATACTGAGAAAATTTTGAATTTCCCGCCACGTTGCTATCGTCGACCCTTAATGTAGAAAGTTTCAAGAAGCATTTAATTCGCTGTTCCAGATACAAGACTGAAAAAGGGTATGAAGACGGCAAAGCAGCGCCTCGGTAAGATATTGAAGATACACAAAATGGTATATTAGTTCTACTCTTAACTTAGCCTAGTTCGGACTACTAACTGCGTACCTAACTTGGGTGATAACGGACAGGGGAATTGCGCTCTTATGCAGTGGGCTAGATGGATGCGTTTACGGAAAAAAACCTCTCTATTTTAGTGCCGTGAAACAAAGATCGTTGAAGAAAAATTGGTCAGTTTAGCAAATTTTTAATAATTGAAAAAACGCTACTTTTGTTGAACCTTAAGTTGATTGTAGCTTGTAGCTAGGATACCCCTTTTTGTTCAATTGGCGCCCTTCTGTGGCCGACCGTACGTAGATCTCCATCTAGCAAACTGCGGAAGTGCACATAGAGGGCGTTTTGCACTACAAAGACAAACTCAAACGTGTATAATGCGTGCGGGATGAGAATGGGATGGAACCTTGTCAAAGTCAATCGAAAACATACTGTATTTTACTTTGACAAGGTTGCATCCCATTCTCATTCCGTGCGGATTATAATATTTATTAAGTATCATCAATTCAAACAATGTTAAGAGGACTGGCTACCGTGCCCACCCCATCAAAACGTAGAAATCGTTTTGCTACCCCTACGTATTATACTATATATTTGGTTGAGGTTTACGTAGAAAAGATTGACATCGAAATCAATCAGATCGGATGATACATAAATCAAGGATCAAGTAAGTCAAGCTTATTAAAACAATTTTCCGCCATCGGCCGTCACCTTGAAATGTCTAAGGCTTTGAGTCATTAAATTAGGCAACTGCATCTGTCAAAAGTAAAATAAATGGTTGGAAGAGCTGCTCTACCCTTGACGCATTTTTACAATACGGCCGCAATATGGCGCAATTTACAAAATTTTATATTTTACAAATTAAGTCTCATTTTGTGTTTTTATTGAATAAAACAGCCTTACCTTTGAATAAATATTACAAAGTATTTAAAATCAAAGCATTATAATAATAATAATAATATCTTTATTTATTCAGATAACTGGGATCCATTGAATTACAGACTAGTTTAAAATAAATAATAGTTTATAAGTAGGCAATATTTCAGAAATAAATAAGCTCGCAAAGTTTAACTGTGCATTATTGTGAGTAACACATAACGCACGCACGCACACACCCACGTAGCCTATTTATTTCTTTTTATATGTATTTCGACCCATTGTTTAATAAATGGGCCATCTACCCCATTCGCTACAGTGCTCAGGATACCGTTGGAGCTGCCGTTACTATGCGAATTTAAAGAGAAATTAATTTTACAACTTTTAAAATTTGATCGCAATAGCTTCAAGGGTAACTCCCCTGGTATAGGGATAGTAAAAAGGGTTTCTCAGTTTGTATGGGAGAGAGCGCGATAGCCCCTTGTAGTGAACTCGCCCAACAAGGTGTATATTTTATTGAAAGAGGGCACGGACCAATATATTATGTATGTTGTCGGAGAATTACCTGTCTGTCTGTTTGTACGTGTCTTAGTTTATAAGAGCGTGGAGGTTTATTGGTTTTACTTTATCCCCGGTAAAGCCGTGCGACATTTACTTGTATTTTGTTGATCTAGTTCATAAGAATCGCATATTGTGGACGGATTTCGTTGTTCGCTTTACTTTAGATGACGTTTTTGTTTTATTTCTATGTAAATTAATTATACCTTTTTTTGAATGAATGAATTCTGACATTATCGTTTTGTATTGGAAACAAAAAATATGTTATATTCTACAGGGTGTCCCAAGAAGTAAAAAATCAAATGTAAAGTGGGAAGATAGTTGACAATTACCATACCTTCCTTACTCGTTCTATAAAGTCGAAAATAACTTTCTAAGACACCGTGTAAATGTATTTTTAAATAGTATATTAGTGTCATCATTCGGAATCGTCATTTATATTGTTATACTTTTGATTGTTGTTATCCGAGTACGAGATCTGAATATCTGATAAAATGATTTAACTATTTAAGCTTCTGGCCATATAAACATAAAATGGCGGCCGATTTCACGTTACTTTACGGTTTGTGCTATTTGATTTGATTGAATTTGTAAAATTTTTGTATTTTGTTTTGTGAAATTGGCCTCCATTTATTAGTTAACAATTTCAACAGTAATCACAGAGTAGTGTTTCGCTTGTTAGTATCAGTCATACTATAAATTATTAATCTTACGAATTTGTTTTTAGTGGCTTACATGATGGCAGCATTAATTTTATTATTCTCTGCTGTCAACCATCCATTTTATACTAGCCATTATAAGGTTTGTTGCCTAGTATTTTGCACGCCAAATCAAATCAACAATCAACTGAACCCACCTCAGACAATCAATTAAGGGTACATTTAAAGCACATAGTTCTCAACCCCAAACTTTTCTTGAAGATCCACGATAAATATGTGGTATTTTTTAAAATATTACCATTAATAAAGCATTAGTGGGTAAAAACATATTTTTCTTCTTTTAGTGATAATAGTTTTAAACTCTTTATGTTGTCAAAGCATAGAATAATAATAATTATCCTGTAAAAATATGGCTGATACGTGATTTGAAGCAAAACAAAAAATACTTGCATAATCGCATATTTTAAAGTTTTTATTACATAATAATAAAAACGTTACGATCGAATTCAGTATCAGCCTGTATTTTGAAGAAGAAAAAAACTTTATGACAGGGTGTATTTTTCACTGTGAAAAGTCACATTACAAGCTTTAGTATTAAGTCGACATACGAGTAGATAAGTGTATATCTACGCAAACACACATAATGTTATAGATATTTTTTTACTTGACTCCAAAATAGTATATTTCATCCCTTTGTATGCACTGTACACATTTAGATAATTAAATCATCAAACGCCTTTTCGCTTAGATCCAATAAAATATAATATAAATTAAACAAAAAAACGTATAAATCAAATAGAGAACTTTGTTTTTCGGCGAGGCAATATTGTTACGCCATCTTTAAAAATGGCGGCTATGTATCTAAGTAATTTTTCTATGTTTTCGAATAACAATGTATTTTAGTTGGTACGGGCCTATCTAATGCATTGAAGGCCTTTTAGTTGGAGAGCTAGTGACCAATCGACTTATTTTGTCATACACGGCTGGGAGCTTCTAGGATTTTTGGCCAAAAATTGACCCTTTCTAGGTTATAGAAAACGAAATTTCTAACGCGCTCGGCCAATAATAATAGTGATTTCTAAAGTAGTCTTAATAAGCAGCCTAGAAACTCCCAGCCTTGTACGAAAAAATTATACTCAACCCAATTTACACTTTCAAAGTAAAGAAAATAGGAATTTCAACCAAAAAGATTCAGACCAAAAAAAAAAAACAGCGATCATTTTGTCTTAACAACCAGTCTAGAAGCTCCCAGCCTTGAACGACAAAATAAGTAGATTGGTCACCAGCTTTCCAGCTATTATCCTACAAATAATATGGGACACGGATCAAATAGTGTTTATTTTGGTGGTAAACTTAAAACATTATTCATGTCGAGGCGACGTTTCGGCGATCTCCCTAAACAGCTCCAGAGCTCCAACAAGTGTTACCACCAAAATAAACGTTGTTAGACCCCTGTTTAATACATAACGCAAGTAATGAAATTATGAAGAGAAACGATCGAAAACTACAATTAATTTCCCATGACGTCGCTGGCGACACCTTTAATGCAATAAATCGTCGAAAAACAGAGAGAAATAATAAATTAATAGAGAAAGTGAACCTTAGAATGTAACTCTAATAGCTATTATATAAAAAAGGATTTTATTGTAAATGATGCTCGATAAAATTTAAATATATTGTTGCGGCGGATGGAAGTTTTCTAGATGTACACGAATTGTTGTTTTATTTTATTACGTACAATACAGGGTGTTAAAAGACCGCCAACAGACCCGAAAGCTACGCATACTAGACACCAAAACAAAGTACTTTTTCGATAAATTATTGCTGGGAAATGATTTTGGTTTTTTAGGTTATAATTTTGAAAAATATTTTATCACGCAATGGACGTGTAACGCACAGAAGTCATATCGCGCAAGCGTAGGTATAAGTTTATGTTACTTAAGCTTGAGGTGCCGATGTTTAAAATACATTGCGGGTTGCAATTTTAACGTCGTTTTTTGAAGGAAATATTCATAATTTTGATATGGCTTCTTGGGAAGGTATGTTAAGAACTAGATACTGAATGCATTTCTGCAAAAAAAGAGTTTTGAAAAGTCCGACTTTGAACCTCATTATCTCGGAAACCGTTGATTTTCCAGGCATAGTTCCTTGGGCAAAAATGTTCGTTATGTTGAGGACAATACGTGGTTTCCCGCTTTGTTGGCGGTCTTTTAACACCCTGTATACCATCCAGTATGTCAAACATACAATGTATCAAATGTGTATTCTCCTCATATTCTCTTCCGCGTTACACGTCCATTGCGTGATAAAATATTTTTCAAAATTATAACCTAAAAAACCAAAATCATTTCCCAGCAATAATTTATCGAAAAAGTACTTTGTTTTGGTGTCTAGTATGCCAGGCTTTCGGGTCTGTTGGCGGTCTTTTAACACCCTGTATAGTTAGTGGAAGCACCCTATATAAGACCAAATAGCAAAATACAGAAAAAGCAAACCATGCGGTGATTAATTAATTTATCGACTTCCTAGTGTTTGAGTAGATAATATTTTCACTATCATCTTGCAGATGATCACATGATGCACCATTTTTATTGCATTACTAATAACAAAAACATAAACTAAGGCCCGGTTTCCGAGTTAATTTTGCTAAGCAAATGGGTAAGTATCCTCCTGTCTTTGCAGATGTCTCGCAAAAGAGCGTGACAGAGCGATACGTAAGTATGTGCTTAGTTAAAATTCTCAACTCAGAAACCGGGCCTTATCCTCTTAGACGTAATCAGAGGCTTTGTCAACTGAGACTTGCGTATTGCTATTAAATTGAAGCATGCCGTATTAAAAAGAAATAAGAACTACTTCCGTAAAAGTTTTGAACCTGTTTGAGGATTGCCACAGCCTTCTTTAAGGCTGTGGGATTGCTCGTGTGAAGATAAATAGTGCCATTCTTTGAGCACAACGGATTCGCTCCACTTCGGTGTTACTTTGTCTCTGAGACTGATGAAACAGAATTGAAGGTGAGTTCAGTGCAGCGACAAAACTGCTTCGGATATGAACTGACCCGTAATAAGACAGGTAAGCATTGCACATTTGACAGTGGTTTTAGATTTCACATACTTTTATAAACGTCTGGATAACCGACTAGTTTCGACTTTGTCAGTCACGGAGGAGAGTCAATATAACATCTTTACCTACTATTTTTACCCGACTACGCGAAGCAAGAAGGAGGGCTATGATTTTAGCACCGTATGCATGTTTGTGTGATTGTGTGTTCATCTGTTCCCTCGCAGAGCCTAAACCACTCGTCCGATTAAAACAAAATGAGGTGTCGTTGGATTCGTGTAAATCACCCTAGACGTGTTTTAAAAAAAATCCAAGGTGGCGCCGCCATAAAGTGGTGGACCCAAAAATAGAAATTATCGGATTCCATCGTCATGGGTATTCGCATTTGTTAAACCGATGGCATCCGAATACGATGCCTGCCTTTGAGTCTATTTTAAGGATATCTAAGCAAAGTCTTGTTTCAACCCTTTTGGTAGTCGGGTTTGAGTTTTTATGTGAATATTTACTGATTCCTAGTAGAGTTTTTATTTTAATCTTCACTGATTCCTAGTAGGTGGTGAAAAATCGTCAAATGTGCGTGACTAAAGGGTTTAATTTAAACGATTCTAACTTGATCCGCAGACATGGATAGCGAGTGCGTTGTTCATAAGCTTCCTGGGACAAGGCATGGTGCTCAGCTACACATTCTGTCTGCTGCCAGGGTTGAGGGCGCCTGACTCCACCATCAAAGTGGACCTGGACACTGCTTCGTGGCTGGGTAAGAAAAATATCCTGTCCACCTTGGAGCTGTATCCAGCCCAGAAGTTACCACTGCGTTTAGGTATTTTCCTTTTTAAAGCCATACCATAATCATCAAGGGCGTCGCCAAGGGGGGGCAGGGAGGGGCAGCTGCCCCCCCCTAGAGATTCTAAAAAAGTTGCCAAATATAATGCAACCAAAGTCCTAAGTCTTTGAGTTAATTTGCTTGAAGTTCAAGCCTTGAACAATCATTCCCGTACGTCGAAACTCGAATGAATTCGCCAATTCCACTCCTAATATTCCGTACGCTCAACTACGCTCTGGCTGTAGATGTAAGGCTCGTAGTACAAGTGAAAAGCTTCATGTGCTGTCGACTTTACCTACAATTCATACCTACTTTTCTCATTCATAGAGAATGAGAAAAGTATGAATTGTAGTAGGTAAAGTCAACTTGCCCCCCCCTGCGCCATCGGCTGGCGACGCCCTTGATAATCATAACGGTTATTGCTTCATGTGGTAATGACCCATCGAGCTCTTGTTCTTCCCGCCGACCATCTGCCCACAGTGGCGATAAAACTTTGTGCGTAAGTATACTTTCAACTAGCTACTGAAGTTGATCTCAAAACTGTACAAGTTTCAAGATATTTTTATCCCATGTCATTAGGTAGGTAAATTAAAAGCCAAATTTCACCTGAACGTTTCCAGCTTCAGGCATGGGTCCATCGATGATAGTCGGCTTCGTCATCACGACGGTTGCCATGGAGCGCTTCGGTCGCCGCTGGGTCTTCGCTGTAGGCACCGGCATCGGGCTCCTCGCCTGGCTGTTCATCTACTGGGCCAGCGAAATCTCTACCCTCATGCTGGGAAGGCTACTGGGCGGACTAGCTTGCGGGATCTTGTACGGCTCTGGATGCTGTTACATCGCAGAGTTCGCATCACCGGAGTACCGAGGCTTATTTCTAAACATAAAAACCGCTACCGCCAATGTAGGTTACTTGGTTCTGCACGTGCTCGGTGCATTCTTCCACTGGAGAACTCTTTCGCTGATCAGTATGGTCCCGTTAGTTATTTCTTTGTTGATTAACTTTACGTGGCCAGAGAGCCCTTCTTGGTTGCTAAAGAAGAATAGATTCGAGGAGTGCGAAGAGGTCTTCTACTGGCTGAGAGGGCGGAGTGACAACGCCGTCAAAGAACTGGAAGCCATGGTGCGAGCGCAAAAACTGAGGATGTCTCATCCGATAATAAGGGTGTCCTCGTATCGACGCTGTGTTAACTTCCTGAACAAATTCAGGCAGCCAAACTTCCTGAAGCCCGTTGCTTTAGTCGTATCTTGCGGTTTCGTCATGGAGTCCAGTGGCAAACACTTCTTCCCAGCTTACGGGTTGTACATTTTGAATGAAATCTCTGCAGACAAATCCAATTCCTTTTACTACGTGATTGCCGTGGATCTAATTTCAATTGCTTGCTGTGGCTTTTCTTGCGTTTTGGTCCGATTGGTAGGCCGCAAGACGCTACTATTTTTCAGTGCAATCATCGCCTCTATCCTTCTTCTATCAATTTCATTGCTCACTTTCCTGATAACAAGAGGAAGTGTAACCCTGGCGAGCCCCTGGCTCGTCCCGTGTTTGTTCTGCGTCTACTCCCTGTTCTCAAACCTAGGCGGGACCATTATTCCGTTTATCATCTATGCTGAGATATTTCCTCTCTCTCACAGAGAAACGGGCTCAGGCTTAGGAGGCTGCATATTTTCGTTTGCGTACTTCATATACTTGAAATTCTTGCCTTATTCTCTGGCCTACCTGAAGCTGCATGGCACATTCCTAGTGCTTGCTTTGTGTATGATAGTGTCCCTGGTGTATTTGTACTTTGCTCTGCCTGAAACCAGGAATAGGACGCTGCAGGAGATCGAAGATTACTTCGAGCACGGCAGGTTCCTCGATACGGAGGGTCGAGTTGATTACGGTGCTGAAGAGAAGATACTTGCACGGAATTGAAAAAAAAAGAGAACGAAATACCTAAGTAATAGGAATCTTCATACCACTCGCCTACAATCGTGGCCAACCAGCAAAAAGATAGCAAATATTACTCAGTGTTCAGGATTGTGTCTACCCTTGAACACAAGATTGCCGGGGAGTGACGACGAGTTTAGGCTTGCGAATCTGTGGTTTGCTCCTTATGTAGAGAACCTGTGGTTTCTCTTGCTTGGCGAATTTAAAGTTAAGTAGGTATTAGGTAGTTATGATCCCTAATATTGTGTCATTTGCGTATCTTTATGTCGGCTTTAACTTAAGATTAAATGTTAACTTCTAAAATTTATACTTAGTAAATATAAACATTAGGTAGGTACCTATGTCAGATCTGTAATATAACTCACCCTGTCCACGAGCTAGAGAACCGAGACATGGACAGACAAAAACTAATAAACTGACGGCCGGCCGAACAGACACAGTCTTTCAGCTATAATCCGTGCGGGATCAGAATGGGATAATACCTTTTGGAACTGAGACACTCGCGGTCCTGTAGCGTCAGCATTTCGGCAAACTCTAGCTGTCTATGGCAAACTCGCGTCGAAACTTTCTTGTGTTTTCTGTGCGCGTGGGTGTCTGCTCGAGTTTTATCACGTTTTATTCAATTAATGCAATAACATTGTATCGTTTCAGATTACAACCATTGAACATTTTTGTGTATTTCCAATTTCATAACCCTATGATAGAACGTAGAACTAAAAATTGTTTTACTGACGCTACTCGAGAACTGTCATTTTCGATTCAGTTCCAAAAGGTATTATCCCATTCTGATTCCGCACGGATTATACCTTATGTGTTAAAAGAAAACTACAGGGTGCACTCTAAGTCGATAGCGGAACTTTAACTTTAATATTGAACAAACTGTACAAACTGTATTTCATTAGGATATGATGATGACTTTCTTTATAGGAGTTCTCTGAGCATACGACAGGGGTCGCTATTAGCCAGCAAAGTTCATTGGGAAGTTGAAGCATAAATAAAATAATTAATTCCCAGATTCATACTGGTTCACAGATTCCATCTTGCCTGATTCTACAGGGTGCACTCTAAGTCGATAGCGGAACTTTAAGTAGGCTGTCTACTGATCAATACAAACAACTTGTACTAGGTGGCGAAAAAAATTGAGTGAATAAAATATCAGCTGTTCCATACAAAAGATCGACTCAGTACTGCGCCAAATGTATGAAACAACTGATATTTTTTTCGCTCCATTTTTGTCACCACCTCGTACAAGTTGTTTGTATTGATCAGTAGACAGCCTACTTAAAGTTCCGCTATCGACTTAGAGTGCACCCTGTAGAATCAGGCAAGATGGAATCTGTGAACCAGTATGAATCTGGGAATTAATTATTTTATTTATGCTTCAACTTCCCAATGAAGTTGGCTGGCTAATAGCGACCCCTGTCGTATGCTCAGAGAACTCCTATAAAGAAAGTCATCATCATATCCAAATGAAATACAGTTTGTACAGTTTGTTGAATATTAATCAACCAAACTATCGTCATTTTATCTTTATTAACAAAAAGCCTGTCTACAGTACGCACACTTCCAGTTACTTCATAAAATATTTTTTATTAGACTTTCTCAAAATACCTACACCTAATTAAGTACCTATGTTCTCGTTATGAATAATTGGCCGCTACTAAAACAGGTAAGATACGTTTTAAATTTAAATTTAGAAAATACGACAGCGAAACACGGGGATAATCAGAGATGATGTTATAATAATAAAATTGTACTTATTTCAGCTATGGATAGTGGGAGGGATGTCCGTGGATTTCGTCGGTCACGGAATGGTGTTGAGCTACGCGTCTTGTCTACTGGCTGGCTTACGGGCTGAAGACTCTCCCGTCAAATTGGACCTGAATACAGCCTCTTGGTTGGGTAATAGCCATCAGATTCTAATCTTTACCTTTACGTATACCTTTTTTATGTAGCCTGTATACTATCCCACTGCAGGGCAAAAGCCTCCCCCATCTCAGCCCAGAGTTTACGGTCCCGAGCCACCTCCGACCACTCCGGCAAATATTTGTCGAGATAATCTCGCCATCTTCGTCTCGGCCGGCCTCGTCTGCGGTGTCCGCCGCTGGGCACCCACTCAGTGCTTAATAAGCAATCGAAATATCTGCGATGTTTGTAATAAATATGACTCTTTATTTCAGGATCAATTTTGGGTGTAACAATTGGAATCGGCAACCTCATAATTTCCTTTTTTTTGGAAAAGTATGGGCGGCGGTGGATCCACGCCTCGACCATGATAACAAACCTCATCGCCTGGCTAATTCAATACTGGGCATCCGACATTTACACGCTCCTAATCGCAAGAATGCTGGCAGGGTTCTCTATGGCTGGTGGTTACGCCTCAGGTTGCGTTATTTTAGCCGAATATACCACACCAGAATACCGTGGCATGTTTCTAAACATTAAAACAGTCACAATGTTCAGCGGATATTTGATCATGCATATACTGGGCCACTACATGCACTGGAGGACAGTTGCGCTGATGGGTGTGATACCTTGTATCTGTGGGTTTTTGAACAATCTAACATGGCCAGAAAGTCCTTCCTGGTTGGCATCGAAGAATAGATTTGAGGAGTGCGAAAGAACATTCTATTGGCTGAGAGGGCGAGGCGAAAAGGCGGTCAAAGAATTGGAAGCTATGATCCGAGCCCAAAAACTAAGGATGGCCAAAAGACCCAAGAACATGACCTTGGGCCAGAAAACAAGAAATTTCTTCGATAAATTCAGACGGAAGAGCCTATTGAAGCCATTAGCTATCATGGCCTTTTGCACGTTGGTAAAAGAAGCTAGCGGCAGGCATTTTTTTCCGGTTTACGCCTTAGATATCATGAGCCAAATCACGAGTGACAAAGCAAACCACTTCTTTTACATAATACTCATAGATGCCATATCATTGACAAGTACCGCTGTTTCCTGTATTTTAGTAAAATTAATGGGACGTAGAACACTTTTCATGCTAAGTGGGATTCCAGCAATTTTCATTTTACTTGGATTGTCGTCCACTTTATTTATGGTATCGCGTGGAATACTCACCATTGAGCAGCCATGGCTCATACCATCACTAATGTGTATCTTCTTCGTATTAGTGAATCTTGGCTGCACGGCACTACCACTAGTTATTTACGGAGAAATATTTCCTCTACCTTTTCGTGAGATCGGCGTCGGATTGGGAGGATGTATTATGTCATTCGTGTTTTTCTTATATCTAAAAATCGTGCCATATTTGCTGGAATATTTGCAGCTCTATGGGACTTTTGTAGTGTTTGCTATTAGCATTACTGTAGGCCTGTCATATTTGTACTTCGCTCTTCCGGAAACCAAGGATAGAACATTGCAGGAAATCGAGGACTATTTCGAGCATGGCAGATTTCTGGATGACGCTGAAGATTTAGAAGCTACAGAGATGCTTAAAACTACTAGTCGTTAACTCGTTCTTATTAATTTCAACTACCTAAGTAAGATACCATTTTTAGGTAGGTCAGTAGGTTATCAATACATGTCCCAACCATAGACTTATATGGTCCCAACATTCATAATAAGTAGATCATAGAATAGATCAAAGTTAGCAAAAGAAGATGAATAAATTGTTAAATTATCTTTACAACCAAATATTCCGCTCTACCGTTGATTCTCATTGCGGGCGTCAAATATTTGAACAAATGGCTGTATTATTTAGGTAGATTGGGAATGAATTCAAGATCAGACATATTTTATAAGTTCCACCAGCGGAAGCTATACGACGCAAGCGCCGCTCCGTGATTATGCTGAGCCATTCATTTGGGCCGTAGCTCCAAGTATATTATTTTATGGCGGCGGAAATAAAAGTCACAAGTCGTGTCGTGATACCATATTTCGAGTAGGTATCAGCATAGCGCTAAAGGAGTGATAATTAACCTACATGTATGTAGGTACCTACATAGAGCAACTTGGAGCGTCAGATATTTTGAAAGTTGCATCTATTTGATTTGTTGTTACTATGAACTGGCCTCTTCTAAAACAGGTGAGTATTTTTATATCATCTTTTTCGGACTTATACAATGACATTCCAATACAAATGGACAAACTGTTCCGTACAATAACCAAGTCGAAACATGGCACACGCTAATTTCACCCTATTATGCTTCGACTGACTTTTTGTTTCTTCATTGCTGCTGACACTTCAAGCCCTCAAAATGTATTGTGTAACTAAGCGGAAATGTAAATCAATCACGCAGTTTGAAGCTACGTAAGTTGATTTTTGAAGTTTATTGGAATAAAGATAGCAGTGGAGTAGCAATAGCCTATTTTAGTTTTTTGTTATGGGGAAAAAAAATCTGTGCCATGTTGCGGATATTATTTTAAACAGTTTATGAAAAATAGGCAGGTAAGTATAATTTGTAAATAGCTTTTTTCCTGAAACATATCAACCCCTAAATGTGATTTTCAACAAATGTTGTTCTACGACTTTTCGAATAGCTCGATAGCTTCTAGGAAAATAATAACAGCGAAGTTTAAAAAACCAGGTGATACAAATCTACTTATTTATCCAGCCCATAAATAAAGCCCACTGCTGGGCATAGGCCTCTTCCTTTTCACGCCAACCCCCTCGGTCTAATGCCAATCTCGTCCATTATCCTCCCGCTGTTTTGACAATGTCATCGAGCTTTCGGTCTACACACCGACCTTCGACCCATTCTAGGCCAACATTCCGTGACGCCCTAGTCCACCGTTGGTACTCCCGCCTAGCCAGATATCTTCGACTTTGGTCTTCTGCCGAATGAAGAGGATGAAGTATTTGTGTATCAGTGTTGCGGGGCCTGGGGCCTGAGTCTGTAACGCAACGGTGGCAAAAAGGGCTCCCAGTTGACAGCAACAATTACGATTTATTCATGCTGTGTCGGTCCTTTTTTTTGATGCAAGTACAGGAAATATTATTCTGATTCTAATTCTAGAGGATTAGTTCGCTGGTTGTAGGAGAAAAACGAGGAAACCCCTGTTTATTCTTTCTACTTATACTGGGACGCCATCGACACGCCATTGTGTTACAGACTTAAGCCCCTGGTAGTTTTTTATATTATTTTAACTAAAGCCTATCCCATCATCTAACTCAGTAAACTGGCAGGTCGAACTGTCATGTTAGTGAAAATGCCTCCCCCTTTTCAACTCACTAAGGATAGGTTGAAAAAATTCACTCGGGACAGGACTTATAAATGTTTAAATTATTCCCTAGCACGGGTTAGTGCTTTAGAAAAAACAAAAAGTGACTAAGGATAGAGCAAGAACTGTGCGAAAAATTTTAGTCCTTAGAATTTTTACTTTACAAAAGGAGTCTCCATTGTTTTCTTTTCTGACTTTGTTCTTGAAGCATCATTTTGTCTATCTCTTTCTGACCCGCGGGAGAGAAAGAAACAGGAACATTTGTTTACAATCAATGGTTTTTATTGAAAATTTAATAGTTTCCTCTTAATATTTGTACCTTTTCTTCTGTTATCATATGTAAATAATATTAATTAACCGATGGTAAGTCACACCATCTTTATTTCGCATCGTCAAGGTGTTATTTTGGCACTTTTTTGTACCACATTTTGGCATGTTGACAGCTGCGTAGTCATCAAACGTCTAATGAAAATATTGTGCTTACACTGAATTTAAGCACAATATTGCAGTTACCTTTTTCGAGCGCCTATGAGTTGTCTATTTGTATTAGAATGTCATTGGACTTATACCACAGAGGAAAAAAAGGACTTATACATACGGTCAGAAAAATACAATGTTTTCCTCAAATTATGATAATTTTTTTTTTAACACCCTATCTTAGTGAATCATTTTGTGCATGCAGTTAGTAGTACAGTCGGCCACAATCTCAGATACCCCTTTTTGTTCGATTGGCGCCCTTATGCCGCGCGCGATAAGAGCTGCCATGGGGTATCTGATATTGTGGCCCACCGTACCTATACCTAGTCAGTAATGTCTTGCCGCGATTATCCACTATTTACAATTAGCCGTTTTCAGAAAAAAATAACGTAGTTCTTTTTTTCTCCACTGATGGCGCTTATAATACGGCACTATAACGGCAGTCAGGGCCCTTAGCCTGTAATGCAATGGCGGGTCAATGGCGTCCCGGCAGAAGGACAAAACCGGGCTCTCCTCGTTTTTCTCCTACAACCAGAGAACTAATCCTCTAGAATTAGAATCAAAATATTCTTTGCTGTACTACAAAAACACTAAAAGGACAGACAGCGTTAGCAAATCGTAATTGAAGTCGTCACCTGACAGCCCATTTTGGCACCATTGTCTTACAGGCTAAGGGCCCAGTTGAAATTTCATCAGTGTTGCCAACGGTACGACAAATTACCGTAAACTGTAATAATCATAACCAGAAACACAATTCATTGCTTGCAAATTTTATCGCATCACTTAGTTGATGTCAGTATCCTACCTACCTATTCTATATTATTCCAAAACCATTTATGTTTTTGCTTTTAAGAATAAAAATTGCCAATATATGATACGGCATTTTTACCGATTGAACATGGCAAGCCTGATTCTTTTCTGTGGTGTTTATGTATCTTTAGTATTAGTACTTTCTAATCTGTGAATCTGTGGGAAAAAGCGTTATTTGACTGCCGTTATGTAGCCGTATTTTCTGTGCCATCTAGCGAGCATTTTAAAATCAGCTTTAAACTGTCAGTTGAAAACGGCTCATTCCTCATGTTGATTATATGAATTTTATTGTCACACCAGCACCACAGTTTGGAAACTGAGCGAGCCTAAACAGCATTTAATTTTATGCACTACGACGACCGATATCCGAATCTGAGACTGTCAAAGTTTCCGGTCCGTGAATGATCTAAATTAGAGATATTCTCGACTTTTAAAACGGTACCTACCTACATAGATTTATGCTGGCTGCGTCCTAACTACTTACATGTTCTGGATTGTGTCCACCCTCAAACACAAGAGTGTGAAGTGGAGAAAATATACCTCAGCAAACAAATAGGAACCTACTGCTATAATAATTTCTCACCGTCATGTCTCGAATTCGATTTGGATCCGGATCGTATGCAGTGCGTGCCGAAACGTTTTGTTGTAGTTATTGCAAACCATGGTGCAGTGCCGGCACGGTGATTGCAGGCTATGAACCTACCTTATCAAAGCTTCAATTTTTTCTTAGGAAGAGACTTCTACTTCCCATTAATATTAGAAAGACTACAAAAACAAACATAGTTTTTTTTACAGATATGGATAGTAAGCGGGCTAGCCATAGACTTTGTCGGTCAGGGAATGGTGTTTGGCTACACCCCTAGTCTGCTAGCTGGCTTGCGGGCTGAGGACTCCCCATTGAAATTGGACCTGAATACAGCATCTTGGTTAGGTAATTAATGATCTTCTGAATAAATAGGTTAATTCTTACTTAATATATCACTTTCAAACACTCTGATAAAGATAACTCTTAAATTTTCAGGATCAGTTTTGGGTCTATCACGCGCACTCGGCATCTGTATTAATTCCATTTTAATGGAAAGGTACGGGCGCCGATGGGTCCACGCCGTGACCATGTTAACAAACCTCATCGCCTGGCTACTTCAATTCTGGGCAACCAACATACAAACGTTCATGTTTGCAAGGATTCTGGCAGGGTTCTCAAACTCCGGTTATATCACCGGGAGCGTTATTATAGCTGAATACACCACACCAAAATACCGAGGCATTTTCTTGAACATAAAAACGGTGACAATGTTCAGTGGATACTTGATCATGCACATACTGGGCCACTACATGCACTGGAGAACAGTAGCGCTAATGGGCACGATACCTTGCATCTGTGGGTTTTTAATCAATCTAACATGGCCGGAAAGTCCTTCTTGGTTAGCATCGAAGAATAGATTTGAGGAGTGCGAAGAGAAATTCTACTGGTTAAGAGGGCGAGGCGAAAAAGCAGTAAAAGAATTGGAGGCTATGATCCGAGCGCAAAAACTGAGGATGGGCAAAAGACCCGAGAGCGTGACCTTGGGCCAGAAAACAAAGAATTTCTTCAAGAAATTCAGACGGATGAGCCTTTTGAAGCCGTTGGGTATCATTATCTCTGCTGCGGTAGTGAAAGAATCTAGTGGTAGGCATTTTTTTCCGGTGTATGCATTAGATATCATGAGCCAACTTATGAGTGACCAATCAAACCATTTCTTTTACATAATTCTCATTGATGTCATATCGCTGACCGGAGCTTGTGTTGCATGTATTTTAGTTAAATTCATGGGACGTAGGACACTTTTAATGCTCAGTGGGATTCCAGCAATTTTACTTATGCTTTTGATGTCATCCACTTTATTTATGGTATCGCGTGGAATACTGACCATTGAGCCATGGCTCATACCATCACTAATGTGTGTTTTCTTCGTGATAGTTAACCTTGGCTGCTCGGCAGTACCACAAATAATTTATGGGGAAATATTTCCTCTGCCCGTTCGTGAAATTGGCTTAGGATTGGGAGGAATCATCATGTCAGTACTTGTTTTCTCGTACCTCAAAATTATACCGTATCTGCATCTTAACGTGACTTTTGTAGTGATTGCTATTAGCATGACTGTAGGACTGGCGTATTTGTACTTTGCCCTGCCCGAGACAAAGGATAGAACATTGCAGGAAATCGAGGACTATTTTGACCACGGCAGATTTCTGGATGATGGTGAACCTTTAGAAGATTTGGAAGCTAAGGTGACGATGCTTGATCCAATAAAAAGTAGCAACAGCTAATAAAATATCTTCTTACGAACTTTAAGGGTGGTATTAATAGTCGTCTGAGATCACCTACTTGAGCTCGATCTCAAGTTGGTTAACTCAGAAAGGTCAAATGGTTGCTGTCAGTTATATATCTTGAGATAGACATTGACATTAGCCAAGGCTTGACATAAGCATTTGACTTTTCCAAAACGAATTTTATTTATTTATTTGACTTTTCTGAGACCACTTACTTGAGTTCGATCTTGAGTCGACGACTATTAATGCCACCCTTAGAGCTTAAGTAGTTTAGATTAACCTTTCCATCTTTAATGTTAAAAGAACGCCAACGGAAAGCGCAAAGTGGAAAACCATGTATTGTCCTCATCATAATGAAAATTTTTTGCCATAACTATGCCTGGGAAATAAACGGTTTCCGAGATAATGTCTTTTTTTTACTACTTACCATTTCTTCTTTTTTAGGGTTCCGTACCTGTTGTGTGTGGTTAGCTTTATAAAATATAGGTTATCTGTGACTGGCTGTCAGCCAGAGGTGATTTTGATCTGTGTTCGATTACTGAGAATAATGGCGAAAAAAAAGCTTTCTTTTTACATACAAATCAAGATATCTAGTTTTACTTAACAATTGGCGACGAGAGGGAAGCAATGGCAGAACCTGCGGTGCCACCTGCAGCACAACTTGCGGCACCACCTGCGGTACCACCGGCGGCGGCGGCTTACGTCCCGCCCAATTTCATCGAATTCTATGAGCCAAAAAATCGGTTCAGCAGATGGGCACAACGTCTTCAAGGAGCGTTTTCACTCTACGGGGTCACCGAAGATGGCCAGAGAAATGCTTACTTGCTCCACTATATTGGAGCAGACCTTTATGACACACTGTGTGACCTTGTGTCACCGGGGGCTCCCGAGAGACGCAGATTCGATGAAAACCTAAATACATTGGTAAACCACGTTGATCCGACCCCAGTGGAAGTATCAGAGTACTACAAATTCCACCACCGCCACCAGGAAGAAGGTGAGACAGTGAAGGAATATGCTGCCCAACTAAGGAAAATGGCTGCAACATGTAACTTTGGTCAGTTTCTAGACACAGCACTCCGAAACCAACTGGTGGTAGGCTTGAGGTGCGAGCGCGCGCGAGACCGGCTACTGGAAGTGCGGAACCTTACGTTACAACAAGCAATGGACATTGCAGTAGCAATGGAAGCGAGCAGTCGGGGGTTGCAGGGACAAATGGTGGCTGCAGCAGTCATAAAACATGACTCACAACAAAAGACGCAAAAGATGCAAGGGAACATCAAATGCTACCGCTGCGGAGGCCCACACCTCGCTACAAAATGCAAATTTGCATCTTCAACCTGCAATTTCTGCAAAAAGAAAGGGCATTTGAAAGCTGTGTGTCTGAGATTAGCCAAGGCTAAAGAAGAGAAAATAAACCTCATATGTAACGATGCTGAGGAAGAAGAGGAGGTGGCATACATAAACACGGTAAGAGACCAGAGGTACTGGGTACCATTGCTAGTGAACAACATGGCCATTCAGATGGAGCTGGATAGTGGGTCAGCAGTATCAATAATTAGTGACAGTCTTTATAAAGAAAAATTCTCCGGTGTGCCAGTGAAGAAAACCTATACAAAACTTTGTACATATTCTAATGATTACTTAACAGTTTTAGGTACAATCACTGTCAATGTGTCAGTTGGGGCGGAAACGAGGGAGCGGCTCAAGCTCTACATCGTAAGAGGGGACAGAACTTCACTATTGGGCAGAGATTGGATACGAGCTTTTTCCTGGAAAGTATTTAATGACTTGCTCTCCACTACTATACATCAAGTGGGCCCCACTGATTCAGGTAATGTTACATTACATTCAATACTTGATCAGTACTCAATGCTTTTTGACTCCACGAACTTGGGGGAAATCAAAGGAGACCCGGTAGCCTTGCATTTAAAAAAGGATGCAAAGCCAGTTTTTTTTCGAGCCAGACCAGTACCTTTTGCAATCAAAGAAAAAGTAGAGGAAGAAATTGACAATTTGGTTAGGGCAGGGGTTTTGGTAAAGGTAGATTACAGTGAATATGCTACTCCAGTGGTCCCAGTTCCAAAGGCTAATGGTGGGGTTAGGCTATGTGGGGATTACAAGTTAACACTGAACCAAATGCTTATTGTAGATGAGCATCCTTTACCCACAGTCGAGGAACTTTTTTCTGGTTTAGCTGGGGGGGGAGAAATTTACAAAATTAGACCTTAAGAATGCTTATTTACAGTGGAAGGTTAGAGAAGAAGACCAACACTTATTGACACTTAACACACACAAGGGTTTGTTCAAATGCACCAGACTAATGTATGGGTTAAACTGTGCACCTGCTAAATGGCAAAGAAAAATTGAGAGCATACTGAAAGGAATTCCAGGGGTGCATGTGTTCATTGATGATATCCGAATTACCGGCTTAAATGACCAGGAGCACCTGGCCAGGCTGGAAGCAGTGCTGTCTGAATTTGGGTTGAAAGTGAATTTGAACAAATCCGAGTTCCTTAAAGACAGCATTGAATATTGCGGCTTTAAGATAAGTAAAAGTGGTATACATAAATCACATTCTAAAATACAGGCTGTACGGGATGCTCCTCGACCAAACAATGTGCAGGAGTTGCAGGCATTTTTGGGGCTTGTTAACTACTATGGGAGGTTTTTGCCTAACTTAGCTGACATGCTGGAACCACTGCACAATCTTCTAAGGAAAGGAACATCTTGGGAATGGTCTAAGGCTTGTGAATCAGCATTTTTGAAGTTAAAAAGAGAAATGGCCTCAGATACGGTTTTAGCCCATTATTCTCCAAAGCTGTCATTAATTTTGGCCACCGATGCGTCTCCAATTGGGGTAGCTGCAATTCTTTCACATGTTATGCCAGATGGTTCGGAGCGTCCCATACATTTTGCTTCTCAAACACTAAATGCAACTCAGAGGAAATGGGCACAGATTGACAAGGAGGCTTATGCTATTATATTTGGGGTACAGCGCTTCTTCCAGTACCTTTATGGCAGACATTTTACGCTATATACGGATCATAAACCATTGGTCCAAATTTTTTCTCCATCAAAAGCACTGCCCCGGTTATCTACCATGAGAATGCAGCATTATGCCATTTACTTGCAAGCGTTCAATTATGACATTAAATACAAAAGCTCAACTTCCAACGCAAACGTTGACGCCTTATCGAGGTTGCCATTGCACACCAGCGAGATGTTCATAGAGGAAGCTGAAATCTGTCAAATTCGTCAGACAAACCTACTACCTATCACAGCAGAACAGATAGCCACTGCCACAGCTTGTGACCAGACTTTACTAGCTCTCTTACTCGGACTGCAAAAAGGAGGCAAGGTCTCTCATGGTGATAGGTTTGGTATTGATCAGGAAGAATTTTCTTTACAAAATGGTTGCATTCTGCGTGGCGCTAGGGTTGTTGTACCAGTGATCTATAGAGAAAAAGTATTAAAAGAACTCCATAGTGCTCATTTCGGGATAAACAAAATGTTAGCACTTGCACGAAGTTACTGCTGGTGGCCTGAGATTGACAAAGATGTAAGAACCAAAACAGCAAACTGTGTGCAATGCTGCCTACTTAAAAATAATGCAAACCCAGCTCCAAAGCACCAGTAGTGGGAACGCCCTGCTGGCCCTTTTGAAAGAGTTCACATTGATTTTGCAGGAAAATTCATGGGGGTTTATTTCCTTATATTAGTGGACGCATATACAAAATGGCCGGAAATCCACATACTTAATAATATAGAAACTGAAACGACTATTGCCACTCTGGAGAAAAATTTTTCGACATTTGGGTACCCAGAGACTTTAGTAAGTGACAATGGCCCACAACTGGTTAGTTACAAGTTCCAACAGTACTTAAATGCACATGGCATACAACATCAGAGATCCGCCCCTTACCATCCTGCCACTAACGGTCAGGCTGAGCGATTTGTGCAAACACTTAAAAAAACACTTAAATCTTTATCTGCTAACAAAAGTAATATGCAAGAGAAATTAAATGAGTTCTTATTCAGATACAGAATCACCCCCCATGCCACTACTAAACAGGCACCCTCTGACCTACTGTTCAAATACAAATTAAGGAATAACTTGTCAAGTATGGTTCCACCTAAACAGGAGCAGGGAGTCAGGAAGTTACAAGTGGGGGATAGAGTTATTGCACGGAATTATTTAGGGAACCAAAAATGGAAATTTGGTACAATTACAAAATGTTTCGGGGAAATGCATTATGAGATAAGTCTAGATAATGGTCTGGTTTGGAAAAGACACATAGATCAAATTAGGCAAGTAGGACGTGAAATAGAACAACAAACGGAGCATGAACAAATACTTGATGATGTAGTGTTGGACTGCGGTCTTGAATCTTCCCCAACTGACATATTAAATAGAGAGAGCACGGGGAAAACAGACTTTCCAATGAGGGGAGAGTCTAGGTTAGGACTTGATAATCCCTTTGGGGATCCTAAAATAATGTCACACAGACCAGAGGCAGCTGAAGGTGCCATGGTACCTTTTGTCCTTGAACCTAATGTTTCTGCTAGACCAGATGCTTCGGTCACAACAAACAATTCAAATCAGCCTCGCAGAAGCAATAGGGTGAGAAAGCCTGTGGACCGGTTAAATTTATAAATTGTTCTTATGGTTAAATGTGTATGCCTTGTTAGTTAAACAATAACTTGATAGGTACCTAATGATTATAATTTTCTTTATAATTTAAGTATTACCCACCAATGTAAAGGGTGTTGTTTTATTTCAGTTTAATATTGATTAACTATACTAAACTGCACCTATTATAAAATGGTGTTAATATTATGTAAACCTATTGCTAAATTATGTGTGAGTAGGTACATTACCTACCGACCTACCTATAAAATTGTGTTATGTAAACCTATTGCTAAAAAATGTTTAAGTGCATTACTGAAGAGATAAAACTTAGGTCATTCAGAAGTATTGGAGTAGTGAATAGGTACCTAGTTGGATGAATCTTGAATATTAATAAAAGAGGGAGGAACTGTTGTGTGTGGTTAGCTTTATAAAATATAGGTTATCTGTGACTGGCTGTCAGCCAGAGGTGATTTTGATCTGTGTTCGATTACTGAGAATAATGGCGAAAAAAAAGCTTTCTTTTTACATACAAATCAAGATATCTAGTTTTACTTAACAGTACCCAACATTAAATGGTCAAGGACCTATTACTAAGACTCCGCTGTCCATCTGTCTGTCCGTCTGTCCTGTTCCCAAAAACCTGTTCCTGTTTTTTGGGTTGTTGACCCAAAAATTCACACTTTCTAGGTTATAAAAAACGAACTTTCAACCACGCTCGGCCATAATAAAAATTTGTTTTCTTGATCAACAGCCTCAATCACTAACCAAGAAGTTCCCAGCCTTGACGACAAAAAAAAATTCTGAACTCATACATTTACACTTTCAAAGTCGAAAAAATGTAACTTTCAACCGCGACCGAGCCAAAAACATATTTTTACAAGACTCAGCGAAGTCTACTCTATCAGCCTCAACTCCCAGCCTTGTACGAAAAAATATCTTGATTGCTCACCAACTCTCAACCTATATCCTTGTGTTCAGGATTGTGTCCACCCTCGAACACAAGATGGTGACAGAGCGAACGCTATTGTGGGCATAAGATCTTTATTATTTTTGCTCAGGATGGTTCAACAAGGTCCAAAAGTGAAACTATGTATGAACGTTTTTGTGATAGAGCCAGTTGAAATTGAATTGTTATGGGGTACAGGATACCGTGACAAATAATAGGTACCTATAAAGGTTTGGAAAAAAAAGAAGGGTCCATATAATTAACTTTTTTAGGAATAACTTTTTTACAAAAAACTGTGCTATGACATTAATTTATTTCATTTATTTTACAGGTACAGTCGGCCACACGCTAGGATACCCCTTTTTGTTCGATTGGCGCCCTTATTCCTCGCGCAGTAAGAGCTGCCATGGGGTATCTGTGACTGTAGCCGACCGTACATGCCCGGCCCCCTCTTGCCACCCCGGCAGAAAGGTTGTGAGGTCGTCCCGCCATCTCCGTCTTGGTCTGCCGCGGCGCCGACCTTGTACTTGTATGTACTCGTACATTCGGCCACACGCTAGGATACCCCTTTTTGTTCGATTGACGCCCTTATGCCGCGCTCGGTAAGAGCTGCCATGGGGTATCTCAGATACGGTATCTGTTACCGACCTTACAAGTATCAAATATTTGGACAAATGGCTGTAGTAATTGGTTTATTGCGAATTAAATTCAAGTTCAAATACTTAAGTTCAGTAGTATACTGTATACCGGGCTCAAATCGACTTAATATTTCCCTCCGGATCACTAAGTTATCATTTAATAAATTGTTGATTCCTTCTCACTGCAGGTCTAGCATGTTCGACTAAAAGTAACTACTCAAATGCAGAAGATCAACAGGGCTCTTTCAAGTCTGTAACGCAATCGTGTTTCGATAAGTTCAGCGTTGTAGGGGCGTAAAACTAGGTTTTTTCCTAATAACTGTTGTAAACCTATCGCAAAACGACTGCTTTACAGAATAAGGGCCCAGCGAGCCCGAGATCATTATCCTGATCATTCCTCTTCATCTCTTTATGTACCTACTAGCATTTGCCCGCAACTTCGTCTGCGTGGACTACAGAAAAATATATGCGGTTTACCTTGGCCCTATGTGTAATAGCGTAATCATGTGAAACCTATGTGTTATTCCGATGTTTAAGCTATCTCCATACCAAATTTCATCCAAATCCATCTAGCCGTTTCAGCGTGAAAGAGTAACAAACACACTCACTCACAAACTTTCGCATTACAGCAGTAACAGACCAAATTCGATCGTCTGTTACTGCTATTTGACAGGGCTTAGATAACATTCGTCTTAGGCCGGCCATATACATAGACGGAATTCCGGACGAAAAAAAAAACGAATCAGGATTACGAACGCAGTAACTGAATACAAATCTATGAAAACTGCATACAAATCAGGACGGAAAAAACTGTATGTGTGTGGTAGGTCCATAGATTTGATTACGTTAAGTACTGCGTTCGAATCCTGATTCGATTTTTTTCCGTCCGGAATTCCGTCTACGTATGTTATGTGGCCTAAGACGATATTTTCAGCCTATATGTAAGAGTTTTTGTCGATTCGTCAGTTGCTCCCAGCCTAGAAGCACGTGATGAACATATCACAGTCTGAGCCGTTGTCATGCTAATAGCGCAATGAAATTCAGTTATGATTGAGTTGTCATTATGGTGCAACCAGTGTACAAGCAGGTGGGTAACTATTTAATTAAGTTTGTAATTTTTATATTTTATCACCCCTTCCCTGTCGTGCTGTCGGATTATCAAACTGAATAGGTTTTTGAACTGGTTTTTTGAACAAATCTCATAGTCAGCTGAATTATTGTTGATCTGTTGTTTAGAATAATGAAAAAACACTGTTTTATTGTCGTGAAACAAAATAGTTCAGGGGCCTTAGCCTGTAACACAATGGCGTCCCAGGTAGAAGGACAAAACCGGGATTTTTTCGTTGTTCTCCTACAACCAGCGAACTAATCCTCTAGAATTAGACTCATAATATTTCTTTGCTGTACTACAAAAGCATTAAAAGGAACAACACTGGACCGACAGCAATAGTAAATCGTAATGGGGTTTTTTCCAGGCATCAAAAATAGCCCGAATAACTGTCAAAAAAAGTCTATTAATCTGTGGTTTCCATACAAACCACAGATTTAGTTGCGCGATAATTCGCGAATCGCTGTCAAATTTGACACTTAGAAAAATCCCTATTGAAACCGTT
The DNA here is from genome assembly GCA_949319315.1 of Zelleria hepariella. Lineage (NCBI taxonomy): Eukaryota > Metazoa > Arthropoda > Insecta > Lepidoptera > Yponomeutidae > Zelleria > Zelleria hepariella. Next base: position 32,647,984 of record OX439380.1, on the reverse strand, counting down.
AACCGGGAGCCCATTTTGGCACCATTGCGTTACAGACTAAGGCCCCAGTTTAGCTTCAAAATCTGTGAAATTTCCCGCCACCCTACTTTAGTTGAACCTTAAGAAAACAACAAGATTTTTACTTACTTAATATGTCGTTGTTCTATGTATGGTCGGCCACAGTTTAGGATAGCTCCCCATCGTAGCTCTTACCGCACGCGGCATAATGGCGCCAATCGAACAAAAAGGGGCATCCTAGCGTGTGGCTGACTGTATACTCCGTGCAATTTTAGTGGTTTTAAAGCCGAAGGTATTTTGTTGCACTGGTGATTCTGAGCTAAATTACAAAATTTAATTCCAAAACGCGCGAAAAGAAATTCACTTCTCCATACAAATGGTGTCGATTAACGATAGCCGTTTGTATTGGGAAGTGTTTTTTTTTTCGCTCGTTTTGAAGTAAAATTTTGGAATTTGGCTCAGAATCACGAGTGCAACTAAATACCTTCGGCTTTAAAACCACTAAAATTCCACGGTGTATACAAACAACTCCTCTACAGTCCCCTGAAATAACAGCAGTCCATCGTAACGCAATATTGAAAATAGCCTCGACATTAGATCGATTGTTCACTAAATCCAGCCCATATTGGGGCTGAAATATTGATGTAGATTGTAGATTATCTTATTTCAATAAGTACCTAAGTAGGTACCTATTCGAAACGGGTCGAATCACCGTTCATTTTGCCTAAAATGTGTGAATATCGCGAGTCATTAAAAGTGGGTGCCATATGGATTGAGAATAGCGTACGATGACCCTAGACAACGGATAGAAACAGTAAGTGCGTAACTCACAATATAATTAATATTGAAGAAAAATGAAATACCTAGATTGATACATCGCTCTCTACCTATTTTGATATTTTAAACGCTTGGGATAGTTTTATTATATTCAACAGAATATTGTCTATGGTTTTATAAAAAATGGTTTTATTGCGAAAAAGTTTTTTGTTTTATAGTTGAAATACCTTTTTTTTAATACCTTTTACATTTCGAATAACATTTGAAGCAATAAAGCAAAAATTCTGAGCACTTACAAATTGATCCCCTAAAACTTTGCAAAATCCGAGTTACACCACTTTGTTGCATAAAAAATGGGCAACTGCCCCTCTACCCTTGACGCATCTTTTTCAATATGGCGGAATTTACAAAATTCAATATTTCACGAACTAAGACTCGCTATATATTGGTATTGTACAAAATAGTATTACCTTTGAATGAACATTACGAAGTATATCAAATTAAAGGATGACTACGCGATATAAAAGAGAAATACATTTTCAAACTTTGTAAATATGGACGCAATGCCGTCAAGGGTAACCCCCCTGATAGCCGGTGGTATTGGTATTTCACCATTGGTTCTGCGCTTTTGTGTTTTATTCGACTGCGGACAGCCCGTTTACTTACGTTTTCGATTAATTCCTAAGATTAATATAGTTCAACAAAACAACAGATTAATAACAGAATAATTATATTATTTTTGTTGCGTGTCGGTTATTGAATCTGTTGTTTTGTTGTTATTTGTGAAAGAAGGAGACATTATTGACGACATGAGTTTGAAGAACCGGGTCAGTCAAGTTCAGGTGGGCGGAGACGCAGACGATACCGAAGCATAATAAAACCTGCATCAGGTACTTACAATACAATAATATTATAAGTATATGAAGTACTTATGTGTTCTACGTTGGAATCTAAACATTAGGTCCCAAAAATAGTTAAGCCTAGGCATTATCATTTGATGATTCGTTTTTAGCAAAAACCGCATCCAAAGAGAAGATATTATGTTTTTTTTCCGTCGGCGGCGCTAGTTATGTTGTGCCTAGGTTTGGGCCTTAAGGGTCCGTATAAGGCTAACTAGCGCCACCAATGTTGAAAAAATCATATCTCGCTTCAGAAGAAGTTTCTGACAAAATCCTAAGATGAGCTCATGCGCCATGCTTTTCTAGATTTTTAAGTGTGGGTACCCAACTTAATTTCTAGTCTTAAGCTAAAAAATTTTCGATAACCGCCAAAAACGGCCGTTTTTGGCGGTTATCGAAAATTTTTTCGCTTAAAAGTAAATTTCGAAGAGGGTATTGTTATAATTTGTTGATTGTGTTAGGTTTCCTTTTATTTCAATGTATTTTTAAAATCAACAGCATTTTTGATAACTAAACTGTTTGCATTTAAAACAAAAAGGAACGAATTTGAATGCGGCCGCCACGCCAATGCGGCTTATAAAAGAACTTGGATTGGGCTGGCGGCGGCATTCGGTGTTCGACCGTTCGACGGAACGGACGTGTTGATTTAAAGTAAAAAGTATTCTCGTAAAATAAATGCTAAAGTAAACTATTGTGAAATTAATATAAATTAATAAGTGAAGTGATTCTACAGTCAAAGAAAATAAACTAAACATAAACAAGTATCAAGTGTGTTTGAATTAGCTGCGAAGGGTATCAACCCTTTGGAGGACCGTTCTGCTACACTTCAGAAGTGCGACCCAAGGAACGCAAATTCGCGTAAGTACACGCCCATCTTAAATAATCTAGAAAATAAATAGTGTGGATTTCTGGTTCTACGTTTTTAGATTTGATTGTTAAACTCTTTTAGATGCTTAAAGCGTCTGTTAGTGGCTTTGCCAATCTAGTGTGACCTGAGGTGAACCAGATCAGCAGTAAGAACTTGGAAAATTCTACCAAGCCATAACGGTTTTATAAACAATGCAGTCATCTATTCCCATGCACCGTCTTTCTTACTTGAAGGTTTTAGTTACCGTCCCGATGTGTGAATTGTCAAAAAAAATAAAGGAAAATTAATTTCTTTGTGAAAGTGTATTCGATCTCGTCAATCCGTATTTATTTTGGAATGTTATAGTAATGTGGGAATTCGGCATAATGTTGGCTGCTCACCAAAGTATTTATTTTGGTAATTTCTGACACATGGTAATTTAGTAAAATTCAATCCAAAAATATTTCGTTAATCCGATGTAATTTTTGCATAACATTGAGATATAAGGTTTCAGGTTTATTTAAGCTTATCGAATAGATAAATATTTCTGTTATTTCTGAAATTATGGTCAGTTAGTTTGAACATTAGCCGGGTCAGTTGAAAGGTTTGATACTCTTATCGAGTAGATCTCGTTGAACCTTTTTACCCATTACCTAACCATGAACACGAGTCTAACTTCAGCCATTGTGGAGCTATACCTAGCCAAAAGAAAGGCAACCAAGTGACATCAGAACTTGGATAGTGAAACATACAAGGTAGATTCTAATTCAATTTTGTTTCATTTTTCATATGGTGTCCCATGAGCTCTCCCAAGAGTAACCTTGATGCTGCAAGTTTGAGAAGACCTGCTGTGTTTCCCGGATGCCTCTTCATCTACCAGCCAGCCAGGAGCTGCGTGGCTGCGTGGTCCAGCTGTGAGACTTCTACCTTCGAGACGCTTGGAGTAGGACCTGACGTCTTGCCCCGACGCACCGTACCTGGCAGCATACTGCTAACGTTTGTCAACGTGATGCTCAACGTGTCTAGATCTCAGGCATAAGAACAGGTAAGATGTTGTAGTTTCATTTTGTAAAATGTTGATAATTCTAGGACTACAGAACGTGAAACAATGCGAGAAAACCAAGATTCAAGTAAAAGTGGAAAGTTACTTTGTTCTAGAGTAGTGACTTTATGCGCAGCATACCGCCGTACAATATAATATATAATAAAAGTTATTTAATGATCATAAACATAGTGTACATAGCTGTTATAAAGTTACATGGCATCAATATTTAAAAAAAATGCAGGTAGTTAGGTAAATACAATAGAGTAACAGCAGAGAAATGGTTCAGACTACCCTCCGCGCTAGTTGAAACTGTGTTGCGGCAGTGCAGCATTCGCCGTTCTCGGCGTGAGAAGTTTGCAGTGTAGTGCATACAAGTTCATACAAGTTCGATCGTATACTAGGCGTGTGTAGGCCAGTAGTGATGACTTGTCAAATCCTGTCTTTCCTAAAGTTCCTCAACGTTACGTCTTAAGTTGCAAAAAGAAGATCAAATTAAGTAGCGATTTCTTGGTTTATTCTTTTCACATCCGTGTACGTACCTACTTACTTACGTTAGTGCCTATTTTCTTGAGAATAACCTTGAAACTTTGATGGGTCATATTGCCATTTTTAGTTAACAAGATTAATTTAATTTTGAAGTTCTTATACCACTGGTTGTGAAAGACTGAACTCAAAGTCGTTGCTGATAATTATTTCGATTAAATTTAGCCATCTAGTAGTAATCTTTGCCAATAGCCAATAAACACAATCGCAGACGTAGACATAAAAGGGTTTGACCATTCGAGACCTGATTTGCTCTTTGCTGTGCGGCTACAGTTTAGTGGGTAGCGTGCGATTGTTGTTGAGGAGTATCACTGGACGCAAGTAATGTTGGCTATGTGTGTGTTTGTGTTGGTTTTTCGGACGCTGGATACAGGTTGCCCGAGTGTGACCAGATGGAGGTTACGGTTGCTTTTGGATTATTTTTAGATAGAGAGATAGATAGAGATAGATGAGATATGATTCGGAGCTAAGACTTGATTTATTTCGAAATATTGATTTTGAGCTCTGTTGATCATACCTACATGGTGAAAACAGCAAAGGTAACGCTATGCTATGATACCGTACCTTGCTAAAAGCTGTAGCTTCTTTTAGAGCAATAATTTAAAGCAAATTCTCTTTTTTTTATTTTCATAGTTTTGATTTAGCAGTGTAAGTTGCAAGTGTGTAGTTTCCGTAAATTATTTTTGAGAAATTGAAGAATACCTACCCTACATTTAGAGAAAAAGCTTCAATACATGAAGTTCCGAATGTGTTAAAATTAACGAGTAATGAAAACAATAATGGTGATTAGCGCTAGCCAAAGTTACTGTGTGACGGTTTTATGAACGCTGTTTTGTGTACTTACTGCAAAGACTCTCAGTGAAGCTGTGGTCTATGGCAGGTGTTATTGTTTGTGACTATTTGGCTGATGCTATGGAAGCATTATGATTTGAGTTGGGAATACTTTTGTTTATTTGATGTGGAACTTAGTGGATTTAATGACTTAGTGCCTCAGTATTCCTCATCCTCAGAATGATTCAACAATTATACTGAGAGTAGAGTCCCTGTAAACTGAAAACATCGTGAGGAAACCCGCAGCTCAGTTGGCTCCACACGTATTGACCTGTCTTTCCTGTGGGCTAGGTCGACTAAGCTGTCAGGATGGTATAGGTGCTGGGCAAGCCTACTCCATCTAAAAACAATGTCCCAGGCACTGCAGCGCCGAGTGGACTCTTCACCCATCTAGTGTGAGTGAAGGTGCCACTGGACGCTCTACCCGAAAATTAAGAAGTGAATGTTCAAAATTGTTGATGCAGTAATGATGAAAAGGTGTGCACAATTCGGTTGGTCTAAGTGTAAGTCTTTTGAAGACTAAAGTGAGTCATCGTTGGACTCTTATTATGATCCTGGGAGAAGATGTCATTGTGTGTGCTCGTTCGTGAGCTATAGACCACGAATGTGACATCTAATTTCATCTGAGTTGCTTTTGATGCGATTTTATTCAAATTTAAGATTAATTTAAAAGCTGAGTTTGAACCAGCAGTTGTTTTGATTGTATTTGATACTCAATGCATTAGTTTAGATTTTCTGTGAGTTTGTTCCGATCTTAAAATACTGGAAGTAAATTTTGATGTTATTGCAATGCTAATGGCGATGCAAGGACTCTAGATGATGACAAATGACAATGAACGGCTCTAGATTATGATTCCTGCTTTTGTGGTAGACTTTGACCACATACTCTTGGTCGGGTATTACCGAGCGAACAAATACTTTGCGTTTGTTTTTCTTTCGCAGATATGGATCTGGCAAGGACGCTTGACTGGCTGTGCGAAACTTACTGAGGACGGTTCCTTCAATGCTGAGGATGGTTCCCTTAATACTGAAGATGGTTCCCTCGATGCTGAGGATGGTTCCCTCAAATTAATGTTATGGTGGTAGGTACCGCAAAGTATGGATGGATCGATTTGCGGTGCTTAGCTACTCAGATGGGTTTGTGGAGAAATAATTGTTAGGTATAATAGTAGGTACTGCAAAGTATGTATGGAGTGGTTAGCAGTGCCTACCTGGATAATTTTATTAGGATGTTTATTGAAATACTTAATGTATAATTTGGTCGCAAAAATGGTAAATCTACAATATGCTGATGGGTACCTAGTAACAGGATAAAAGTATACACAGATGTAAATACTCGTATTGTTTATGAAGTGGTCTAGTTTTAAGAATATCATTTTAATATTATGAATTAGTTGTGATTTTCTCCTCCAAAAGTTGGAGTGGTTTTGATGTATATGTTGGAATATCTTAGATTGTAGATTGTGGAGAGCTCCAAAAGTTGGGGAAACTCCAAGATGGAACTCCAAAAGTTGGAGAACTTTAAGAGATAAGTGACTCCAAAAGTTGGAGAATACTTAACAGATTCCAAAAGTTGGAGAATAATTAGTTTGAGGACTTCAAAAGTTGGAGGACTCTTAGTTTAGGGACTCCAAAAGTTGGAGCATACTTGATGTTTACAGACTCCAAAAGTTGGAGAATAAATTAGTTTGAAGACTCCAAAAGTTGGAGGATTCTTAGTTTAGGGACTCCAAAAGTTGGAGAGTAGTTGAATTATTCTCCAATTTTAAAAACTAAAGATTTGACTCCAAAAGTTGGAGGATTCTTAGTTTAGGGACTCCAAAAGTTGGAGAGTACTTAGTTTAAGGATTCCAAAAGTTGGAGAATAATTAGTTTGAGGACTCTAAAAGTTAGAGGACTCTTAGTTTAGGGACTCCAAAAGTTGGAGCATACTTGATGTTTACAGACTCCAAAAGTTGGAGAATAAATTAGTTTGAAGACTCCAAAAGTTGGAGGATTCTTAGTTTAGGGACTCCAAAAGTTGGAGAGTGGTTAAATTATTCTCCAACTTTAAAAACTGAAGATTTTTTCAATGTACATTTTTGCATTATATTGTTTTTATGTAATATATCTTTGATAATAATTTGCAGAATGGTTCATGTTAGTCATTAATTCAAGGGTTAAATTCAAGGGTTAATGTTAGTTACCTAGTACTTATTGTGGCCGAATGTTAGTGTTCACTTGATACGTGTATGAGGGCATTCACGTCGTCAGGACGGACGAATGTTATAATTTGTTGATTGTGTTAGGTTTCCTTTTATTTCAATGTATTTTTAAAATCAACAGCATTTTTGATAACTAAACTGTTTGCATTTAAAACAAAAAGGAACGAATTTGAATGCGGCCGCCACGCCAATGCGGCTTATAAAAGAACTTGGATTGGGCTGGCGGCGGCATTCGGTGTTCGACCGTTCGACGGAACGGACGTGTTGATTTAAAGTAAAAAGTATTCTCGTAAAATAAATGCTAAAGTAAACTATTGTGAAATTAATATAAATTAATAAGTGAAGTGATTCTACAGTCAAAGAAAATAAACTAAACATAAACAAGTATCAAGTGTGTTTGAATTAGCTGCGAAGGGTATCAACCCTTTGGAGGACCGTTCTGCTACAGTATCTACACTTAAAAATCTAGAAAAGCATGGCGCATAGGCTCATCTTAGGATTTTTCCAGAAACTTCTTCTAAAGGAAGATATGATTTTTTCAACATTGGTGGCGCTAGTTAGCCTTATACGGACCCTTAAGTGTTCACGATTGGGTTCACTGTCGAACACAAGAGGGTGAAATTAATGTGGTTTGCTCCTTTTGTATGGGCCTTCTTTCGGCTCATGCAATGTAACAAATCCCACCCAAAAAAATAAAAAAATTACATAATAAAAAAAACGACTTCACTTGTGAAAAGGTATTAGGTACACTGATAGCTATTGCACTGATTCCGAGGAATTTGCATACTGTCTGTTGACACTAAATCTTCACCATTGTTTAATCCCCGATACAAAAAGAGTTTTGGGTGTTATAAGTTTGACCGCTATGTGTGTGTGTCTGTCTGTGGCACCCGTAGCTCTTAAACGGTTGAACCGATTTGGATAAATTTTATTATTATTTCTCATTTGAAAGCAGTTTTTGTAGCGAGTGTTCTTAGATCCTTTATCAAAATCGCTTCAGCCGTTCAGCCCCGGATCTAGGGGGGGCAAACCGGGGCACCCGCCCCGGGCGGCAGTTTCAGGGTGCGCCAAAATTAGCCCAGGATCTAGGGGGTGCAAAGTCAAAGAGCGGCAAATTCAAGCCATCATCTAGGGTGAATCTGTAAGTTTTTCGGCTGACGTTTCTACTCGGTTGGACCAATATTGATGAGTATGAGTAGGTAGGTATGTTTTCGAACTTTCAGACAGTGATAGCACTGGTAAATAGTCAAGTCAGGGAGACTTGGTCTGAAAAGGGGAGCAGTAGTGGATTGAGGACCTCAAATTCTGAGGAGGGGCGCCAATGTCAAGATTTCGCCCCCCCCTCGGATAAATCCTAGATCCGGGGCTGCAGCCGTTTATAAGATTAGCTTATTTGAAGCTAAAATGTCGGGGGTATTTTAAACAATAGCCTTTAATTAAAGTGTTCAGTAAGTAATTGCTGAATCCCACCTCAATTCCAGTTCTTCGTAGTGTCCGGTGCTGCGCTCAATATCATCGGGCATGGCTGCATCCACGGGTACCCCTCGGTGTTGTTCACTCAGCTGGAGAAGGATGGCGGCCCCGTGTCGCTGACTGACCATGACATCTCCTGGCTAGGTAGGTATCTTCTAGCTAAAGCGTCTTACACACATCGCGCTCCCAGAAACGTGCAACTGCTTTGTGAAATTACTGGAAAAAAAAGAGATTCACTAAGTAGTTCTACTGAGAAAAAAAACCGGCCAACTGTGAGTCGGCTCGCGCAGTCAGGGTTCCGTACTGACAAACACTATACAATGTTTTTTTTTGTTCTTATAAATACCAGAGACTTCTTTTAGGTTTTTCCTGAAATCTACAGGGTGGATTTTTGAGACAGGGCAGTAAGGGCAGGTACCTTAGCCGTTATAGGCCCGGTTTCTGAATTGAGAAATTCGCTAAGCAAATGGGTAAGTATCGTCCTGTCTCTGCAGATTTCTCACAAAAGAGCGTGACAGAACGATAGTTAAGTATTTGCTTAGCAAAATTCTCAATTCAGAAACCGGGCCATAGTTACAGGAAAACGTTCTTAGGAGACCTTCCATAACTTTTTGAGATATTATCAACTGCATCACAGATTTTGGAAAAAATGTACAGTCAGCGAAAAAAATGATAAAATACCAAATTATTTTTTTATGCCGATCGATCCTCTTTCATGTACAGATGTAGATCAAAAGACTCTAAGGCCCGGTTTCTGAGTTGAGAATTTTGCTAAACAAATTTCTCAATTCAGAAATCGGTAGTGAGAAGCCAACTGAGGTTTGAGTACTAGAAATGTCAGAAATTTACAAAAACTATCCCCATACATTGTCTATGGAAAAAAAACTTTGTTTTATAATGCCATTCGACCCTCTTTCGTGTAGGGATCAAAAGTCTCTATGTAGCCAACTGAGCTTTGGGTGCTACACGAAAGAGGATCGAATGGACTTATAGAAAAAAAAAACATAGAAATGTATGGGAAAAGTTTTTGTAAATTTCTGACATTTCAGTTTTCAAACCTTAGTTGCCTCCTTGGAGTCTTTAGATCTCTACATGAAAGAGGATCGAACGGCATAAAAATTTTTTTTTGGTATTTTTGCATTTTTTCGCTGACCGTATTTTTTTCCAAAATCTTTGAATGAAGTTCATAATGTCTCAAAAAGTTATGGAAGGTCTCCTAAGAACGTTTTCCTGTAACTATAACGGTTAGGGTGCTTGCCCTTACTGCCCCGTCTCAAAAATCCACCCCGTATACTCGTAACCCACTTTTCTTCCCACCTTCCAGGCTCCATAATGGGCATCGTGAGTACTGTCGGTACCCTGCTGTCACCGATGCTGATGTCACGCTACGGACGCCAGAAGACCCATCTCATGACCACCTTCCCCGCTATACTCGGATGGGCCTGTTTCACCCTGGCTGACTCGTTACCCTTACTCTTACTAGCGAGGGTACTACACGGCTTGGCGATCGGTCTGCGGTTCCCTTTAGCTGCTATCCTAGTAGCTGAATATACGGACCCGAAGACGCGAGGGGCGTTCCTAGGGACTTTCGCAGTGTCTTTGGGTCTGGGCATCCTGCTGTCCCACGTTTGGGGCGGCATGCTCACTTGGAGACTTACCGCGGTAGCCTGTGGGGCTCTGCCACTGATATCCATGGTAGTGATCTTCCTGTCCCCAGAATCCCCCAGCTGGCTGGTGGCGAAACACCGGTTCGAAGACGGAAGGAAAGCGTTCAAGTGGTTAAGAGGCGACGGTGCTGAGCAAGAGGCCGAAATCGAAGCTATGATTGCCGCACAAAAGGCCGAGTTGGGAGGTCGGAGGAGGGAGTTGGACGATGAGAGACAGTCGTTCAAAACGTGTGTGAGGTCCTGGATCAAAAGCCTCAGGCACTTCGGAAAGATGTTGAAAAAGAAGGAGTTCTACAAGCCTCTTATTGTGGCGGCTACTATGTTCGTGGCCTTCGAGTTCTGTGGATCACACACATTCCCTGCCTACGGCCACGTCATTCTCCAAGCCGTTTTAAATAAGGAGAATCCGCAGGACGTCCAATGGCAACTTGCATCCTTAGATGTCTTGAGAACGAGTTGCGCTCTGTTAGCCACGTACCTTTTGAAGCGATTCACACGAAGGGCCATTTTATTCACCAGTGGCTTCATGACCATCGCTTCACTGATCTTCATATCCATATTCATCTACTTGAGAACTGCTGGAGTGCTCACAAATGTCGTGTTTTTGGATGGGTTGGGCCTAGCCCTGATAGTTTTTAATACGTTTGCGTACTGTATAGGCCTGATACCACTCACTTGGGTCATTTGTGGTGAGGTCTTTCCTTTGAATTATAGAAGTTTGGGATCGACTGCTTCGTCGGTATTTTGGATGCCCTGTTTCGCGGTGACCATGAAGACGGCACCACATATGTTTAGCTCCATGGGAGTAGAAGGAGCTAACTTTGTTAACGCTGCAACTATAGCCGTCTGTATGGTAGTAATGTACTTTATGCTGCCTGAGACGAAGAATAGGACTTTACAAGATATTGAGGATAGCTTCAAGGGTAAGAAGACCACAATCAGAGACAATGCTGATGTTGAAATGAAATTAATGGACGAAAGTGTGGTAGTTAAATAGGTACTTGTTGTAGAAATATTTGAGTTTTAAGTACCTACCTATCGAGGTACCTACATATGTAGTAAAGTTAAGTTTTTTTTTCTTTTCTGTATTTATATTGGTGTACAATAAGGAATAATATTTTATCTTTATCTTACTAAGGCTAGATTTAGTAATTTATGTTTCTATTGTTTTTTTGATGATGTACATAATATTAAGTAGGTATGTGGTAGGTACAAATATAAATGATTTAGGCCCGGTTTCTGAATTGAGAATTCTGCTAAGCAAATAGGTACTTAACTATCGTTCTGTCACGCCCTTTTGTGAGAGATTTCTCGCAGAGACAGGACGATACTTACTTTCTTGCAGAGACAGGACGATACTTACCCATTTGCTTAGCGAATTTCTCATTTCAGAAACCGGGCCATAGTGACTAATATAATACAAGTTTGAGAAGGCCGTAGTTAAGATTTTGTTTTATACTTATAAAATAGATTTAAGTAGGCAGAGTACTTAGCTATCTCTAGAGCATGGTTGGCTTTTGTAATTAAATTAAAGGTATATTGTAAAGCTGAGTTGTCTATATTATTAACCCTCCGTGAACCCTATTCAATACAATTACTGCCGGTTTCTGAATTGAGAAATTCGCTAAGCAAATGGGTAAATAATAGTAAATATCGTCCTGTCTCTGCAGATTTCTCACAAAAGAGCGTGACACAACAACGATAGTAAAGTATTTGCTTAGCAAAATTCTCAATTCGGTAACCGGGCCTTAGATAGGTAGTGGGTATAAAATTGTAACAGGTAACCACATTCCCGCGCGGCATAAGTAACTGCGTCAGTAAGACATCGTGAGGAAACCCGCGGCTCAGTTGGCTCCACACGTATTGACCTGTCTTTCCTGTGGGCTAGGTCGACTAAGCTGTCAGGATGGTATAGGTGCTGGGCAAGCCTACTCCTTCTAAAACAATGTCCCAGGCACTGCAGCGCCGAGTGGTCTCTTCACCCATCTAGTGTGAGTGAAGGTGCCACTGGACGCTGTATAAATCATCTCATTACGTAGATGCAAAATGCCTTAGTTACTTTTTTGTTTTTTCTAAAGCACTAACCCGTGCTAGGGAATAATTTAAACATCAAGGGTTCAAGTCCTGCCCCGAGTGAATTTTTTCAACTTATTATAAATGTTTAAATGCCTTAGTTAGTTAGGACAAAAAGGGGTATCCTACCACCCCTAGTGCCCCACTGCACTAAACCGCAGAAGAAGAAATTTCAAGATGGCGGCCGGAGAAAGTTCTCGAGTCGCGCGTGCTCAAGGGGCGCCCCGATCGGAGTCAACGAGCTCCTAATAATAGGCTTGCAAACTTGCAGTCCGCGCAGCACCCGGTAAATATACTTAGCGGAGCCCTGATTCATAGCCTGTCGAAGGACCGTGGATCTGTGCAGGCTCTATAGTTTCACATTGCTTAGATTAGAACACACATGATTTAGGGTGGCATTCCGCAGATCGAACTCATTCATTTAGGTGATCTCATAAAAGTCAAATGCTAATGTCAAGCCTTGGCTAATGTCAATGTCAATCTCAATATATGTAGGTAATGGCCCGGTTTCTGGGTTGAGAATTTTACTAAGCACATACTTACGTATCGCTCTGTCACGCTCTTTTGTGAGAAATCTGCAGAGGCAGGACGATACTTACCCATTTGCTTAGCAAAATTCTCAACTCCGAAACCGGGCCATCGTCTATTAATATGCTGACAGCTACTCAAGTTTGACATAAGCCAAGGCCTGACATTAGCATTTGACTATTCTGAGTTCACCTACCTGAGATCGAGACTCGTGGTCGTGCGAGGGGCCTTAGCCTGTAACGCAATGGTGCCAAAATGGGCTGTCAGTTGACGGCTTCAATGCTGACGGGAAACAAAAGTTCCCACGGCACAACCAGTTGAGCATAGGAGTTGTGCCTAGGGTCAGAGAGGATGTTACGATTTATTAATGATGTCGGTCCTTTTAATGTTTTTGTAGTACAGCAAAGAATATTCTGATTCTAATTCTAGAGGATTAGTTCTCTGGTTGTAGGAGAAAAACAAGGAATCCCCGGTTTTGTCATTCTGCTGGGACGCCATCGACACGCCATTGCGTTACAGGCTAAGGCCCCAGGAAGTATCAGACGATACTAAGGGATAGGTGTGTGCTGACCAAGTCTACTACTCGTCACTTTACCCGTCTAATATTTACGTGGAAAGCTCAATAGGGATTTTTCCAAGTGTCAAATTTGACAGCGATTCGCGAATTATCGCGCAACTAAATCTGTGGTTTGTATGGAAACCACAGATTAATAGACTGATTTTGACAGTTATTCGGGCTATTTTTGTACGTGCAGCATGGTAAGCCCGAGATAGGCCCTTCTCTATGCAAAACTGTCAACTTGTCGGTCGGGCTCGAGTTGGCTCTACGCCAACATGGCGATGGAGACAAAAATACAACATTTTTATTAAAAATGGCAATATCTACTTTCTGCTCGACATGACCCTAATCTATTGCCATCTCGAGTCCCGCCTGCCATGCTCGCACAATAGACATGGCACGTCTGTCACTCGAGTTCGAGAGAGTGTCAAAACGACCATGCTAAGCATACTGGAAAAAACCCCATTTAGTGTCGATGGTCTCTGAATCACTGCAGCTGGTAAGGCAGATCACAGAAGGTTGTCTTTTTCTATAGGATTGTTGTGGGAGAGAGACTTGTGTAATTGCACAGCAGCATAATTTATTAGATCCATCCTCCGAGTATTAGATATGCTAATTTGAAGCTAAAAATGTCGGGGGTATTTTAAATTTTATATTTATTTGTTATTATTATAATATAGGTTGAGTGGATGTCACAGAAAAATTAAAAAAAAGTCCAATATGTTCGTAATGTTCGTTAGTGTGTAAAGAGTACAAACTAACGTTATTCGTTATTGTGTTACCTACAGCACCACTAAATGTTCAAGCAGACGGTATTTTTTTCTTTTCTCTTAAACCGAAAACTGCTGTGTGCCTGTTTTTGTAAAATACTATCAGTTATTGTAGGTACAGTCGGCCACAGTATCAGATACCCCTATTTGTTCGATTGGCGCCCTTATGCCGCGCGCGACTAGAGCTGCGATGGGGTATCTGGATTGTGTTTGTGGCCGACCGTACAAATGCAGTTGTACCTAATGACCTACCACATGAATTACATAGGTACTTACTTACTTAGGTAGGTACACACGACAGCACGTCAGAATGTACACTTTTGTTGTAAAGTCGCCCGTAACGTAACCCAATAGAGTGCTAGCGTGTAAGGGTCGATGTGCTGTTTTGTTTACACAAGAAAGCACGTAGACACTTACATGCGAGCACTCTATTCAGTTACCTAACCACGAGACTTTGCAAAGTCGCCCGTAACGTAACCACGCGTGTAAGGGTCTTCGTGCTGTCGACTGTACCTACCTGGTACAGAGTGGAAAATAGATAAACGAAACTGAGCATAAAATTGTTTGCAAACATGCTGACCCTACATGATCCTGTGCATCATTGCGCATGTCAGCCAGGCAGACCCAAATCTTTCGGTCAAGTGTCGTTTTTTTTCTGACCATCATTTTACATTTCGCGCGTGTTGCGATGGACGGTTGACAGCCGCGATTTATTACTTTTCTTTTCACGCGGCAATTTTCTATGCGTTCAAAAATCAATGGAGAAAAGATAGCTTTTTAAAATGAAGTAATAAATATAAATTCGGTGACTGCAGACTAAAAACATAAATATACTTAACAAAAATAATAATGTCTTCTAATCGAGTGCAGTTGTTAGAGAAGTTTGGGAAAACTAAAGCTTTTCATAGTTTTGAGGAAAATTGTTAGGGAATGGCGGAATTAAAGATAAAAGTGAAGGGTAGTGTTTGAAATCCAAGATGGCGGCGGAGAAGCTGTTATGGCTGGCTACGGTACTCCTACGACTCTGGCTGTGTGCTACGGATCTTTGCTACGCTCAGTAAGTACCTTCTTGCAAACTTTTTTCAGTTGCTAAGAAACTGTATAAAAAAAAGATTTTAGTTGGCAACTACCTTTTGAATTTAAGGCGTTTTAATAATAATATATTATATTTATTGAGATAACTGAAATCCATTGTGTTTCAGACTAGTTTTGTTTCGGTCCTGAAACTTTTTTGAAACAAGCGTTACATAATTTGTATATCTAACCTAGTAGGTACAGTCGGCCACACGCTAGGATACCCCTTTTTGTTCGATTGGCGCCCTTATGCCGCGCTCCGTAAGAGCTGCCATGGGGTAAGGCCGGAAAGCTCTTTTTTTAACCCCCAACCAAAAAGAGGGGTGTATCTGTGACTGTGGCCGACCGTACTACCACGAGTAAAGAAAAATGCATTTTATGCTGAGAAAATATTAAAGTTTATTTTCTGGGTGTCAATAACATGCAAAAAAACCACAAAAAAGTTCATCTTCACAAACAATAGATAAGTTTTCTTGGAAAGGTATGTTATCGAAAAATTTCGTAGTAGGAAACAATCGATAAAACGGCATCCAATGAATTATACTTTTGGATTTCGAATTTGGAACCCCGGCCGCCATTTCAAACTTATTTTTTTACCGGCCAATTTGGCTAACATTTTAAATGCACAAAAAGGGCGATTCTGTCTAAAACTATTACTAATCTGACAGCACTAAAGTGACAGATAATGTACTAAAGTGACAGATAGCTGCTGTCATCTTTAGTACATTATCTGTCACTTTTAGTGCTGTCAGATTAGTATAGTTTTAGACAGAATCGCCCTTATTGGATAATTTTATTTTTTTAAATTGAGATGAAAAATGATCTGGGACAGTTTTTTTTTTATCCATTACCCCAAGTCATTAGACTCAGAGCGCCTTCACCACTTCTTGCCTATTTAGATTTTCGCTAATCAGCAATAGGCGGTTTCTTGTACCTATCAACATTAATTATAGCACCTCTGCTGCGGCCATGTTTTGTCGCGTTCGCTTGTCGCTCTCGACGATAGCATGGCATCATAGGCTTTAATGCGGCTTAGAATCATCTAAAATGTAACTACCACGTTCAAATCAAATAAACGTCTTGTATGTTGTAAAAGTACTGTAATAAAAACGCATAATAATATTACTTTGTACATCTCGTTCAATCAGGTACAGTCGGCAACGCGCTTTTTTATGTTTATGTTCGATTGACGCACTTATGCCGCGTGCAATAAGAACTCTACCATGGGTTAGGTATTCTTCGTGTCACTGACCGCACTTCAGCTTTCAAATAGGTGATAATTCATGTACTTACCTACGTTTATTTCATCATCATCATCATTAATTATCAGCCCACCTCTGGCCAGTGCTGCTGGGTATAGGCCACCTCTCATGGTCCCTCGCCATCCGCATCCATGGACCCTCCGCCGACACAACGATGTCGTCCGACCATGTGGCTGCTGGTCTGCCCACCGACCGTCGTCCAGGGATCTTAGCCTGTAACGCAATGGCGTGTCGATGGCGTCCCAGCAGAAGGACAAAACCGGCCCACATAGCATTTTTTGGTAGCCGTTACGAAACTTGTCGACACTGAAAAGCCGACACCAGTAACATTTTTGGTCGCTGCTACGACTTTGTTTCGGTCGCTGCGACAAAAATGGGGAAGATCCCGACACGGTAACATTTGGTTTTTAAGTTACGACGCTGTATGGTAACATTGCGACAACAATTTCAGAAATCATTCGTTCATTCGTCAATTCATTCATTCTTTTCAACCTACAAGAAACAAATAAGTTAAATGTCATTGTCAAAGACAACTCTGTCTGTTTCACCATAATTATTTTGACAGCGTAAGTTTATTTTTGAAATTAATTAGTTTTACACGTGTTGTGATAGTATGATATTAGTGGGAAAAGAAATTTGTCGTATTATTTAACAAAATACATCAAAAATCATCGATGGGCCATCATATAATTGTATTTTAACCAGTTTATTGAAATGTTTGCATAGTTTTCACTGCAAGTTTTGTTCATTTTCTCGACTCCAGACCTTTTAGTTTAATCAAACTGTACACTTTTTACGCTAATAATATGAAATTTCATCAAAAATTGTCCATAAACTTACAAAAACATTTGTTTTCATAGTAAAATTATTCTAGTCGTATTTGGTAAAAAAGTTACGACACTGCGTCGACTTGCAGACACAAAGTTACTGAATTTCTAATATGGTGTCTCTCACTTTATTCTTTCCAGCGGTTCTGAAACTGTTGACACAGATCAAATATAGGGTCTTTCCAAAATCGTGTAAAATATTTTAAGGGGTCATTGTACTCATCAATACAAACAACTTTTACTATGGGACATAGTAAAATTTGTTCGTATTGATGAGTACAATAACCTTTTAAAATATTTTACACTATTTTGGAAAGACCCTATATTTGATCTGTGTGCTTCGAACAATCTTGCCAAATACAATGATCGTTTTTACAGGTATTACAAAACACGTGAAATGAACAGGAAACATCCAGCTCTAAAGTCCGTCGAAGGAGATTTACTTTATGTAAACGCTGATTTTGAAATGATGGAATACAAAGAAAATATGATTCAAGAAAAAAAACAACCTGCATTGAATCCTGTTATTGAAAACACCAAATTATGGCCCGGTTTCTGAGTTGAGAATTTTGCTAAGCAAATGGGTAAGTATAGTCCTGTCTCTGCAGATTTCTTACAAAAGAGCGTGACAGAGCGATACGTAAGTATGACATGTGCTTAGTAAAATTCTCAACTCAGAAACCGGGCCTAAGTGAAGCTACAGGAACTATCGAAGAAAATGTCTTAAGCGAATATATAAAATAAAGCTGAGACAAGTTCCAATGTTATCGATATTCCAATGTCGCGCTCTTTTGTGAGAAATCTGCAGAGACAGGACGATACTTACCCATTTGCTTAGGTAGGTAGCGAATTTCTCAACTCAGAAACCGGCAGATATTATATTATAAATTAAGCAATCACTTATTGGATCTTCATTTCGTCTCACAAAATCGTTGGTTTTCCTGTAGTAAGTAAGTCGATGCGTGCCGGAAATAACGTTTTTTCGGCTGCTTACTCATACTCGTACCTAGTTGGCATACAATTCAGATATATTTGAGAACCAGGTGTAGCTGGTTGATATTTTTACGCTTATTTTGGTAACATTTTGTTTTGGAACTATGACGTAACATTACGAAACTTTGTGTACATGAATATTATTCCAGTAACAAAGTTGCCACTCCGTTACAACACATTTCATCTTTGATTGTTCGCTTGTTGAAAACTCAACGCAATATGTATGAAATAAAGTTGACATAAATCCGTACATATTGTGTTGACTCATCGACTATAAAGAGTTACTGAAACACTATCCGGTCAAACTGTGTAGACACTGTTACAACACATGTAAACCAACTGAAGTCGTCTCAAATGCATACATATTTTGTCGACACAACGACTACAAAGAGTTACTGAAACACGTTCCGGGCAAACTGTGTAAACACTAATACCACACGTATAAACCGAAACGCACACAGTCGCATTGTTTCGAAACAATAACGGAACTTTGTCAATTTGTTACTGACTCAAATATTTTGCGACCAAAAAATGCTATCTGGGGGAGTTTCCTCATTTTTCTCTAATAGAGAACTAATCCCCTAGAATTAGAATCAGAATATTCTTTGCTGTACTACAAAACATTAAAAGGACTGACAGTATTAATAAATCGTAATTGAAGCCGTCAACAACAACAACAGCCGCCCATTTTGGAACCATTTGCATTACAGGCTAATGTTCCTAATGCCCCCCTGTTCTTGGACGCCACTCTGTTGCTACCGTTGTCCATTGGCCATCTAATCCACTGGCCAAATTTATTTAAATAGACCGCTTCCCTACACAAGTAGGTACTTATAGGTTACACATTTCGTAAAACGCCATTTGCACAACCCAACAACACTGACTTTATTTCAATACATAGGCCGGAAAGCTCTTTTTTTAACCCCCAAGGAAAAAAGAGGGATGGTTACGTTTGACCGCTATCATATGTGTGTATGTCTCTGTGTGTGTGTGTGTCTGTGGCACCGTAGGTAGCTCTTAAACGGGTAAACCGATTTGGATGCGGATTTTTTTAATATTTGAAAGCAGGTTTTCTAACGAGTGTTCTTAGATATGTTTTATCATAATCGGTTTATCCGCTTACGAAAATGTCGGCGGTATTTTAAAATTTGTCCACAAATCAGTTAAACCCACCAATACCGTCTACCTGAAAACATGTTCCTGAACTTGCTTGATCGGCGTTTTCACGAAAATAGAACCCTTTTCTACCTACAAGGACAAAATATAGTTTCACTCGATGAAAGAAATTACTTTGTTGACCTTGTAGACGGATACAATCCATCTCTATATTGTTTTGTCAGCAAAGTATTTGTCCAGTTTTAGGTAGGCTCAAAACCTAAAGGAGGTCACTCTCCGTGAGTAGGTTGCTAATGCTCGGATTCATTGTGATATGCATGCTCACAGTAGGTATAGCATGTGAGCTTTTTTACGTAAAAGATCAAAAGCGAACCGAAAAAAGCTTGCAGTATTTATTAAAACGACCCGCTTATGTTTCGCTAGGGTGCAATGGGCATCGTCACATCCTATTTTTTATTCTATAAATCGAATATATAGACAAATATAAGAAACTAATTTGAATATTTTCTTAATTTTGTATGTAAATATTTTATTATTAATTAGGTACTTAAAATTTCTAAAAGTTTTGTGTATGACGTCACCAATGGCATTATGTACTAAGTTCATTGCATTCAAAATAAAAATATGTTGACGTTTGACAAACGTCAGTGTCAAGTCAACAAGAAGGTTATTTTCTCAGTTATTTGACACTTTGACAGTTGTTTTTGACGATTGTATTTTTTTAAATACCTATTTGTAGGCTATGATGACGTCATCGAAAGAAAAATGAAGTTAATATTTTTGGCGATAAATATTAATAATTCGTTTTAATTTTACTTATTTAAACCCCTAATAGTAATCAGTATCAATTCCTCTAAATGTTTTTCAATTTACGACAATCGATGCCTCACTAATCAATGCCCATTTAGAAAAAGTAGAGAATTAGGATTATTATACTTCTATGTATACCTAAACCTTCTTTGAAAAAACATCTAACCGATGGTGAAAACCGCTTCGTGGATTGAGTGGTTAAATCCATTGCGTTTAGGAGGAGTAAGCTGATAAAATACCAAAAGACAGACAGATAGGCGCTGTAATTTACTTTGTTATTAGAGAGATAGAGATTCTTCGGATTTATTACAGATAGAGACATTCTACGAGCATGTTCGCTATTATAGTTAGGGAGGCGAATAGGGGAATTTTCGGCAATACACGAGCGTGGCAGTTTAAGATATGAGAGATACCTTAGACCTAATAGAACAACCTTGTAAAGTATTTAGCTCTATATGTAGTGACGCGCGCCTAGGATAGACGATCAGATTAGTAAAAAAAAATGGATAGTCTGAAATACTCGAGCGCGTCAGATTAAGATATTGGGGGTTGATTTTAGTGTTTAAAGACTAAATTTAACTAATCTGACGATAAGTCCTTGACGCCGCCGAGTTATAGGGTCGCGAACTTGTAAAAAAAAAACGTTAATCCGGCATTCTCGAGCGCGATTTTTATTTTTTTTATTTTGAAGAATATAATCTAAAACTTACTAAAAATACAAAATCTGCCGGTTTCCGCATGACCGGAAGTGTGGAGGAGCCATTTCGTCTTCCTAAGAACGCGTTACGGCATATAAGTAGCGAACGATACATTTTACAAAAAAAAAACTCCACATCTACATTTACGTTGGTTGTATCTATGGCTTTATTGTCATTCTTAAATTCCCCATTTTATCAAGGAGAAAGAAAGGAAAAAAAAGAAACCAAAAAACCTTTTTCGGTCAGATTAAGAGAACCCACCAACATTTTTGTCAGATTAAAAAAATATGCCTTCAGGATACCGAGATAAACCTCCCCTATGAAAATCTGACGCGCTCGAGTATTTCAAAAAAACTTTTTTTTTTTGCATTTTCAAAAATTCATCGTAACTTATCGTCACGCCGAAATCGTCAGTTTTTTTAAAGGGAGCTTCCTTGGGGCCTACTTAACACCCCTTCCGAAAATCTGACGCGCTCGAGTAAATAATTTTTTTTTGCTTTTTTGACTACTTTATATGCCTACCCCCACCACGCAAACCGGCAGATTAGTATACCGTTGTTATCAGAGGCACTCGGGGCATACGTAGTATGAATATCTGACGCGCTCGAGAATGCCCAAGTAACTGTTTTTTTTTAACATTTTTGAAAAACCGTACACGCCAAACCCACCGCTAAAATGGTTTTTGCCATACGAGCTTTTCTTTTCGAAATTATTTTATCTTTCGTTTTTGATAGGTCTCGACGGCGCCGTTGAATTACGCCATTTAGCTACCTCGCCTCCCTAACTATTAGCCTTGTCCACACCACGTGATCCCGCGCGCCCAACAGACAGACGGTCCCAAAAAATAGTGTCAAGCGGTAGTCCAGAGATAGAACATCCCTAAGGCCCTCCGGACTCGTGGTCCCCCCAAGATGTGGGTATCCGAATCACCCCCATGTGTGTTCAGCGATTTTTGACGCTTAAAAGTTATGAGGCTTTTAAGGTTTTTTTGGAAGTAAGTACCTAATTATACCTTGCATTGGTTTTTTATTCAATTTTTTTGATATATTTTTACTTTATTGGGGTCTCAGATGTAGTCTATCACCAAAAAAAATACGATCAAAATAACTTGTAGAAGATACCGCAATTTAGATCCAATGTTAAAAAATGACATTTTAGAGAAAACATCACCGAATAAGTTAGTATGGTTAGAAAATGCAGATGCAGGGTTAAAAAAAATGCTGATAGAACAGGATTTCCTACGATTTTCCGATTCTGGGAGATAAAAAAGTTATTCGAATCACTAGCCACTGCAATTTCCCGTTTTCAGCGACTAAGTAGAAATTCATCTGTTAAAAACCTTTGAATCCCATTCCGTTCAGGCACAGTATAGGGATAGAGCAGTATAATAACTCAGCCGTATCCTTGAAATAGTATTATTGCCTACCTACGCCCTCGTGCCCTAGCGCAGATACCTACTACTCAGGTCTCAGGCCTGGTTTCTGAATTGAGAATTTTGCTAAGTAACTAGTGGTTCGCCCCGAACTACGAAGTCGTGACCCCATATCTCAGTAACCCCTCGACCGATTTGGCTCATGTTTGAATTTAAAAATTCTCTTTGCCTCATTTACCCGCCTACCAAATTTCATGACGATCCGACTTCATTTACTCAAGTTATCGTCGAACGAACATTCATACATACAAACATACATACTTACATACATACAAACGCCGGATTGTTCAAGTAGACTCTGAGAACTTCGCTCGCTTCGCTCGCTCGTTCAAATACTTAAGTATCGTTTTGTCACGTTATTTTGTGAGAAATCTGCAGAGACAGGATACTTAAGTTCTTGCTTAGCGGTTACTGCAATATTGCCTCCATTAACTGTGGTCCAGGCTGCTATTGACACCGCAATCTCCCGTCAAATTAATTCATAATTCAGGCGCGGTCAGCTGTTAATGGAGCTCATCGATTATTCATGGGGTCTTCAGGGACCCAGTGCTGAAAGGGACCCTCTCGAAACAAAATGGGTTTGTTTGCCGAAAGCGATGATTGTCAGGTTATTTTTAGGAAGGTCTCAACATGCGGCTTTCTTTGTTTTGTTGGGTTATACATATTTGGAGATGGATGAAGGTTCGCTTGCACGGTCGGCCACAGTCACAGATACCTCATAGCAGCTCTTAGCGCGCGCGGCATAAGGGCGACAATCGAACAAAAAGGGGTATCGTAGCGTGTGGTTGACTGTACAATTTATATCCGAAATTGTACAGTCGTTATATTTTTACTATTTATGGCCACTGCCACCAGCATCGTCGACATAAAAAGCTTGCCGTATGTAGCACAGCCGCTATTATCAAAATTATTAATTAAAGCTGTGTCATTAAAGAAAACATTTACGATGGACTTCAAAACTAGCGTTGTCTCGCTTTGATTGTATTAATTAGAGCTCGAACACTCGCCGTTTTGAAGTTCAGCTTAAATGTTTTCTGGTTATAACTCCCACTCTCTACATAGAGCGGTACAGACATGGTCGTGCTAAGCTTGAAATTGTACTTCGGTGTTGCTGATATTGTCAGCAGCTGATAAACACAGCAAAGTTGCTATTGAGCCCCCTTTAAAATTGGCATTTTCTGTTTTACCTACGACAAGATGAGGCCGCCCTAGAGTTTTCCTGTGACAACCTGGGGCCTTGGCCTGTAACACAATGGCGTGTGGATGGCGTCCCAGCAGAAGGACAAAACCGGGGTTTCCTCGTTTTTCTCCTATAACCAGAGAACTAATCCTCTAGAATTAGAATCAGGATATTCTTTGCTATACTAAAAAAACATTAAAAGGACCGACAGCATTAATAAATCGTAATTGAAGCCGTCAACTGAGAGCCCATTTTGGCACCATTGCGTTACAGGCTAAGGCCCCTGTATTTGTCCACAGGTCCACCCTACTGACCTTCCAAGACCTGCTGCCAGACGACCCTCGCCTCTACGACAAGATGAGACCGCCGAAGCGGAACGACCAGCCCACCACGGTCTTCTTCCACGTCACAGTCATGGGACTGGACTCCATTGACGAGAACTCCATGGTGAGGATAAGGCTGGTTTCACTCGTACAGTCGGCCACACGCTAGGATACCCCTTTTTGTTCAATTGGCGCCCTTATGCCGCGCGAGGTAAGAGCTGCCATGGGGTATCTGTGACTGTGGCCGACCCTACCACAACCACACCACAAACACAACTACACGACAACCACAACACGTGGGCGGACGCACTTTTGTATTGAAAATGAATAGTAGAATTCACACGGACCACATTTTGCCGTCATTATCGACCGTGTAAGTGATACCGACCACATCGCAACTACAACGCAACCAAAACGCAGCCACCAGCGACACCGGCCGGCCACATCGCAGATAGAACGTTGCGTCGACGTACCGACGTGTTTGGCGACCTGTGGTTTGTCCGCTTGCGTGTCGCAGATCGCGTCGCTCCGTGATGTAGCCTCGAACTAGCTGGGTCCAGACGCTTTAATGTAATGTAAGATTACGCGTAATTTAGCGTCTTCGTGTGGACGGTACACGAACTTGACGTGAACGAGCACTGCTGGTGCCTTTGTGTTCGCGCAAAAACCGACAGCCGATGGATCAGCCCGAGCGCCGGGGCGAGCGTTACATGTAATGTTCGTAGTGCCGTCCACACGAAGAATTCGTGTTACATTATACGGTGGTTACACTCGTCTGGACCCGGCTAAACGGAAACGAGAGGAAAGCTTTAGGTATGAGTTATCAAACAAGCTTTTGGTATGAGTTTTCAAACAAGCTTTAGACATGAGTTTTCAAGCAAGCTTTAGCTCAATCGACTCCTTTCCTCCCGTCAGGACTCAGTTTTGAATAATTATTTATTGGTAGAGAGCCCTGTCTTACCTGTACTTGGCTATCAGGCCGACTAAGCTATCAGGGTGGTATAGATGCTGGACAAGCCTACTCCATCTTAACAATGTCCCAGCCACTGCAGCGTCGAGTGGTCTCTTCATCCTCTAGTGAGAGTGCAGGTGCCATGGACGATGTATAAATCATCTCATTACGTAGATGCAAAGGCCTAAGAGAGCCTTGGTGAATAAAACAAGTTCTTTTTCACAGACCTACGCAGCAGACATCTTCTTCGCGCAGACTTGGAAAGACTTTAGACTGAGACTTCCAGAAAATATGACTTCCGAGTACAGGTCAGTTTATAACTAGTAGTTCGCTTTTTTTTTCATTGGATTTGCCGATAGCTATAACAGACTATCCTGTACATCGAGTAATTATTAAGCCGTGGATATCTATAATTCGCTCTATTAGAAAAGTTGTATTATAACGCTGGTTGATATCCCTAATATAGTTTTTTTTTTTTTTTTAATAAAAACTCGTATTAAAATTGTGAGAACAAAAGTTACAAAGATGTTTATAAGGTTAAATAAATCGCTCGGGACAAGACTAGAAGGACTTGAACCCGCAACGTCTTGCATACCGTGCAGGCACTCTACCATTGAGCTACCGAGCCAAGTAACTGTAGATGCGAATTTTAGAACGTCTTCATTGTTGCTCGTCTTACGGATGATAGGCCGCCATCTTGTGTGATAGTTTGCACTAATCTCCACCATTATTCTCTTTCCTAATGGCACATGACATGCCTTGTTCATTCCCGAGAGGGGTAGAGATCGTTTGGCAGACCACCAGCCAGATGGTCCGACGACAAAGCCCAAGTAGCCGGAAAACAGTGGTTGCGCCTGGCACAGGATCGTGAGAGGTGGCGTGAGCATGAAGAGGCCTTTTGTCTCCAGTGGGTGTTAACAGGCTGATGATGAATGGCAAAACTGTTTGATGGTTCGATAGGAACATTTTCTTTAACTTTTCTTTATCACCCTGTATTCTCTCTCGTAGACTCCTGGAAGTGGACTGGCTGAAGCACATGTGGCGTCCCGACTCCTTCTTCAAGAACGCCAAGTCCGTCACATTCCAGACCATGACGATCCCGAACCACTACGTCTGGCTGTACAAGGATAAGACCATCCTCTACATGGTGAAGCTGACCCTCAGGCTGTCTTGTGCCATGAACTTCCTCATCTACCCTCACGATACGCAGGAGTGCAAGCTACAGATGGAGAGCTGTGAGTAGATGTATGCCTTAATTTTCTTTGCAAAAAACCTAAATATACTAACTGCTGGGTTCTGAATTGAGAAATTCGCTAGGCAAATGGGTAAGTATCGTCCTGTCTCTGCAGATTTCTCACAAAAGAGCGGGACAGAACGATAGTAAAGTATTTGCTTAGCAAAATTATCAATTCAGAAACAGCTTGTAGTCATCACCATATTTACGTAACGAACAAAAAAGGGTCGGAAAGCTATCTGTATTGTGAACGAAACTAAATATAGCACCTAATAAAATTCTAAAGCCGGATTAACATCAAGAAACTAGTTTCAAGCATATCGAAGCCCATTATTGCTTGAATTTGCGTTAAAACACGTTGCGCGCTCTGATATTCAGTGTCTATTTATTTCAGATAGAAGATTTATTTGTTTACTTTCGTAGCACTACCCTCGTAGCACTTTCGTAGCTCTATGTAACTTCGTAGCACTCTCGTACCACTTTCGTAGCTCTATGTAACTTCGTAGCACTCTCGTACCACTTTCGTAGCTCTATGTAACTTCGTAGCACTCTCGTACCACTTTCGTAGCTCTATGTAACTTCGTAGCACTCTCGTACCACTTTCGTAGCTCTATGTAACTTCGTAGCACTCTCGTACCACTTTCGTAGCTCTATGTAACTTCGTAGCACTACCCTCGTAGCACTCTCGTAGCACTGCCCTCCTAACACTTTGGTAGCACTCAATACCTACGTAGCACTGCCCTCGTAGCACTTTGGTAGCACTCTGTACCTTCGTAGCACTGCCCTCGTAGCCCCACCCCTCCGATTCAGCCAAATATCTAAATGACTGCAAATTTTTACATCTTTATTTTTACAATAATAATTATAATTGTTTTTTTGAATTCTTTATAATAATTAAAGCTTATAAATAACTTAGCGATAAATAAATAAATAACTTTGATAGCTCTCTGTCCCTTCGTAGCACTGCCCTCGTAGCACTTTTGTAGCACTCTGTACCTTCGTAGCACTGCCCTCGTAGCACTTTGGTAGCACTCTGTACCTTCGTAGCACTTCCATCGTAGCTCTTTCGTAGCACTCTGTACCTTCGTAGCACTTTGGTAGCACTCTGTACCTTCGTAGCACTTTGGTAGCAATCTGTACCTTCGTAGCACTGCCCTCGTAGCACTTTCCTCGTAGCAATTTCGTAGCACTCAGTACCTTCGTAGCACTGCCCGCGTAGATTTTTCGTAGCACTGCATACGTAGTACTTCTTAAAACCTTCGTAGCAATCTCGTTTGCATGCGTTCGTAACAATTGTGATTTTCTTAGCAGTTTTGTAGATACGATCTGAAAGTATACTGCAATCGGCGCGTTTTGTTTAATTAGAACGGCTTGCTTTTGTTAATTTGTACCTTCAAATCATCGATCGAGATTTTTAGCATACAACTGGTAAACTAAATCAACGAAAGACGTCATTCCCCAAGCAAGCCCGATCTTTGATCTAAAAGCGACCTGCTCAAGTATTAATAATTACGCCCCTGTTTGTATCCGCAAGCACTCAGGTCCTCCAGATCTCGATCTCGTGATACCATCGCGCTGACTCGCCAAGGGGCTGCCTCGAGCACGAAACGAGGGCTCTTGAGGCAACTCTTGGCCTATATTTGAGATCTCTCGAGGCCATCGATTTCCGCGACACTTCGAGTTGGGTGCCGGACGCGTTTGTTGCCGCTCGAGTGGCAATTTGGGGTATTTTTGGGCGGTTTTTGGATATGTACTTAGCTCGGTACGGAGGTTAGAGGGTTTGGTAGAAAATGCTCTCCTCTTCTCTGCTATCTCTAACTTCAATATAACTTGGCATCTTCGTAATGTGATGATTGAACGAGCGACCGACACGAGAGAAGTTCTCCGAGTCTACTTCGTCTAAATGTTTTCGTTTGTGCAATAAAGAGTTACTTACTTACTACTTGAACAATCCGGCGTTTGAATGTTTGTATGTTTTTATAAATGTATGTATGATTGTTCGTCCGACGATAACTTGAGTAAATTTTGTCGGATGGTCATGAAATTTGGTACTTATGCTATGAAATTACTTTAAAATAATTTTATTTTTAAGTTCGGTGTTAACAAGAAGTTACACAACTGCAACTGTGGTCGCGGGTTCACAGTTCAGGTGATACAAGCCCCCACGCACCTACGCACTCCGTTTTACCTCACACCATATCTAACGCACGAAAAAGGCCCTCCGAAGTCTCGGGACTTCAAAAAGAAGTTCCACGCTGACGCATTCGCACTCACTTGTTCCACCATTCCGGCCGGCACCCCCCGGGCCGCGTGGAGAGCCCTCGGGCTCTCGTTAAGGCCTCATTGTGGGTGCTCCGCGGACGCCGCCGCCTCCGCCTGTCTAATTATGATCCACTCGTTTCAAGGGCGCGATTCTGCGCGATATAAATAGAGATGGGAATTCATAAAATGTACGTGCGGGACTTTTAAAGTTCTGTAAAGTAAAAGCATTCGGGGAAGGAAAACATCGTGAATAAACCTGACAAGTAGACGAGGCCACTCTGCAATGCCTTAGATTTGCAAGTGCAGCGCATCTTTGTAATGAATCTCGCGGAATCACTATAAATAGGGTAGGTACTTAATATTAAATTGATTTACTTAAACACGGCTACTTCTAAATGTGACTTCCAATAACTTTTGTAGTTGGAAGTCAAAACTTGATCCGAAACGACGCAACTCAAACAAATGAATTCTATTAAAAAAACTAAATGCCTAAGATCAATAATAATATTTTTTTTACATTATTTGTCTATTAAATGTATGTAGTATTTTTTTCCAAGGAATTTATCTCATTCACACTAACTTATCGAACGACCCCAGTACTATGTACCTACCTACGTAGGGATTTATTCCTATGAATCTACTTCCAGTGTCCCACACGACGGACGACCTGGTGTTCCAGTGGGACCCCGATGTCCCCCTGGTGGTGGACGAGCACATCGAGCTGCCGCAGCTCGAGCTGATACAGAATAGGACTGCCGACTGCACGCAGGTGTATTCCACTGGTAAGTCCTAAGGTTCAATAGGACTGCCGACTGCACGCAGGTGTATTCCACTGGTAAGTCCTAAGGTTCAATAGGACTGCCGACTGCACGCAGGTGTATTTCACTGGTAAGTCCTAAGGTTCAATAGAACTGCCGACTGCACGCAGGTGTATTCCACTGGTAAGTCCTAAGGTTCAATAGAACTGCCGACTGCACGCAGGTGTATTTCACTGGTAAGTCCTAAGGTTCAATAGTACTGCCGACTACACGCAGGTGTATTCCACTGGTAAGTCCTAAGGTTCAATAGAACTGCCGACTGCACGCAGGTGTATTTCACTGGTAAGTCCTAAGGTTCAATAGAACTGCCGACTGCACGCAGGTGTATTTCACTGGTAAGTGCTAAGGTTCAATAGAACTGCCGACTGCACGCAGGTGTATTCCACTGGTAAGTCCTAAGGTTCAATAGTACTGCCGACTACACGCAGGTGTATTCCACTGGTAAGTCCTAAGGTTCAATAGGACTGCCGACTACACGCAGGTGTATTCCACTGGTAAGTCCTAAGGTTCAATGCCGAATGCACGCAGGTGTATTCCACTGGTAAGTCCTAAGGTTCAATAGAACTGCCGTTTGCCTAAAAAACTAGAAGTCCGAGCCAATCTCATAATCACCTGAGGGTCTACCAGGAGTGCGTTTGGACAGACGTCCGGCAGACGTCCGGCAGACGACCACGCGACGTGAAAACAAATGAAAGTGTGCTGCCAACTTGACCATATACTTGCCAGAATTGACATAAGTCATGCGTCACTCACTTTCACTCAAGAGAAAACCTGGAAAATCTTTTGGAAATGAAACCAAACTAAATAATGTATTTACAGCCGTAGTACTCCTCGGCAGATGGTTACTCAGGTTCAAGTTTACGCAGATAATAATTATCCAACCTCAAACAAATCCATTGAGTCGATCATACAATGCGACTTTAGTGCAGTGCTGTGGGCATGAATTTATGGCACAAATCCAGCTAAATATAGAGGGAGAAGACAAGGAAACCTAACCCTGCCAAGAAGCGGGGCTAAAAACACAAGCATAATCTACTCTGGCTCTTACAAATAATGTCAAGCAAGTCATTAATCTACAAATATATTTTATGGCTTGTAGCTTAAATTACCAAATGAATAAAGCTATCCAAAAGCACCCGCATGAGCCACACAACCCTCCGATGACTTGATAGTGCCGTGATGTGATACCGCAGTGACAGAACTCAATGGAGACTCCAATGAGGAAACAAACGACTGGATGCCGCTGCGACCTGCAACTAAGTACTGCATCCCGAAATTGGTCCGTCAAGGTCAATGCACGTGCTCGCTGGCCAGGCTCTGTGCATGATAGTTTTTCTCATTGTACACGCAATGGGAGAATGGATGGAGGCCATTTCCAGACGCAATTATTTTGGGCGACAGTGGAAACGGCCTTCGACAGTGGCTGATTATTCCAATCTTATAAACCACGTTGGATAACCTGGAGAAAAACATGATTCCAGTATTTTTGATTTCTAAAACGTATGCAGGGACTTGCGTTCGTGACTTTGTAGGTACCTATTGTAAATATAATAAATTAAAGGAATCTGTACTTAAAATATTCTTTTATTTCTTCATAGATACCTAATAAGGTCTTATGTTGAGAAGTTAGAACCACAACAAAACAACAACAACAACAACGCACTTACAAACTTTTCCTTTTTACAATATTAGTGTAGAAGTGTAGATTAGTGTAACGGATCCACTAAACTAATCGAGAAAGTGCCGCTGCACTAAAAAAAAAATAGGTAGGTGATTTGTTGCACAAAACGAACTTTATTCTTAACAATTTTTAGGAATAGAGCTAATAATAATAATAAGCTAATCACTATTTCACTTTCTACTGGTTTTTCTAAAACTAAACGTCTCTGTTTTCGTTGACTTCACTTTCCACTGTTGGTAAATTGAACAATTTTACTGATTCTGCTGATGGAGGCCATCCAAGCGGTCTGTTCGGGTCTCGCCCCCTGCTACTCTAAGAGCAATATTTCCAGGTTCATTTTTCGCAGTTCTCTTTCATATAGGGCTTGTCATCATCATTATAAACGTATTTAAGAGTTATCCTCTTGTCGGTGCATCATTCTCCATGAACTTCAGTTACAGGCCAGTTCCTTCGCAGCCTGGTACGTCTAGACCACAGCCTTCTCTTAAATTTGATCAAAATACCTTCGCCGTGGCCTTCTTCTACCTCTCTTACCTTCCACCCTTCTTTCTATCACGTGTTAGCAATGATGATATATAGTTCTTGTCAGGCCAACAAAGTGTTCTTGTTTCCCAACCGTTTTTAGGGTTCCGGACCTAAAAAGTAAAAACGGAACCATTATAGGATCACTTTGTGGTCGGTCTGTCTGTCGGTAAAGACCTTTCTCTCAAGAACGCGTGGAGGTATCAGGTTAAAATTGATATCAAAATACTCAGGTCTGCAGTCTCTTTGAGCCTTAAAAAAATCAAGCTTCTAAGTAAACTGAATCAAAAGATACTACAAAAAATGGGGTCTCTAGAAATGTAACATGACATAGAAACTAGCGCCCTCTATATTAGTTACAAATATCAACGCTAGAGCGCGATGGATGTTTTTTTTTCTTCCAATTAAATGCAGAGAATGATGGTACGAAACCCTCGGTGCGCGAGTGCCAGTTGCACTTGGCCGGTTTTTTTAATAGTATTTTTTCGTTGTCGAATGATGATTCATTATTTTTGAGTTATCTCGTCTGATTGACTATTTTATTTTATTAAGGAAAACAAACAGCAGTACAAAGGAGTGTTAAATTTAAAGATTAAGGGTAGACGATAGCAAGGTGGCGGGAAATTCAAAATTTTCACAGTATTTTACATTTTGTAGCTAAACTGAACTATTTTTGTTCAGCGATTTTTCGTTCGCGAGAATAAAACCGTATTATTTTCATTATTGTAGACAACAGAACAACAATAATTCAGCCGATTATGTGTTCTGGTCTACGAAGCAGTGGTAGTGCCCAAAAAACTTGTCGTAGACCTGAACACATAATCGGCTGAATTATTGTTGTTCTGTTGTTTACAATAATGAAAATAATACGGTTTTATTCTCGCGAACGAAAAATCGCTGAACAAAAATAGCTCAGTTTAGCTACAAAATGTAAAAACTGTGAAAATTTTGAATTTCCCGTAACACTACTATCTTCCAGCCTTAAATACATACGTTGTGTTAATTAATTGTACAACCAGCATCGTAATCCACAGCAAAGAGCTTCCAACATTTTGTATGGCAAGTTACATAGTGACACCGCCGCCATTTTAAAAAAATCACGTTTTCTCAGCTTGTAACTAAACCTAGCTTATTAGACTGAGGAACAAAATATAAAACGAAAACATTCTTAGGAAAAATGTCTAAAACGATATCGTTATGAAGATATTAGAGTATTAAGATCCGCTTTTCTATGGAGATTGAAGTTTTCAGTCCGACATTTTCCTATGGGGTCGGAGATTTTGATTTTAAATCAAATCTTCCAGCTTAGGACGAAACATATCTTAATAGACGGAGAAAAAAAAAAGACGAAAACATTCTTAGGAAAAATGTCTGAAACGATATATTTACGGAGATTTAGTGGTTTCAAAATTCAGTTTTGCCTAGAGCAAAACTACAGACCGCCATGTTGATAAAAGAAAAGTCTTGGAACACAAAACCTCAACGAAAAAAAAAACGACGACACAACACATATTGAAGGTAAAGCATGTGTGCATAGGCCCGTAGCAGCGAATGAAGCTACAATATGTAGATTAGATTAGATTAGAATATTCTTTATTGTACTAGAAACATGTAGGTATTTGGTTTAGATTATTAAAAGGCCAGGGATTTTTCTTTTTTTTTTTAAGTTTGTCCCTGCACGGGCGGGATAGCCGAAGGTCATCAGACCGAAAAGGCCAGTGATGAAAATTGCCCCAACTGACAGAAAAAAAAAACTAAGGCCCTTGCATCTACGACATAAGACCTAGTACTTAGGACTTAGGACCTAGGACCTAGGACTTAGAACTTAGGATCTAGGACATAAGACTTAGGACCTATGACTCGAATCGAATCGAAACGAAACGAATCAAATCGAATCGAATCTAAACGAAACGAAACGAAACGAATCGAATCGAATCGAATCGAATCTAATCGAATCGAATCGAAACGAAACGAAACAAATCGAATCGAAATTAATTGAATCGAATCGAATCGAAACGAAATTAATTGAATCGAATCGAATCAAAATGAATTGAATCGAATCGAATCGAATCGAATTGAATTGAATCGAGTCGAATCGAATCAAATCAAATCAAATCGAATCGAAACGAAACGAAACGAATCGAGACGAAACGAAACGAAACTAATCGAATCTAATCGAAACGAATCGAATAGAAATGAATTGAATCGAAATGAACTGAAACGAATCGAATCGAATCGAAATTAATTGAATCGAATCGAAACGAATTGAAACGAAACGAAACGAATCGAATCGAATCGAATCGAATCGATTCGAAACGAAACGTAACTAATCGAATCGAATCGAATCGAATCGAATCAAATCGAATCGAATCAAATCGAATCGAATCGGCTATTGCTAGATTCATGGTACGGTCGGCCACAATCTCAGATACCCCATGGTAGCTCTTATCGCGCGCGGCATAAGGGCGCCAATCGAACAAAAAGGGGTATCTCAGACTGTACACATGGTATGACTGCACGTCAGACTGTACACTTTTGTTGTAAAATCGCCCGTAACGTAACCCAGCAAAGTGCTAGCGTGTAAGGGTCGACGTGCTGTCGTATGTACTGATTCAAGTATCAAAACTTTAACTGCCCATATTATCTCCTAGACGGCTAATGCTAGACGTTTATCGTACTCTAAAAAAGGACTCGACGAGCTCTACCTGATGAAAAAACAAAAATAATAAAATGAAGTATCAAAGAAGTATCAAAACTTTAACTGCCCATATCTCTTAAACTGCTAATGCTAGACCCATGTTAATGGTACTCTAAAAAGGGCTGGACAAGCTCTACCTGATGAAAAAACAAAAATAATAAAAAGTAAGTATCTAAACTTTAACTGCCCATATCTCCTAAACGGCTAATGCTAGACCCATGTTTATCGTACTCTAAAAAAAGGACTCGACGAGCTCTACCTGATGAAAAAACAAAAATAATAAAAAAGAAGTATCAAAGAAGTATCAAAACTTTAACTGCCCATATCTCCTAAACTGCAAATAATAATAATATCTTTATTTATTCAGATAACTGAGATCCATTGAATTACAGACTAGTTTAAAATAAATAATAGTTTATAAGTAGGCAATATTTCAGAAATAAATAAGCTCGCAAAGTTTAACTGTGCATTATTGTGAGTAACACATAACGCACGCACGCACACACCCACGTAGCCTATTTATTTCTTTTTATATGTATTTCGACCCATTGTTTAATAAATGGGCCATCTACCCTATTCGCTACAGTGCTCAGGATACCGTTGGAGCCAGTATCAAAACTTTAACTGCCCATATCTCCTAAACTGCTAATGCCATGGGGTATCTGAGATTGTGGCCGACCGTACCATGAATCTAGCAATAGCCGATTCGATTCGATTTGATTCGATTTGATTCGATTCGATTCGATTCGATTCCTTTCCATTCGTTTCGTTTCGATTCGATTCGTTTCGATTCGATTCAATTCATTTCGATTCGATTCGATTCAATTAATTTCGATTCGGTTCGATTCGATTCAATTCAATTCATTTCGATTCGCGTCGTTTCAATTCGATTCGATTCGATTCAATTAATTTCGATTCGATTCGTTTCGATTCGATTCGATTCGATTCAATTAATTTCGATTCGATTCGTTTCGTTTTGATTCGATTAGATTCGATTCGATTCGTTTCGTTTCGTTTCGATTCGATTCGATTCGATTCGATTCAATTCATTTCGATTCGATTCGATTCGATTCGATTCGATTGGATTGGATTCGATTCGATTCGAATATCAATTTTGAACTCAATTTAAAGTAAGTTCAAAATTGATCTCGCTGAACTTAGTTTAAACAGAGATCAGTTTTGAAATCAGTTTTGAAATCAGTTTAAAGTAAGTTCAAAACTGATCTCACTTTAAATTAAGTTTAAACAGAGTTCCATTTTGATCTCAGTTTAAGTATCGTTCATGAATACCACCCTTAAAGTTAGCCGCAAATATGCGATTTTTTAAAAATGGCGGACATTTGACTATACCATTAAGGTTGGATGGCTTTTATAGGTAAGTATACCAAATTAATATTTTTTTAAGGTTGGTGGTTTTAAAGGGTTGGTGGCGGTGAGAGAGAGAGAGAGAGAGAGAGAGAGAGAGAACACTTGGTGGTAGAGGTGGTGGTAGTGGAGGAAGGTTTTATTGTGGTATTGTTATTACCTTCGACTCCGGGGCTGGCAACCCTAGGTTTGGTGAGCCTACACTACACCAATAATTTGAAATATAATTTTGTCTTCTTCATAAAATATGCAGGATGTGCCCCCACCGAAGACCATCCGTCTTCTATTCTCTTTTTTTCTGAAACAGTAGGTAAGTAGTTATTCGTTATGCAAGGCTGTAAAACTATTATTAGGTGCGAGTGATTGTATAGAAAACCGAGCAAGCGAAGGATGAACCAAAGCATAGCAAGGGACAGGCATGAAACGAAAATAATTATTGCAGCCAACTAGAGCATGGAATACCGGAGCCTTTTCCCAATACCGGTATTCATTCGGTATCAAGATTTTAAATACCGGGATACCGGTTTTTCGGTATTACATTTTTGTTATATTAAAAAATATTGAATTGTTTTAAAATAGACAAATAGAAAATTTAAAATAAGTGATTTTATTTAATTGAACGATAATATTAATTTATACTAGCTTTTGCCTGCGACTTCGTCCACGTAGACTTTTTTTTTCCGTTATCGACATTACCAGACGAATTTAGTTCGTAATTTATAGTATAGGTTGGTCTGGTTTCTAAGCTATCTCCATTCCTTCAGGCAAATTCGTCCTGCAGTTCTAGCGTGAAAACAAATACACACACTTACTCACTCACAAACTGACCGTGCACTCGGAGAAAAAGTTGCAGAATCAGAATATTCTTTGCTGTACTACAAAAACATTAAAAGGACCCTCCGCAATCCGCATTAATAAATAGTAATAGGCAATTTTCTGACAGCTCATGAGTTGTAGTTCCAAATTTGTAACTGGATGTCGCTGACGAGATATGTTTTTCATAAGCCAGTTCGCGCTCGTTGGGCTTCGTAGATACGTCCAAACACAATATTTAGGTATTGGTGATGGAGCAAAATGTAGTGTTTCCGGTTCTACCATTCACTCATACAAGAACAATAACAAAGTCGTGCACTTTTTCATGTACCAAAATGGAATGAGGTGCAACAGAGCAATGAAGTGAAAAAGTATTTTCGCTGTAGTAAGCACGAATTTACTTTGTGATGTCGGATCAACGCCATCTATCACAGCTTTTAGACTATTTTTATTTTTTTAAAGCTGTCAGGAAATCCCCCATTGAAGCCGTCAACTGGGAGCCTATTTAGGCACCATTGCGTTATAGGCTAAGGCCCCTGGACTGCAGTCCAAAATAAGAAAGTAATCGTTTTAATTAATAAACATAAACCGGCGTTTATACTTATAGGTTTTTACAAGAAACGTTTTTTTTTGTAGGTTTCTAAAACCGGTTCACATCACTATTCCACACGGCGCACTCGCACGCATCGCATGCGCGCGAAATTTTGATATTCCACACTTGTTTCAGAGTTTTATCTGTAATACCGAAAATACCGAAAAACCGGTATTAAGATAATACAATACCGGTTTTTCAAATGTAGATATTTAGTCCGGGATCCCGGTTTTTCGGTATTACCGAAAACCGGTATCCATGCTCTACAGCCAACATCAGCACCATCTCCAGACTACTATTTTTATTATAGTGGCCCTTTTACCGACAGCTTAGGTCACGAAACACTCACTCACTCTTGTGTACCTAATGAGAGTACCTTTAAACAATTACCTTTGAACAGGATTTACGGTCGGCCACAGTCTAAGATACCCTTACCGCGCGCGGCTTAAGGGCGCCAATAAACAAAAAGGAGTAGGTATCCGAGCGTGTGGCTGACTGTACCTATGATTCCACCTGTAGGTAGATACTTAGTTTCTCACTAGGAAGTAAGTAGGTACTTACCGTCGTTCTTTTTTTCCAGTTTTTCTGTATCTCGCAAAGACTTCCAGTCTTTGTGGAGTAGGCCTAAGGTCAGCCACGTTTTTCCATGCTATAACTTTAGGTCGCGGGATAAAGTATAGGAAAATCTTCCAAATAATATATATTATGTCGTTTTTCTTCTCTTATGAGAGTCAGAATTTCCATTTTCCTATCATTGACATTGACATAAAGTACAGATCAATAATTTTTCTTTACGCAAAAAAGAAGTTCTGAAAAAAAGTTTTCTTAAGAACCGAAACCTATTTATGAGGATTTGTAGTTTTATGAACCGTGGCTGGGTCGGTCAAAAGTGATCAGACAATCGGATCGGATGGACGGCAATACACGTACGATTTTTTCGTCCGACTTTTTCTGACCTCAGTCGTTCTCGAGCTATCATCCCGATGGTTGCATACGGAGCGGAAGGATGAAACTGTTACTTATTGCATAAGCGGCGGTAGCATCGGTAGCAATGGACTGGACTTTAAACTGAGACACCTAATGACGGACTATTTTCAAAGTTACCTACGTAAATTTGTGAATTTGTAGTATCAATACTACAGGGTGCACTCTAAGTCGATAGCGGAACTTTAAGTAGGCTGTCTACTGATCAATATAAACAACTTGTACTAGGTGGTGAAAAAAATGAAGCTAAAAAAATATCAGCTGTTCCATACAAAAGGTCGACTTAGTACTGCGCCAAATGCATGAAACAGCTGATATTTTTTTCACTTCATTTTTTTTCGCCACCTAGTACAAGTTGTTTGTATTGATCAGTAGACAGCCTACTTAAAGTTCCGCTATCGACTTAGTTTGCACCCTGTTGGTACTCGCTTACCATCGTGACAAAACCCGCGGATTCGTTGGCTCTGACTAAGATGTCAGGCAGGATGGTATAAGTAGGTGCTTGGCAAGCCTACTACATCGTAACAATGTCCCAGGCACTGCATAGTCCGAGTGGTCACTACATGCATCTAGTGTGAGTGAAGGTGCTACTTGACGCTATATAAATCATATCATTACTTTAAATTCAAAGGCATAAGTATTATTTGAATATTCCGTGCATGTGTCAGTGTCACGAACGATATACAACGAGTTACAGTTAGTTTTTACAGGGTGTAACCTACTGGTCAACAGGATGTGAATTCTATAAAAAAAAAGTTGAAATAATCGACCTTTATTTTATAACCTCAAAATTGAAAATTTAGCATATAACCCGTGTCATTAAAGAAAACATTTAGGACGGAGTTAAAAACCTAGCGTTGTCTCGCTTTGACTGTATTAATTAGAGCGAGAGGGCGAGTGTTTTGAAGTCCATCCTAAATGTTTTCTTTAATGACACGGGTTATACCTTTTTTGTTTTTGGTATTGGTAATTTTGGTTGTGATCCCTATCTCCGGGTGATATTGCCCTGTAAAAAGAGTTAGGATCTTTGGTAACACCTTGTAGAGCCAAAATGGCAATACGGACGAAAAAAATCGGACGTGTATTGTGTCTCTATGCAGAAGTATGCAGACCGCGCCTTCAGACAATCGGATCGGCCATAAAATCGTACGCTGTTTCCGAGTTGGACGTACGATCCGACTATCGGATCGGACGTGTATTGCCTGTCCATAGAAATGTAGTCTGATCAGACAATCGAATGGAAAAATCGGACGTGCATTGCCGTCCTTATGCTAAGCTTGCAGACTGATATAGAGTTTTTGTTAAAAAGTATTACAACATAATATACCTCCTTGGTATCAGGACAAGCGTGAGTGTTTGGCTCGCGTACCATGCCGGACCTATGTGTAGCGGCATCATAATATGTCGTAGGTACGCTGCTCACCGGAAGTTGCAAAATCATTGACCAATTTTCCAAGTAACCATTGGACAGGCTGTGGGATGATGTATTGTTGATTTCTCCGGAATTGAAGAACACAAGTTAATGGATTGAAGTATTGATTGAACGAGCGAGCGAAGCGAGCGAAGTTCTCCGAGTCTACTTGAACAATCCGGCGTTTGTATGTTTGTATGTATGTATGTATGTATGTATGTATGTATGTATGAATGTTCGTTCGACGATAACTTGAGTAAATTTAGTCGGATCGTTATGAAATTTGGTAGGCGGGTAAATGATATTTAAAGAATTTTTAAGTTTGAACATGAGTCAAATCGGTCAAGGGGTTCCCGGGATATGGGGTTGTATAGTTTATATGCAAAGCGCGCGCGCGCCTGCGCGAATGGCGTAAGCAAAGTTACACATATGTAACTGGGGTCGCGAGGTCATAGTTCGGAGCGAACCACTAGTTTTTTAGGTATACAATTAGTCAATTAGTTTCAGAAACCTTTATGCCAAATACAAGGTGTTACAAAAGTACCAACTCTTTTTACAGGGTAATAGCACCCGGTGTTAGGGATCACAACCTAATTTTTTTTTGCTCTATGACGTTCCGTTGATTTTTAAATTAACTAGTGGTTCGCCCCGAACTATGAACTCGCTACCCCATATCTCAGCAATCCCTCGACCGATTTGGCGCATGTTCGAACTTAAAAATTCTCTTTACCGACTTAATTTACTCAAGTTATCGTCGAACGAAAATTCATACATACATACATACATACATACATACATACAAACGCCGGATTGTTCCAGTAGACTCGGAGAACTTCGCTCGCTTCGCTCGCTCGTTAAAAAATTTGAGCTAATACCAAAAATAAAAAAAATATGATTTTTTTTTTAATTTTGAGGTTATAAAATAAAAATGTTTTTTTTCAACTTTTTTAAATAAAAATGTTTTGACATCCTGTTGACCACGAGGTTACACCCTGTAAAAAGAGTTAGGATATTTTGTAACACGTTGTATATCGATTGAAATTAGATTATGTTCACGTGTCATTTAAAATGTATAGAAAACGCGATGCTAATAAGTTCCAATTTAAGTATAAACGTGCTAAAAATACAAAAGTGCTTCTATGTGCGATATACAATGGTAATGTTATAGAACTCATTTTAATCAATACCGACCACCAAGATTCATAAATTCAGGAGCTGTCAGATTTACTATAAGTACTCGCAAATAGCTTGTCCAATTGTTCACTGCAAGTCTGTGACTTAAATCCAAAAGCGCTATTCAAAGTAAAATAATACCTATTAGCTTACATTAAGGTTACTAAATCAAACTAGTTAATCAAGGAAACACGTCACTGAAAGTGACAAGTTGGATAAACAACCTTACTACTAAAGAATTAGGATGCATTTTACATCAATTAGTGAAGCAGTTTAACCAACATTACAATACCATATTTTGACGAGACGTCCGGCAGACACAGACAGACATCCGGCAGACAATATAAGCACTCGTGGTACAGGTGCAGGTACTGGTACCACGAGTGCTTACTGTCAATGTCACTGAAAGTGACAAGTTGCATAAACAACCTTACTACTATAGTATTAGGATACATGACAGACGTCCGGCTGACGTCCGGCACAGCTTTTTCGCACTCGTGGTAGCTATACTGAATTCTTTTTGTTTTGTTGTTTATACAACACTATTTACCGTTGTGAAACAAAAATCTCTAAACAAAAATTGCTCAGTTTAGCTACAAAATTGAAAAAACCTGTGGAAATCGTGCATTTCACGCCATCTTATTTAAGTATACTTTAAAATCGCCAAACCGCAATTCCGCATTGAACCCGCGTGGTGATTAAGCTCGAACTCTCTGTCTGAGAGAGGTCCTTTGCCCAGCTAGGAGGGAAATTTTAAATACAAAAATTGGGAGAGAGCATCGTATCAAGCTCTAGCTCATACAAGCAGTCATGCGAAGAATTTGCACCTTCTTCTTTCCACTCAGCGCTGCAGCTGTCAGGATGGTATAGGTGCTGGGCAAGCCTACTCCACCTAAAACAACGTCCCAGGCATTGCAGAGCCGAGTGGTCTCTTCACCCATCTAGTGTGAGTGAAGGTGCCACTGGACGCAGTATAAATCATCTCATTACGTAGATGCAAAGGCCTTAGTTTTTTTTCTTCTTTCCAGGAAACTTCACGTGTCTGGAGGTGATCTTCAAGCTGAAGCGGCGGCTGGGCTACCATCTGTTCAACACCTACATCCCGACGTGCCTCATCGTCATTATGTCTGTAAGTTCTTAAATCACTGGTCGGTGTTATGAGTTCGTAGAGAGTTATACATCCAACGGTCCAGTTGGACCCGGCTGGTCCACACCACAAATATTTTAACTTATACTTATAAAGGGTGTTAAAAGACCGCCAACAAAGCGGGAAACCACGTATTATCCTCATCATATCGAACATTTTTGCCCAAGGAACTATGCCTGGGAAATCAACGGTTTCTGAGATAATGAAGTTCAAAGACGGACTTTAAAAAATTTTTTTTTTGCCGAAATGTACTCAGTATCTTATACCTACTTAACATTACTACTCAAGAAGCCATATCAAAATATTGAATATTTCTTGCATAGAACAACGTTAAAATTGCAACCCGCAATGTATTCTTAACATCGGCACCTCGAGCATAAGTAACAAAAGTTTATGTCAACGCTTGCGCAATATGACTTCTCTGCGTTACACATCCATTGCGTGATAAAATATTTTCCAAAATTATAACCTAAAAAACCAAAATAATTTCCCAGCAATAATTTATCGAAAAAGTACTTTATTTTGGTGTCTAGTATGCGTACCTATCGGGTCTGTTGGCGTTCTTTTAACACCCTGTTTAATTACTTGGAAATTTCCCTTTATAAAGCTCATATGCTCCTCCTGGAAAGTTACTGGCAGAAGTCCTGATTAGATACCTTCGTATCATCTTCCTGTGTATGTAGAGTATGGGAGACTGGGTACGGTTGAAACAATTTTTGGTTTTTCACGTGTAGCACTGTCATTAAGAAACATATTTACATACTAAACGCTTCAAATGGGAGAGTAGACTTTCGTCTTCAATTAGACATTATAAAAAGAGGCTCAACGCCCATAGCAACTAGGTAGGAAGCGTTTATTCAAAAGATGGGCTACTGTTTCAACCGTCCCCACCCCCGGGGCGGTTGAAACATTGATGGGGGTCAGTTGAAACATTAACAAATCAGTAATATATAATCAGTTTCTTTATTCACAATCAACGAAAACTTAGAAATCCTAATCAGAATGGTCAGAATAGTGACATTAACAAAATTAACAATAAGATTTTCACAAAAAATTTAAAAAAGCTCTAATGCTCTAGTTTTTAATTTAAAATAATCAGCATTCTTAATTGAATGGAAATTTTAAATGAGTTTCTTATATCTTGAATTATCTTTAGTAACTAGGTAAAAAAAGCTGACGATAATAATAATCAGCAACCGAGAAATCCTTATCAAAGTCCTCAAATAAACAAAATTAACAATCAAAGTTCCTTTTTTTATTCTTCATAGGCCATTTTGTAGTGATTTACATCGCACTCGCCTCTTGATGTCTTTTTTATACGCTGTCTGGGCATCTTTAACGAAAAAATCATACATTATTATTGTTTCAACCGTACCCATAAAAATCGTTTCAATCGTCCCCAACGCCCTCAATCTTCACTAAAACGAACACACCGTCAAAACAAAACAACCTACACAACAACAAATTACTGTTTCCGAACCCTAATAGTCTAACAATAAAGTAGTAAAACACTTAAAACACAAATGCTAAAATCAACAAAACGATTGGAAAAAGAAAACAATTCAAAATACTTACTTTTGGTCGAAAAAATACAATGAGGCCACCTAGACACGTACACGGTGCTCGAAGTGCGACGAATCACTGCGAATCATATCTGGACTGACTAGCCGCGTCTCTCTCCCCTTGCACCCCTCACCGTAACGCCCATAGTTTACGAATTATTAGCGTTGTTTCAACCGTACCCTGTTTCAACCGTACCCAGTCTCCCCTACTGGATGTAGGATAATAACCTTTAACCCCTCTCCAGTGGGTGTCATTCTGGATCAAGCCGGACGCTGCGCCGGCGCGGGTGACGCTCGGTGTGACGTCACTGCTGACCCTGTCTACTCAGCACGCCAAGTCACAGGCGCAGCTGCCCCCGGTCTCCTATCTGAAGGCTGTAGACGCCTTCATGAGCGTTTGCACTGTGTAAGTACTCCCTCCTTTCCTATCTTCTTCTTCTTAGCGTATCGATGGCAGACCGATTTCTTAGGGTGGAATTAATAGTCTTTTGAGATCACCAACTTGAACTCGATCTCAAGCAGGTGAACTCAGAAAAGTCAAATGCTAATCTCAAGCTTTAGCTAATGTCAAACTTTAGTAGCTGTCAGCATATTAACAGACACTATTTTGAGATTGTCATTGATATTAGCCAAGGCTTGACATTAGCATTTGACTTTTCTCAGATCATTTACT
The DNA here is from genome assembly GCA_949319315.1 of Zelleria hepariella. Taxonomy (NCBI): domain Eukaryota; kingdom Metazoa; phylum Arthropoda; class Insecta; order Lepidoptera; family Yponomeutidae; genus Zelleria; species Zelleria hepariella. Next base: position 32,604,169 of record OX439380.1, on the reverse strand, counting down.
TGAGCTCGATCTTGAGTTGACGACTAATTAATGCCACCCAGTCTACATTGTTACCTATATTATATCCCAGAACTCGGCAACGTTAACTGCGTATTAGGTTTTGTTATAGTGGCCCCTTTACCGACAACTGAGGTCACAAAAGAGGCATTAAGGCTGGAAGATAGTAATGTGGCGGGAAATTCAAAATTTTCACAGTTTTTTACATTTTGTAGCTAAACTGAGCTATTTTTGTTAAGAGATTTTTCGTTCGCGAGAATAAAACCGTATTCTTTTCATTATTGTAAACAACAGAACAACAATAATTCAGCCGAATATGTGTTCTGGTCTACGACAAGTTTTTTGGGCAGTACCACTGCTTCGTAGACCAGAACACATAATCGGCTGAATTATTGTTGTTCTGTTGTTTACAATATGAAAAGAATACGGTTTTATTCTCGCGAACGAAAAATCTCTGAACAAAAATAGCTCAGTTTAGCTACAAAATGTAAAAGTCTGTGAAAATTTTGAATTTCCCGCCACCTTGCTATCGTCTACCCTTAAGTAGCCCAGAACTTGGCACAAACTGAGGTCACAAAAGAGGCACACTAGTCCTGTCCTGACACCCTGGCGAAGCGAAGCGAAGCATGAAAGCGTCCACAGCCTTTAGGCAGGAGACCGGAGGCAGCTGCGCTTGCGAGTGAGCTCAATAGACCAGAATTGGATTATTTATTTTAAGTACTTACACAGTGCTAGTATTAGCCACGCGAGCCAATCACATTACCATAGTCCGGTTTTTGAGGAGTAGCAACTGTTTTACAGAATAAGCACACAGAGTGAATCCTATTCCTACTAATATCATATCATATCCTCGGATCATATCCTATATCGGATCATATCCTTCCTACTAATATTATATTTATTTGCGAAAGTTTGTAAGTGTGGATGGATGGATGGATGGATGGATGTTTGTTACTCTTTCACGCTGAAACGGCTGAACAGATTTGGATGAAATTTGGAATAGAGATAGCTTCTTCTTCTTCTTGAAGTGCCTCTCCATCACTAGAGGTTGGCAGTCAGCTCTCTGCACCGCTCTCTGTTCATGGCTGTCCTGAATAATTGTTCCACGGATTTGATGCCGGTCCATTCCGTGATGTTACACAGCCATGTCATTTTCCTCCTTCCTGGCCTTCTTTTTCCCTCTATTTTGCCCATCATTATGATGGATAAATTAGACATCTGAATAACACATAGGCTACAATATTATCACGCTTTTACACTTAGGAGCAAAGTAAAGCATATACCCTTTTTCTGTAGTCCACGCGGACGAAGTCGCGGGCAAAAGCTAGTCACTTATATTTTACGGTTCCGTAGAAAAGTTCCAAAATAAGCTTTTCGTGCTCTCTTTTTTTCAGGTTCGTGTTTATGGCGCTTATGGAGTATTGCTTGGTCAACATCGTCTTGGGTGATGGGGCCGGCAAACCTAAGGTGAGAAAATCCCTGAAAAGTAGGTAGTCATGGCATCAGATTTAGCCATATCCCACATAATAGGTACCTATTTAGCACGTCTATCTACTTACGCAGCCGCCACAAGGAGGGGTGGATTTCCCTAAAGGCCGATTAGGCTCGGGGGTCTACCGGCTAAGACGAAGCCGATTATCATTGGCGAAAATTGAAGTTCGATTTATGAAAAATTTACTGGTTGGCAGTAAAATAAACTGGGTGGCAGTACATTTTTCATAAATCGAACTTCGATTTTGGCCAATGGTAATCGGCTTCGTCTTAGCCGGTAGACCTCCAGGCCTAGTGCGGCCATAATATACATATTAGGGGCGGATAATCGAAGCAAAACATATACAAGTGCCATATAGTTATGTGCTTTTATGTTATACATAAACATATTTGGCCAATTTAGACAAAAAATTCAAAATTTTCGAGCGCGCTGCGCGTGCGTTTGTCATTTCTAATTTTTTCTCAGTTTTTTTTTAAATATATTTTCTGTTTTTCCAGGACGCCGCAGAAGCCGCGAAGGCGCGCATGCGCGCCATCAACATCGACCGCTTCTCCCGCGTTTTCTTCCCTCTCCTGTTCTCCGTCTTGAACGCAACATACTGGATACACTTCGCCCGATACATCTGACTGGCTGCCGCATGTTGCGCGCTTTCCAGCTCGATACAAATATTCGTGCAGTCAGCAACACGCTAGGATACCCCCTTTTCAGTGGCGTACACAGGGACAAGGGGAGGGGGGGCAATGTCCCGGGGCCCCGAAGCTCAGCTATTTACTAATAAAATCGGCAAATTTTATGGGGCGCTGCCCACGCGCCTTTAAGAAAATCTCGGCCAAGGATGATAGTATCCTCCTTGCCGTGGCTTTTGACTTCATAAAACCTAAACAGTTTAGTTGGGGCCCCAGTTTATTTTTTGCCCCAGGGCCCCTGGTTACCTAGCTATGCCACTGACCTTTTTGTTCGATTGGCGCCCTTTTGCTGCGTGCGGTAAGAGCTACCATGGGGTATCCTAGACTGTGGCCGACCGTACAAATAGATACGTGCCACGAAAAAAGAGACTCGCACCTCTTTCCGCCGCCCCGTATCTCGCATTCGACACATCTCGAAGGAAAAATCAAATTTTGCTGCAAATGACACATCTTCTTTTCTCACGAAGTCATCCTTGACATAAGGCACGAGATTTCTTCGAGATGTTTGCCTTCTTCGCTCGACATGACTCTAGTGGTCGAGAGCAGTCGAGATCGAAATGACAGGAGATTTTTCCTTCGAGATGTTTCGAATGCGAGATTCCCGAGAATTAACCCCCAGACCTCGCAGACCGCTAAAGAGACCGATAAATCGTCACTGCGCAAGTCAAACCACGATGTGTCTCAAGTATCGTCTTTCGTGGCACGCATTGCATTTAGAAATAGGTACTTAAGGTGCTCAAACGAGACCAAGACAAACAAAAACTGCTACGCCTGCCCTGGACGTCTGAGCAACTTTTCAGTGAATAACTAAATAACGTGTTACCCAGGGGCCTAAGTTTGTAGTACAGCCAAGAAATTAATATTCTGATTCTTAGTTCGCTGGTTGTAGGAGAAAAACGAGGAAACCCCGATTTTGTCCTTCTACTGGGACACCATCGACACGCCATTGCGTTAAAGATTTAAGCCCTTATTATACAGGGTGTTAAAAGACCGCCAACAAGGTGGGAAACCACGTATGGTCCTCATCATAAGGAACATTTTTGCCCAAGGAACTATGCCTGAGAAATCAACGGTTTCCGAGATAATGAGGTTGAAAGTCGGAGTTTTCGAAAACTTCCTCTACTTAACTATCATGCCTGCCTGTGTTCTGTGGTGTTACAGACGTCCGCTTATTGAACCTTTCTTACAGATTGCTGTACAGTTTCAGTACCTAACAAATAAGTAGGCTTTTATTGCTGTACAGTTTCAGTACCTAACAAATAAGTAGGTACATAATAGTACCTAGTAAGCAGGTATGGAATGGCGACCTTGAGAGGGGAAGAGATCGGTTGGCAGACCACCAGCCAGACAGATGGCCGGACGCAGTGGCGTAACTAGGGTGGGGCAGCCAGGGCACGTGCCCTGGGCGCCATTTCAAGGGGGGCGCAAAACCGCAACTCGTAAATTAAAAATAACACAATTCACTTCAAATTATGATTTTAAAAGGTAAAACCGGTGAATTTTCGGGCGCTCTGGGCGTAGTCCCATTTACGAACAATAAAGGTAAAATTGTTTTTTCGTGGGCGCTGCGTGCAAAGTGAGTTCGTCCTATTTACGAACTATGGTAAGTAATTTCGATCGCGTAATTTAAGGATAAAATCGGTAAAATTTCGTCCAAGCATAGTGATTTGCTGCATATCGCGGCTTACAAAATGGGTAAAATCGGTGAAATCTCGGGCGCGCTGCGCGCGCGTTTAGTACCGACCGACTGCTTGTGAAATTTTGCGTGGCGATTTTTTAAATTAGTCTTGCACCGCCGCTGAAAAAGATTTACGAAGGGGCGCAATTACGATGCTTGCCCTAGGCGCCATTTACCCACGGTACGCCACTGGCCGGACGACATAGCCCAAGTACCCGGCAAACAGTGGTTGCGCCTGGCACAGGATCGTGAGAGGTGGCGTGAGCATGAAGAGGCCTTTACTCAGCAGTGGGTGATGATGATGATGTAATTTTAAAGTTGCTCAGGTGGTAAAGTCAGGCGTTGTTTAACGGAGCTGTTCCACTCAATGCATCTATGACTAATATTAATCTGATTAATGATAAATAATTGTAATTAGAAGATAAAGTTATCCATCCATAAATTATCCTAAGTACATTAACCTACAGGTACATATTTTTCTGTACTTACCTACCTACCTTGTATAAGGGTGTTTAAATAAGGTGGAATTGGATGTAAGTGTTTACGTTTGTCACCAAAGCCCTGTATTTTCAGTTCGCTGAAATATCATTATTTGGAACAGTGAACAAGTTTTATAAGAGTGAAGTAACATGTGAGTCACATACTTGAAAAGTCGCGCACTCATTTATTAAGGTACAGTCAGCAACACACGCTCAGATACTCCTTTTTGGTTCGATTGGCACCCTTATGCCGCGTGCTGTAAGAGCTACCATGCCAAGATATCCCGTATCCTAGGCTGGTATTAATAGTCCTCTGAGATCACCTACTTGAGATCGGTCTCAAGTAGGTGAACTCAGAAAACAAAAATCACCGACTTGAGACATTGGCTTATTAATAAATCTATCTTAGGCGCGAACTTGAGTCCTCGATTTGAGTAAAGAATGAACTATTTGAACGAATGATACCATTTAAGGTTCAAAATGTGGTCAAAAAGCTTAAACCCAACTCAAAAGTACTAGGCGCCCATACATTATAAAGAGACTATTCGAAAAGGCACAACCTGAGTTTGGCCTCCTTTTGGTCCATAAAATTGTCCATGGTCCGGTGTTATTCAGTTGTCAATTTGTCATTTCTATAATAGTCCAGGATTCCACAAACATAAAAGTGATGTTACAAGATATAACACGAACTCTACTCCAAATAGATACTCGATTATAATAACTAGTGGTTCACCCCGAACTGTGAACTCAGGATGACTAACTTTTTGCTAACCCCATATCCACTCTTCGTCCGATTTGGATTTGGATATTAGAATTTTAAAATTCTTTTAATTCCATTAAGCCGCCTTTATATTTTTATGACGACACAATAATTCATACATACAAACATACAAACATACTTCGATCGCTCGTTCAATATGACGACACAATTTTGTAGCGGCACCCTGGTCTAGACAAAAAGGAACAGATCTGACTCCCTTCAGCCATTTTTATTCAGCATTGTTATTCGTTACTTTGGCAACAGAGAGCTTGATCTTGAGTGAGTAACTCAGCATATTAATAAAGCAGCGCTTACTTGAGACCGATCTCAAGTCCTCGACTTGAGTCAAGAATGAACTATTTCAAGACTTGAGTAAAGAATGTACTAGGCTACCATACATTAGAAAGAGGCTAGCCACAACCTCAGTTTGACCTTCAAAGAGGTTCGTAAGGTGAACAACTTTTTTCACGGTTTTCAGAACTGTCGAATAAAAGAAAAAACTTTTTGTACTGTCAAACATCAGTCAAACTACGAAAATAATTATTATAAAAATGTCTCGTAAATTCTTGTGATTTTCAGTATATTGAACGTTTTAGTCGGTTATGGATAATAAGTGGCGCCAGAGAGGTTATTTTCAATATTTTGGCCGAAAAATATCATGCCGGAAACTTCCAACAGAGAGCTTCAGTTCATTCGAGCTTCCGTTATTCGAGCTTCCGTTTTTCGAGCTTCAGTACCTAGCGGACCCAGTTGGATGACCTCTACAAACGAGTTGCTGACAAGACAGGTATTTATTCACTATAATTGTATAAAATATACATAGTTCACGATACAAGTTACAGATATCGTCTAGTTCACGATACAAGTTACTGATATCGTCAGTTAGGTCTTTAAAATACCCCATCATCAACGTTTTTTGCGCATTTAATATAACTTTAGAGGTTATGTTTACGTAGAGAAAGTAGTAATTTGCCAAGCGAATTTATAATAAATTATAGAGCGACTGCAAACCTAACGTTTGATCGTTGCGCACATCATTCTACTACATTAATGTTTTATTTTGATTACAGGAAAATCAGAAAGTACCTACTGTCCGACGCATAATCGACGATGTTAGGGCGTTATGATAAGAGGGATAAAAACCAAGGCATTTTAGAACACCAGCTTTGGTCCCGAAACCTGGAATAATGTGTGGAGAATGAACACATAAAATGAAGGGAAGAATTCAGCGCAAATTCATGTCAGGTGTGGAAATTTTTGATGATGATTAGGAAACAATATTGTATTAATAAATATGTTACAACTCTCCCAGGCTTGTTTATTTTCCAATTAGAAAAAATTTTTGATAATTATGTAACATTAAATTTAATGAAGGTCTTCCCTATTCAGATTTATCTTCAAGTATCAATTTACTGAATACCTACTACTCGTATGAATGATGGAATGATACCACACCCTCAAGTTTTCCCTACTATATCCGCTTTATATTTTATGCATGCCTAGTAACCTCTATGGTCCAACTGGGCTTTGAAGGCCGGCAAATTGTCTTAAAAAAACTAGGTACGAGTAAAGAGGTTTGAATTGTATGTTGTGCTGCCATCTACATGATATGTATCATACTACATGAAACTTTCTGTCACCAGTCGCCATATAAGAGATTCCGGATGTTTATGCACGCCTAATACCTTCAGACCATTGACATGACGTCATTCACGTTACAGCACTCAAATTCTATTGTACACACGACAGCACGTCAAAGTGTACACTTTTGTTGTAAAGTCGCCCGTAACGTAACCGAGTAAAGTACTAGCGTGTAAAGGTCGACGTGTTGTCGTGTGTGCGTGCGTTTCACGAAATAATTCCCTTAGATTGTACAAAAATAGTCCCTATTACATCGTAATAAGAGTTTCGTCAAGGGAACTCTTTCGTGAAACGCAATTCGTGCCCGGATTTTCAGTAAGGAAAGAGTTGAAATATACTTTCTGCCTTTTTATTAGTGTGTGGTGTAGTTTCTTACAAGATTATGGGAGCCTGCAAATAGTAGTTTTTCTTTGAAATTAAAACTTAATTTTGACAACACTTCTGTATTTGGCCAAGTACAAGCTCGTAGCTTCTGATTCTACCATGCCTTTATAGGTAGTATTTGAGTTTTAGATGGTGACGCGGTGGTGGCATAATGGGTAGAACAATGGACTCGGAATCGAGGGATCCTGGTTCGAGTCCCGATGAGGGCATGTACCCTACCCATGACATTAATTTATTTCAAAGTCGCATACATACCACTCCCTGACTGTGAAGGAAAACATCGTGAGGAAACCGGAGCGTCTGAGGCTATATACCAAACTAAACTCAAACTTAGTACCAGCTTATTTTTTTAAACCTCAGCTCCTCGGAGTTCTTTCTTGGTAATATGACTGTGGGGCTCTGAACTGCTGGAGTTTTGCAGCTCGAAGAACTCGGGCTGGTAGAAACACTTTTCTGGCTAGTCATAGCGATGTCGTAGAGGTGCCGGTCGAATGACGACGACAAATTATTTCACACCACAAGGTCCCTTTCCACGTAACTTCCGATGTCGATGATGGTCCTAAGTATATTGTTAAGCTGCAACTTCTTGCGGTAGGTTCGCTTTGGATGCGCGCTGACTAAACATCATTTTTGTATATTAATTATCAAAGAAAATAACTCCCCTTCTTGCTTTGCGTAGTCGGGTAATGAAAAACACGAACTTGAGTCGGCTATCGCCTGCACTTGGAAATGACAGTCGCAAGTCTGGTCTCAAGTAGGTGAACTCACGTAAGATTGTGTCTATTAATATGCCAGCGACTCCGGTCTCAAGTAAGTGATCTTACAGCTTCTTAACATTTTATGCATGCCTAGTACTCTAAACCACGTTGTATTGAAATTGAGACGTCACGGACTGTCAAAAGATGAATGACTCACTCAATTCCGAGCTCAAGTCGGCTCTATTAATATGGCGTCGACTCAAGTAAGTCGACTCACTCAAGCAAGTCGGCTAATGTCAATGTCAATCTCAAGATCGTGTCTATTAATAAGCAAACAGCTACTCAAGTTTGACATTACCCAAGGCTTGACATTTACCTCCTTGAGATCGATCTCAAGTAGGTGAACTCAGACGACTATTAATACCACCCCTGACTGTGGCCGACCGTACCTACATACTAAATTTTTATTTTTTTTATATTTAGCGGGGTTTTTGCACCTTCCATTAGTTCCATGCTAAGTAGGTAGATATGTAAGAAAGAAAAAAACATGTAAGTACCTAAGTAGGTAAGTACCTACCTAAGAATAAATGTACTTGGATAGTTTTGTAGGTGCCTGCCTGCTTAAACATAAGATTAATGAATGTGTACAAAAGTAGTTAGATAGAAATCATTGCGCCTATGAGTTTTGTTTTATAGAAACCTACAAAATTTTAATTAATTAATAAATACATTCGTTATCAGTGGCTCTGTTTTTATTTCAAAAGGGTTCCGTAACATTTGATTTATTATTTAACTTTTATTCTCAATTTTAACTTTAGGCACTGCGCATTCTCGCATTGTTCGGTCGGCCACAGTCACAGACACCCCATGGCAGCTCTTACCGCGCGCGGCATAAGGGCGCCAATCAAACAAAAGGGGGTATCCTAGCGTGTGGCCGACTGTTCATACGAAACTCCGGGAGATAAATCGCCAGTTTACCGGTCACTATTGCTATTGTTTTTTATTAGATACCCTTTTTTGAAGAGTCTTTTAAAACAGAGGTCGTATGGCACGAAACGAATTAGGTAGGTAAATAACTTCGTATGTTGGTTAGGTACCAATTTTTTGTACATTATTTTAATGACCTTAAGTAATGAAAGAGTGGGCAAAATGGACCTTCAATCATTGTCTTTTAAGGAATAGACCGTAGAGTCTACGGTCTATTCCTTAAAAGACAATGATTGAAGGTCCAATACTGTACTATCGTTCTGTCACGCTCTTTTGTGAGAAATCTGCAGAGACCGGACGATACTTTTTTTGCTTCTACGGCGTAGACGGACAGAAAAGTTTTTTATTTGGCTTTTTATTTGTTTTGTTTGTCACATTATCTGCCCAACTTTGATTGTAGGTAGTCGTAATTATGACTTACTGCCGGTTTCTGAATTGAGAAATTCGCTAAGCAAAAAAAGTATCGTCCGGTCTCTGCAGATTTCTCACAAAAGAGCGTGACAGAACGATAGTAAAGTATTTGCTTAGCAAAATTCTCAACTCAGAAACCGAGCTTATTTGTATCAAATTCGTGCAATAGTTTTATCTCCCGTTATCGTGACTTTCATATATTTATGATAAAATAATAATAATCATCATCATCATCAAATAAGATAGCACAAAATAATACAACATTCCATGATCTTGTAGTTTCTGACGATGGTTCTGTAAAAAGTCATGAAACTTGAAGCATCTAAATAAATATTATATCGATGAGTTTCTTTTCAACGGAACCCTAAATATCAGAACAAAAGATCAACAGAATGAAACGTTTCATACTATCAGGACATGAAAGTTTGTTTATTTTATTTATAAATTCGCTCTAATAATAATTTTATTTCTTGATCACGCTTTGCAATAAAATTCATCATTGCAACGATAATTTTATCTGTTTTCCCTGCAAAGATAAGCCGAGTTCAAGTTCACGGCCGCAAAGTTACTCAGTTGAAACGGAACGTGCGATTGTCACACAACTGTCAAAGTCAAACAAAACAAAAGTCAGTCGGCGAATGACAGACGGTCGAGTGAACGTCGGTTGTTGTGGCTCCGCTCAAATTGTTATTTTGCTCAACATTACGCTAATTTGAGCAGAATATCTCTATTACAGTGGGTAGTGGTGTAGTGCCCAAAGATGTTTGAGCTTAGAAAGAGGAACTATAGTTGAACCTTCACTTGTAAATAAATATAAATAAAAAACCTGTGCTTCAACACCGGTCGTGTTGTTTGTTTTTGCGAAAAGTTTTCTCGGACCGACGTGTAACTTTGTGAGTGAAATGAAGGACCCAGGCCTCCCCCATCATGGGAAAGACGACATGTCTGACGACGAGACTGGACTGGGGTATCAGAACACGTTGGTAAGTCTTTGAATTGCATTATTTTCTGAACTAAAGTTGGCAAACTTTCTAGGGGCCGCTTTCTAGAATATTGCAGCGATACCGTTAGTTAGGACTCGTGTTTTATCATTGTTACGCATGCTTTGCGTTCCGGGTGCATTTCAAATTATAATCCGCGCGGGATGAGAATGGGATGCGACCTTTTGGAACTGAGACGCGCGCGATAAGCAAACTCGCGTCGAAGCACCTTGTCATAGAAAAATAAAGTTTATTTTCGATTGACTTGGACAAGGTTGCATCCCATTCTCATCGCGCGCGCATTATACGCATGTGTTGCGTTCCGGATGCATTTCACTTTACATTACATAAGCAATTATGTTTTTTCTAATTTGATTAATGTTTTCCTTTCAAGGGTTATAGTTGGCTCTCTCCAAAGTCTCATGTCTTAGATGAATTCTACCTGAATGTAGCTGCAGCTTATGTGAGATACAAAGTCCTACAAAACCAATCCTTCTGGTTTCTTTATCACATTATGTTTGTAAACTGATCTATAATACGGCTACATACTTTACACTCGTTAAAGTAAATGATGGATTGATTAGTGTAAAGTTACTGTGCCTATAAGTTTTTTACAAGACATTCGAAAGAAGCTCCACTCTAACTTGAGTAGGTATGGATAGCAAAACAAAATCATAAGAAATAAATATTAAGACATTTTTTTAAATTTTATAAGTTAGTTTCTTCTATGTATACTTAAAGCAACACAATAAACAGTAAGTACTCACAGATAACCAAGTTGTAGGAAATGAAATGAAACAGAAAAATATTTTGCAAAATCGCAACTTTCAACGTCTCATAATAATTTTATTGATTGAGCTACAAAGAGGCAAAATTGAGTCATAGTGCTACCGAGTGTATCTTGATTGTAGATCTAGTACACCTATCTAAGTACCTACAAAGGAAACCGTTGACATTAAGGACTACATTTGAATAACAAATTTTCATTGTTGCATGACTGATTAACACACTGATGCTATTTACAAGTACGTCCAGTTTCTGAGAGTTGAACGGCTGATTAACTTAGAAATGTTAATTATGATGTTTATGTTCTATCCAAAATAACAACTAGGGACTAGGGTCAACTAGGGAGACCTGTTTCGATTTTGATACTAAAATTGTTTATATATACATATAATTAAATCAGAATTGACACAATTTTCCAATAAATTAGTTAAGTAGGTAACTCGTCTCTAACTAATAGTTCTACAAGTATGTTTTATCTTATCAAATGCTAACTGGGACGTTTACCTTGGCTGTTGGTTTTGATACAAGACATGAAATGTGTCTCTAAGTGCCAATCTTTTCTCATGTTAGCTGTTATAACAATTCTCTTAATTGAGTGAAAAGGCTAAATTCTCCGTTATTGTGGTTTCATCATCATCATCAGCCTGTTAACACCCTCTGCTGAGTAAAGGCCTTCATGCTCACGCCAACTCTCACGATCCTGTACCAGACGCAACCACTGATTTCCGGCTACTTGGGCTATGTCGTCGGACCAGTGTGGATATTAAATCTTAGATGTGGCATATTATTGTAGGGGATTTATAGATTTACCTATTATAGTTTCCAAATCTCCACTCACACAAAAGTTTTAAGGCGCGGTGCATAGTGAATTAAGAAAAGTGCACAAATGTGATTCCTGTATGATGTATTGATGTATCAAATACACCAAACAAATCGAAAATGTTCACATAATAAACACTAGAATTAGGTGGGAGCTATCTAACACAGCCAGTTTCATGTTGATATCAGTAACAGATTGCAAGATATTTTCGCTGAAAAAAAGTGCGCCGCCTATTTTTTTTCAGCGAAAATATCTTCAAAACGTTTATGAATGTCAACACGAAACTGGCTGTTTTAGATAGCTCTCACCTAATTCTAGTGTTTGATATGTGAACATTTTCGATTTGTTTAATTAATGTATTTGATAGAGGAATCGATTTTGTGCATTTTTCTTTGCGCGCGGGCTATGCACGGCGCCTTAATAAAGTTGACCTTTGCAATAATAGCACACTGTCTCCAGCAAGTTGGCACGCTTCCAAACACAGTGGGTGAAGCAGTCTCTCAATCATTGTCACATTATTTTTTTATAGATTTTCTTCATTTGCCATTGCAGTGTTTTGTTTTATTTACCACCATCTTTTATCTTGTCACTTATCTCTCGATTAAACAGGGATTATAATAATTATGACGTTATTTAACTACTTAGGTTACAACATTATTGTAAGAAACCGGGATTCTTACCACGATTTATTTTGTTTCGAGCTCCCAGGGAGATAAATCGAACAAAAGAATCAAACAAAAGATTCCCGTTTTCTTACAATAATTATGTCTGAAAACCACGAAAGTTTAAAAAAGCATACCTACTTAGGTTACCTTAGGTTCAGTCAGCAACAAGCTAGGATACCCCTTTTTGTTCGATTGGCGGCTACCATGGGGTATCCTAGACTGTGGCCGACCGTACCTTAAAATGAGTAAAGTCCGCTATTACCCATACCCACCGATAGTATAATCCGTGCGGAATCAGAATGGGATAATACCTTTTGCAACTGAATCGAAAATGACAGTTCTCGAGTAGCGTCAGTAAAAAAATTGTTAGTTCTACGTTCTATCATAGGGTTATGAAATTGGAAATACACAAAAATGATTAATGTTTGTAATCTAAAAGGATTCAATGTTATTGCATTAATTGAATAAAACGTGATAAAACTCGAGCAGACACCCACGCGCACAGAAAACACAAGCAAGTTTCGACGCGAGTTTGCCATAGACAACTAGAGTTTGCCGAAATGCTGACGCTACAGGACCGCAAGCTTCTCAGTTCCAAAAGGTATTATCCCATTCTGATCCCGCACGGATTATACTCTTAGATGGCTGAATGGTCCTCAGAGACTGTTTTACTTGGGATATGGTGAGTTATGATGATAAAATATGGGTAATATGTATAAAACTATCAACACACTCTTGATAATGGTCGCGTTGGACGAGATGGAATCCGCTATTTTGTATGCAGAAGTATGTTTATTCAAAAATATTACCTACACAGTAATTCTGATTCCCAGGGTCAAACAACGAAGTTACGTATATTTTTTTATATGGATAAAACTGCACATTACAAATAAGGATCTTGACAGCAGGCAAGGATTTTTGCCAGAGAGTCGTGAACAATACAAATATGCTCTCTCACAGTGTCATAGTTGATGGCATTGCGTTTTGTCAACATCTGTATGAACCGGCAATACAATGAAATTTTATGGAAAAATCATTTGAGTCTTGTTTTGTTTAGAACCTTGGTGCAGGTTGAAAGACATTGATAAAACATTCATTGATATTCGATAAAAAAACAGGCACATGACGTCCACATGACTATCGAATAAGATTGTGCGATGGCGAATCGGATAAGGAATAAGATAGGTAATCCGGCTAGGTATCGCAAAGTCAATGCCAAGTGTGAGTGCGAATGTTAAATTATATAATTTTACTGGTATAACCCGTGTCATTAAAGAAACGATATATTTAATAAATGGCGGACACTCTCGCGCCCTCTCGCTTTAATCATATATATCTCCGACTACACGTAACGTTAGCAAAGTCATTTTAGGCAGTTCTGATTAGTGACCTACGCTTGGCTAATAAAACACGGCAAAATACGTTCGCCTCTTATTGATTTTTTAATGTTTGATTCGAGTTATTTCAATACCGTAGTTTACGTTAAGTGTTGTTATTTGTTGAGGTTTGTATTATTTACTACGTTTTAATATTTTTGATCTTATTTTCATAAAGATTGTTGTTTAATCACAAACCCAACGTAGAACAATTACCTAAACAATAAAGAAAGCATCGTAAAACAATATTTCCTAACCAAAAATGTAAGAAAGTTTTAGGTATGAACCGAAATCGTATTTTCGTAACCTCTTTTTCAGACCTTACCATAGGTACCCGCCGCCATTTTTATATCGTTTCTCTATTGGCACGGCTTATACTTCCTTGTGTGTTGCCTAAAGGCATCGAATGCAATCAATGATAGACACCTCAGCGACGATTACAAAGTTGATCATCATCATAATTTAGTATGTACACACGACAGCACGTAGACGCTTACACGCTAGCACTCTACTCGGTTACGTTACGGGCGAGTTTACAACAAAAGTGTACACTCTGACGTGCTGTCATGTGTAAATAGGTAGAGCTCTGAATTAAATATTCAAGTTATTCCGATTGACTTTAATTAAAAGACCCTTTCGAGCATTTAATTTATGATTAAAAAAGGAACACTGTCGATAAAAGATTTGTATAAATTATACCTAGCCCTAGTAGATACATTTAGCGTCTTGTATTTGTATTTGGAAGTTCTTGTCAAGGAAATAAATGCAATTTCAGAAGATAGTCGACAGCAGGGGGGTTACCCTTGACGCTATTGCGATCAAACTGAAAAAGTTTAAAAATTAATTTCTCTTTGAATTCGCATAGTAATGCTTTGATTTCAAATACTTTGTAATGTTTATTCAAAGGTAAGGCTGTTTTATTCAATAAAAACACAAAATGCGTCTTATATTGTAAAATATATTTTTTTGTAAATTGCGCCGCATTGGAAAAATGCGTCAAGGGTAGAGGGGCAGATCTATGTATTTACACTTTTTACTGTACAGCTTGTGGGTCAAGTACACTTTTACAGGCTACATCTTACTTCATCATCGTCATCAGCCTGTTCACAGCCACTGCTGTGTAAAGGCCTCTTCATGCTCACGCCACCTCTCACGATCCTGTGCCAGACGCAGCCACTGTTTTCCGGCTACTTGGGCTATGTTTTCGGACCATCTGGCTGGTGGTCTGCCAACCGATCTCTTCCCCTCTCGAGGTCGCCATTCCGCAATCTAATTTGTCCATCTAACATCTTAAGCTTACTTACTGTATTTACCTAAATAATTAATCTGTAATCATATAGCGAACATAAGTCTATGATAGCGAATAAAATCGTGTTTGACACAATGTCATGTGCAATGTGCACGTGCTAAAAATATTGCGCGCGCCTTTAGGCACTATACCTTTTAAAGTAGTTTGGTTAGAAATTTTAATCAAAACAATTTTACTTTGACTTGCAAATACAGCACAATGAATACTAAAACTTGTCATGTACTCAAACGTAAACAATTTCATCAACTGCGTAGTGTAGTGAACTAGTGACTGATCTTGTATTTTAGCGGAGTATGCATACTGGTAAATCAGCAAATTAATTGGGCCGATATACGATGCAGTAGAGTTTAGTTAGGCTGGTATTACACAAACTTATCAAATTAATATCTTTGTCCAATGCACAATCGATCAGGGAAATCGTCCAATTTCTTTACATACCTACTTAGTAATAAGTATAGAAAAGAAATTTCTAAAAATCAACCCTGTAGGCCGCCCCAAGGCGTGAACAATTATATTCAGTCGCGGGCAAATATTCTAAAATCTGTAGGTCTCATCTCAGTCGTTTTTGGATAGGGTCAGCATTGTAGGTTTTGTGCGGCTTTGTCCTTACAACTGTGCACCCATTGCAAAACTTCTGCTTTACAGGACAGCGTAAGGGCCCTGTTTGGATCGTCCATTATGCATGTCGAATCAAATTACGCGACAGCAAGTACTTGCCTATTAGAGTAAGTAGCCACCGTTGCAACAATAAATCAATGTAAATATGCATGAAGTTTTCCTGCAACCTTTGAAATGAGCATCAAAAGATTTCCTAAGAGAAATAACTGCGGTATTGCCTTTTGTTGTGCGTGAGAGGATAAACTAGTAGTTTGCCCCGAACTGTGAACTCGCGACTGTACCTAAAGCCGGGTCCAGACGAGTGCAACGTGTAATGTAATACACCGTATAATGTAACACGAATTCTACGTGTGGACGGCACTACGAACATTACATGTAACGCTCGCCCCGGCGCTCGGGCTGATCCATCGGCTGTCGGTTTTTGCGCGAACACAAAGGCACCAGCAGTGCTCGTCCAGGGGCCTTAGCCTGTAACACAATGGTGCCAAAATGGGCTCCCGGTTGACGGTTTCAATTACGATTTATTAATGCTGTCGGGCCAGAGTCGGTCCTTTTAATGTTTTTGTAGTACAGCAAAGAATATTATGCGTCTAATTCTACAGGGTGCACTCTAAATCGATAGCAGAAATTTATGTAGGCTATCTTATGATAAATACAAACAACTTGTACTAGGTGGAGAAAAAAATGGAGCGAAAAAAATATCAGCTGTTCCATGCAAAAAGTGGACTCAGTACTGCGCCAAATGTATGAAACAGCAGATAATTTTTTTGCTCCATTTTTGTCGCCACCTAGTACAAGTTGTTTGTATTGATCAGTAGACAGCCTACTTAAAGTTCCGCTATCGACTTAGAGTGCACCCTGTAGAGGATTAGTTCGCTGGTTGTAGGAGAACAACGAAAAAATCCCGGTTTTGTCCTTCTACCTGGGACGCCATTGATACGCCATTGTGTTCCAGGCTAAGGCCCCTGATCAAGTTCGTGTGCCGTCCACACGATGACGCTAAAGTACGCGTAATCTTACATTACACGTTACAAGCGTATGGACCCGGCTTTAAAGACGAAATAAGTGTCAAAACAGCGCACGCGCCACGCTGTTTGCAGCGAATAAACAAACTGCTCGTTAAATTTTGTCGCTTATCGAAAGGAGATAAGCGCTAGTGCGACATCGACCTTCCAACTAGCTAGGCCCTTATGCCCGGTCTCTGAATGTCTCGTTCCTTAGTGCTTAGATACTTAAGTGCTTGCATAACGAATTTCTCAATTCGGAAGGCAAAGTTTTTTGTTCGAAAGTCCGTTATTGGCTTAATCTTATCTTTAGACAATATTGAGAAACTAATTTCAATATTTTTTATTTTGGTTCAGTAGTTTGGATTTTATAACGTTTCTAAGATACGGTTTTATGACGTCACGTGACGGTCTGCATACTGTTGGCGGTCATAGGAACAAAACCTTTTAGCGCATAAAAACAAAACTCCTGGACCAAAATAAAAAATATTTAAAATTAGTTTCTCAATCTATATATATGTTACCGGCCAAACCCGATTTAAGGATAAACTAGTTTCGCCTAGGCCAAACCAGTTTATCCGAACGTCGTATGGATAAACCGGTATAGCCTAGGCCAAACTAGTTTATCCGAACGTCGTATGGATAAACCAGTTTAGCCTAGGCCAATCTAGTCTGGCCTAGCAAGAATATATAAGCTTCAGGATAAACTAGTACGGCCTAGCCCGAACTGATATTGGCGAATGATTAGGTATGAATGTTACCATATCTCGTAAACTAAGAGGTTTAGCGCAAAAATAACGAAATTTTCGAACCCCTTAATAACCCCAGAACCAAGCCTTTTACTTCTCTACGTGTTCTAAAAACCGACATACAGGGTGTTAAACATACAGGGTATTCCTGAAAGTGTGACAGACAGTCAAAAAAAATTTAAAACAAAGGTTAGGTCAGTAGGTTTGGTTGGCGACACACTGACATACCTCTTTTTGTTTACGAATGGTCCTTTAAACCGGACAAAACCGGACATACCGTAGACTTTTTGACTGTAGACTTTTTCAAATTCGGCCTCTAAATGCGTTCAGATAATTACGGCGGGTTTGTTGATTTTAAGAAAAAGTACTAGGTTAGCATAAATAAGTAGAATCTGTATTACCCCTACTTAAATAGGGCTAGACTAGTTCGGCCTAGGCTAAACTAGTCTAGCCCTATGCTCGTATGGAGAAACCAGTTTAGCCAAACTAGTCTAGTCTATTTGAGTAGGAGTAATACAGATTCTACTTATTTATGCTAGCCTAGTACTTTTTCTTAAAATTAACAAACCCAACGTAATTATCTGAACAGTAGGGGACACACTTAGAGGCCGAATTTGAAAAAGTCTACATTCAAAGGTCTACGGTATGTCCGGTTTAAAGGACCATTCGTAAACAAAAAGAGGTATGTCAGTGTGTCGCCAACCAAACCTACTGACCTAACCTTTGTTTTAAATCTTTTTCGACTGTCTTTCACACTTTCAGGAATACCCTGTATGTTTAACACCCTGTATGTCGGTTTTAAGAACACGTATAGAAGTAAAAGGCTTGGTTCTGGGGTTATTAAGGGGTTCGAAAATTTCGTTATTTTTGCGCTAAACCTCTTAGTTTACGAGATATGGTAACATTCATACCTATTCATTCGTCAATATCAGCTTGGGCTAGGCCATACTAGTTTATCCTGAAGCTTACATATTCTTGCTAGGCCAGACTAGATTGGCCTAGGCTAAACTGGTTTATCCATACGACGTTCGGATAAACTAGTTTGGCCTAGGCTATACCGGTTTATCCATACGACGTTCGGATAAACTAGTTTGGCCTAGGCGAAACTAGTTTATCCTTAAATCGGGTTTGGCCGGTAACATATATAAAAGGCTTAGGTTGACTGACTCATCACGCTACAGCCCAAACGGCTGAACCTATAAGTATGAAATTTGGACAAAAGTTGCGTTATATGGTGGAGGGTTCATTTAAGAAGCGATTTTTTTTTATTTAACCCTTAAGTGGGTCAAAATAGGGCTGAAAGTGTGTATGGGAAAAAATTTTTTTTTGGTCTTTTGTTCTTAAATCTTGATTTTTTGTACTTTTTTTTTAAAATGACTTGACACCTATTTCAGATTTTTTCTCATTTCTATGTTCTTAAGGGTTAAAATGGGTGCCAAAGTTTTTCGATTTTTTTCACCAGTTACGATCGATGCTGGAACAAAACCGCTAATGCCAAAACAATGAAAATTTGACAATAGTTGTAATTTGTGGACACGCTACGGGTTAAGACAGATTTACTTCAAGTTTAACCCTTAAGGCGGTAAAAATGGGGTCCAAAGTTTGTATGAAAAAAAAAATTTTTTTGTCCGGATTTACTTGCAACTAAGAATTCGTATATTAAATCAAAAATAATTTAACACCTGTTTGAGCTTTTTTCTAATTTTAGCAGTTTAAGGGTTAAACGAGGTTGAAATGTATGAATATTTTTCGTGATGTAGTGTCAACGTCGGGCCCAAACCGTTTAAGCTACAACTATGAAATTGAAACTGCAGTAGCGTTTTGTAGCAAAACTACCCACCATGAAGAAAAAAATATAATTTTAACCCTTCAAATGCCCAAACCGGGGTTCAAAGTTTGTATGAAATAAAATTTTTTTTTGGTCCGATTAACTTGAAACTTAGTATTTGTATATTAAATAAGAAACAATTAAACACGTGTTTCAGCGTTTTTCAAAATTCTGCCCACTAAAGGGTTAAAAGGGGTAGAAAAGTTTGAAGATTTTTCCTGATTTAGTATCAATGCCAGGCCTAAACCATTAAAGCTACAATTATGAAATTGAAACTGCAGTAGTGATTTGTGGCAAAACTACCTACCATGAAGAAAAAAATATAATTTTAACCCTTCAAATGCCCAAACCAGGGTTCAAAGTTTGTATGAAATAAAAAATGTTTTTGGTTTGATTTACTTGAAATTAAGTATTAGTATACTAAATCAGAAAAAATTAAACACGTGTTTCAGCGTTTTTCTCATTTCAGCCAATGAAGGGTTAAAATGGGTGGAAACGTTGAAGTTTTTTTCCTGATGTAGTAGCAATGCTGGGCCCAAACCATTGAAGCTACAACTTTCAAATTGAATGTGCAGTTGCATTTCATAGCATTACTACCCACCATCAAGAAAAAAATATAATTTTAACCCTTCAAATGCCCAAACCGGGGTTCAAAGTTTGTAAGAAATAAAATTTTTTTTTGGTCCGATTAACTTGAAACTTAGTATTTGTATATTAAATAAGAAACAATTAAACACGTGTTTCAGCGTTTTTCAAAATTCTGCCCACTAAAGGGTTAAAAGGGGTAGAAAAGTTTGAAGATTTTTCCTGATTTAGTATCAATGCCAGGCCTAAACCATTAAAGCTACAATTATGAAATTGAAACTGCAGTAGTGTTTTGTGGCAAAACTACCTACCATGAAGAAAAAAATATAATTTTAACCCTTCAAATGCCCAAACCGGGGTTCAAAGTTTGTATGAAATAAAATTTTTGTTTGGTCCGATTAACTTGAAAATTAGTATTTGTATATTAAATAAGAAACAATTAAACACGTGTTTCAGCGTTTTTCAAAATTCTGCCCACTAAAGGGTTAAAAGGGGTAGAAAAGTTTGAAGATTTTTCCTGATGTAGTATCAATGCCAGGCCTAAACCATTAAAGCTACAACTATGAAATTGAAACTGCAGTAGTGTTTTGTGGCAAAACTACCTACCATGAAAAAAAGAATATAATTTTAACCCTTCAAATGCCCAAACCGGGGTTCAAAGTTTGTATGAAATAATTTTTTTTTTGTCCTATTTACTTGAATCTAATTATTTGTATACTAAATCAGAAATAATTAAACACGTGTTTCAGCATTTTTCTCATTTTAGCGAATGAAGGGTTAAAATGGGTGGAAACGTTGAAGATTTTTCCCTGATATAGTAGCAATGCTGGGTCCAAACCATTTAAGTTACAACTTTGAAATTTGAACTACTGTTGCGTTTTATAGCGAAACTACCAACAATGACGAAAAAAGTAACAATGTTAACCCTTGAAATGCCCAAACCGGGGTTAAAAGTTTGTATGAAATACATTTTTTTTGTCTGATATACCTACTTGAAACTAAATATTCGTATGCTAAATCAGAAATAATCAAACATATGTTTCAGCATTTTTCTCATTTCAGCGAATGAAGGGTTAAAATGGGTGGAAACGTTGAATATTTTTCCCTGATGTAGTAGCAATGCTGGGCCCAACCCATTCAAGTTACAACTTTGAAAAACTACAGTTGCGTTTTATAGCAAAACTACCAACCATGAAGAAAAAAGTAACAATGTTAACCCTTGAAATGCCCAAACCGGGGTTAAAAGTTTGTATGAAATAATTTTTTTTTGTCTGATATACCTACTTGAAACTAAATATTCGTATGCTAAATCAGAAATAATCAAACATATGTTTCAGCATTTTTCTCATTTCAGCGAATGAAGGGTTAAAATGGGTGGAAACGTTGAATATTTTTCCCTGATGTAGTAGCAATGCTGGGCCCAACCCATTCAAGTTACAACTTTGAAAAACTACAGTTGCGTTTTATAGCAAAACTACCAACCATGAAGAAAAAAGTAATAATGTTAACTCTAAAACGGCCAAAACGGGGTTCAAAATTTGTATGAAATTATCATTTTATTGGATTCAGATTAACTTGAAACTAAGTAGTCGTGTATTAAATCAGAAATAATAATTAAACACATGTTTCAGCATCAAAAAGGGTGGAAACATTTTAAGAGTTTTCCTGATTTAGTATCAATAACAATGCCGGAACCATTAAAGCTACAACTATTCAATGAACATTTAACTACAGTTGCGTTTTATAGCAAATCTACTAAGCATGAAGAAAACAATAATAATGATAAACCTAAAACGGCCAAAAAGGTTCAAAGTATGTTTTTTTTTTTGTTGGATTCATTTGATCTTTACCAATTTGGTCACACACATACACAACACATACACTTCCACGCTGAAACTGCACGACGGATTTGGATGACTTTTGGAATAGAGATAGCTTACAAAAATACACACCCATGACTCTATTCATGCTAATTTGATAATGGTGAAAGATGTACCCAGGCAACTTCTTATAAGTCTTCGCGGACGAAGTCGTGGGCGAAAAGCTAGTATTGTATAAAGATAAGATTAAGCCAATAACGGACTTTCGAACAAAAAACTTTGCCTTCCGAATTCAGAAATCGGGAGTAACTCGATTCACGATCCCTTTCAAATATTTTCGGGACTATATAATTTCTAAACATGTCTTTGTTATTGCAGCGTCTAGGCCAGTGGGTCGTAAGTCGTAACCTAGTGGTAATTACCCCCGTAGGGGTAAAAGAGCTTTTCTGCCGGGGTATTACACAAAGTAGTACTCCTACTACCGCGATTGGCAGCGCAAGGTGTCCGCCTTTATTGAGATTCTTTAAGATTGAAGTAGGTGATTTTTCGGGCGCGCTTCGCGCGCTCTTTTAACTGACAAACAACAAGAAAAGTGTATTGTCGTTTTAGAGCGAACATAAAGAAGAAAACTTTAGAATACAAAGCAATAGAAACCAGCCTTCAAATCAATCATAGTCCCATTATTGAAAAAAAAAATGTTGCGTTAAAATGTAAGAAAATAATTAAATACTATTGTTTACTTGGATAACATTTTGAAGCGGGTAAGATCAGCTTTCCTCGGAGGTCAAAGGGGTGGTAGGACTGAAAAGATCAGAATAGAATAGAATTAGTACATTACTGCCGCGGTCTTTAATGGGTGCGTTTCTGGCGCGCTTTTGATGGCCGACAGAGCGCAGCGTAGCGCAGCTCAAGGCCTTCACAGCGTGGTCAGCATTGCAGCCCTTGATGGACAAGCTGAAATGAAGGCCGAGACCGAAGGTCGAGGCCTTTATAGCGCGGACAGCAAGGGCTGCAATGATGACCAAGCTTGACGGCCGAGAGCGTAGCTAAGCTAAGCTCGAGGCCATCATAGCGTGGCCAGAAGCGCACTCATTGCAGACCAAGGCTTGTATAGTGCTTTACTCAAACAATGCGAGTAATTTAAATAGAATCAGCCTACCTTTTGTTTTAGTTTACTTTCTGTTGTTTTTCATTCCGCAAACTTTTCGTAGATAAACTTGTATTTTTCCTTTGAAATTGGTAGCAATTGGTACCTTTAAATCTCTTATTTCGCTTCCTTTTTATGCTCGGCGTTGTTAAACACATTGAATCGGAGGATTCGTTGCTTGAAGAGTTCACTTTTATTTACAACAAAAACAGCACCCACAGAAAAAAACACTTCGAACAACGCGCGAAGCGGCGAAAACAATATGGCCGCGCTTTTTTTTCTATGCAATTTGTAGACTGCCAGCACCCAAACAGCCAAATTCTAAATAAATACTTTTTGTGCCTGACTTTTGAGTTCTATTTTTGAAACAAAACTCGACATTAATGGATTTTCATACAGTTTTTCTGGCCGCAAAACACGACATTAATGAAATTCCATACAACTTTTCTGGCGCCTAATCAAAGTAGCCCGCAAGTCCTCCTTTGCTCAAAGAAGGTTGTCGAATTAATGACCACATTACGAGCTTTTTTGAGTAAAATCATTTATTTAAACACCACAACACACACATGAATAAAATAATTGAAACAGGTACATACACATTCACATTAATTTATAAGAGAAAAAACAGAAACAGTAGATTAGGGTGCCTACCTATGGTTCGGGTGACGGTGTGTATTGTATTGTAGTGCCCAAAAGGGTCACTGACTCAGCATGTTTAGGAACCACTGGTCAAGGCGGTCACGTCATCGGAAGGTATATG
Source organism: Zelleria hepariella (assembly GCA_949319315.1). Classification (NCBI taxonomy): domain Eukaryota; kingdom Metazoa; phylum Arthropoda; class Insecta; order Lepidoptera; family Yponomeutidae; genus Zelleria; species Zelleria hepariella. Next base: position 32,580,509 of record OX439380.1, on the reverse strand, counting down.
GAGGTGGCACTGAAAGAATAGAGACCAATTAGAACCTAAAATATTAATATAAGCATTTGAAGAGGATTTGCGCGAGCTCCGATTGGTCGAGGTCCCGGATGTCTTGCTGCGAAGGCCAAGTTCATTGTATGACTATGTTTGGGGCATCCGACCGACGACGCACACAGTCCAAATCATTAACACTTTAACACTATCTAGTCTAGCGATAAAATAATCTTTAGAGATAATATGATGGTGGCTCTACCACATGGCTATTCGCGTTCACGTATTTGTGTATTTGACAAAACAACGGCGATGTGTGGATGCCGTGTTGGATATTGGCGTTATTGACAATAATGTTGTCACGCCAACGCGGATAGCCATGTGTAGCGCAGCGCCACCATAATGTTTTGTCATTCGTTCTGTTAGCGATTGTGACTGAAAACTTAATAAACCTAGGCCTTTGAATCTAGGTAATGGGCATTGTCAAATCCTATTTTTGATTCTATAAATCGAAGATATATAGACAGATATGAGAAACTAATTTGAATATTTTCTTAATTTTTTATGTAATAATTTTTCTATTAATTATTTAAAATTTTTGAAAGTTTTGTGATAAATGCCCATAAGGGTCGTTCAATAAGTAATGAGGATGAGAAGTAATTCCTTGAAAAAAAAAAGTTATATTTGGTATTAAATCGTTTTTAATTTGCGCTCTTTCCTGTCCCTACACAGGTCAGTCACTTGTTGATTTGATTCAATTCACCGTGTAGTTGTATCGGGTACCGTAATGTCAGTGACATTTGAAACTACTCAACCATGACAGCTTTTTGCTGTCAATGTTTTTACAAGAATCCAAAGCCTAGTGCTACACCGGGCATCTCTATTAATCTCACAACAACCTGATAGAGCAAAGCAATAAGAGACTGCGAGGCGTGAGTATCACTTAGCATGCTTATTGTTCGGTATCTTTAAAACGGGGTATCCTAAATACCTGTATAGTAAAATCAAATGGGCAAATTCAAATAGGAACCAACGTAGTTTTAGAATGGACAATATCTCCATTCCTGTTTGTAAAACAACAGCATTTAGAGGTAGTTTTCGATATGCGGCTTCTAAATGCTGGAACAATATACCACCACCCCTTCGAAACATCAAATCATGCCATACTTTTAAACAGCAATTGAAGAAATACCTTCTGTCACTACAAAAGAGCACGCTTACATAATCCTACTCTCTATTTATTTTTATTAAGTACGTATTATTATTATGTTTGAGATTAAAGCCAAGCAAGTACCTAATGTGTTTAAATATTGTGCTGTGTACCTACCGCTGTCTTGCTCAATATTAATGTTCTTCTCAACATTATAATGTTATTGTTGTAATTTTAAGGGCTAACGTGCATGGTATGTGTATTTGTGCGTACTCTATTTGTATTTGTGTAGTTTTTAGTTTTTATTTGTGGAGTAATGAACTAGTTATTTTAATTTGTTAATTTTTATGTTTAATTTAACAGATTTTTGTTTGTTAATTTAGGAATTTGTAATGGTACAAGTGCAAATAGTTTATTTCTAATGTACTTATCGTTTGGAGCTCGTCACGTCATCTAACTCCTTAGGTTCTGACTGAAAACCAGCGCTACAGGTCGTTGCTATGCAATATCTGTAGCACACGCTGAGCTCAGAACCCTTTTCATTGCAATGACACATAACGACCACTTAGTTTTTAATTTATATCTTTTAAATTTAGCCACCCTGTACTTGTGTTATGGCAATTTAATAAACGTTTATCTTATCTTATCTTATCAAAGTTTAACCCAGATTTGCCCCTCAAAGAGCAAAGAGAGCGTTCGTCCTACTAAGCCCATGCACGTAACCCACTTTTGGCCTAACGCTTCCCGATCGTCATATCCTTTAGTACAGAGTTTCTCAAATGATGGGTCATGTACCATACTGCAGTGCTAATTTCGCCCTGCTAATTTGAGTAGGCGACATCTCGGACAAAATATTTTCGGACACTTTGTCAGAAATGTCGCTTTGTATTTTTAATATTTTTGAGGCGACATCTCGGACACTCTCAAAATATTGAACCTGTATAGTACAGTCAGATAGGTCCTAAAGTATTCAAATTTAACAGAGAAAGAGGGTTACCACAGCTGCCTATTTTAGGATAGCCTGAATTTAAGTATTCGGATCGCGTTCGGCTCATTTTTGATGAAAAAGTACTAGGCTTACATAAGGTGCTAGGAGGATCATCACCTCAATTCTCACATCATTTTGTTCCTAACTAACCCTGCGTAATTATGTGGGAACTGAGGTGGTGATCCTCCTACCACCTTATGTAAGCCTAGTACTTTTTCATCAAAAAATATTTGATTTAACGCTACCCTACCTACGCTACGTCTTGATAAAACACTATACTAGTGGGACTTTTTGGATGTGCTGAGCCTTTGTTACCTGCGCAGTGACATGAGACGCGGAAGCAGATTGGCAAACGTTGGTACACGAGGCAAAACTTATAAAATATTGACAACATAATATAGTTAAGATATGCTTCCATAAAATTGATGAAATAAAGCGACACACTTGCGGGGGAGAGCATGTGTTGAAGACTGCATGAGTACACAAGATAGTATTTGCGTGAGGGTTTGTAACATTTTTATTAGTCTCCTCATAAATAAGATCGTAGGGAGTTTTTTTATCCGACTGTACAAAACAGCTTTATTTGTAAGTGTACGAGATGTCACCTCAAAAATATTAAAATAATAAAGCGACATTTCAGACAAAGTGTCCGAAAATATTTTGTCCGAGATGTCGCCTACTCGCTAATTTCGCCAATAATTATTCTAATAGGGATTTTTCCATTTTGTAAAATTTTACAGCGATTCTAACTAAATCGCTCAAATAAATCTGTGGTAGACTGATTTTGACAGTTTATTTTTTCAGCCCATACTTACTTACCCACCCACTGCTGGGTATTAGGCCTTTTCCTCTTCAAGCCATTCTCCTTATTTTGACAGTTATTCTAACTATATTTGATGATTGGAAAAATCCTCATTTGGAGGGCGTTAGATTAGAGCACCATTTTCCAATACAAACGTAGTTCCGGTTTAATTTCTAAACTACAGGCTGGATTTTGCTGAAACTTGGTTTATATCAGTAGATGACCAATATGGAGGTTTGCAAATAGTTTTTATAATAAAAATAATAGTTGAAAGAAATTAGAGCGATGCGTTTTTCGCGCCGAAAAAGGGATTACTTTCAGCTGTTATTTACTTACATTATTACACTGTCTATTGGGGTCTAACTACCTTGGGAACATCAATAATGTGTTGAACTACAACTACAACTAGATACTCGCGAAAGGACACGAACACACGTAGATTCATACAGCTGCATTGCCTCTCACTTTTCCCGCGCCCCGTCTCGCTCTGGGTGAAACAGCTATAGAAAACAGTGTTTCACGCGCTTGGCCGTCACTGAGTTCCCACGGTCCTGAAGGGGCCTCTTAACACCTTTGTTGGCGTATAAAGTTGCGCTTGGCGATATCTTTAAGCTAGAGCCGCACTACGGAAAATATTCCGCAGAACAAATCTGGCGCGGATCCTCAAAACATTTTCGTGCTGAAAAAAGTAGTGGGAAAAATCAAATCCTAAAATGCCTAACATTCCTTCCTAATCAGTAATGCGTTTGACTGAGAGAATTTATTTCTGAATGCTTAGCACAATAATGAGTTGGAGACAGTATCTATGGGTTTTTAACTCTATCATCATCATCATCATCAGCCTACTGCTGAGTAAAGGCCTCTTCATGCTCACGCCACCTCTCACGATCCTGAGCCAGGCGCAACCACTGTTTTCCGGCTACTTGGGCTATGTCGTCGGACCATCTGGCTGGTGGGTCGCCATTCCGCAATGGACTTGTCCATCTGCCATCGGTACGTCTCGCTAGGTGTCCTGCCCACTTCCATTAACTCTATGAATCCCATTCTAAGTAGAGCAAAAGAGTGAGAAAGACATAGCTATAATATAAACCCATAGATACGGCATAGCAGGATATGATGTGTACACAACGCGTTACGTTACGGGCGACTCTGAAACGACGTGCGTGTCTGTGTAAGTGTCTACGTGCAGACGACGGGTCAGAGTAAGACAGCAGTTTGGGAGACGCTGGTCTAGTAAATTCGTCAGCGGTCCCAAGACGTGCGCAAGCGCAGACGGTTAGCAGAATCAAGTCTGGTCATAATGGGTAATTGTCTAACTGGAGAAGGGGAGGTGTGTAAGTGTGTCCATTGTCGTACGGCACGAGAATGAAACTGGTTTAGGTCGAAATGACAGTCCTTCATGATTTGCACAGATTAAAAATAATACAAAATTCAGTCTAACAATGTAGCAAGTATAATTATTTCCTCCGTTATGTTCAAACAAATTTTTTTGCTAAATTGTTTTGTTTGTAACGTTTTAAAAGATTGCGATTTTTTAAGTTTTGGCCAGTTTGGAGGTAACTTTGCAATTTTTTTCGGTCGTGAGAAGTTTTGCGTAGGGTGTTTTTGGCAATTTATTGAACGAGCGAGCGAAGCGAGTCTAACCGTCCTGTTTGGTAGAAGATATTTTTTAAGTTCGAACATGAGCCAAATCGGTCGAGGGGTTGCTGAGATATGGGGTCCCAAATTCACAGTTCAGGGCGAATCACTAGTTACATACAAACGTCAGATTGTTCAAGTAGACTCGGAGAAATTCGCTCACTCGTTCAATGATACAACGTTACGGTTTATAGTACCGTCTCGACAGTGGAACTTCGCCAACAGTGGAACTTATCGTACCCAACGTCTCCAACAGTGGAACTTATCGTACCCAACGTCTCAAACAGTGGAACTTATCGTACCCAACGTCTCCAACAGTGGAACTTATCGTACCCAACGTCTCAAACAGTGGAACTTATCGTACCCAACGTCTCCAACAGTGGAACTTATCGTACCCAACGTCTCCAACAGTGGAACTTATCGTACCGACTCCAATAGTGGAACATATCGTACCTTCTCAAACAGTGGAACTTATCGTACCGTCTCAAATTGTGTTTTTTTTATTTATATTTTTATTTATTTGGCTTATAAACAGATTAGTTATACAGAATGCTTTGAATAAATATTGGTTTTTACATGAATTTGTATACTATCTAGAAACTATGACCACAACACTCGTACTTAAAGAAATTTATCGTAACGTCTCAAACACTGGAACTTATCGTACCCAACGTCTCCTACAGTGGAACTTATCGTACCCATCGTCTCCAACAGTGGAACTTATCGTACCCAACGTCTCCAACAGCGGAACTTATCGTACCGTCTCCGACAGTGGAACCTCGCCTCGCCACTGGTTCGTTTTCACGGCCGCGCCGCCTCTTCCGGCCGCATCGCACTATCGCGTCGGCTCTCTTGTGAGACGCTCCGATGATATCCACATCAACACTACAGCACACAACATAATGTTCCCTAGCACGGGTTAGTGCTCCGGAGGATGAGAAAAAAACGTTGAGGTAATGAAGACCATCAAGAAACGCAAACTTGAGTATTTAGGCCATACACCCAATATGAACTCCTTCAACTTATCATCCAAGGGAAGATAACAGGCAGGAGGAGACCTGGAAGACCCAAAATATCATGGCTTGAGAATTTACGCCATTGGTTCCAACAATCCACGAGCTCCGTGTTCCGCTTGGCAGCCTCAAAAGAAGCTAAGATGATTGCCAACCTCCGATAGGAGACGGCACTACAAGAAGACGGGTTAGATAGAGATAGAGATAGAGAACACTTTATTGTACACCAGAAATTAATTATTTACAAGAATTTTGGGTTAGTGTTTTATAATAAACAAAAAAAAACTATAGCACACCCTCTACACATCGCGTCGTCGTCGAGCTCTACATGGTGTTACAGAAAGGTCCTCTGTTACTGATGAGGGTCGCTTAGCTCTCCAACAACGTTTACTATGCTTCCGCACTTACCAAAATTGGCGAAATTGAGTTTCATACATTCTTTGGACACAGAGGGAACGGGAAAGGCTGGAAGCTTTCGAGATGTGGTGTTGGAGGAGAATGGAGAGGATATCTTGGACGGAACGAGTGTCAAATGAGCAAGTCCTGGAAAGAGTAGGGGACGTTGATGAAGACAATAGAATGCAGAAGAGGAAAAATGCTAGGCCACTTGCTACGTCACGACAAATTCATAACCAACATAAAAGAAGGAAAGAGAGGTAGAGAAAGGCCACGGAGAAGCTACTTTGACCAAATTAAAGAGAAGGTGTATGTCATGCATGACTAACGTGACCATTTAATTTTTACGTCAAAGCGGGACTCCTGCCAAATTTTGCATAAATTGGTCAGGTGCGAGTTGGATGCGCATACTTACCAATAAAACCTAAGGAGTAAATAATAATAAAACAAACAAAAAATCTTCGGTTGTCTAACTCTAAAGAAAAAACAACTTGTTGCCTCTGTAAATGCTTTTATTTATTGTTATTCATACGGATGTGGATTTTTTTTAATTTATGTAACGTCTCTACTTAGGCACTTGATTTATATTTTTCAGTGCTGCAAATCTGTTTCATAATATCTGGTCTTGTTTTTAAGTAACAATAGAGCTGATTACACGTTTTATTGACGTTCTTCTTTGTACTCAACATAGCTTTTAGTACTCACGCATACTTACCAATAAAACCTAAGGAGTAAATACTTACCAATAAAACCTAAGGAGTAAATAATAATAAAACAAACAAAAAATCTTCGGTTGCCTAACTCTAAAGAAAAAACAACTTGTTGCCTCTGTAAATGCTTTTATTTATTGTTATTCATACGGATGTGGATTTTTTTTAATTTATGTAACGTCTCTACTTAGGCACTTGATTTATATTTTTCAGTGCTGCAAATCTGTTTCATAATATCTGGTCTTGTTTTTAAGTAACAATAGAGCTGATTACACGTTTTATTGACGTTCTTCTTTGTACTCAACATAGCTTTTAGTACTCCAACACTTAACTGGGTTTTATCCAGGGTCCATATTCTGTTCATCAGTGAAAAGACTCTTTCGACAGGTGCATTACTTCCAGGCAGACATAAAACGTACTCAATAATTATACGAAAACTTGCACAGTTGAGATTGTGATCACGGAAGTGCCTGAACAACACTACCCAACGGTCTTCAGCAGCAACATTCTCACCGGCCCAGCTCAATACATTCAACTATTTGCCAAAGCCCCCAAAGCGGGACATTTCTGCTCTTAGGGGGGACAGCGGGACAGACAGTCTGAAAGCGGGACTGTCCCGCCCAAAGCTGGACGGATGGTCACGTTATGCATGACGTACCAGGCTGCAAAGGAACTGGCCTGTGATCGAAGTGCATGGAGAATGCTGCACCGACAAGAGTATAACTCTTAAATATAATGATGATGACATTCTTTGGAATCTGGAAAATGAGCTGATTTCAAATATGTATAAAACTCAATTGTGCAAAAAATCGTTTTTCGTAAGCGCGGCAGTAATAGGGCCAAGTGCGAAATCTCGACAAAAATATCAGCTTTTCCATATGACCTTCTGTAACACCTTGTAGTATAAGTATTACCTACATACCTATAGATAGATAAATGAGACAAAGGAAATCCCAACGGGGTTCTATGCCCCCGCGCAAGGGCGTCGCCAGCCGATGGCGCAGGGGGGGGGCAAGTTGACTTTACCTACTACAATTCATACTTTTCTCATTCTCTATGAATGAGAAAAGTAGGTATGAATTGTAGGTAAAGTCGACAGCACATGAAGCTTTTCACTTGTACTACAAGCCTTACATCTACAGCCAGAGCGTAGTTGAGCGTACGGAATATTAGGAGTGGAATTGGTCAATTCATTCGAATTTCGACGTACGGGAATGATTGTTCAAGGCTTGAACTTCAAGCAAATTAACTCAAAGACTTAGGACTTTGGTTGCATTATATTTGGCAACTTTTTTAGAATCTCTAGGGGGGGGGGGGGGCAGCTGCCCCTCCCTGCCCCCCCTTGGCGACGCCCTTGCCCCCGCGCCTATTATTACAACATCACCTTCGGACATTGCTACCCGGAAGATGTTTTGATCCCCTACGGCAAATGAGTCAAGAGTTTTTTTTTTTTTTTTTTTTTTATTTATTTCGAACAGTAATTGTTCGTGTATAAAATATAAATAAAAACCCAAAAATAAAATAGATTAGGATAATCGTTAGTTTAGTTAGCCTAGAAGTAGTTTTAGTTTAGTTTTAGTATTAGATTAAGTAGTTTTAACAACACTTTATGATCATGCTGTGTACACGACCTTTGGGCTACAAGCTGGTTCTCAACCATAATGTATTCTATTTTGTAAATTAATTGTTTGTAATCTGTTTTGTGTGCCAAATAAATAAATAAATAAAAGATGTTAGTTGAGGCGCGGTGCATAGTGAATTAGGACGCGCACAAAGAAAAATGTACTAAATCGATTCCTGTATCAAATACACTACACAAATCGAAAATGTTCCAATTCACATATCAAACACTAGAATTAGTGACAAAAACATACAAAAGAACAAATAAAAAAAATACCTACGGGTCGAATGAGAAAATTAATCTGTGCTAAGCGAAATTTGACAGCCGTATTCCGGTTCTTCTACCACACCTGTAGGCGCCATATCTGAAATGCTTTTTGAACTTTTGCTGAAAATGGCTCATTCGAACCGTATTTTTTTTAACCCCTAACGCTTCATTGAGTACCTAACTTCTCTTTTTTTGAAGTCGGAAAACGGCTCTATACCCATAAAAGTTTCTCCAACATTACCTCCTACACCTCTAACCACCGTTGAATCACCACCATAATCATCATCATCTATTAGAGAAATGATTGCCGTACATCATGCATCACGCGCTTCGTTAGCATATTTGCTAAATGGCCGGCTCGGATTCTGCTAATTAGTTGTCAAACAAAGCCTCAGTCGAGAGAGTGGGTACAGTCAGCAACACGCTGGGATACACCTATTTGATTTACGACCTTATGCCACGCAGGATAAGAGCTACCATGAGGTATCGCTTTCGCTGCCCGTACAACGAGAGAGATCTGCCAATGTGTATTTGTGAAGAAAACAAAACCTTTGCATCTACGTAATGAGATGATTTAAACAGCGTCCAGTGGCACCTTCACTCACACTAGATGGGTGAAGTGACCACTCGGACACTGCAGACGGAAAGAGTGAAATGAAAACCACTTAAAACTGGTTAATTGATTGAAACCCTTTCTGGGATAGCAGTGTGGCGGGAAATTCACTTTTTTCACAGTTTTTTTAATTTTGTAACTAAACTGAGCAATTTTTGACAAAACAATCTTTAAACGACAAAGCAGCAGTGGCACTGCCCAAAAAACTAGTTTATGACCAAAACACATAATCGGCTGAATTATGGTTGTTCTGTTTTTTACAATACTCGTAATGAAAAGAATACAATTTTATTGCCGTGAATAAAAAATCGCTGAACAAAAATAGCTCAATACAGCTTCAAAATTTTAAAAACTGTGTAAATATATAATTTCATTCGGTTTTTTTAAGGTTCAGGAAGAGCGAACTAAGGTGCCGCACACACCGCCCGGAGTTCTGCGTTCCGCGTTCTAGTCTTAGCAGCTATGAAAAAAAAGCTGCTTTTTATGATGAAAGCAAGCCGCTTTGCACAGTGATAGAAGGGACAAAAATAAGCGATTTGACCCGCAGCAGCACAAGTTTCATCCCTTAGGAACAGAGAGGGCGCCACTTCTAAAAACAAACTTTGTAAAATTCTAACAGCCTAACGGGTGAACCGATTTCAATGATAGATATCTTAATCGAAAGGAAATTACTTATTGTATAACCAAAAAAATTTAAATTAAAAATATACAATAATGGCTGCCGAAAATCCTACGATTTGCAATTTTTTATTTTTTATTTGTCAGTTTTTACTCACTTATGCAAAAAAATTGTATGAAAAGGGTATACTTTTTATAATTCATATCGTTACTAATTTAATAAGAAATTTAATAAAAAAAACTGCATGCCAATATCTTTAGTAGTTTAGGAAATATTTAGGTTTCATGTGCTGGAAAAGCGGGATATTGCCCTCGCGTCATGGTAACTATGCAGAGAAAAAAACTTATTTTGCGCTGCGCAAAATGTCTAGCTTCCATCACAAAAAGACGTTTTTTTTCTCTACATAGTTACCATGACGCGAGGGCAATACCCCGCTTTTCCAGCACATGTAAACCTAAATATTTCCTAAACTACTAAAGATATTGGTATGCAATTTTTTTTATTAAATTTCTTATTAAATTAGTAACGATATAAATTATAAAAAATATACCCTTTTATAATTTTTTTTTGCATAAGTGAGTAAAAACTGACAAATAAAAAGTAAAAAATTACAAATCGTAGGATTTTCGGCAGCCATTATAGTTTCTTTTTAATTTTATTTTTTTTGGCTGTACAATAAGTGATTTCCTTTCGATTAAGATATCAATCATTGAAATCGGTTCACCCGTTAGGCTGTTAAAAATCTTCAAAGTTTGTTTTTAAAAGTGGCGCCCTCTCTGTTCCTAAGGGATGAAACTTGTGCTGCTGCGGGTCAAATCGCTTATTTTTGTCCCTTCTATCACTGTGCAAAGCGGCTTGCTTTCATCATAAAAAGCAGCTTTCCGGTAAAAAATGGCCGTAGCTGCTATAACTATTCAGAGTTCTGCGTTCCACGTTCTTTCTCATGTAGAGGTCTCTTTAGCGTTTAGCGGTATGAGGTCTGATCTGAGTGCGGGAAGGGACTGGGCGTCATCTACACTTTAAGTCGATAGCGGAACTTTAAGTAGGCTGTCTACTGATCAATACAAACAACTTGTAGTGGCGAAAAAAATGGAGCAAAAAAAATATCAACTGTTTCATACATTAGGCGCAGTACTGAGTCAACCTTTTGTATGGAACAGCTGATTTTTTTTTCGCTCCATTTTTAAAGCCACCTAGTACAAGTTGTTTGTAGTGATCAGTAGACAGCCTATTTAAAGTTCCGCTATTGAGTTAGAGTGCACCCTGTAGAGGGGCGGACGCGCGGTGAAGTCTCCCCTTTAGTATCACGTAATGTACAGTCGGCCACACACTAGGATACACCTTTTTTTTCGATTGGCGCCGTTATGCCGCGCAGGGTAAGAGCAACCATGGGGTATCCTAGACTTTTGTGGCGACCGTACCTACACATATTATATGTACATTCACAGATGGTAGAGTCAAATCCCTCAGCCTCGCGAAAACCACCCCGCCCTAATTCGCACACCGTACTCCGAATGTCTGATTCCGAATCACGTGAGTGTTTCGAGCAATTATCGCGCGATTAGTGTTGTTCGATAAAAGGCGCGCGAGGACGCACTAAACGGTAGCGCACACTCGCGCCTCCCAGATGAGGCAATGATAGCGCGCTCGCCGGTAAGGGTGCGCTCATACTGGACGTCGCCCCCAAGTTTAAAGTAGCCGAACATTTCACACGTTATCACGGCTCCAGGGGAGCTAATTCTCGGAAATCTCGCTTTCGACATAATTATCTCGAAGGAAAAATCCCATGTAATTTCCCTCGACTGCTCCCGACCACTCGAGTCATGTCGAGCGAAAAAGGCAAACTTGAAATCAAAATGGGCTCCCAGTTGACGGCTTCGATTACGATTAGTTAATGCTATCGGTCCTTTTTTATAATGTTTTTGTAGTACCTACAGCAAGCAGTATTCAAATTCGAATTCAAGAGGAATAGTTCGCTGGTTGTAAAAAATAAACGACTAACTTGGCCGATTGGTGGCAGCCAGAAACCTAAAGAATTAGAATATTCCCATCTCAACACAGGCCATGCCTAAGTGTGGGGGCCACCAATGTATCTTAATGTTACTTACTATTTTTAAATAGTTAATTTTTTTTTTTTCATTTTGTATAGTCAAACAAAGCTGTCAGTTACCTATATGGGATTAGCGGATATACAGGGTGTCCCAAAAAATAGTGTCAAGCGGAAGTCCAGAGATAGAGCATCCCTAGGGGTACCCGAATCACCCCCATGTATGTTCAGCGATTTTTTGACGTTTAGAAGTTATGAGGCTTTTAAGGTTTTTTTGGGAAGAATTACCTAGCATTGTTTTTAATCTTTTTACTTTTTTTGTATTTAACTTTTTAGTTATTTTTTTTTTATTAGGATCTTAACTGATCTTTGTTATTAGGATAACTAGTCTATCACCAAAAAAATAATGATCAGTTTTAAACTTGTAAAAGATAAGTACAGCAATTTTGATCCAAAGTTCAAAAATGCCGTTTTAGAGAAAACATCATCGAATAAGTTAGTATGAGGAGAAAAAAAGTCCCCTTCTAGGAAAAACTTTCCTACAACCTGAACGTTCAGAATAGCAAAAAAAAACTGTCACTTTATGGGCCTTTTATTCGAGTAATTAGCGGTGAAAGTTGAAAAACCGGAATTGGGAGAAATGTAATTTCGATCGGTTTTCTTTTATTTTTGTTGATTCGAACCCCTACTTTTTTTTCTCTCCATACTAACTTATTCGAAGGTGTTTTCTCTAAAACGGCATTTTTGAACTTTGTATCAAAATTGCGGTATCTTTTACAAATTCAAAGCTGATCATTATTTTTTTCATAACAGACTAGTTATCTAAGACCCCAATAACGAAAAAAAATATTAAAAAAATGAATACAAAAAAAGTTAAAAAATAAAAACCAATGCTAGGTAATTCTTCTCAAAAAAACCTTAAAAGCCTCATAACTTCTAAACGTCAAAAAATCGCTGAACATACATGGGGGTGATTCGGGTACCCCTAGGAGTGCTCTATCTTTGAACTTCCGCTTGACACTATTTTTTGGGACACCCTGTTTAGACAAACAGATAGACACGGTAAGCGACTTTGTTTTATACTACTATCTAGAGAAGATGCGGGTGCACAGACATTCATAGAAACAACGAGGTTTTTACCCAACTGCTTTTACGAAGGCTGGGAACCCCAAAAGGCTAAAACTATGTTTCCTTATATGAAATGTGTGCTTATTCTGATATCACGACCTGATAGCCTGGAAAAACAAATTATGACGGGAAAGGTGGAGGGAAAGAGAGCTCGAGGCAGACCACCCGCTAGATGGACGGATATTATGACCAAAGCCACGCAAAAACACCTGCACGAACTGACGCACATCGCGAGTGATAGAGCGCAATGGAGAACTATACTCTCCGCCACCTTCAATGATGGTCACGCACGATCCTAGCATTGTAAAAAAAATATATTGTTTATTTCGATAAGAGCCATTTTCCCGCAATTTAAAGGTTTTGAGCACTAGGAATTGACCGGTTTGTTTTTTACAGAATAAGCACACTCTTCATCAATATTGGTTTAGGAAAAAACAAAAATTATGGAAAGAATGCAATGATTAAAACAGCTCAAACAAGTTAGGTATTATTAATTTACTGCTTAGTTGTTCCATAATATCTTAATATTACATTGTTCTTGTGCTAAGTATTATTTTATCTGTTTTGAGGTTGTTTAAACATGTGTTATTTGTTGGTTGACCAATGTGGAATACTTAAAGAAACTCTAACAATTTATTTGTTAAACCAAGTGCATGAAAACAGGTGTTCCGAAATTATGTTTAATGTTTTCTACATTTAATTTTAGCCTTTTATCTTACTTTAGTGAACCGCTTCTTTGTTTTTAACTGACTTCAAAAAGGAAGAGGTAGGTACTCAATTCGACCCGAAACTTTTTTTATGTGTGTAAAATAAACTAAAATGCACATCAAATCACCCGGATCTAGATTTTTCACTGTGCATTTTGGTACTTAAAATTTTTTGGTGGCCAAAAAAAAATTTTTTCTTTAAAGGCCCCAGTGTGTGTGCGGCCTAAGTTTCAGCATTTTCAGCTCGCTAATGTGGTAGCTGATGGGCTCTCGTGCCGGCAGTCTATTAGTTTACCTGGACCAAGCCGACACACTTGTCTTGGTCTAGCCGGCCACTTTATACAGTAAAACATCGCGGTTGATGTGCGAAAATAAAAATGTAGCTTTTTTGTGAAAATATCGAAAAATTCTCCCGAGAACCAATTTCGATGCAGCTGTGACGACCTTAAATAGTAAAAAAAAGTCATTTTAAAGAAAGTCCCAAAAAACACGCGAATCCAAACTTTAAAAAAAAATAAAGGAATCACTAAATCAGAGTATCGGTGTGGACCTTCAAATTAAAACCAAAGAATATTTTTATAAGGAAGTTGAAACGCGAATCCAAATTCTTTATCAAACGCAATAAATAACACTCGACTACAATAAAAAGTAAATAAATGATAACGACACGACGAAAATTAAACACATCGACGAAAGCGAGCATTTTGATGCGCCTGCTCTTGCTTTTGGCGTAAAAAGTAGTTTTACACTTGGAATTAAGATAAAAAGTGATTATTGTTGTTAAAAATGAAGTGGCGGAAGCAGCAAAGTTTGGTGTCGGGGGATACATCCGAGGAGGAGATTGGACATAGTTATTTGGGGACTTTGGTAAGTTGAAATATAGTAAATACAAGTTAGGTTGATAGATCTAAGGTAATTAAACAATTTCCCAGGCACTGCAGCGCCGAGTTTTTGTTTCTTTCACCAAATTATTATAAAAGAGCAGAGGACAATGCATTTTGGGAATTTCAAAGTAAAGTCTACAGAGACTTGAATAAATTTTTTTGCTAAAACTTGAAACGTAAATACGAAAGTGTGCAAAAAATACTTGTTTGATATTTTTTATTAAATTTTACGAGTACGTCTCAGCGTGGTTTCTGCCATAAATAAGGTTAATAGGTAATCCCCATTCTTAAAATCACGATGTTTTTATTACATTTCTAGAACAACAAATACCAATCCTCTTGCTTTATGAGATAAAAAAAACCTCGATTATAAACTATTTGCCAATGCTCGTAAAGTTGTAAAAGTTGATGATTATTATGATGTCAAATAGCCCTCTATCAATTGTTAAGTTGTCAACTGACGTAAAGCGATACTGTGTCATCTGATCTGATAGACGGTCTAGTCTAGTTGTACTAGCCGTTCTTAATCGATTGGCAAAGTTAAGCAACATCGGGCGCGGTCAGTCCATGGATGGGTGACCGCTAGTGGCAATAATATCTGAGCGCTTCCGTGCTTCGGAAGGCACGTTAAACCGTTGGTCCCGGTTGTTGTTGATTAATAATAATCGTTAAGCCATGTCAGAGACCCTTTGGGTGGCCTAAAAACTCTGACACCAGTGGTGGCCACTACCTCATACGATTACCTACCATAGACGGTGATTGCGATGAGATCCGATCCGACATCCGCATCCCCATGAATCCATATCCATGAATTGTTGTTAAGCAATACGAAGAGGAATGCCTCGGAGAAGCTACTTCGACCAAATTAAAGAGAAGGCGGATGTCAGATAGCGACTTACCAGGAGGTGAAGGTACTGGCCTGTGACCGGAGTGCATGGAGAGTGCTGCACCGACAAGTTTAACTCTTAAATATAATGATGAATACGAGTATGTGGCCGAAATACTCTAGCTTCCTCTGTTGGATGGTCTTCTGGATCTCTACATTTTCTTCTTTATCTGTAGCATAGCACAGGCATAGGTGAAGTGTTCACAGACTAGACATTCTTAATCGATTGGCAAAGTTAAGCAACATCGGGCGCGGTCAGTCCATGGATGGGTGGCCGCTAGTGGCAATAATATCGGAGCGCTTTCGTGCTTCGGAAAGCACGTTAAACCGTTGTTGGTCTCGGTTGTTGTTGATCAACAATCGTACAACAATCGTACAACAATCGTACAACAATCGTAACAATCGTTAAGCCATGTCAGATGCCCTTTGGGCGGCCTAAAAACTCCAGCGCAGGGGTGGCCAGTAGCCACTACCTCATACGATTGCCTAGTGTGTTACGGACCTTTTGGGTAGATTTTATTCATCCGCCTGTACACACGACAGCACGTCGACCTTTACACGCTAGCACTCTACTCGGTTACGTTACGGGCGAGTTTATAACAAAAGTGTACACAGTCTCACGTGCTGTCGTGTGTACATAAGGCTTGTTTGGACATGTTTTTGTGTTCTAAGCAAGTTAATTTCTCGAAGCATTATTATCAATAATGGTGATGGTGTTGTAACATCGAACAACACGTCGTCCACGCACGATATAACAACAAAATGACACGGCATGATTAATTACGGAAAATTCTAATGTTATCAATGTATCATCAGACCCAAAGTAATGTTTGCAGGGGGCTAATTCTCGGAAATCTCGCATTCGACACATCTCGTAGGAAAAATCTCATTTGATTTCGATCTCGACTGCTCCCGACTATCGAGTCATGTCGAGCGAAAAGGGCAAACATCTCCCAGAAATCTCGTGCCTTATGTCGAAGATGACTTCGTGAGAATAGGCGATTTGGCTCTTCTTCTTCTTCATCGTTGCACTCTTGTCAGAGCGGTCGTGGTCGACATGTAGTATCATCATCAGTGGCTGATGTTGCGCGCCTTACGATGCCACGCCATTTCTCTCGGTCAGAGGTTTCTCGGGTGCATTCACACAGTGTTTTGCCCACAGTGGTCTTGATTTGGTCAGTCCATCGCATCGGTGGTTTTCCCCGAGTTCTAGTGCCCTCGACCCTTCCCTGCATTACAATGCGCTCAAAGGAGTTGTTGTCTTGTCGTGATACATGGCCAAAAAATCTCAAGATGCGACTTTGTACAGTACTTGACAGGCGCTGCTTGATGCCGAGTTCTCTAAGGATGGAGTCGTTGGTCCTAAATTCTGTCCACGATACTCCAAGCATTTTTCTCCAGCACCACAATTCCAGAGCGTCTATTATTCCCTTTTCGATTTCTCGGAGTGTCCACGATTCCGCGGCGTAGAGAAAAATGGGGAACACCAGTGTGTACACGATTTGGAGATTTGGCATTTGCCGTAAAATTAGATTTTTCCTTCGATATGTGTCGAATGCGAGATTCCCGAGAATTAGCCCCGAAGCTGCAATAAATAAAGGTATTGCCGAGGAGGCATTGGCAAGGTTCTTTCTCTTTTCCATCCTTAGTTAGTCCCCCATGGTGGTGGGGTCTGCCATCCAATTACTACATGGCACGAGTGGTCTCTTCACCCATCTGACGTGAGATTATTGGATTTTAAGGATTCCTCCAGGTCATGTTACGATTACGAGTTTATAATAGCAAAGTTTTTATCTACTTAACTTTATTTATGTGACCTGCATTCTAAAATGTGTGAATGCGAGAAGCAATTAAAAATGACTTAATCTCACAGCAAAGTTCAACAATCTTGGTAAAAGAAAACATAAGTTTATACTTAGATACTTATTAAATGTTTTTCTGTACTTACGTATGTTTGTTGTTATTGCAACAACGTTATTGTAAATAAGGTCTGGTGGAGGTCCTGTGCATAAATTGCTGGACAATTAAAATTTTCGCCACCAATGAGTTTACTTTCGGCACTATGCTTACCTAAATAGGTACCTACAATGTTTTTCAAGTGATTCTCTGCATAAGTATTTTTCACAAGTTTTTTTTTAGAACGTGGGAAACACGGGTTATTTTTACAGATTTGAGATACTTTTCAGTGCATAGTTCAATCCTCATTCAGACAAATTAATTAAGTATTTTATGGTTCCAATTCAAAATGTTCTGCTTTTCAGTGAAACCAAATCCTAAATATCTCTGCTCATCCAAAGGTCAAGTGGCGACCACTTATTTGTACTATCATTAAACAAATTAACAACCCAACAATGACAATTAACACAATATTATCACACGTGATTAAACGCTAATGAGAGAATAACGAGCGGCCAAATGATTAAATTAACGTTCGATATTCAGTTCATGGGCTTTTTTGGTTACCGCTAAATAAAAGTGCGAATTACAGTTCGATTCAATTTGTTTGGCCGTTGAGAAGTTTGTGACTCACTCACTCGCGAAAAAATCACTCGCCGGTGCAATACACCGCTGACACCACTAAAGTCTGCCGTCCACTAGAGGCGGATCGGGCCGGGGCGCATCGCAAGATCGCAACGCAAAAATCCGCCTGCCTGTATTTATATGAAACAGCGTCCTCTAGCGGTGGACTATTGCGCTGTGGCCCGCCCCGCCCCGATCCGCCGCTAATGGAGGCTGTTTCGTATAAATACAGGCACGCGGATTTTTGCGTTTCGATCTTGCGATGCGCCCCGGCCCGATCCGCCTCTAGTGGACGCCAGCCTTTAGTGGTGTCAGCGGGGCTCTACAGTCGCGATTTGACTGTGTGCGATTCGACAGCCACGAAAAAAAATTGAAGTCCACAAAATTGGAATATTCTCTTTATTCATCCAAGGATTTTTGTTTGTGACAGTAATCACACACAGCAGGGAAATTGTAAATTGGCCCTTTTGACAAGTAAAGACAAATACTTTTAGCAGTGGATGGTTCATTTGGTCATGCCAGAATAGGTCCCTTTAACATCGGCCAGGCGTAAATCCACTAGGTACCTAATAAATATGAATACTGATAGGTACGGTCGGTCACAGTCTAGGATACCCCAGGGCAGCTCTTACCGCGCGCGGTATAAGGGCGCCGATGGAAAAAAAGGGGTATCCTAGTGGGTGGCCGACGGTACAATATAGCCACTTATAAACTTAACTGCCGAATGCAACGGTGTGAAACTGAGCCAATCGTTATCAACTGCAGTGTCATAATCATAAACGGTATTTCCCGTCGGTGTCAAATCCCGGCACATCCTGCAAAATGACACCTGGACACTGGTAATTCAGCACTTACCCTGGATCTCTAGATAGCCGGTCTCGCAAATAAGTGGATTGTTAACATAGGCCCGGTTTCTGAGTTGAGAATTTTGCAAAGCAAATACTTTAGTATCGTTCTGTCACGCCCTTTTGTGAGAAATCTGCAGAGACAGGACGATACTTACCCATTTGCTTAGCGAATTTCTCAATTCAGAAACCGGCAGATAACCTTCGAAAGATGAGCCACCTAGGACATGTGCTTTGACAAGCCTACTCCGTCCATTAATTTGGTGAGGCGATTTTGACGATTTTTTACCCTCCGCCCATTCTCCTACGGTGAGATGTCGTGAGATTTGGGTCTACTGTGATTTCCAACAACTTTTGTTCTAAGAATTTTCGACTTTTTATTTATTCAACGTTTCTTATTCTTTAATAGCTTGCATTTGTAGCATTTCAGGGCCGCCTGCTCGGCGTGCTTTCGTTCCCCTCCACTCTCTACCACCTCTCCAATCTCCTGCTCCTATTTGTTACTCCATGCCGAAAATTTTGCAAAAAAGTTTTTTTTATTTTTTATAGTTTTTGGAAATTACATTTAGAAGTAGATGTGTTTCAGGAATAAAGCTGTTTAAAAATTACCCTGTAGTTAAGAAGGCCTTCTGTGACAGTCATCTCATGCCCCAGGTTATGTGATCATAGGAAGTGGCGGATATGCGATTATGAGGTAAATCGCGAAATTGCCTCGGACGCCTCGTTTAAAGCGGCGGTGAGATACTCGTAACTTCGCATGAGAATATGAGATGGTTTGCAAATACGCTGGTGTGGGCTGAGGGAGCAATGGGGAGAAAAACTGCCATTTGCTCACTTCAGATGGTGCTGCTGATGCATGTCTTTAACGAGCTGTCATCTGCCTATTGTTAAGGCTGGAAGATAGCAGCGTGGCGGGAAATTTAAAATTTTCACAGTTTTTTACATTCTGTAGCTAAGCTGAGCTATTTTTGTTCAGCGATTTTTCGTTCCCGGCAATAAAACAGTATTCTTTTCATTATTGTAAACAACAATTAAGCCGATTATGTGTTCTGGTCTACGAAAAGTTTTTTGGGCAGTGCCACTGCTTCGTAGACCAGAACACATAATCGGCTGAATTATTGTTGTTCTCTACAATAATGACAAGAATACTTTTTTGTAATTTCCTTTAAATATCAGCAAAATTTTCCTTACGAGTACCTATCTACTGCGAGTTTTGTTGGAAGACCAATTATTTGTAGCATTATTGTACGGTTTAATGCTATAATATTAAAATACTCAAATGACTTATAATTAATATTATCAATAAATAATGTCTATGTCTATGTCTATGTCTATGTTTATGGCGACTGAAAATCTAAATCAATCGTTAAAATCTATGGCGAATTGGCGACTCGACTAAATCAGTGCAGACGCACAGTTTTCCTTAACGGAGTCTAGTTACTTGTACCTAACGCCCACACCTCGTCTTGTCCAAAGGTATTTACCGTCTAACTAAAGCCGTTCGCTATTTCCTTCAAGGATTGCGAAATTCTCACCAGCCCGTTGGCAGTTTAGCGGGAAAATCACACGGATTTCCCAAGGTGTAGGTCTCATTGAAGAAAATGTAGAGTTAAGGAGTTACTTCGTTAATAATTGAAGTTAATTGATTGGAATGGCCCGTTTTCAACTGACAGTTAAAAGCTGAATTCAAAGCCCTGATAGATGGCGCTCTAGGCTTGGCCCAACCGGGTTGTGGCTGTCAAATTTCGCTTACACAGATTAATAATATCTTCAGAATTAGCGGAATTTGACAGCCGTGAAAATGGCTCATTCTCACCAGCCTGTTGGCAGTTTAACGGGAAAATCACACGGATTGCCCAAGGCGTAGGTCTCATTGAAGAAAATGTAGAGTTAAAGAGTTACTTTGTTAATAATTGACGTTAATTATCTATCACTGACCGAAACAAGAAAAGGAAAAATCATTTTGTACACGAAGATTTTCTCTCTTTTCTTTAATTTCAATTCCAAAAGAAAAGACATTGAAAGTAAGTAACTCTTTATTGTACACCCGAAAGTATTTTACGGAAAAAAACTTAAATGGGTCGCAAGCAAGTTTTACTATGGAGCCGAGTGCTAAATCTCGAAAAAAAACTGCTCCATAAATTTTCCATGCTGCTCCATGCTGGGGGTCTACCGGCTAAGATGAAGCCGATTACCATAAACTCTAATTTTTTAATCGAGTCCACGGTATGACAGTTGTTATTACCTATTGTCAGATAAAGCCTTTGTAGCAACTGTCATTCCATGGACTCGATTTAAAAATTAGAGTGTAGGCGAAAATCGAAGTTCGATTTTTGAAAAATGTACTGCCACCCAGTTAAGGGTAGACGATAGCAAGGTGGCGGGAAATTCAAAATTTTCACAGACTTTTACATTTTGTAGCTAAACTGAACTATTTTTGTTCAGCGATTTTTCGTTCGCGAGAATAAAATCGTATTCTTTTCATTATTGTAAACAACAGAACAACAATAATTCAGCCGATCATGTGTTCTGGTCTACGAAGCAGTCGTAGTGCCCAAAAAACTTGTCGTAGACCAGAACACATAATCGGCTGAATTATTGTTGTTCTGTTGTTTACAATACAGTTCATTTTTCATAAATCGAACTTCGATTTTCGCCAATGGTAATCGGCTTCGTCTTAGCCGGTAGACCCCCTGGTACAGTAGGTATCGCCACTGGATCCATAGGAACTAAGGGAATTATAGTATGGAACAGCTAATATTTTTTTCGAGTAGTAAATATTGCTTGTTTTGGTGCGTAAAGATACAGGATCTTTCTGAAAAACCCTGTACATTTGGTAGGTACCCTTGTGACTTCTAAGCTCTACTTATTCGCTGAATACCCATTTGATTCTCGTACGTAGGACAAGCGAAGCTATAATGGTCCTTATGAAAGGATTCTCGTCGGATTATTTACATGATAATTCGAAGAGCAAATCTATGGTGATCGACCGCCTTCGACGATGACAATAAAGGCTTACAAATAGCAGGAAAAACAGTCACGACTAGAGATGTCTGGGCAATATACAAGGTGTTACAAAATATCCTAACTCTTTTTACAGGGTTGGCACCCTGTGATAGGGATCACAATTTATTTATTTTTTTGCTCTATGACGTTCCGATGATTTTTAAATTAATAAAATGTGAACGCTGTGACGGAAGAAAATTATTGTCAAAATATGGTTTTCACTGATCGTGTTTTATCAGCTTAAAACTATGCCAATGCACCTACGCATACAATCATGTGTTTGAATTTAAACTTAAACTTAAATAATCTTATAAAATAATGTGAATTTGTAGTAGCAATACCACTCGCTGACGCTGGAGGAAAAAATCGTGAGGAAACCTGAGCGTATGAGGCATTATACCCTCAACGCAAAAATCGCCAACCCGCATTGGTGAAAATAGCAGCGTGGCGGGAAATTCAAAATTTTCACAGTTTTTTACATTTTGCAGCTAAACTCTATGATAATAATTCAGCCGATTATGTGTTCTGGTCTACGAGAAGTTTTTTGGGCAGTGCCACTGCTTCGTAGACCAGAACACAAAATCGGCTGAATTATTGTTCTGTTGTTGACAATAATGAAAAGAATACTGTTTTATTGCCGCGAACGAAAAATCGCTGAACAAAGATAGCTCAATTTAGCTATAAAATTAAAAAACTGTGAAAATTTTGAATTTCCCGCCACGTTGCTATCGTCCACCCTTAAGCTCGAACTCTCTCTCTGAGAGAAGGCCTTTGCCCAGCTAGTGGGACATGTACAATTTGTACCATCTTACTTACTTTATAATAATAATCAGTGATGGTTAATATGCAACCTGTTCAAATTTGTTGCGTATGAACTAGGGCGTCCAGTGAGGTCTATAGGTAGGTACTATGGTAATGTGCAAACAGAGACAGTACCTTGGTCTGTACTTGATCCACATACAGACAGGGCGGCCGTTGATGAGACACGGCATTGTATCGCCGTACAAGGTGGCCGCGGCTCGTGCTACTGAATACTTAATTGTTTCATTGATTGTATTTGCTTACTCTAGAAGAAGTGATCAGGAAGTCTATTGCTCTTCCTGCCTCCCGAGAGATCAGCGCCTCTATACTCTAAGGCCCGGTTTCTGAGTTGAGAATTTTGCTAAGCAAATACATAACTGTCGTTCTGTCACGCTCTTTTGTGAGAAATCTGCAGAGACATGACGATACTTACCCATTTGCTTAGCGAATTTCTCAATTCAGAAACCGGCAGTAAGTGCCGTAATATCAATCACAGTTTAAACTCAGACCTTAGATTGAACCTCGCATTTTGTATGAAAGTTAATCAACAGATAGGGTTTAAACTACCATTGATGGTTTAAACTGTGATTGATCTTACGGGCCTAAGAATCCACTCAACCTTTGAGCGTAAAAACACTCGAAAATATAATAAAGGCCTTTTCATCTACGTAATGAGATGATTTCTACAGCAACGTCCAGTAGCACCTTCAATCACACTAGATGGGTGAAGAGACCACTCGGCGCTGCAGTGCCTGGGTCATTGTTTTGGATGGAGTAGGCTTGCCCAGCACCTATACCATCCTGACAGCTTAGTCGGCCTAGCCCACAGGAAAGACAATCAGACCAAAGGAGGAGAAGAATCAAAGGAGAACGATCAGGGAGCGATAAAATGCAAAATCTAAAACGACTCCACTGGTGAAAAAGGTACACATTAAATCTATGAAAATTCTGGACGGAAAAAAACCGTATGTGTGTGGTAGGTCCACAGACTTGTATGCAGTCACTGCGTTTAGAATCCCGATTCGATTTTTTTCCGTCCGGAATTCCGTCCGTATGTGGCCGACCTAACACGGAGACCTATTGAGACGTGTGCTGATTGCCATCTCACGGCGTGGCATCATGCGCGCGTGGGTAACTCGTGTGTACGGTGCATTGGACCAGTGGTTTACAACCTTGCGTCCAAAACCATGCTCAAAAGCAGATTTTCCACCCAATAAAATGATGGCGTTCTAGTTTAGGGGACTTTAACAATTACAAGCAATAACTTAACTTAAGTAAGAAAACGGGATTTTTGCCACGATTTAGGCCCGGTTTCTGAGTTGAGAATTTTACAAAGCACATACTTACGTATCGCTCTGTCACGCTCTTTTGTGAGAAATCTGCAGAGACAGGACGATACTTACCCATTTGCTTAGCAAAATTCTCAACTCAGAAACCGGGCCTTAGTCATATTTGTTGAGCTCCCAATATTGAGAAAAATTACGAAATATCGGGACATTAGTAAATCGTAATAACTACTAAATTGAAAATTTGAAATACTCCCGACATTTTATCATCAAATTAGCACATTTCAAACGGTTGAACCGGTTGGTTTTGGTAAAAAATATCTAAGAACACTCGCTGGAAAACCTGCTTTCAAATTAAAAAAACCGCATCCAAATCGGTTCATCCGTTTAAGAGCTACGGTGCCACAGACACACATAGCGGTCAAAGTTAAAACACCCCTCAACCCGTTTCTTACATGAATTATGTAAGAAAATAAAATTATGTTAAAGAAGTAATTTTACAAGCATGCTTTAGATTTAATTATGAAGGCCACTTCTTGTAGTGCCGTCTCCTATCGGAGCTCGTGGGTTTTTGGAACCAACGGCGTAAGTTCTCAAGCCTGCCACTTGTTGAGAGCCACTGCTTTAGATTTAACTCTGCGGTGCTGTTCAGAGTGTATGTTTGCATAATGCAAACCGCAGAAGTCTACCGCGAGCAAATTGCTCTCCATTACTTAACGATGCTCATTCTTGTGGTATTGTAAACGCGCTTAGATGGAAGATACTGCAATGTACGGTAAATTGAATACTCAAGATCAAGGGCAGAAGTAACTACGTATTGTGTGTTATGCTTACTTATGCATCTGTTGTTGACTAGCCTTCCGTGGGGACTTCGCCCCGATTACATTGGTATAACCCGTGTCATTAAAGAAAACATTTAGGACGGAGTTAAAAACCTAGCGTTGTCTCGCTTTGACTGTATTAAATAGAGCGAGAGGGCGAGTGTTTTGAAGTTCATCCTTCATAACTTCTAAACGACAAAAAATGGCTGAACATACATGGGGGTGATTCGGGTAGCCCTCGGTGTCAGCTATCTAGATTTTCTCGCTTGACGTCTATGTTTGGGCCACCCTGTATAATAATAATACAATGTATAATTCGCGCGCGATGAGCATGACATGCTACCTTGTCAAAGTAAATCGAAAATGTACACATAACAGCACGTCGACCCTTACATGCTAGCACTCTACTCGGTTACGTTACGGGCGACTACAACAAAAGTGTACACTCTGACGTGATGTCGTGTCGTGTGTACGATATCTACTGAAATATAGACATTTTCGATTTACTTTGACAAGGAAGCATCCCATTCTCATCGCGCGCGAATTAGGTATAGTATCAGGACTCAAGTTTCGGTGACTTTAAAGATATTTTACCTAACCTAACAGCTAGACCAAGAAAGAAACCAAACCAGGCCGGCTCTATTTGCAAACTAAAGACGATAGAACCACATGACCATCTCGCAGATAATCCTTCTATCGAGAAGATAAGAGCCGCTTAAATTAAGATAAGCTCTGATCAAATTTGCTCACCGAAAGGCGAGCAATTGGCCTGTGTCATGTGTGTAGAGGGGTTAGGTGCGCCTGAGCATGGGATTACGTCGCCATTCGCCAAGGACTGAGTACCTACACACGGTGATGGTGTAAGCAGAGTTTATGGAACAAGGACTAGGTAGGTAGGTAGAGTCTGTCAAATTCGGAACCCAAAGTGTTTTGTTCGAAAGTCCGTTATTGGCTTATTCAAAACTTTTAGCTATTAAAAGAAACTAATTTCAATATTTTTTATTTTGCTTCAGTAGTTTGGATTTTACAACGTTTCAAAGATACAGTTTTATGAGGTCACGCGACGGTCTGCATACTGGCGGTCATAGGAATAAAACATTTTAGCGCATAAAAACAAAACTACTAGACGAAAATAAAAAAATATTTAAATTAGTTTCTCAATATTGTCTAAAGATAAGATTAAGCCAATAACGGACTTTCGAACAAAAAACTTTGCGTACCGAATTCTCGGGATTCTCGCATTCGACACATCTCGAATGAAAAATCTCATTTTGCGGCAAATGGCACAACTCATATTCTCACGAAGTCATCCTCGACATAAGGCTAAAGATTTCTGGGAGATGTTTGCCTTCTTCGCTCGAGATGACTCGATTGGTCGGGAGCAGTCGAGATCGAAATGACATTAGAATTTTCCTTCGAGATGTGTCGAATGCGAGATTCCCGAGAATTAGCCCCCAGAGTTGAGGTAGTGGCCACCCCTGCCCAAGGGCGTCGCCAGCCGATGGCGCAGGGGGGGGCAAGTTGACTTTACCTACTACAATTCTCATTCTCTATGAATGAGAAAAGTAGGCATGAATTGTAGGTAAAGTCGACAGCACATGAAGCTTTTCACTTGTACTACGAGCCTTACATCTACAGCCAGAGCGTAGTTGAGCGTACGGAATATTAGGAGTGAAATTGGTGAATTCATTCGAGTTTCGACGTACGGGAATGATTGTTCAAGGCTTGACCTTCAAGCAAATTAACTCAAAGACTTAGGACTTTGGTTGCATTATATTTGGCAACTTTTTAAGAATCTCTAGGGGGGGGCAGCTGCCCCTCCCTGCCCCCCCTTGGCGACGCCCTTGCCCCTGCCTATGTATGATGCGCAAGCGCAACGCGACTTCGTTTGCGGTGCGAAAAGATTCCGACGTGAAATATGTCGCACACGCTGACATGGGCAATCTCGGCGACTGATACCTAAGTTTTTGTAGACTTGACTCTCTTGCGGATGAACCTTTTTTCTGTTGTCTCAAAGGCGGTGATGGCCTGTCAAAAGCAAGTCTACAAGTGACAAGATAAGGAGACTTCAATGGTCTTCAAAACATTTTTTTTTATGAAAAAATATATTTGAGATCCTCACAACGAGCCCTTTCATTGTGACCCCATGCATCGATTGATCGAAGCCCCCATGTTATTTTTTTTTTATTTACGTACACGTCTGTGTTTGAGTCACCGACTTACATATAATGTGTACACACGACAGCACGTCCGAGTGTACACTTTTGCTGCAAAGTCGAGCGTAACGTAAGTGAATAGAGTGCACGCGTGTAAGCGTCTACGTGCTGTCGTGTGTACCATCTCGATCGGTCCAGTAGTTTCGGAGCCAATTGGCTGCGACAGACGGACAGACACACAGACGCACGAGTGATCCTATAATGGTTCCGTTTTGCCTTTTGAGGTAAGGAACCCTAAAAGCTCGTAAAAAACTTAATTGCAACCCAAGCCTCATAGTAATTATTGGGCTTTAGAGGTAGTAAACACACCGGTAAATCGGTAATCCCAAGTTGTTAAGGCTATAAATGCGGTCTGACTGAACTTGTTTACGTCGTTTTTGCTAGTCTAGACTAGACTAATTCATACTTGTGAATTTGTAGAGCAATACCTCTCGCTAACCTTGAAAGAAAACGTCGTGAAGAAACCCGCGGTTTATTTGACTCCGAACGTTTTAACCTTGTATTTCTTGATGACTAGCTTTTCTTACTTACTTACTTACTAAGCCGAAGTCATAAAGGCTGGGCAAGTCTAGTCATTATTTGGGTTTGGGATAAATCTAATTTCTAAACATGTCCCAGGCACTGCATTGTATACAAGTGGTATCTACATCCATAGATTTAGAGGGGACTTAAAATAATTGTTTCGCTTGGCATGAAATACTTAGAGACAAGTATAAAGAGTCGACAACCAACCTCCCTTAGTGGAGTCGGGCCACAACAAGGAGGAATTGAAGACACGAAAGAATTCAAGCTTTAAGCCTCCTCTACACGTCAGCAGATGCATCTGCGGACGCTGGCAGATGCATCTGCAGATGAATTTCCACGAGCTGTCCACACGTCTGTATGTCGATCAGTCTATGTTCATTCCCGACAGACGAAACACGCGTTCGCCCCTTGAGACAGTAGCTGCCGCACCTATTTATTTATTTAGTAGGTACTATCACCGTGGAATTTTAGTGGTTTTAAAGCCGAAGGTATTTAGTTGCACTCGTGATTCTGAGCCAAATTCCAAAATACTTCAAAACGAGCGAAAAAAAAAACACTTCCCAATACAAACGGCTATCGCCAATCGACACAATTTGTATGGAGAAGTGAATTTTTTTTTCGCGCGTTTTGGGATGAAAATTTGTAATTTGGCTCAGAATCACCAGTGCAACAAAATACCTTCGGCTTTAAAACCACAAAAATTGCACGGACTATATTTAGGTATAGGTAAACATCATCATAATGTCATGTACTGGTAGTACGGAAGCCGACCGCATGATCTTCACGTCACTTGATACAAAGATAAGCTCTATGGCTTCAAATAGAAAAAGTTACGCTGAGCTCGAATCAATTGGTCTTATCACTCTGAATTGGCCGAAAGGTCGAAAAAAAGGGCCACTTCCGGTGCAAAAAAACACCCGATTTTACGTGATCTGATACAAGAATGAGACTGGTGGCTTCAATTAGAACTTCTTTCGGAGAGGCAGAAAAACCAAGTCTGCCAGCGCTGGAGTGGCCGGAAGTACCCGACAGACGCTCTCAAAGATCATGATTTTACTCAAAATTTACGTGATCTGATACAAGAATGTGACTTGTGGCTTCAATTAGCCCTCGATTCGCAGAAGCAGAAAAACCAAGTCTGCCAGCTCTATAGTGGCCGGAAGTACCTGCCAGATGCCCTCAAAGATCAGGTTTTAGGCCAAATTTACGTGTTCTGAATTGATCTGATACAAGAATGGGACTGGTGGCTTCAATTAGAACTTCTTTCGGAGAAGCAGAAAAACCAAGTCTGTCAGCTCTGGAGTGGCCGGAAGTACCTGACAGACGCCCTCAAAGATCACGATTTTGCTCCAAATTTACGTGATCTGATACAAGAATATGACTGGTGGCTTCAATTAGAACTTCTTTCGGAGAAGCAGAAAAACCAAGTCTGTCAGCTCTGGAGTGGCCGGAAGTACCTGACAGACGCCCTCAAAGATCATGATTTTGCTCCAAAATTACGTGATCTGATACAAGAATGAGACTGGTGGCTTCAATTAGAACTTCTTCCGGAGAGGCAGAAAAACCAAGTCTGCCAGCGCTGGAGTGGCCGGAAGTACCCGACAGACGCCCTCAAAGATCATGATTTTGCTCCAAATTTACGTGATCTGATACAAGAATGAGACTGGTGGCTTCAAATAGCCCTTGATTAGCAGAAACAGAAAAACCAAGTCTGCCAGCTCTGGAGTGGCCGGAAGTACCGGACAGACGCCCTCAAAGATCAGGATTTTGGTGTATGGTGTACAGTATCACCATCTTACCTGTTCAGGCTATGAAAGATACTTCGTATCTTACACTTAGTTCTACAGGTATGACTACTAAGAAAAAAAAAACCGCCTAGTTCTACATCCATGTATGACTTCTTGGAACACGTAAAATGGTATTTTTTTGTTCTGTCTAGTCATAGATTTAATTTTATATGTGTATAAAATGATTTGGTTTGGCCCCCGCACTATCTTGTTTACTGGTTAAGTGCCCTTTGTCCACGAAAATCCATTGAAAAGATCCATTGATGGATTTTTGTGGACTTTATGTCCACTTTAATCCATTACTTGGGACTGTAGTGCGGAATGTATTTTTTGGACACAATGAGTAACAAAAAAATTATTAATAAGATATTGATAGGTACACCAAGGGTAAAAACACTTTCAGGCCAAGTTATGAGCCCAGTGTTATGTTCTAAAATGTTAAATCCCAAAACAAAACAAAAAAACACAGACTTTCAACAAGTAGGTAACAAGTCCAAGTGACAGATGTCAGGATTTTTACTGTCAGTCGTACAGGCGTTTAGAAGTTAATGTAAAAAAAGGATACTTATTCTTACTACCCGTTGTCCTATTACCCGTTTTACCGTAGAAATTAAGCATTTTCCCGCGTTTAAAAGTAACCTATATTCATCAAGGATAATGTCGGCTTCTAATGCTAAAATATTTTTTAAAATCGGTCCAGTAGTTTCGGAGCCTATTAAATACAAACAAACAATCAAATCTTTCCTCTTTATAATATTATTATAGTGCAGATGTAGATTAGTGTAGATAGTGTAGGTAGATGATGGTGCACATGGCTACTTTAGCAGGTAGAGGGCGCGAGGGGTGTGGAGTGTAAAAATCATTATGACTGTACTAATACGTCAGATGGTTCGACGTAAACTGATTTATTTTTAATACATGTAAATAACAATAAGGTCTGTATACCACATCAATGACAAGCAAAGGAAAAAAGATGAGCTAAATAAGCTGAAGTAGGAATACCCAAACGAATGGTTTCTACATTTTCTTGCGAGTTTGTGATTATACATAGAGCATCGCTTGTATCGATCCTATGTTTCAATATAAATAAAAAACGGCCAAGTGTGAGCCGGACTCACGAAACGAAGATTCCGTGCAGCCATTCAATAAAACAATGGTTTCATGGACCCTCGGTGCGTGAGTTCAACTCGCACTTGGCGTGTTTTGACCATGGCTGGTCTGATAGTAACTTTTGATCAATACAATAAACAAAATTGAATGGCCCGTAAAAATAATTATGTCAAAAAAACAACGTTTCTTGCAATTTTCTATTAAGGCGCTGTGCATAGTGAATCGCCCGCGCGCAATGAAAAATGCACAACATCGATTCCTGTATCAAGTACACAAAAAAAAATCGAAAATGTTCACATATCAAACCCTAGAATTAGTTGGGGCCTATCTAAAACAGCCAGTTTCGTGTTGACATTAATAAACGTTATGAAGATATTTTGCTTGAAAAAAAAAAAGGCGGCGCACTTTTTTTTAAGCAAAATATCTTGCAATTTGTTATGGATATATACACAAAACTGGTTGTGTTAGATAGGTCTCAACTAATTCTAGGGTTTGATATGTGAACATTTTTGTTTTTTTTAGTGTATTTGATACAGGAATCGATTTTGTGCATTTTTCTTTGCGCGCGGGCTAAATCACTATGCCCAGCGCCTTAAATCACGGTTTTACTCACTAGTCGGCTACACCGACGTGAGTCAAACCGTGATTTAATAGAAAAATGTGCAGTGCGCACGAAAGATTAAGTTTTAAAAAAAATTTGCACCCTATACGTAACTATATTCTTCAAAATCTGTAAATGCCATTCGTAATATTTTCGCATTCCGATGATTTTCTTTTTTCACAGTTTTCCTGTAGCTATAACGGTTCTGGCTGTCCTTGCAACCTACCTCAAAACTCAAGAATATGAGTATAGTCATATTCGTGAGTTTTGAGGTAGGTTGAATGAAATGACAAAGTTAGAGAAGTTTAAAGTTACAGGCCAGCCTGGCCATGAAACCTATTGTGTATAGAAATAGACACTGTAGTTATTCTGTAGTTATAACGGTACAAATAGACAATGCCGTGGCTGTTTTGACAGGGTTACGTGGCCGTGTACCTTACCGACCACGGAACGAAAGCGCAAAAAGCATCCCAGTTTGCGTGCTTGTTGCTTTGGTTCAGTTACACTGGTCGATGCAATCGAAAAAAAAAATTTAAAACAGGACTGTGCTAAATACTTGTATTGTTTTTTACCATTTTTCTGAACTTCCTGTCTAAAACACATTGTAAGACACACATACGGTATTTTTCTCATTTTTTCTTTTCGATCAAGGAACAGACAACCAGCACAAAATTGACAGATGAACATCTAATATGTTGGCACTATACTAATTTTATTGATGACTGTCATTTCTGTAAAGACCTAAGTCCACACACTCCGATTTATTTACACTCTGGTTTCAGCATAAATATTTTTTACATTGCTTTGAAAGTGGTAGTTATATTTCAGATGTTAAAATAGTTGATATTTAAAAGCTCAGCACATCCAACCTATTTAAGGCATGCAAATATTATAAGTACATAATGCTAAACAGTATAATTATAATAATGTTAATAATTTTTAAAGATGTCAATAAATTTTAAGTCAATCCGATGACTTTCTCTTCTGACAGTTTTTCTGTAGTTATAACGGTTAATGGTGCTACCTCAACGCGTTATCCTCTATAATGGAAATGTTTTTTTTTTAAATTATTGCAAGTATTTTCACCATGATTTTTGAAGCTTACAAGGAACAAAATCGAATATGTACGAAAAAAAAGTGTTGTCAAAATCGCAAATTTTTTGGCACCCTGTCTATAATTTTCAAAATTTGTAAATGCCACTCGTGATATTTTTGCAATCTGATGACTTTATTTTCTGACAGTTTTTCTGTAGCTATAACGGTTGATAGTGCTGCCTCAACGCGCCACCCTGTATAATGGAAATGGTTTTATTTAGATTTTTTTATATTTCTAATGTTTTGACCATGGCTTTTGATCCTTATTTACTAGAAACAAAATCATATGGCACGAAAAAATAAGTTTGGTAAAATTTACCAATTTACTTGCACCCTGTATATATTTTTCAAAATCTGTAAATGCCATTCATGATATGTTCGCAATTTAAAGACTTTTATTCCAACAGTTTTCCTGTAGCTTTAACGGTTAATGGTGCTGCCTTTGTAAACCAACAACAAAAGTACATACAAAAGTATTAACTCTTGCTTTTGGGTATATACTCAGTAAAAACGAGTAAAAACGAATGAATATTCATATTTTCTTTACCGAATCATTAAATACTATTTAGTATTTACTCACCGCCCATCTCTATCCGAGAATATCAAAAACGATCCTTGTGGTCGGGTCACTAAGTAACATCCTTCTGGCGAACACTTCCAGGCCCGAGTCTCCACTCTATTAACTGACTGATCCAGTGTGTATCTACCAGACAACCTTTATTTAAACATGAACATTTGCAACTTATTCAATTTTTGTACCAGATGAAGTAAATGTAGTAGTCCCCATCAACCTTTGAGGCCGTCTGTCGGGTACTTCCGGCCACTCCAGAGCTGGCAGACTTGGTTTTTCTGTTTCTGCTAATCAAGGGCTATTTGAAGCCACCAGTCTCATTCTTGTATCAGATCACGTAAATTTGGAGAAAAATCATGATCTTTGAGGGCGTCTGTCGGGTACTTCCGGCCACTCCAGCGCTGGCAGACTTGGTTTTTCTGCCTCTCCGGAAGAAGTTCTAATTGAAGCCACCAGTCTCATTCTTGTATCAGATCACGTAATTTTGGAGCAAAATCATGATCTTTGAGGGCGTCTGTCAGGTACTTCCGGCCACTCCAGAGCTGACAGACTTGGTTTTTCTGCTTCTCCGAAAGAAGTTCTAATTGAAGCCACCAGTCATATTCTTGTATCAGATCACGTAAATTTGGAGCAAAATCGGGATCTTTGAGAGCGTCTGTCAG
This sequence comes from Zelleria hepariella, assembly GCA_949319315.1. Taxonomy (NCBI): domain Eukaryota; kingdom Metazoa; phylum Arthropoda; class Insecta; order Lepidoptera; family Yponomeutidae; genus Zelleria; species Zelleria hepariella. Next base: position 32,547,212 of record OX439380.1, on the reverse strand, counting down.
GTACTTCCGGCCACTCCAGAGCTGACAGACTTGGTTTTTCTGCTTCTCCGAAAGAAGTTCTAATTGAAGCCACCAGTCTGATTCTTGTATCAGATCACGTAAAATCGGGTGTTTTTTTGCACCGGAAGTGGCCCTTTTTTTCGACCTTTCGGCCAATTCAGAGTAATAAGACCGATTGATTCGAGCTCAGCGTAACTTTTTCTATTTGAAGCCATAGAGCTTATCTTTGTATCAAGTGACGTGAAGATCATGCGGTCGGCTTCCGTACTATGGTAGGTATTTTAGGTAGGTTAGATATCCAATTAGTTTTGCAGTAGTCTCAATAGAAAAACATAATTGAAATAGCTACTTAGCTGAATTATTATACCTCCTTACAACATTTTTATTTTTGTAATATTTATTTTTTTAATTCCAAAGAAAGTTTTCAGCTTGATAGAGCTCAATAAACCTAAAAGTTTCCTCGACGCTCATATTATTAGTCATTTCGGGGGGACTTAAACCACAAGAAGCACGCGTGCACTCTCATTCGCATCTACGATTAAACTGATGCGTCGGCAGACGTGTGGACAGACGCCGGAGGTTCGCGCCGAAACCCTTTGATGTGTGCCAAAAAACCGACAACCATCGGATTCGAGGCGGACGCGTCTCCAGACATTAAATACCTACCACAGATACGCAAATCACCCCCTCTACACGTCGGCGGACGCATCCGGAGATGACGTCTGCAGATGCCTCTGTTGACGTGTAGAGGAGCCTTAGAAATCGTGTCAGTTTGTACGGTCGACCACAGCCATAGATACCCCATGGCAGCTCTTACCGCGCGCGGACTAAGGGCGCCAATCGAACAAAAAGGGGTATCCTAGCGTGTGGCCGACTGTACTACAGGGTGCACTCGAATTCGATAGCGAAACTTTAAGGGGACATTCCAATCATGATTATGAAAACCACAGTAGTGGTCTTAAAGCATCCCGGTGAGATGACTTTTTATTTTTTTCTGATACAAAAACTACCTTAGTCAATCATAAAGAAACGATATCAGTACTAAAAGCTACAAAAATCGCATCAAAAAATATTTAAAATAAAACGATTATTAACTAACCCCATTATGAACGCGACTGTACTACGCGTATAGCTCTTATCAATCACCGCGCGCTTTGACCTGCGGTGACCCGCCTACAAAATGACCTATAATCACGGGCGAGCGAGAGGCGCGCACGCGCCGCCGCTCAATATTTTTACGTAGTAGTGTGCGTTTCACGCAAGAGAGTTCCCTTGACGAAACTCTTATTACAATGTAATAGGGACTATTTTTGTTCATCCAAGGGAATTATTTCGTGAAACGCACTGTAGGCACTTAAATCAAAATTCCCCAGTGTCGCCATGTGGCGCCGTTATTACATTTTAAAATCCGTATGTAGGTATGTAATGTATTGTTATTTAAAGTGAATTATAAATTCCATATAAAAGTGAATTAAATCGTCTTTGAAACGCCTCAACGGAGCCAGGGTGTGTTTTGTTCTTCGTCCATATTTTCAGGCTTATCTGGGGCTTATCCGGGCCTATCGGCGTGCCTTACATTATTACATAGGTAGGTACGGTCGGCCACAATCTCAGATACCCTATGGCAGCTCTTACCGCGCGCGGCATAAGGGCGCAAATCGAACAAAAAGGGGTATCTGAGACTGTGGCTGACTGTACCTATATTCTACGCTTTTGGCTAAAATCGAACACATACTTAAGTCCTCAGTACTGAAATACCTACGATAACGATCGAAGTTACATCTACGAAAATACGGGTTTAAATTAGGTAGGTATCTTAAAAAAGACTGCAAGTCCGTATAAAAATACTTACTTAATAAGCTAATTTTACATTTACATTAAAGTAATACATTAAAGACTACCCAAATCCGTACAAATACGGAAAAACCCATATTTGTGGCAACACTGGAGGTCCTTCGTCCTTCTCTTACCTTTCGGCGCTCGCGCTTTTAGCCTTGAATACGTAGGGAGGGATGGATCGTCCTTCGGTCTTTGTAATAGGGGTGATTTTTAAAAAGCATGCATTGCATTACTCTTGCGATTTTTGCTCGGAATTTACCTACAGGGGCCTACAGACAGTGCGTATTTTATAATTTTGGATCTTATGTTGATGCCTTTAGGAGTGGTTTCTCTTTTGGTCGATTATTGCATTTCCAACTTGTCGACCGGAAAGGTGAACATTATGATCGAAAGTGTGTCGTTGCGTTGAAAAGTGATTTATTTAAATTTAATCGATTAATTTTGTTTTTTTTTTTATATGATTTTTGTAGCTTTTAGTACTGATATCGTTTCTTTATGATTGACTAAGGTAGTTTTTGGTATCAGAAAAAAATAAAAAGTCATCTCACCGGGATGCTTTAAGACCACTACTGTGGTTTTCATAATCATGATTGGAATGTCCCCTTAAAGTTTCGCTATCGAATTCGAGTGCACCCTGTAGACGTAATGAATGAAGAGACAAAAGACACGCGTGTCTGTCTGCCCACGGTTCTGGCCCACATGGTACTAGGAGCAATTCTATAAAAAGCCATTGCATATCAAATGCAGCTGCTAAAAATAGTACCTCTGCCCACTTCCCTGGTCATCCTTCTTAATTAACCGCTGGAATAAAACTGTGCTAATTGTCCAACGCACGGCAGCACGCCTAGCACGATGGACTTGTCGAGCTTTGAACACCTCGATACATCACTGTCTATCCCGCTCCAGGGGCTTAAGTCTGTAAAGCAATGGCGTGTCAATGGCATCGCAGTAGGAGGACAAAACCACGGTTTCCTCGTTTTTCTCCTACACCCAACGAATTAGAATCTTTAAAATCTCTAGAATTAGAATCAGAATATTCTTTGCTGTACTACAAAAACATTAAAAGGACGATTTAACGTGCCTTCCGAAGCACGGAAGCGCTCAGTATTATTGTCACTAGCGGTCAGTCGGTCACCCATCCATGGACTGACCGCGCCCGATGTCGCTTAACTTTGCCTATCGATTAAGGCCCGGTTTCTGAATACTTAACTATCGTTCTGTCACGCTATTTTGTGAGAAATCTGCAGAGACAGGACTATACTTACCCATTTGCTTAGCGAATTTCTCAATTCAGAAACCGGGCCTATGAATGGCTAGTCCAACTAGCTAGGCTGTGAGCGAAATGTAGATAGAATAGATCGAACACACTTTATTGTACATAGACCAAATAATTACAAAGAAATTTCTTACAACTAATTAGTAGACATAGGTACGTACATTGGGCGGCCTTATTGCTAAAAGCAATCGCAAACCTTTGATGTAATGTAGAGCTGATGTTTACATGTACGCCTTAAATAAATAAACATTTTTTAGGGTTTTCTTCCTTGAACAGTCCTGTACCCAACCGGTATTAGGTATTTGCATGCATGAGAAAAAAAGAAAACAATTTAAAACCACAATAACAACCAAGGAAAGATGATTTTAATCGTCGTCGGGGCCATTCGCCAAAAGGGACTTTTTCGAGGGTTATCCCGCACACAAAAAAAGTTGATTTGCTAAAAAAACTGGTATGGAGAAGACAATAAATTCCATAATGTTTGAGGAAAACCAAAATGATAACGCAGAATATTGTTTGTCATTAAAAAGGAACTGGACAAGAGCGAATCTGACTGGCGTCGTAGGGGTTCTGTCGATGCGATGATTTTTTGTAGGCGTTGATAGATAGATAACTCTTTATTCCACAACAGAAAGAATATTACAGATATCACTTTTTGTTTTTTCTAAAGCACTAACCCGTGCTAAGGAATAATTCAAACATTTATAATAAGTTGAAAAAATTCACTCGGGACAGGGACTTGAACCCGCAACCTTCCGCATACCGTGCAGGCGCTCTACCAATTGAGCTACCGTCCAGTTGACGGAGACTAGTTGAAGAAATTCGCATCGACAGTTACTTGACTCGGTAGCTCAATTGGTAGAGCGCCTGCACGGTATGCGGAAGGTTGCGGGTTCAAGTCCCTGTCCCGAGTGAATTTTTTCAACTTATTATAAATGTTTAAAATATTACAGATAATTTCTTCACTTTTTATATTTTCTAAAGCACTTACCCGTGCTAGGGAACTTTATAAAGACACAAATCCTGTCTCGAGCGAATTTTTTAACCTTACAAAAATCTTTAGGGACCTAATTTCTTACAATTTTTTTTTTGTAGAAATGGAGGCCTTATTGCTAAAAGTGATCTCTTCCAGACAACCTTGAGATGGACAGGACTGGATGCGGAAATAAAGTAGCGTTGCTTTGTGGCAGGTGTTCAAATAGGTTTGGTCGTTTTCTTAACTTTGCTCTATTGTCTGCTAATTATTTTTTAACTTGTCTGAACACAGAGGCTCGTTTTCACAGTTTTAGGTACGGAACCCTAAATCAGAGACATGTGACGATAAGTAACCCTGTCAACAAAGCAAGGGCACTTCGAGATGCTAATTAACGTCGCATGAGATCCTTCACCTTGCCCAATTTGTAGAGTTTCCTACGGTTTTCAAATGAAGTATGACTGTAGTAAGTAGATCAGCTTCCTCAAGCTTCTTGCTTCTGGTTTCTGGTTTCTGCTCCAAGGAAACGATCTGGGGCTGTAACGTAATGGCGTGTCGATGGCGTCCCAGTAGAAGGACAAAATCGAAGTGTATTGAAAGTCAAATCTCAAATAATATTACTTATTATCTACCAATTTTTTCTTTTGCTAGCATCACTAGCTGACTACAGGGGCCTGAGTCTGTAACGCAATGGTGCCAAAATGGGCTCCCAGTTGACGGCTTCAATTACGATTTATTAATGCTGTCGGTCTTTTTAATGATTTTGTAGCACATCAAAGAATATTCTGATTCTAATTTTAGAGGATTAGTTCACTGGTTGTAGGAGAAAAACGAGGCAACCCCGGTTTTGTCATTCTACTGGGAATATATCGACACGCCATTGCCCCAGGCTGTGAAGGAGCTCGTATATTACCGGAGTATGACATTTTTAACATCCTTACAATTTATGGCTATCAGGAAGTGCCTAACTTTTATTAGATAAATCCGAAACCAAACAGAGCCTTGGCCTACCCTTTTGTATGCTATAAATATATCCAAGGCAATTTTCAATATCATTATCTCTAAACTAAGCTAACATTTCTCTAAGATTATCTTCCTAAGGATGCGTACACACTACCTACCTATTATAGTGTTAAGACAATGCATATAATTATAGTTTCATACTAAAGCGAGTCACATAAAACGTGAATAAAACAATAAAACCTACGCATTTAGCTTGACTCAACGTCTAAATATGATTCTAAATATGATTTCCAACAACTTTTGTTCTATTTACGACTTTGGTGAAGACTGAAGGCGCAATTTTATTTTCCATAAAAATAAAAATACGGTTGACGGTTTCAATTACGATTTATTAATGCTGTCGGTCCAGTGTCGATCCTTTTAATGTTTTTGTAGTACAGCAAAGAATATTATGAGCTAATTCTAGAGGATTAGTTCGCTAGTTGTAGGAAAACAACGAAAAAACCCGGTTTAGTCCTTCTATCTGGGACGCCATTGATACGCCATTGTGTTACAGGCTAAGGCCCCTGAAATGGTACAAAAGAATAAGTAACGTTCAATAAATAAAAAGTATCGAGCTATTCGAAAAGTTGTAGAGCAAAAATTGTTGGAAATGATATTTAGAAGTGGACATGTTTCAGAAATAAAGCTATCTAAAAATTACCTTGTATGTAATTGCAATTTTGGATTTTCTAGACCATGTATGCTTGGGGCTGGAGTTTTCCTTTGGATAAACTATAGACCGTACTCTCTAGTACAAAATTTGGCTTTATCTCAAAGGCAGTAAGATGCAAAGTAGCAAAAAGGCTTTGTTTGCATTAAGCTCGATAACAGTAGCAAACAGTGCGAGATCAAGGTAGTTTGGAGCGAATTTTCCTCAGTTTTCCGACTTCTTTCCTAGTAATTAGGCAAATTAGTGGTTTAGGCTTAGTTATGGATAGTTAAATGCTTCTTTTAACGACACAAAATGGACGGCGATGTGGAGGATATTGTTGCTAAGGGGAACCGTGTTGTGGTAGGTCCAGTTGAAGGTCCAACGATAAAAGCGAAACGGCCAAGCCACATATTTTGACTAAGGTGTAGAGTTTGTGAAGTTAGGGCTTGTAGAGTTTAGGGCTAGAAGCTTGGCTCTACATGACAGTGACAGTGCGGGGTCTCGTCTTAGCAACATTTTACATGAAAATGATTTTGATGGGATACATACTCGTATTGTATGAAAGTTTAGACAAAAACGAACGACGCCTCCCGTTTTAGCCCGATTGTCATGTGTATCGAATGCAATAGACTTTAAATTTTGATGGCATGAAGGCAACCTCTGTATCTTATAATTTGGTTCGAAACGTGTCGAATCGCAGTTATTTCATGGGTAAAATGAATTTATTACGTTTTGCATTACAACGGCCATTGTCGGAATGACTATCGCGAGTCATTTGTTATGCGAAAAATCTTTATCTTCTCTAATTTACCCTCCATTTCCTCTTCAGATGTATGGCCGCTACCAGCAGGACCTGAGCGAGGCGGCACGAGAGGAAGCGAGACGGCTGCGGCGGCTGCGCAAGCGCCGGAGAAAAGACGACAAACTACGTCAGAAGGAGTTGGAAGCATCGGGGAAACACAGGCCGTCCGGGAAGGTGGTCAAAGTCTTAGGTAAAATTCGTCCAAAAAACCTGGGTTTGATATTTGTAGTTCCAAATGACAAAAAAAACTGAGGCCTTTGCATCTACGTAATGAGATGATTTATACAGCGTCCAGTGGCACCTTCACTCACACTAAATGGGTGAAGAGACCACTATAAAGGGATGCTATATGCTCCTCACTATAAAGGGAAATTTCCCGCCAAGCAGATGTTATGCTTGGGGACCGGCCAGGTCCAACTGAAAATAGTTGGACGTTCTATAAGTATATACTCAGCTACGAAAGACATTTTGCTGGCGCGATGCAGGATTGTAGCGAGTAGCGATTGACAGCCAGAGTATGTAGTAGTTTCCTGTGCGCCCGACAGGGGTCGCTACAAGGCCTAGTTTTTGTTCCCAGGTTACATATGGCGTCACACGTTCGCGAAGCTGGGCGAAGACTGGGTGTTCCTCGCGCTGCTGGGCATCATCATGGCCGTCATCAACTTCGCGATGGACCGCGCCATCGCCGTCTGCAACAATGGTGATTAGACCTCTTCTTCTTCTTCTTGGAGTGCCTCTCCACTAATGGAGGTTGGCCGGCAGCTCTTCATATTCTTTTCTGTTCTTTGCCAAGTGAAATAGATGTTCGAAGCTGGCTTTCTCCGTCCGTCCATCGTTTCTGAGCCACGACTTCCTTTTTCTACCAGCACGCCTCTTCCCCTCAATCTTGCCCATCATGATCACTTAAAGAAGTCGGTACCTGTCGTGGCGAAGCACATGTCCTAGGTAGCTTATCTTCTTCTTTTTTACTGTCAACATGAGTTCTTGGGAACCACTGACGCGTCGTGTAACTAGACCTGCCTTCTTGATTATTTTCTCCAAGAGTCTGCTCGACTCTACATCTACTGGGCAGCTTCACTGTTGGGCACAACCTCTTACCTACATACCTTTGTCCAAGAGTCTCTTCAGATGACTTACGGTCCACGAACCACATACAATAAAATATGGGAACTAACTGACCTAAAGCCAATTAAAGGAAATCCTCAAAAGAAAATGGCGATGGATGCTTATTCTTTAGCATTTATCTGTCCTCTATATGCCTCTTCATGTTTCTTTCCATCTCCGCTGATCAACGAATTGTGGTCCAGTTAATATTTGACTGAAGGACCATGACTGAAACCGCCATCAATAAAAGTAAGGGAAAGTTTTAGTGGAAAAACGTATCGATAGACTCCTGAAACCCCTGAAATCAGAACACCTGGCAATCCCACTAATATTATAAATGAGAAAGTTTGTGAGTAAGTGAGTGTGTTCGTTACTCTTTCACGCTGAAATGGCTGGACGGATTTGGCTGAAATTTGGAATGGCGACAGCTTAGATACCAATATAACACATTGGCTACATATTATCACGCTTTTACACTTCGGACCAAAGATCCTTTATCCTATCCTTTTTCTATAGTCGACGCGGACGAAGTCGCGGGCAAAAGCTATAAGGTTAATACTAATGAAACTTAACTTCCTTAAATCTCTTATTCCAGCCCGCATGTGGATGTACAGCGATCTGGCCACTTCCACATTCAGCCAGTACATAGCGTGGGTCTCGCTGCCCGTCTGCCTCATACTGTTCGCGGCTGGCTTCGTCCACATCGTGGCTGCGCAGAGTATAGGTGAGAGCTTCATTATCATCAGGGGTGGCCACTGCTGGCCAATGCTGGCTTTTCCCCTTGCGCCACCTTTTGCAGTCCCTCGCTGCCCACATTCTTGGACCTAACCAATGCTGGTTAATCCCATCCCAGGCTAGTGCAATCCCATTTTTGGGACCGAGGTTGTAAGCTTCAATATGTCGTTGATGATTAAAAAAACTCCTTGTTCCGTTTGGCAGCCTCAAAAAAATAAGAAATAGCCAAGATGATTGCAACCCTGCGACAGGATATCTACGATAGATCATAGCTTATCTTGTAGCAAAACCAGATATCACCACCCTGGTCTTCGTTTCCAGGTTCTGGCATACCCGAGATGAAGACCATCCTCCGGGGGGTACACCTGAAGGAATACCTCACATTCCGCGCGCTGATCTCCAAGATCATCGGCCTGACAGCCACGTTGGGGTCTGGGCTGCCGCTGGGCAAGGAGGTAAGTGACGATCCTCTGGAGGCTACACCTCAAGGAATACCTCAAAACTCCATCACGCCAGCAAAACATTCCACGACCCGGCCCATCCCCAAGCAAAAACATCTGCTTTTGCTTTTGCTACTGCCCGCTGTTCGCCATCCAAGGCGGCGTCGCTAAGGTGCATGAGGCCGACACAGACGTAACGACGTGGTTGGATGGCTTACCCTTCACCGTATAGCATTTCGAGCACAATGCCATTCGCCAAAAAAAAAAAAAAAACATCTGCTTGGCGGGAAATTTATTTCTATAGTGAAGAGCACGATCACCCGCACCTCCTAAAACTAAACGTTTTTGCATCTACGTAATGAGAAAGCGCCCAGTGGCACCTTCACTCTCACTAGATAGGTGAAGAGACCACCCGGCGTTGCAGTGCCTGGGATATTGTTTTAAATGGAGTTGGCTTGCCCAGCACCTATATCATCCTGACAGCTTAGTCGTCCTAGCCCAAAGGAAAGACAATTCAATAGGTGTGGAGCCAACTAAGCCGCGGGTTTCCTCCTATAGTCACAATAAACGTTGCAGACAACGTTCCCAGGCATTACCTTGGGCAAAAATGTTCGTTATGATTTGGTTATGATGCGGGCAATAGGTGGTTTCCAGCTTTTTTGGTTGTCCTTTAACATCCTGTATGGCCCTTCAAAGTATTTTGGTGCCAGCAGCAACTTATTATAATATTTCCATTAGGGTCCATCAGTCCACATCGCGTCCATGGTAGCGACATTGCTGTCCAAACTAGTCACGACGTTCCAAGGTATCTACAGCAACGAGTCAAGAACCAGCGATATGTTGGCAGCGGCCTGCGCCGTCGGTGTGGCCTCTTGCTTCGCCGCTCCTGTTGGAGGTATGTTATTGTCTTCATCATCATCATCAGCCCACCTCTGCCCACTGTTGGGTATAGGTCTTTTTCCCCTCGCGCCACCTCTCATGGTCCCTCGCCATCCGCATCCATGGACCCTCCGCCGCTGTGACAATGTCGTCCGACCATCTTCGTCTTGTAACTGTGCTACTATTACTGTATCTTTTTTTTATCCATTCTTCTTCGATCTATTTACTTTCGCTTCTTTCTAATTTGTTAAATTCAATCTCCCTCATTCCATTTCTTTTCTGACGCATTCCTCATCCACCTCTCAAACTATGTTACATACCGAATGTAAATGTTCTCTTCGATTTTTTTAACAACCTCAGTGAAATAAAGCAACAGTTTTGTTAATTATTAAACTTGTGGGGCCCTTCAAGGCTTTACAGTCTTCTTCATTCCTCCTCCTTCCCAACTCCTCCAACTCCTCCTGCTCCACCTCCTCGTATTTTTTCTCTGACGCTTTTTTTTCAAAACTGCAAAAGTGATTTTACCTACCGGTCGCACTTTAAATTTTTATTTAGTTTTTGTTACTTGCTTATTTTTTTTATTTTGTTTTATTTTTCCAACCCTAGGTGTGTTATTCTCGATAGAGGTAACGACAACATATTTCGCCGTTAGAAACTATTGGAGAGGCTTCTTCGCTGCGTGTTGCAGTGCCACTGTGAGTAAAATCTGTCACAATTTTCCCAACTTGGCCCTATGGACGTACAGCCTTACTAATAATGAATCCTTAGTTCCTTACCCAGGCTGTAAACAAACTGTTATAAGCATTGTAAGTTTTCATAAAAATGAAGCTCTTGTTGTGACAGCTGTGTTGGTTCATCCGATCTGTAAATTCAAGCATTATTAGCGCCTAGCATTTTTTTTATTCTCTGAATAAAAATCTTCTTAGTAAGGCTGCAAGTTTGTGATCTAGCTAAGCCAAGATATTGATTTTAACAATAATTCAAAATGGCTGCTATGAATTCTAAGATGGCCGACAAGCCGAAGGAGTATCCTAGTGTGACGCTGACCTTACCTAAGTAGTTACTTGAGTAATGCACATATAATTTTATTATAGTATTTTTATGACGATAATTTTTGAGAAATTTCAGTCGCTTATTACGCTCAGAGCTGAAATTTCTAGCGCATAAACTCTAGAAATTTCACCCCCGTGTTACGAGCGCTCCCAAATAACATTTCGCAGACTTGACAGACTCGCTAGGTCTACATAACAGCTCACACATCCAATAGTAGACATAGATACATAGAGATATTTACAAAAAAATACCATATAACTCCACTTTTCCAGATGTTCCGTCTGCTGTCGGTGTGGTCAGGCGCGATGCCGACGGTAAAGCCTCTGTTCCCGACTCATCTACCGCAGGACTTCCCCTTCGATCCCCAGGAGTTTGCGGTGTTCGTCGCACTTGGGTAGGCATTAGATACATAGATAAGATATTCTCACAGTTTTTTAAAACTTTGTAGCTAAACTGAGATACTTTCATAAAGATTTTTATAAGCATTTATAATGCTTGTAATATTACAAAAGACATATTACACAACGGTGTCATGAAATATTACACATTACACGAGAGAATAAAGCTTGGCACATAGCATTTCATTACACTAGATGACATGAAACATGACACATGGCATTTCAGCACACTGTACGCACTGCAATGAAAGTGCGCTGTAATACCATGATGTCATGTTTCATGTCTGCAATGAAGAAATACCATGATGTCATGTTTCATGTCTGCAATGAAGAAATACCATGATGTCATGTTTCATGTCTGCAATGAAGAAATAAATGAAATGAAATAAAATTGATTGCACAACCAGTGTCACAGTGATTAAATCCCTGGTTCCTGAAAAAGGGTAACCTGTGTTTCAGGAACCAGTACCTTCCTTAAATTACACAAGGTAGTACAATAAAGTTATAATAAATAATAAGTTGAAAAAATTCACTCGGGACAGGACTTGAACCCGCAACCTCTCGCAGACCGTGCAGGCGCTCTACCAATTGGGTTCAAGTCCTTTCCCGAGTGAATTTTTTCAACTTATTATAAATGTTTAAAATATTCCCTAGCACGGGTTAGTGCTTAAGAAAAAACCAAAATATTTTTATAAGGTTAAACATGATTTTATAAAAATATTTATAAAGTTTATAAAGTAGCATGGGTTAGTGCACAAGGTTAGTGCTTTAGAAAATACAAAAAGTGAGATATTTATGTTCAGTAATTTTTGTTTCACGGCACTAAAATTGTATTCTTTTCATTATTTGCTCAGGAAAATTGGACGACTTCATCTACATTTTGTATTGAAAATGTTGAAAAAGTCGTCCAATTTCTTTGATCGAATGTGGAATAATAATAATAATATTTTTATTTCAGGTTGCTGGGACCCATATTATGAGACATTACATTACATTCCATTTGAAAAATAAATAAATTAATTACATTACAGCCTGTAGCCGAAAAACAGGATCGTGAGAGGTGGCGTGAGCTTGAAACGGCCTCATTTTTACTCAGCAGTGGGTGCTAACAGGCTGATGATAATGGTGATGATGATGATGATGATGATGATGACAGTTAATTGGACAAAGATATTTTATAGTTGTAATATCAGCCTAAAGCAGGCTCCTAGCTTAAAGAAAAACGTTTCATCCCTGAACCCATAATTATTTTGTATTGTATGATCTATTCTATCCGTTCACAGAGTAGTGTGCGGGCTGCTGGCTGCTCTGTGGGTGTTCCTGCACAGACAATACGTGCTGTTCATGAGAAACACGAAGACACTCAGCAACTTCCTGCAGAAGAAGTGAGTAACCAACAATAACAACAATACAAAAGGGACACAAAATAAATGCCTTTTAAGACCTAAAGTTTGGATTACAGATCCTAGAACCACTGGAATACAAATCTTAGGTCCTAAAAATAATTAAGCCTCGCGTTGAGAAATCAAAGGAGCGTTTTTAGTAAAAAACGCATCCAAAAAGAAGATATGATTTGTTTTCATTGGCGACGCTAGTTGGGCGTCGTACTGGGCCTTAATGAGATGATTTATACAGCGGCGTCCAGTGGTACCTTCACTTACACTAGATGGGTAAAGAGACCCGGATTTGTCCTTCTACAAGGAACCTATCGACAAGCCTGCCTGAAATAAATATAAAAAATATATATAATATAAAAAGCCATTGCGTTACAAACTTAAGCCCCTGGGGCCTTAGCCTGTAACGCAATGGTGCCAAAATGAGCTCCCTGTTGACGGTTTCAATTACGATTTATTAATGCTGTCGGTCCAGTGTCGGTCCTTTTAATGTGTTTTGTATTACAGCAAAGAATATTATGAGTCTAATTCCAGAGGATTAGTTCGCTGGTTGTAGGAGAACAACGAAAAAAATCCCGGTTTTGTCCTTCTACCTGGGACGCCATTGATACGCCATTGTGTTACAGGCTTAAGGCTCGGTATAAGGCTAACTAGCGCCACCAATGTTGAAAAAATCATATTTCCCTTCAGAAGAAGTTTCTGACAAAATCCTAAGATGAGCTCATGCGCCATGCTTTTCTAGATTTTTAAAAGTAGGTACCCAAGTCAATTTCTAGTCTTAAGCTAAAAAAAATTCGATAACCGCCAAAAACGGCCGCTTTTGGCCGTTATCGAAAACTTTTTAGCTTAAAAGTAAATTTCGAAGAGGGTATCTACACTTAAAAATCTAGAAAAGCATGGCGCATATGCTCATCTTAGGATTTTTTCAGAAACTTCTTCTAAAGGAAGATATGATTTTTTTAACATTGGTGGCGCTAGTTAGCCTTATACCGAGCCTTAAGCCCCTGTTCTGTTTTCAGTCGCTTTATCTATCCGGGCTTCATGACGCTGGCGGTAATGTCTATCCTGTTCCCGCCCGGAATTGGAAAGTACATGGCCGCTGACCTTGGGACGCAAGAGCAGGTAAATACTCAAAACACAACCTTCTTCTTCTTATGGGCAACTAGCTTTTAACACCTATACAGGGTGTTCAAAGACCGCCAACAGACCCGAAAGCCACGCATACTAGACACCAAAACAAAGTACTTTTTCGATAAATTATTGCTGGGAAATGATTTTGGTTTTTTAGGTTATAATTTTGAAAAATATTTTATCACGCAATGGACGTGTAACGCACAGAAGTCATATTGCGCAAGCGTAGGTATAAGTTTATGTTACTTAAGCTTGAAGTGCCAATGTTTAGCATACATTGCGGGTTGCAATTTTAACGTCGTTTTTTGTAAGAAATATTCATAATTTTGATATGGCTTCTTGAATAGGTATGTTAAAAACTAGATACTGAATACATTTCTGCAAAAAAAATTTTTGAAAAGTCCTACTTTGAACCTCATTATCTCGGAAACCGTTGATTTCCCAGGCATAGTTCCTTGGGCAAAAATGTTCCTTATGATGAGGACAATACGTGGTTTCCCGCTTTGTTGGCGGTCTTTTAACACCCTGTATATCTTCTGTACCTTCTTCAAAATTCATTACACATCTTTTCTTTTGCTTGTTTCATAGAAACACTTATTAGATGTATTACTCAAAAAGTTGGTGAATTTTATAACTATTAAGTAACATTTAAGATTTACTGTATCCTTCAGATCAATATTATCAACAAATAAAATAAAAAAATTACTTCTGCCCGCGACTTTGTCCGCGCGGACCGAAAAAGTATACGTAAAAGTATACGTGCTTTACTTTGCCCCTAAATGTTAAAGCATGACTATACATATGTAGCCTATGTGTTATTCTGATATCTAAGCTGTCTCCATTCCAAATTTCATCCAAATCTGTCCAGCCGTTTCCGCGTGAAAGAGTAACCAACACACACTTAACTCACAAACTTCTCATTCAGGTGCTGTCGATGTTTTCAAACTTCACGTGGTCGGACCGGCTGACCGCCGACCAAGCCTCCGTGGTATCCCATTGGTCGACGCCGGACGTCAACCACTTCGGGTGTCTGGTCATCTACTTCTTCTCTATTGTAAGTGTAGTTCAACTGTAATGGAATGTTAACGTTTTAGGAGGAGCGAGTGATCATGCTCCTCGACTATAAAGGGAAATTTCCCGCCAAGCAGATGTTGTGCTTGGGGCCCGGCCGGGTCCAACTGAACATAGTTGGACGTTCTATATTTACTCAGCTACGAATGATATTTTGCTGGCGCGATGCAGAATTGTAGCGAGTAGTGATTTGACAGCTAGAGTATGTAGCAGTTTCCTGTGCGCCCGACAGGGGTCGCTACAATGTGTAGCCAGTGCAACCGCACTGTTACAGCCAACATAGGCTACATAAGTCACATGAGGGCACGTGACCGACGCCTTCCCGGAATCCGGTCGGATGGAATCATCTTCATCATAGTTCAACGAAAGTCGCGTTGTGGAAAAGGCCGAATTATTACAGTTTTTTATTTCATTTTTTTAGCTAAATTGTAATATTTCTTTTCATTGTTCTAAACAACTGAACAACAATAATTAAGCTGATTTGTTTTTCTGGTTGACGTATCAGCGGTACTGCCCAAAAATGAGAAGTTCGAGCAAATAGGCTGAATTATTGTTTAGAGTAATGAAAACAATACAAAATATTGCCGTTTAGACGCCCCATAAACACAAAAAAAAATACAATACATGCCGCCTCTGGAGGTATGAAGGTATTCAGTTATTTACAATTTACATTCAATTACAATTTGTATTTGAGTACAACCAAACTGATCAAATAACCGGTCTAAAAAGGATTTATCAAATCAATCGATTTATCAAATCAATTGATATGGACGAAAGTATGTAGACGTTTCGCCACAAGATTGCACAGACGAGGTGGCCGAGTGGTTAAGGCGTTGGACTGCTAATCCAATGTGCTCTGCACGCGTGGGTTCGAATCCCATCCTCGTCGTATGTTTTTTAGTCCTCGAAAAGGTCCAGGAGTGTTTTTTTTTTCATTGGTAACCAAAAGAGAAGCGGTGTTGGCTTCATTGTAAGACGCTTGAGTCTCGGTTCAAATTGAGGTTGCTCGTGCACATCTCTACTGACCGGTTTAGTCTGAGGTCTTAAGTAACATGTAGACATGTCAGAGTTTAGTCGTTTTCAAAGAACAAATTCAAAGCAGTTCTTAGATGGCGTTTACACACGTGGCCATAGAAGAACCGGAATACGTCTGTCAAATTTCGCTTAGCACAGATTAATTTTGACAGCTGTATTCCGGTTCTTCTAAAATACAGGGTGTTACTCTGTGTGATAAGTAAATCTCTGCTGATATTGTCTGTTCTTCGATCAATACAAGAATACCAAGGTCTGCTGTACAAAACATTTGTACAAATAAAACCTCAGACCGCAAAATAGTTACACAACCAGAGATTTTACGACCGAATCCAGCTATACTAACAAAATAAAATGTATTGTGCTTGCTTTTGCTATTAACAAAGCCACTTGAGCAATCTGCATTTTGTTTCGCCTTTTTCACCTTATTGCTCAATCAAAAGAGAGTTGTCCCGCGCGAACGAAGTCGCGGGTAACAGCTAACTTATAAACTGTACACTTGTACAAACAAACACACAAATTTACCCCCAAAACAGTGTAATAATTGAGTTAATTAGTACAAGACGAGGTGGCCGAGTGGTTAAGGCGTTGGACTGCTAATCCAATGTGCTCTGCACGCGTGGGTTCGAGTCCCATCCTCGTCGGAAACATTTTGTAATGATTGGTGAACAATTTGGGCTTAAGTTTGAATTCTTCGAATACCTTTGTCAGGAAAAGATGTTCGAAGAATTTTTGTTTCAATGCCTATTGGTTAGTATAGTCCGCGCGCGATGAGAATGGGATGGAACCTTTTCGAAGTCAATCGAAAAGTATACTTTACTTTGATAAGGTTGCATCCACGCGAGTTTGCTTACCGCGCGCGTCTCGGTTCCAAAAGGTCGCATCCCGCGCGCATTATAACTTAGTTTTAAGCCCCCAAAATGTTCAACTTCACTAAAATAATCAAAGATGTATTACAACTTAAGTAGCGTGGCGGGAAATCCCAAATTCTCGCAGTTTTTAAAATTTTTTAGCTAAACTTAGATATATTTTTTGTTGAGTAATTTTTGTTTAAATGAACAATAAAATTGAATTATTTTAATTACTTTAAACAACAGAACAACAATAATTAAGCTGTTTTTTTTTCTGGTCTACCAAGAAGTAGTACTGCCCAAAAAACTAGAAGTTCGAACAAATCTTATAATCAGCTTAATTATTGAAAACAATACTATTTTACTGCCGTGAAACAAAAAAATTTTTCAACAAAAATTGCTCAGAGTAGTTACAAAGTTGAAAACACTGCGAAAATTTGCATTTCACGCCAGGCAACATTGATTGACCCTTAACTTCCTCCACAGTTCTTCCTGAGCATGGTATCTTGCACCCTGCCGGTGCCGGCCGGTATCTTCGTGCCCGCTTTCAAGATGGGTGCCGCATTGGGCCGACTGACTGGCGAGCTGATGGCCTACTGCTGGCCTTTGGGGGTGGCCTACGGAGGCCATATCCAGAAGATATTGCCAGGCAAGTGTAGTAGTTATTGGCATGTCTTTAAGGTTCAAAATAGCTTTTGAACTGATGGCCTACTCTTGGCCTTTGGGAGTGGCCTACGGGGGCCATATCCAGAAGATTTTACCAAGCAAGTGTAGTAGTTATCGGCATGTCTTTAAGGTTCAATATAGCTAGTAAACTGATGACCTAATCTTAGCCTTTGGGGGTGGCCTACGGAGGCCATATCCAGGAGATATTGCCAGGCAAGTGTAGTAGTTATTGGCATGTCTTTAAGGTTCAAAATAGCTTTTGAACTGATGGCCTACTCTTGGCCTTTGGGAGTGGCCTACGGGGGCCATATCCAGAAGATTTTACCAGGCAAGTGTAGTAGTTATTGGCATGTCTTTAAGGTTCAATATAGCTAGTAAACTGATGGCCTAATCTTAGCCTTTGGGGGTGGCCTACGGAGGCCATATCCAGGAGATATTGCCAGGCAAGTGTAGTAGTTATTGGCATGTCTTTAAGGTTCAAAATAGCTTTTGAACTGATGGCGTACTCTTGGCCTTTGGGAGTGGCCTACGGGGGCCATATCCAGAAGATTTTACCAGGCAAGTGTAGTAGTTATTGGCATGTCTTTAAGGTTCAATATAGCTAGTAAACTGATGGCCTAATCTTAGCCTTTGGGGGTGGCCTACGGAGGCCATATCCAGGAGATATTGTCAGGCAAGTTTAGTAGTTATTGGCATTTCTTTAAGGTTCAAAATAGCTTTTGAACTGATGGCGTACTCTTGGCCTTTGGGAGTGGCCTACGGGGGCCATATCCAGAAGATTTTACCAGGCAAGTGTAGTAGTTATTGGCATGTCTTTAAGGTTCAATATAGCTAGTAAACTGATGGCCTAATCTTAGCCTTTGGGGGTGGCCTACGGAGGCCATATCCAGGAGATATTGTCAGGCAAGTTTAGTAGTTATTGGCATTTCTTTAAGGTTCAAAATAGCTAGTGAACTGATAGCCTACTCTTGGCCTTTGGGGGTGGCGTACGGAGGCCATATCCAGAAGATTTTGCCAGGCGAGTGTAGTAGTTATCGGCATGTCTTTAAGGTGCAAAATAGCTTGTGAACTGATTGACTACTCTTGGCTTTTGGGGGTGGCCTACGAAGGCCATATCCAGAAGAGATTGCCAGTCGCAATAGCAAGTCGATTGATCTCAGTTATTTGCGTATCTATAAGATTCAAGATGGGCGCAGCATAGTCTTTAAGTTTCCGTAGTCTTTAAGTTTCAAGATTGATATTTATACTTGATAGTCTATTGGGCAATAGAGCCCCTATTATCCGAAAGATGTTGTCTTGCAAGTGGCGTAGGTTATATTTGTATAGGTATGAAAACAATCTCTATTCGGATTTAGTTTTACATAATTTACATCTGCGCATCAGTGAGCTTCAGGTTAAGTTATCGTATGAGGTAGTGGCCACCCCTGGTGTCATAGTTTTTAGGCCGCCCAAAGGGTCTCTGACATGACGTAACGATGGTTATTAATCAACAACAACCGGGACCAACGGCTTAACGTGCCTTCCGAAGCACGGACGCGCACAGATATGATTGCCACTAGCGGTCACTCATCCATAGACTGACCGCGCCCGATGTTGCTTTCGCCAATCGCTTAAGAATGGCTAGTTAGGCTGTGAACGCTTGCAAGCCTAATCTTGTTTGTTTGACAGGAGGGTACGCGACGGTCGGTGCTGCAGCCTTCACGGGTGCCGTGACCCACACGGTCTCTACCATGGTCATTGTCATAGAGATGACAGGGCAAGTGAGTGAAACAAGCTACAATCGGTCACTTGAACTTGTGAATTATGTTGTTAATTAACAGTTTTTCCCAATTCTTTCTCGATAACACTGATGATGTCACGCTTATTCCAATTCATACGAATCGAATAAACTCAAACTCAAACATTTTATTCAGTATTCAATCAATCTATATATATAAAAGGCTTAGGTTGACTGACTCATCACGCTACAGCCCAAACGGCTGAACCTATAAGTATGAAATTTGGACAAAAGTTGCGTTATATGGTGGAGGGTTCATTTAAGAAGCGATTTTTTTTTATTTAACCCTTAAGTGGGTCAAAATAGGGCTGAAAGTGTGTAAGTGAAAAAATTTTTTTTTGGTCTTTTGTTCTTAAATCTTAGTTTTTTGTACTTTTTTTTTAAAATGACTTGACACCTATTTCAGATTTTTTCTCATTTCTATGTTCTTAAGGGTTAAAATGGGTGCCAAAGTTTTTGGATTTTTTTCACCAGTTACGATCAATGCTGGAACAAAACCGCTAATGCCACAACAGTGAAAATTTGACAATAGTTGTAATTTGTAGACACGCTACGGGTTAAGATAGATTTACTTCAAGTTTAACCCTTAAGGCGGTAAAAATGGGGTCCAAAGTTTGTATGAAAAAAAAAATTTTTTTGACCGGATTTACTTGCAATTAAGAATTCGTATATTAGATAAAAAATAATTCAACACCTATTTTAGCTTTTTTCTAATTTTAGCCGTTTAAGGGTTAAACGAGGTTGAAATGTATGAATATTTTTCGTGATGTAGTTTCAACGTCGGGCCCAAACCATTTAAGCTACAACTATGAAATTGAGACTGCAGTAGCGTTTTGTAGCAAAACTACCCACCATGAAGAAAAAAAATATAATTTTAACCCTTCAAATGCCCAAACCGGGGTTCAAAGTTTGTATGAAATAAAATATTTTTTTGGTCCGATTTACTTGAAACTTAGTATTTGTATATTAAATAAGAAACAATTAAACACGTGTTTCAGCGTTTTTCAAAATTCTGCCCACTAAAGGGTTAAAAGGGGTAGAAAAGTTTGAAGATTTTTCCTGATTTAGTATCAATGCCAGGCCTAAACCATTAAAGCTACAACTATGAAATTGAAACTGCAGTAGTGTTTTGTGGCAAAACTACCTACCATGAAGAAAAAATATATAATTTTAACCCTTCAAATGCCCAAACCGGGGTTCAAAGTTTGTATGAAATACAATTTTTTTTTGGTCCGATTTACTTAAAACTAAGTATTAGTATACTAAATCAGAAATAATCAAACACGTGTTTCAGCGTTTTTCTCATTTCAGTCAATGAAGGGTTAAAATGGATGGAAACGTTGAAGTTTTTTCCCTGATGTAGTAGCAATGCTGGGCCCAAACCATTGAAGCTACAACTTTGAAATTGAATGTGCAGTTGCATTTCATAGCAAAACTACCCACTATGAAGAAAAAAAAATAATGTTAACCCTTCAAATGCCCAAACCGGTGTTCAAAGTATGTAAGAAATAAAAATTTTTTTTGGTCAGATTCACTTGAAACTTAGTATTTGTACATGGAATAAGATACAATTAAACACGTGTTTTAGCGTTTTTCAAATTTCTGCCCACCAAAGGGTTAAAAGGGGTAGAAAAGTTTGAAGATTTTTCCTGATGTAGTATCAATGCCAGGCCTAAACCATTAAAGCTACAACTATGAAATTGAAACTGCAGTAGTGTTTTGTGGCAAAACTACCAACCATGACGAAAAAAGTAACAATGTTAACCCTTGAAATGCCCAAACCGGGGTTAAAAGTTTGTATGAAATACATTTTTTTTGTCTGATATACTTGAAACTAAGTATTCGTATGCTAAATCAGAAATAATCAAACACATGTTTCAGCATTTTTCTCATTTCAGCGAATAAAGGGTTAAAATGGGTGGAAACGTTAAATATTTTTCCCTGATGTAGTAGCAATGCTGGGCCCAACCCACTCAAGTTACAACTTTGAAAAACTACAGTTGCGTTTTATAGCAAAACTACCAACCATGAAGAAAAAAGTAATAATGTTAACTCTAAAACGGCCAAAACGGGGTTCAAAATTTGTATGAAATTATCATTTTATTGGATTCAGATTAACTTGAAACTAAGTAGTCGTGTATTAAATCAGAAATAATAATTAAACACATGTTTCAGCATCAAAAAGGGTGGAAACATTTTAAGAGTTTTCCTGATTTAGTATCAATAACAATGCCGGAACCATTAAAGCTACAACTATTCAATGAACATTTAACTACAGTTGCGTTTTATAGCAAATCTACTAAGCATGAAGAAAACAATAATAATGATAAACCTAAGACGGCCAAAAAGGTTCAAAGTATGTTTTTTTATTTGTTGGAGTCATTTGATCTTTACCAATTTGGTCACACACATACACAACACATACACTTCCACGCTGAAACTGCACGACGGATTTGGATGACATTTGGAATAGACTTACAAAAATACACACCCATGACTCTATTCATGCTAATTTGATAATGGTGAAAGATGTACCCAGGCAACTTCTTATAAGTCTTCGCGGACGAAGTCGCGGGCGAAAAGCTAGTAAATTATATACACTGAACGTCAAAAGTAAAAATCACAATATAAATTAAATTAATATTAGGTATTATCTACTACTAAGTATCTAGCTACTTTTTTTTCTCCAGTTTCACTAGCTCTGATCGTTCTTGGAGAAGAAGCATGGTAAAGAAACTCCAAGAATCTCACATTATGGGTACCTAATAAAATACACCAGCATTTTACTGTAGTCGTATTTTCAAAATTTTCTTCTAGTGGTCCCTTTCGCTCAGTATATTTGCGCGCGCGAGATAGGAACAGATTTGTCAGTACTGCTACATTTTGACACATTCTGAATTTAAATATCTCCCCCAGGTGACCCATCTCCTCCCCATAATGGCGGCAGTCCTAGCCGCGAACGCCGTAGCCTCATTGCTGCAGCCATCTTGCTTCGACAGCATCATCCTGATTAAAAAGCTACCCTACCTGCCCGACCTGCTGTCTTCCGCTAGCCGTGAGTATCGACCTCCCTACTCCATCGACCTACCGACCTGCTGACCCTACTTGTATCGGCATTTATAAACCCTATCGACCCAATCGACCTACGGATTTGCTACCCCTACCGACCCGATCGACCTCCCGACCCTATCGACCCACTGACTATATCGAGTCAATGACGCAATCGCCCCATAGACACTATCGACCTAACGACCTGCTACCCCTACAGACCCAAGCGACCTCCCGACCCTATCGACCCACTGACTATATCGAGTCAATGACCCGATCGCCCCATAGACACTATCGACCTACCGATCTGCTACCCCTACAGACCCAATCGACCTCCCGACCCTATCGACCCACTGACTATATCGAGTCAATGACCCGATCGCCCCATAGACACTATCGACCTACCGATCTGCTACCCCTACAGACCCAATCGACCTCCCGACCCTATCGACCCACTGACTATATCGATTCAATGACCCGATCGCCCCATAGACACTATTGACCTTACACATTCTGATTCAAAAACTGCCCTAACTGGCTATACTAGCCTAGCCGGTTGTCGACCCAATCAACACACCCATCATGACCTTGCGACGTTGTCGTGGTAACGACCTGTCGACTCTAACTCCGTAAAGGCCTGCTTCGTACAGAAAAAAAATCTGTAATGCCAAAAAAATTGTCAATTTGTACGGTCTATTGTCGATTTGCCGTAGCCATTGAGTCGATTGACCGAGTGTGCAGCCCCTGTATTCTCTAAAATATCCACCGTAAAAATTCAATTCAATTTAATTTATTTCGGATTGGCATCTATATTTTGTTAGTATTATCTTAAGAGGTACGTTAGTACAGCAAAACCTAAAAATTATTATAATTAATTAATTACTTCATTCCAGCTTCATTCATTCAAAATAACCGTTTATTTTTATTTTTTTTATTTCAATAAGCACTATTTTTGAGTGTTTGGACCCTCAACGGTTGAGTGGATTTTGTAGAGAATAGAGGCGCTGATCTTGAAATCGCAAGAATTAAATATTGACAAAGCTGTAACTAAGTAATGGCTAAAAACCTGTGCAAACAAAATTTCTGCAACTTCAGTAGTCGATATTAAATGCAGAATGTATAGACGAGGTGGCCGAGTGGTTAAGGCGTTGGACTGCTAATCCAATGTGCTCTGCACGCGTGGGTTCGAGTCCCATCCTCGTCGGAAACATTTTTTCTTATCGACAGCGGCAAATCCATGAGGATTTTTTTGTTGGTTTGGCAAACCGGTCCCAGGCACTGCAGCGTCCGAGTGGTCATTTCATCCATATAATGTGAGTGTTGTTGCCACTGGACGTATTCCATTCTCTAAGTTAGTTGGTTTAGTGTCCAGCATATCACAACCCCTTGGGGGATCGCAAAGCTAGGGGGTCGCGAAGCTTCTCTGGTCCAACGAAAAGCCCATTCATTCACGGTTTTTTTTTTAAGCTAAACTGAGCTATTTTTTTCAGCGATTTTTGTTTTACGGCAATAAAATAGTATTGTTTTAATTATTGTAAACAACAGAACAACAATAATTCAGCCGATAATGTGTTCTGGTCATAAAACTAGTTTTTTGGGCAGTGCCATTGGTGCAGCGCGGGCGTGGTTTTCCGTACAAAAAGTTTGTCCATTTCCGTACAAAATATTTGTCCGTTTCCGTAAAAAAGGTTTGTCCATTTCCGTACAAAAGGTTTGTCGGTTTCCCAGGTATGTACGACATTTGCGTTGAAGACTTTATGGTGCGCGACGTGCGCTACATCTGGAACAGGATGACGTTCCAGCAGTTGAAAGATATGCTAAAAGAAAACAAGGTCAGTTCATTGTGGTTAATTTCGGAACCGTTTTCGCTACTGTGTTTTCGCTCTCAGTCCTGTCCGTCCAAATGTTGTCTGGAAGAAATCGCTTTCAGCGATAAGGCCGCCATTTCTACTAATAATTATTCTAAAGAAGTAATATGTAAAATGATTTCTATTGTACAAACGACAGCACGTGAAACTGTACACCTTTGTTGTAAACTCGCCCGTAACGTAACCCAGTAGAGTGCTAGCGTGTAAGGGTCGACGTGCTGTCGTGTGTACAATAAAGAGTTACTTACTTACATCCAGATCAGGGGCTTAAGTCTGTAACGCAATGGCATGTTGATGGCGTCCCAGTAGAAG
Organism: Zelleria hepariella; assembly: GCA_949319315.1. Taxonomy (NCBI): domain Eukaryota; kingdom Metazoa; phylum Arthropoda; class Insecta; order Lepidoptera; family Yponomeutidae; genus Zelleria; species Zelleria hepariella. The sequence continues at coordinate 32,522,906 of OX439380.1, read as the reverse complement.
GACAAAACTGGGATTTCCTCGTTTTTCTTCTAAGATCATGAAGAGGCCTTTACTCAGCAGTGGGTGTTAACAGGCTGATAATTACCTCTTTCTATTTTTCTTTCTTGGTGTCTCGTTTAGACATTCTTATTTCCAAGCAATACAACATGACATCGCCATTTCTCCCTCCCGCAGACAATAAAGAGCTTCCCCCTAGTGGACCGACCAGCCTCTATGGTCCTACTAGGCTCCATCCATCGCTGGGAGCTAGTGAAAGTGATCGAGAAGCAAGTGGGGCGAGAGAGGAGGCTTCAGGTCGCAGCGCTGTGGCACAGGGAGGCCGAAATGAGGCGACGTGAGGAGGCGGCTAAAGCGCCGCGAGTGCGTCGACCTAGTCGCTTCGAGGTAATACACAGGTCGATGGTAACGTGCGGGTCGAAAAGGAGGTATTTAATACAGGATGGCAGCGCACAGCGGGAAGCTGACATGAGGCGCCCAAAGCGCCGCGCGTGTGTCGACCTAGTCGCTTCGAGGTATTATGCGGGTCGAATAGGACCTTTTTAATACATGGTGGCAGCGGGAAGCTGACATGAGGCGTTCAGGGCGCAGCTCGTGTATCGACCTAGTCGCTTCGAGGTAATTTACGGGTCGAAATGGACCTACACCGGTTGTAATAAAAACATTGTGCCGCAAAAACTACTGGATTTTCTAGAAGTTCTCATAGAAAAAAAGTCTGAATAATTTATCAAATCAGTACAATATTTTTAAATCATTCAAATTAACCTATAGTTTTCCTTATATTTATCGTTTTCTTGTGGCAGCAGAATTTCAGCAAAAGTGGGTAATCGTGCTCCTCAAGCAGACCAATGGTATGCCTGGAAAGTGGCCAACGTGGCCAAGTGGAAAGTGGAAAACACTTTGGAAGGAATTTAGCAGGGTTTTTTTCTGACGCCTTGTATTGTTCCCAGGCAGCAAGCAGAAGAAAACATGAATATCTCAGTAGCTCTGAGAAATGACCTAATGGTTCTCGTATAGGCGGAAACAACAGATGGTTCCTCTCACGATTTTAGTAATTCGGTAGACGTGACTTAGAGAGGCTGTCAATATAATACGACCAATAACATCAATAGCGCGAAAACTATCCGGACGGAGTTTCTTGTTTTCTTATTTGTTTAAAATATTTTTAACAAAGTTGTCTGCGCGAGTAGATGCGTGTGCCGATTTTAGCGGATGGGTTAGCTTGAAGAAATGCTTCCATGTTTTTTTTTTTGACGCCTTGTATTGTCCCCAGGTGACGCCAGCTCCGGACGTACTCAGTCTGCAAGTTCCCGGGTCGGGGATGACCCGGGGGTCTTCGCTGACGACCAACGACAAAGGAGGTCTCATTCCAGGTAAGAGAGGGAAAGGAGGACAATACCGACCCTAACCAACCACGACTTTGCAGATTAAGGCTTTAATAAGGGCTAACTAGCGCCACCAATGATAAAAAAAATCATGGCTTTTTTATAACCCCCTTTTTGAAAAAGTTAAACAATAAAAGCCATGATTTTTTTTATCATTGGTGGCGGTTATTAGCCCTTATTAAAGCCTTAAGGTTGGTCGATAGCAACGTGGCGGGAAATTCAAAATTTTCACAGATTTTTTTAATTTTGAAGCTGAACTGAGCTATTTTTGTTCAGCGATTTTTCGTTTGCGGCAATAAAACAGCATTATTTTCATTATGGTAAACAACACAATAACAATAATAATAAATAAGCTGATTTTGTTTTGTGGTCGACAAAGCAGTGGCACTGCCCAAAAAACTAGTTTATGACCAAAATACATAATCGGCTGTTACACATTTCATCGTGGCACATTTTACACTACAACTTCTTGTAATGCATTTAATAAGTTAGGTCAGTGATGTCTATGCTATTGTATTAGTCAATTCATGTAAGTGACTACTGGTCATGCAACGTTTCTACAACATCTTTAAAGGCCTGAATTAATGACTAAATTGTTTTTATAACCCTCCAGCGCCAGGGCAGCTGTTCCGTCCCAAGTCGATTCTGAAGAAGACCAACTCGTTCACTTTGACCCGCGGCTTGGGGTCCGTGGGGCCCAACTCGCCGGTGTCACCGCAACCCTCCGTCTACACCACTGTCACTGGAGCCGAGACCAGGTAAATGAGTACCAGAAATTATTTTCTCACTATACCGTTTCCGACCGCAGTATGGCCCCGACTGAAAATCAGGTTGTAAGGAGCCTGTCTTGCAACACTACTGAGCTCGGGAACATTTTAGGGGCTCAATACTTAAAACAAATTATAATTATGATATGAATGTATGTCTTGTCTAGTTTTAGTCGTTTTTATTTTTGTCGTTTTGGTTTTTTTGTTGTTTTGAATGTTATGTTTTGAGTATTGTGTCGTTAATAAATGTTTTTTCTTTCTTTCTTTCTGTCTTTCTTTCCATCTATCCTAAACACCAAACTAAACCCCCAAAACATTCTAATGATAATCACCCCAGGATCCGAGCCGCATTCGAGGCAATATTCAAGCGCTCCTCGATGCTGCAAGACGTCGAGGGTGCTCTGGGTGAGAACCTGCGACCCCCCACACTCCCACGGAGCCCCTCCATCAACAAGAAGGTCCAACTGGTAAGTTAATGTCCTTAATACTACTAAAGTTGTCGGGTGCTCTATTCGAGAACCTATGACCGACTGGTGGTAAAAAACATGCAAGTGCTATAAACGAGAACCATCCACATGAATGTCCGTGCTGTAGCCTCTAGGTGCTCAGACCGAGCTCCTCCATGCTGCAAGACGTCGAGGGTGCTCTGGGAGAGAACCTGCGACCCCCTACACTCCCTCGGAGCCCCTCCATCAACAAGAAGGTCCAACTAGTAAGTTAATATGTCAAGAGTTCTTCTGATGTTGCTCTAACCGAACTCCTCAATACTACTAAAGTTCGCGGGTGCTCTTTTTGAGAACCCACGACACCACAATAATGTCTAACTGGTGCTCTAGCCGAAAGCAGATTAAAACGCAATATGACGCACAACTAACGCCGCCAATTAAAAAAAAATCATTTATCTTCTTTTTGCATGCGTTTTTAGCAAAATACGCTCCTGCGATTTCTCAACGCGAGGCTTAACAATTTTGAGGACCGAAGGTTTGGATTCCAGATCCTAGAACTTAAGGCTCGGTATAAGGCTAACTAGCGCCACCAATGTTAAAAAAATCATATCTTCCTTTAGAAGAAGTTTCTGACAAAATCCTAGGATGAGCTCATGCGCCATGCTTTTCTAGATTTTTAAGTGTAGGTACCCAACTCAATTTCTAGTCCTAAGCTAAAAAATTTTCGATAACCGCCAAAAACGGCCGCTTTTGGCGGTTATCGAAAATTTTTTAGCTTAAAAGTAAATTTCGAAGAGGGTATCTACACTTAAAAATCTAGAAAAGCATGGCACATAGGCTCATCTTAGGATTTTTTCAGAAACTTCTTCTAAAAGAAGATATGATTTTTTTAACATTGGTGGCGCTAGTTAGCCTTATACCGAGCCTTAACAATTTTGAGGACCGAAGGTTTGGATTCCAGATCCTAGAACTTAAGAATGCAATCGATTCTCGCCAAAAGTGGCCACTTTTCTGTGCTAGTTGTGAGACCTACTGGGCCTTAACAGCTAGTAAGGCGGACTTGCGTCAGTCAGGGTTAGCCAACTAACTCAGAGTTAATTTGACATTTCAATTGACGTTGACTGGCTAACCCTGCCTATGATTTTTTCCAACAAAATGGCGGTTTATCAGCATTTTTGACGTCTATAGTGGGTTTAGACTATAGACGTCAAAAATGCTGATAAACCGCCATTTTGTTGGATAAATCCGACTCGATAAAAGTCATGCTACCTCCGCTGGTTGACGCAAACGTACCTTACTGTACCGGAAACCATGAATTTGAATTGTAAAGTGTTTCAAACACTGATATCCGTTTGCAGCCTCGCGAGCGAGTGTGCGACATGTCTCCGGAAGACCAGAAGGCCTGGGAACTACTGGAGATGGCCAAGGAGATCGACTTCGACCACATGCTGCAGATTGCCAGGAACCGGGACATGGTGAGTACTCAGGGCACATGCACACGGAGCGCTCACAGCCTTGTTGGACTAGCCATTCTTAATCGATTGGCAAAGTACAGGGTGGATTTTTTAAACGGGGCAGTAAGGACCGGTACCTTAACCGTTATAGTTACAGGAAAACGTTCTTACGAGACCTTCCATAACTTTTTGAGATATTATGAACTCCATTCACAGATTTTGGAAAAAATGTACGGTCAGCGAAAAAAATGATAAACACCAAAAATAATGTTTTGATGCCAATCCATCCTCTTTTATGTAGAGACTCGCAGGAGCTAACTGAGGTTTGAGTACTAGAAATGTCAGAAATTTACAAAAACATTCCCCACACATTTTTATGAAAAAAAAATAATTTTTGTTGCGCCGCACAACTAGCACAGCCAATGGAAAAAAAAAAATCTTCTTTTTGGATGCGTTTTTTGCTAAAAGCTTAAGGCACTGTGCATAGTGAATAGCCCACGTGCAAAGAAAAATGTACTAACTCAATTCCTGTATCAGATACACTAAATGAATCGAAAAGTATAGTAGAACACGATAAGCTTTGAATTTGTGCTTTGAAAACGGCTTACTGAGGGTCTTGTTTGCCATGTCCACAGCATCCAGAGGCCCAGGACTACGAAGATGACACCATGTACATCTGTCACATCGATCCCGCACCCTTCCAGCTCGTGGAACGGACCTCATTGCTCAAGGTGAGATTTGATGATGATGATGTCCTCCACAACGATTCCGTCGAAGGAAATTTCAGGCTAAAACACAGTAGTATTTAAAAATTTTAAATTTCGTATCCATGGTTTAAAAAAATCCCTGATTAAGGCGCTGGGCATAGTGAATTAGCCCGCGCGCAAAGAAAATGCGTCAAATCGATTCCTGTATCAAATACACTAAAAAAATCGAAAATAATCACATATAAAACCCTAGAATTAGGTAAGAGCTATCTAAAACAGCCAGTTTTGTGTTGATATCCATAACAGATTTCAAGATTTTTTGTCTGAAAAAAAGTGATTTTTTTCATCCAAAATATCTTCAAAACGTTTATGAATCTCAACACAAAATTGGCTGTGTTAGATAGGTAGATAGGTAGATCTCACCTAATTCTAGGGTTTGATATGTGAAATTTTTCGATTTGTTTAGTGTATTTGATACAGGACTCGATTTTGTGATTTTTTCTTGGCGCGCGGGCTATTCACTATGCACGGCGCCTTAACACAGATATTTTAAAAGTACTAAATGATTATGTTCCTTGCAGGTCCATTCTTTATTCTCGACGCTGGGCGTGAGTCGAGCCTACGTGACTGCCATCGGCCGACTTATCGGAGTCGTCTCTTTGAAAGAGGTAACACATGACTTTCCAGTCCATAAATAGTTATTTGTTATGCAAGGATGCAAAATTATTGTTTGCAGCGAGACGCAAATAATATTGCATCCGTGACAAACACACAACTTTTCATCTCACAGAGTGAGGAAATGGTTATGTTAGATGCACCGAAAAACAATAGACAACTAGGTACATGATGATTCGCGATATTCACACATAAAGGTTAGTAAAATGAGTTTCCTTCTTTGCGAGAGACAGATGAATTAAGCGAGTTCCTTTATCTCTTTCAAAAAAGAAAAAACAGAAAGTGGTTAAATATTTTGAATTTGTATTTTCCCCACGCCAGCTCCGCAAAGCCATTGAGGATGTGAACTCGGGAGTCCTGACCGTGGCGACGCGGCCGGAGCCGCCGACCACGCCCCTGCCTACCCTCATCAGGGTCCAGGCGTCCGAGCCTTCGCCCCCCTCCGACAGTGAGACCGCGAAACTCACCACCCCCTCGGACAAGTGAGGTGAGGAACGAGTGTAACATGTGCCGTCATGAAAATCGCGATTGTGCCGTCGACCACAGTTTAAGATACCCCATGCAGCTCTGGCCGCGCGCGGTATAAGGGCGCCAATCGAATAAAAAGGGGTATCCTAGCGTGTGGCCGACTGTACACACATCGAAAGTATCCAGGGATCAAGCGAGCTTTGCTAGTTACTAAAAACCATTTTCTGCCATCTATATCTCGGCCGTCATCTTGAAATGTCACAATACAGTAATTTTCTGGTAAACTACAGTGTCTCATCTCCTTATCGCTGCTACATCGGTAGGGCCATCTCGTTTGCTTTCCGAGGCAGAGTTTTTTTCTAAAAGCAGTTTTCTATACCACATAAAAATTTGATCCCTTGACACTTACCGTGGCGAAAAATTTAAATATTTAGTTCCAATTAAACCCTCTATTCTCTTTTCCAGCTACACGAAGCTTTCATCAGCTTCACAATCGCACTAAGGCCTTCAAGACTTCCCTTCGGCCAACGAACCTGCCAAGCTTGGCTTGTCTGTGGCCTACTTAGAGGTAAGGAGTAGATTGACGGAGTCTGAGAAATGAGGAGGCTTTCCACTTGCGGTACCAAATATTTACAGCACTAGTGCGTTTGGCACTAAATTGATACACTTTTAGCACCAATGAATTTTTCGTGTCAGTCAGACCTACGTAGAAGTCGCACTCAAAAGCAGATAATTTAAGGTGAATATACAACGTGTTACAAAACATCCTAACTCTTTTTACAGGGTGTAACCTACTGGTCAACAGGATGTCAATTCTGTAACAAAAATTAAAAAAAAAAACTTTTTTTATTTTATAACCATAAAATTGAAATTTTTTCATAACTTTTTTGTTTTTGGTATTAGCTCAAATTTAAAAAAATAAAAATGTTTGTGGGTGCATTTGCATAGCTTTGAGTTGTTAAAACATTGTGAAAGTCAATTTAAACAATATTTAATTTTAATAAATACTTTTCTCCCGCCACAGCGTTCACATTTTATCAATTTAATAATCATCGGAACATCATGGAGCAAAAAAAAAAACTTAGGTTGTGATCCCTATCACCGGGTGCTATTACCCTGTAAATAGAGTTAGCATCTTTTGTAACACCTTGTATATAGGCACAGCTAGCGCCGCCAATGAAAAAAGATCATATCTTCTTTTTGGATGCGTTTTTTGCTAAAAACGATGCATTAAATGATAATCCCTATTTTTGACGACGGCGGGATTAATTCGTAGGTTCTAGGATCTGGAATCTAAACCTTAGGTCCTAAAAGCCTAGGGATTATCATTATTGCATCGTTTTTAGCAAAAAACTCATCCAAAAAGAAGTTTTTTTTTCATTGGCGGCGCTATACTCTATCTACCGAGACAAGTTAATAGGGAAACGTCAGCGATGACGGTTAATGCAGTGTACAGAGTACGTGTACATTTTAGTCTGTTTTTTTGTCTTGTCATTTGTATGGTATTACGTAACAGAGAGAATGCTACGAGTATAATCACTTGTATCCGTGGATAGAGTATAGTTGTACCTATAAATGAGCCTGTAACATATCTGTAGAAAAATCAATTCAAAAATATCCTTTAAGATGAAATACGTCTCACCACTAGCGCCGCCAATGAAAAAAAAACATATCTTTTTTTTGCATGCGTTTTTAGCAAAAAACGCTCCTGCGATTTCTCAGCGCGAGGCTTAACTATTTTTAGGACCTAAGGACCTAAAGTGGCCACTTTTGGCGAGAATCGATTGCATTCGTAGAAAATCCAATCCTGGAATCCAAACCTTAGGTCCTAAAAATAGTTAAGCCTCGCGTTGAGAAATCGTAGGAGCGTTTTTTGCTAAAACCGCATCCAAAAAAAGATATGATTTTTTTCCATTGGCGGCGCTAGTTGTGAGATGTATTGCGTCTTAATAAGGTTCAAAAATATTCTGTTCTAGTGGTGCCACCTATTGAGACTTTGGGAACCGTAGGAAAACCGCTTGTGTGATATGCATGAAACATAGATATAATGGCATGAAAGTATACGATACAAAAAATGCGTAATATAAGTAAGAAATCTAAATAAATTGTTGGTTGTTATGAAATGCATAATGTGCTTTTATGCGAGTGAGAAATTATTTATACTCCTTTATATTTAACTGTTTTAAAAACATAATCTATCCATACATTTGACTATACGTATACATGATTATATATTAGGTTTTTCGGTGCTATTTAGTACATACTTCGGTCTGGTTGAACGTAAACTCATAAATGAGAAATACATACTTACAAAAAATAATAAAATTGGTTATGTTGAATATTTAAAAACTGTAGCGTGAAAATCAGTATTCAGTAGAACAAATGAGGCTGCTAAATGTAATGTAATTTGGTTTTTCCAAAGCTTTTTATCGCATCGTAGATTTTTGCTCGATGGTTCATTTGCTAGAGTGCTGGCACGCCACAGCCCCTGTATTCTCTTAAATATCCACCCTAAAAATAACAACTTTTAAATGTAAAAAAAAAAGATTGTTCGTTTCAATAAGGGCTATTTTTGGGTGCTTCGACGCTCAACGGTAAAGTGGATTTTTTAGAGAATAGAGGAGCTGGTCGTGGGTTTAAAACCCGATTCGAGTGAAAATTTGTAAACTCAGAGTCGATATATTTTTTTTCGTAGATATTTTTTTAACATACCTGCCTTACTTTTTTTGTGTGACCAAACGTATGAAAATTCTAAGACGTGTCGCGTTTGCGTTTTTTTAATGTAATTAATTATTATTATAAGTGCCTTAATAAGTAGGTATATTTATCGTAAAATCTATAAAGGCTTGTGATTGACTAAATCATTCCAAATGCTTTGTTTTAAATACATTATATTTTTATTTAAGCCCTAGTCTAAGTCACAAAGTAGTTAAATTACTAGTATCGACTACTTTGACTGTCCAATTTGGCATTTAGATCCCTATAGTAAGATTGTAAACGTACGTATAAAAGAAAGTGCCATTTTTATATTTTTGACAAGCTTCCATATTTTGTGCCATAGGATATAGTGGTTATTTAATGCAATTATTAAAAAAATACACTTTATCCGCGGCCGGAATTGTTCAAACACAACTAGAGCTTCCAAACCTATATAATTAATAACAATAAACATAAAAAATACTCAAAGATGACAAAACCGAGGATTTACTAAACAACTGCTATATTATTACTATAATATTATGTTTTACAAAACATCTAAGCATAAAATAAATATAGTTTTGGATTGTTGTTATCTTACTGCTAAGGAATTATTCTAATCGTGGGCGCTCAAATAGGTTGTGACTTGAAAAATATATCATATCCGTCCCTGATACGTATAAAAAAAGGACTCTAAAATGCCCGAAGTTTTTTAGTAAAATATATTATATTTACTTTGGACATCATTGTATCCTAAAGTTCTGTGATTATTTATTTTGATTAAAAAAGAGTTTCTGGTCAGATTGAATTGTTTATGCAAACGACAGGATTCAAACAAAACAAAACAAAAGTGAGGGCTCAAATGCGTCATAGAAATTGCCTATATTTATAAAATACTGACTTTTAAAAACTGACATGAGTTAATTTAGACCATTTTCAACTTTACATAATATATTTTTAAAAAGTGAGCAAATAATTTTGTTATTATTTATAATAAGTAATGTATTTATAAGTAAATAGACCGATTTTGACGTTAAGTAGATGCATTTTTTTTATGATCTGTTGCTTTATCTAATTAATTATTAGTAAAGACAAGTGTTGTGTCAATAATTATTGTGGTTTTCTTAATTTAAAAAAATCATTCCCTTTTTCAAGTCCACAGAATTACAAGAAAGTCGATATTTAAAAGAGTAGACTCTAGATTCTAATAAAATAGCATTTTGTCAAAGCACAAAAGAGACAACCTACGCTTATCAGATAAGCTTCTGAACTCTTTCACTAAGGCCCGTAAGATCAATCACAGTTTAAACTCACACCATAGTTTAAACCTCGCATTTTGTATGAAAATTAATAGACAGAAAGGATTTAAACTAGCCGTTTTGGTTTAAACTGTGACTGATATTACGGGCCTAAGTAAAAGATGGTTTCGATTGAAAATAATAAAAAACTATACAGGTTTCACATTATAAAAGTTTATTTTTTCATCTTCTCAATGACAATATTTAGTAGGTAGAGCTTACGTACTATAATACTTAAACACTGTAGTTTTCGACAAAGCACGTACAAATCTTATTATTTTCCATTGCTTTAACTTATTTCGACTTATGGTATACCTACAAAAAAAGGCCCTGTCAGTATATAGGAGTTATTGTTTGAACCAATATATTTTTAAATAAAATTATGGCGTTATTGATTAATAAAACGATCTCTAATTGTGACAAGACCTTTCAATAGCGACCTCTTTAAATATATAAAATTCAAAACGTAAATTTATTAAATTAACTAAATAGGAACAATTTCTTGTGAACTTCTTCTTTAAATTTAATTACGGCTTAAAGATATTTAAATATTCTAGTAATCTTTATTAACTAAAATTGATAATTTATCATACGAAAAAGTTACAAACTTAAGTTTTTTTTTAAACAAACCCCAATATGCATTTTCTTGAAGGAACGTTGCAATACGTGATCCGTGGAGACATTCATCTGATCCCGAGATCGGTGGATACACTTATTTTAAACAGATCTTTTACATTGGTTCCTTCGAAAAACATGGATATTGAAATTTCAACTTAATATGCACACAACAGCATATCAATTTCTAAAATATCATGTTGGCATGATTGTGATTCCAACGATGTAAAAGTTGATCTGATATCGCGTGCACTTCAATCTAAAAAAATTAAATATAACTATAGGGAGGTAAAGTTAACATTTTACCTACCATAAATAAATGCACTGGAACTAAAATTAAATGGGTTAATGATTATTTTCTAATATGAAAGAGAAAGCCCTAAGGTACCAAAAGGCAGATGATAACCATAATGTGTTGAGTATACAGGGTGTTAAAAGACCGCCAACAAAGCGGGAAACCACGTATTGTCCTCATCATGGAACATTTTTGCTCAAGGAACTATGCCTGGGAAATCAACGGTTTCCGAGATAATGAGGTTCAAAGTCGGACTTTTCAAAACTTTTTTTTCGCAGTAATGTATTCAGTATCTAGTTCTTAACATACCTCCTCAAGAAGCCATATCAAAATTATGAATATTTCTTACAAAAAACGACGTTAAAATTGCAACCCGCAATGGATTCTAAACATCGGCACTTCAAGCTTAAGTAACATAAACTTATACCTACGTTTGCGCAATATGACTTCTGTGCGTTACACGTCCATTGCGTGATAAAATATTTTTCAAAATTATAACCTCAAAAACCAAAATCATTTCCCAGCAATAATTTATCGAAAAAGTACTTTATTTCAGTGTCTAGTATGCGTGGCTTTCGGGTCTGTTGGCGGTCTTTTAACACCCTGTATTTTAACATGATAATGCGTCTCTACCTTATAATATCACAAAGTCTTAAGTAGACAGTATTTTCGCAAAGAATAAAACATGTTTTATCAAGAGTGTTCAACCTTATGGGATCCCATAATGTTTATCATCACTGGAAAATATAAAATCACTTCTTTATGAAGCCTTTATCGTTTTTAAAAATCGTCATTCTCAATGCAACATGATTGTTGTCATAATGTTTTAGAAAGCATTTTTATCCGTCACACTATTTATCCTAAAAACGCACACAAACACAAAGTCGTAAACAAAACGCTACATACACCCGCAGGATTCTACCACCATATTGGGTAAAGTTTTTTGCGTCACTGTATTATTTGAATCCATATAGAGTAGTTGTAATGAGCTGAATGTAGTTGGGGCGCAGCACGGCTTGAATTCGATCTTCTTTTCGTTGTTGTTCGTCAACTGGTAGAAGTATTTCTGTAGGCAAAAGATAAGATACCTTAGTAAAAGATAAAAGTAATTTGAAAAAAAGGAAGCAGAAAGATGATGATAACTTTTTGATGATGAAGCAGGTAAAGATTCTGAATATTATCAAAGAAACGATAGGTACCAAATCCGGCGAATAAGGCTAATAAAACGACTGGCTTGAGTAAAAATAAGAGGCCTGGAAACTTGTTGCTTAGACCAAGTCGGAAACCCAGAACATGTAAAGACCGACGTCATACGCTTCAGAATGACATTGACACCTATACTCCTCCGGTCTATACAGAGAATATGTAGCTATGCAATCCCAAGGTGCTTTCCAACAAGAGAATCATCAAATAAAAACTGGGAGCACAAAGTACGATGCTTTGGACATGAGAGAAGAAGACAACAAAACTCACCCTAATAATATTATGATGGTAGCTATCAGTTTGCGTTACGGCCGAAATGGGCGCACAGCTGCCCTTGCAGAAGTACGCATGGTACCCTGCTGGCCTGATGATCCAGTCATCCCACCCTAGCTCCTTGAAGCTGACGTAGAGGGGCTCTCGGCAGCATTCCTTGGTGTTGGGGCCGCAGTCCAGAGCGCGCCCGTGCCGTCTTTTGCCGGCGTACTTGGTGTATAAGACTAGGAACGGACGGTGTTTCTCGTGGAAGGAGAGAGGCGCTCGACGTAGCTGTAATAATGAATTTGGTGATTAGTTGGGAGGTTCAAGAGTAGCTACATGACTGCAGAAATATTCAAATATGTGTTAGACTTATGTGACTAGTAGAAAAGTAAAACTACGGAGACTGATCCACATTCAACTCATATAATTAAATCTGAAGAATAAAACCTCTGTAGACTGCACAAAATGTCTGGAGCAGCTGATATTTTTTCAAGAATTAAGGTTGCTAGATTCAACACCTTACTCGATTAGCTGAACACAAAAATTCAGTTGGTGTCTCTGATATTTTGCGTTTAAATGTTCTCCATCTCACCTGACAAGTTCTACACGCCACGTGCAGCGTATGCAGCCTCTCTGACTCCTCAAGCCACACCCGTACCGCCCATGCCAGCTCCACCCGCACCCATCCCTCCCTGGTATCCGTCTCCTTGATGGCAATGGGCTTGGTCTTCTTGAACTGCTGTTGGTTGTCCCAATGAGCTGCCTCCGAGATCACGAATGTTTGGTTGTACTCGTCTAGTGGGTCAGGTTCCTGGAGAGATAAATTGTCTGGTTTCATTTTCTGTATCTGACAAAATTATGTCGGAGAAATCGATGAAGAATAACAAAAATCTGTTTGCCGACATCTGATTTGTGATAGAATACAAAAGCTGTTTTTGATAACTAAAATAAAACAAGTATTTTAATCAACAATACCTAGGCTTAAGGCTGGAAGATAGTAGTGTGGCGGGAAATTCAAAATTTTCACAGTTTTTTACATTTTGTAGCTAAACTGAGCTATTTTTGTTTAGCGATTTTTCGTTCGCGAGAATAAAACCGTATTCTTTTCATTATTGTAAACAACAGAACAACAATAATTCAGCCCAAGGGCGTCGCCAGCCGATGGCGCAGGGGGGGGCAAGTTGACTTTACCTACTACAATTCATACTTTTCTCATTCTCTATGAATGAGAAAAGTAGGTATGAATTGTAGGTAAAGTCGACAGCACATGAAGCTTTTCACTTGTACTACGAGCCTTACATCTACAGCCAGAGCGTAGTTGAGCGTACGGAATATTAGGAGTGGAATTGGTGAATTCATTCGAGTTTCGACGTACGGGAATGATTGTTCAAGGCTTGAACTTCAAGCAAAAGACTTAGGACTTTGGTTGCATTATATTTGGCAACTTTTTTAGAATCTCTAGGGGGGGGCAGCTGCCCCTCCCTGCCCCCCCCCTGGCGACGCCCTTGTTCAGCCGATTATGTGTTCTGGTCTACGACAAGTTTTTTGGGCAGTACCACTGCTTCGTAGACCAGAACACATAATCGCTGAATTATTGTTGTTCTGTTGTTTACAATAATGAAAAGAATACGGTTTTATTCTCGCGAACGAAAAATCGCTGAACAAAAATAGTTCAGTTTAGCTACAAAATGTAAAAGTCTGTGAAAATTTTGAATTTCCCGCCACCTTGCTATCGTCCACCCTTAAGATAGGGCCAATTACTTTTTGTATAGGGCTATCTTGGATTTTTCTTAACTAGCAGTAGTACACACCTTATAAAACCACAATTCAACGACGGCAACCTCTTCTGGCTCTACATCTGGAGGCAGCTCGAACTGCAGGCACGTGAACGGATATCGGCCAGAAGTTAGACATTCACCTGGAACAATAGAGATTTAGCTTTAGCATCCATAATCATTGTATCTATGTTTTCACCAGTTGAACGTTATGTGTTTCGTCCTACATATTTTGTTCATGTTAAGTATAGATTTTAGATAAATCACCAGAGAAAAAATACTAAATATTCACACCGATTGTCATGTCCTAATATGGGTGTCCCTCAAGATTCATAACTAGGCCCTACGCTATTTCTCTTTTTTCTTTCTTGTTTGTTAGTGAGTTTCTGTTAAACGACTCATCTTTATTATTGATAATCACCTCACGTTCACAATTAACTTCGCAATTTCATGACCTCAAGCTAAGAATTATCAGTAGTTTATCACAAATATTTATAGGGTCAGGAAACGTGACTTTAGCATGTGGAAGGAAGGTATCTTTCTTAAGTAGCACGAGCAACAGCACTGATGAAATTATACTATTATGCGTAATATTTATTTAAAATATTAGATTATTATTTGTTTCAAGTAGTTTCAACGCCCTTTATATCCAACCACGCGTTTGTACCTGCTTCAGCACGCTCTACTAAAAGTGACTAAAAATGTCTTATCGCAAAAGAATTGACACCACAGTTACTAATTTTTTTAAAATTGCTTACACGAGCTTGTGCGAGTTAGGCGTGTGAACCACACATAACTATATCGGCTAGTAACCTGTTTGACCTCTTACTAATTGGACCAAGGAGTTATTCAGAGGCCGTGGTTATGATAACGTCTAATGTTACATTACGTCTCTATGTTATACCTATGCGTGTTGGTTCTAGGAGAAAACCGTTTCAACATCTGGTACGTACGTACGCATACATTTTTCTTTCTATGAAGGGTGCTAGTCTGATAGGCGCTTAGTAAAAGTAGACTAGACTTGAATTAGATGTATTTATTTTAGGACTCATCGTTTAAATATCATTAAGTAATGACTACGTTTATTTTTCATCGTTTGAATTTACCTACTTAAAATCAGATCAAAACATTAATTTATACAGATGACTAAGAAACTTTTAAACAACTCAAACACGTGGGAACTGAATGCACCGATAAATTCGTCTCATTTCGTCCATTGCCATTAATCAATTAACAATAACCTCTTGGCTTATCTTCAGGTAAATTGTTAAACATTGATTACGTTGTTTTAATCATTAATTGATATATCGGTCAAGAACAAAAATATTGGTAAATGTTCATAGCGTGGCTTACGCCTTAGCCTGTAACACAATGGTGCTAAAATGGGCTCCCGGTTGTCGGTTTTAATTACGATTTATTAATGCTGTCGGTCCAGTGTCGGTCCTTTTAATGTTTTTGTAGTACAGCAAAGAATATTATGAGTTTAATTCTAGAGGATTAGTTCGCTGGTTGTAGGAGAACAACGAAAAAATCCCGGTTTTGTCCTTATACTTAGGACGCCATTGATACGCCATTGTGTTGCAGGCTAAGGCCCGGTTTATGAGTTGAGAATTTTGCTAAGCAAATGGGTAAGTATTGTCCTGTCTCTGCAGATTTCTCACAAAAGAGAGTGACAGAGCGATACGTAAAGTATGTGCTTAGTAAAATTCTCAACTCAGAAACCGGGCCTAAGGCCCCTGTTCACTGATTGAGCAACGCTCTACGCAGTACGTTTTTGGGGACTTTAGGCATTCACGTTTGTAACTTCTTGAATTAGGTATAATTATATAACACGATCAGTCGTGCCGGGACAAAAACAGAGCAACGTTCACTTCAAGTAAATAAATAAATCTAAGACTTTTCAGTCCAATTAAAAAATAATTGTCAATTTGCTTACAAAGATAGCTCTGGAATGTGTAAACACGGGGGCAAAATAACATAAATTATCGATACTTAGGTCCATGTAAGAATATCAAATGTAAGACGCAATAAAATGTAAATATTTTATATTCTCTAACAGGAACATCCCTTGCCGGTAGGTACAGTCGGCCACACGCTAGGATCCCCCTTTTTGTTCGATTGGCGCCCTTATGCCGCGCGAGGTAAGAGCTGCCATGGGGTATCTGTGACTGTAACCGATTGTACCATACAGTCCACACACATTCCATTCAGTTCATTCAATTTAATTGAACTACCTAAGTAGGTATATAGGGCAAATTTTGGATAGCTTTTTTCCTCAAACACCCCAACTTCTAAATATGATTTCTAAGAACTTTAAAAAAATCTTTTTTCGATTTTTTGTTTAATTTGGAAATTTTTTTGGCGCAGCGTAACGAATACTTAGGAGCACGAGAGGCTGGAAAGGTGTTGGGATGGGAGTGGAGGGGCACGAAAGCGGTGAAATGGTAGAAATGCACGCTTGGTATAAGAAACTAAAAAGGATCGAGCTTCACGAATGGTCGTAGAACAAAAGTTGTAGGAAATCACATTTAGTAGTTGACTTGTTTCAGGAAAAAAGGAATTAAACAATTATTGTAGTTTTCTGTGACTAGAACGGACGTGGATCATTATGACTCTGAAGGAAATAGATCTTTAGATTGCCTTGGGAAAACTTGTTGCTATACTTATTAATTCTTAGTAATCTATCGACAATAATGACAACATCCGCAATGAACACCACAATCTTTCATAATATTTACTACAGAGCGTTGATAAAATTTTCTTACCTATAAATTTCAATTCCACTCTGGGATTAAACTGAGATAAACTTTGGCAAATCAATGCGTAATGCAAATCATAAAGCAAAAGAACACAGTTTTCCGATGATACTTACATCATCTTGAGTTTAAGGCTTGCTGTAAATCATACGTGCAAATAACATTTTTATTTTTATAGTACCTTGTGTACACATCTGCCGAGCGAACCATAAACAACGCACTTGCATGGAGGCAAGTATCGATACAGACGCGTCCAAAGTTTTTAAAGCCTTAGTTTCGATTACGTGGTTTATGCTTAACAATATCTCATAAACAAATGAAAATGTCAATAAACGGGTTATTGATCCAGATAGATAACGTTGACGCGATTCAGAATATGCATCTAACTCGTTTTCGCAAAAAATGTCGAGTGGCCATAGAGACATTAGCGTTGGCCATATGGGTAGATGGCCCATGTTGGGCCAATTTGTAGAGGGGCCTTAACTTGTGTATCGGTTGCATCGATAACGTTCATCTTGCTGTATTTTGATGACTCGATATAAACTGGATCCTCAGAGATCCCTTTACATTATCAATGGAATTTACGAGTAGTTACTGAGACTAGAGAGCTAGGCAGTCTTTTTTTACTGTGTTTATTATAGATTTTAATAATATTTCAATTTATATATTTTTGCAATTATTTAAAATTTTCAAAATTATTGTCGACTAAAATATTTATTAAATAAAATAAATAAAAATCATAAATTATCTGTTTTATCTCGTGAATTTGGGTGTCTTTTACATCACACGCCCTCGTGCTACGAAGACAGGTCGAGGTTTATCGGTGTATCTCCAACTCATGGCACGTGGGTACTGCGTGCCTTCTCCTTAGTACTTACTTACTGATAAATAGACGCTTGCTAAACCGTGACTAACGGGTCAAGTTTGTGGCTGAAGTAACGTTTAGGAGGGCCCCGTCCCGTAGTTCTCGCGCTTATGAGGACAGGGGTCGCGCTTATAGGACAGGGGTCGCGCTTATAGGACAGGGGTCGCGCTTATAGGACAGGGGTCGCGCTTATAGGACAGGGGTCGCGCTAATTAGGACAGAGCTACAGTTGCTCTCAGAGCTAGATTTTGATTGGTTTTGGACTTTATTTAGGTAGGGATCTATGTTTCTACTGCCCTAACTGACTTCAGTTACCCGGTTTTATTTTCCAATACTAAAATACGGATCAAACATCTGACGACTAGAATGTTTTTTCGAAAAAAAAAACTAGTTTATACGAAGGCCCTAACTAAATCATGCTACTAGATGGATTGAGGTCACTTTGAGTTTCCTTTTGACAGCCCATTAAAATAATCTAAAGTTAATAAAAATTTTTAAATTAAAAAAAATACAAAATACTTATACAGTATGTCCACGGACTGCACCGCGCCACTTAATTCTGTGGTAAAGCATCATTAGTGGAACACGAATAGCACAAAATAAAAATTTAAAAAAAATAAAAAAACTCAGTTTTCAAAATAAACATTAGCAAATTTAATTCATAATGCATCAACCTGTGATCGCTGACGCCAAAAGCGGCAACCACTTTCATCTACGCGATCACTGGTTGCCGCTTTTGGCGTCAGCGATACACAGGTTGATGCATTATGAATTAAATTTGCTAATGTTTATTTTGAATACTGAGTTTTTTTATTTTTTTTTTATTTTTATTTTATGTTATTCGTGTTCCACTAATGATGCTTTACCACAGAATTAAGTGGCGCGGTGCAGTCCGTGGACATACTGTATACTATTTTGAAAAAAAAAACCTTATATTATTTCGTTTTGGCTTTGGTAGGTTTGATTTGTGTACTATAGGGCTATAACTGAAAAAATATTTAAGTACGTAACCAAATGGCCTTATATTCTCTTTCCTCAGACTCCAATAAATCGATTAATTAAAGCGTCTATCTTCCCAAACGCACCAATTATAAAGTAAACATTAATTAAGTCTAAAAAAAACGCCATTTCTTCACTAATTTGATAAAATGTTATTGATAAAGGTTCAATAGGACGTGCGTGACTGAGATAAAATTAACAGATTTTTATGAACCGGACTCCACTTTGTCCTAATTTCATAATGTCAATTAATTGTGGATCGTAATTTTTTTTAAATCCATTGTAAACGTTTGAGAACCTACCAAGTTAATAATTAATTGAATGTTCTAGTTTCGATAGCTACGTAAGTCCCTAATATTATACTATTAAGTAACTAGTTACTAGGTAATTGGTCATGTGTGCAATAAAGTATAAGTATACAACATACTATTAGGTACAACTACATCGATTTTGAAGTCGATTCATATCTGTACTAACCATTTTCTCAATGAATGTTTGAACATTTATAAATATATAGGTCAACGGTTATGTAATTAATGATAGTTACAAAAGTTAACTTGCAAAAATAATCGCGCAAAAAAAATCGCGTTATATTGTGTAATCAAATCACGTTATCATCGATGATGTTTATAATGTATGTTTTTTTAAATAATAGGGTTGTTGACCACATTTTGCACTGTGACTGTAGCTTCCGCTCGCCGGACTGTAGGAAAAGATCCAGCTATTTATTTTTAGTTAATTTGATTACAATGGTGATTTTAAAATTAAAATTAAATATAGTGCAATTCAGAAGAATAACACAAATAAATAAAAAAATCCTTTATTTACAAACAAAAATGTTTTCTGAAGTTATAAACCAACAACGAAACATTTTTTTTATGACGTTACATAATTGAATACAAGTTAAAGCGCCGTGCAGAGTGAATAGCCCGCGTGCAAAGAAAAATGCACAAAATCGATTCCTGTATCAAATACATTAAACAAATCGAAAATATTCACATATCAAACACTAGAATTAGATAAAAAATGTAAATTGAAAAAAGTCGTCTAACACTAACACCCTATTTTGTAAATACCTACTTGCCACGAGTAAAGTTGTTAAAATTTAATGATAAAGAACCTTTATCTCTCTAAACATGTTACAAAATATAAAACATAATTATTATAAATGTAACTTCCGGGTGAAACTGTATCAGATTTAAAAAAAAAACAACAAAATACAATAAGTAAGAACATATTACAATAAGTAAGAACATATTACAATCTTAAGCAAGAATCAAGCAAGGTGGTATCCTAAAGGGTAAGGTACCTTCGGTTTACACTCTATACAGGTTGGTCTAAATAAATACGTCCAAAAATGTACTGAAAACAGATATTGCAATAACGCAAACGCATTTACGCGCCTTAATGATTTTTTAATGTGTTTTTACGAATTTCAATTGCAGGTAGCGACTTATTTCAACGCCGACCTCCGATAGGAGACGGCACAAGAAGTCTCTTTCCATAGTTTGTGAATTGTGTGATACATACTGACTTACGATAGCGAGTCTAGTAGAGTAGATAGATATCATAATATCTATAATTGTAGAGATAGAGAACTGGGAGGCGCGTGCCCGCTAGAGGAAATGTAAACAGTTGGTTGAGCATACCTACCCTTATCACTTACATAACCATCTCATTAATTTATTAAGAGGATAAAGGAGTAGTGTTTTCTCCATAAAAACGTAGTTCCCGATTTCTTCCCTGTCATGTCCACCCCTGGCGTGTCGGACCGTTTAGATTTTTTCAATAAATTATTGTTAACAGGAGCTACGACCTTCAAAATACAAAAAAATGCGTATCAAAAGTGGCCACATAAGACGCCTAGTAAACTGATCGAGCAACTTGAAAATAAAAATAAGAAAACAAGACGTTCCGACAGAAGTTTCTTGTGATGTCATAGATGAAAATAAAAATCTAAATCGCACCAGTTTTGAAAGAGGAAAATACGAAACCTCAATTTTGTTGATTTTCTTCCCTTTCGCGCAGCGTTTGAGGGGCAGAGCGCTCGCGAGACATCAACACAACATATTTGTCGTACTATGTATCTATTCACTCTCTACAGGTATACGCTCTCTTAAGAAGATTCCAAATATAGACAGATTATAGAGTGTCAGATTAGAATAGGAAAGCGTTACCTTCGTTTGTATGGAAGTGAGCGCGGTAAACAATGCTCTTTATCATCAATTTATTATGATAAATTCACTACACTACACAATTTATATCCGCTTTGTTAGCTAACTTGGGATATTAGTTACATTGATTACAATTAATCATCTGCTAAAATCTATGAATCATTAGTATTGTAAACTTTGGACTACGTTCCTATCTACAATATCTTATTTATACGAACTATGAAATAGCATGCGATTCCTGGAACTTTAATTAATTGTATAAGGTCTGCGGCTAAATATTGTAAACAACGCCTCAGATGTGTTTCCACGTTTTCTCTATCTATACTTAGATAACCTAAGCTTGCCTCATGTAATAAATAGGTAAAGGTACTTCTATTTTATGCGGTTTCATTTTATTTTCCTTAATATTTCATTTCTTCTTTCTCTACATCTTGTGTTTTTCCCGCATTTAGTGTGGGAATGAGCCGTTTTCAGCACAAATTCAAAAATCATTAGGCGTAGCCATAGAAGAACCGTAATACGGCTGTCAAAATGTATCTGTGCTAAGCGACATTTGACAGCCGTATTACGGTTGTTCTATGGCCACGCCTGTAGGCGCCATCTATGATATGCTTTGTGAATTTGTGCTTAAAACGGCTCATTAATATGTTTTTTAAAGTAAATCGTGTAAAAAAGTGTAAGTATCTATCAATGTTGTTCATACAAGGCCAGAGTCCAATTCCGTCTGAAATCTATAAATAAACCAAGAATGAAATGCGCAGCAAATGTGCACGCCTACAAAAAACTCTCTGCGTAAAAAAATGTGCAACTTGCAAATACAGTAAATCGCACACCTGTTAGATCAAACTCCAACGGTCAATATTTCTTTGGTCTGTTGCAAATATAACCTGTTGGACTACACGTTCATACTTATTGCTTCGTAGGGGGTCTCTTTATAAAATGGTTATTATTTTTAATTGATCATGTACTGGGCAGGTGCTATCGTGTAAAAAATGTTTACTCTTGCGTCAGTTTCGCGACTATGGAAAAGTAACTTTCTAGAGGGCAGGAAAACCTGCCTAGGTGTATGTCCATCTAGGTTAGGTATTTAGAGGCTAGGGGGGTTACCCTTGACGCTATTGCGATCAGATTGAAAAAGTTTTAAAATTAGTTTCTCTTTGAATTCGCATAGTAATGCTTTGATTTTAAATACTTTCTAATGTTTATTCAAAGGTAAGGCTGTTTCATTCAATAAAAACACAAAATGCGTCATAATTTGTAAAATATTAAATTTTGTAAATTGCGCCATATTGCGGCCGTATTGGAAAAATGCGTCAAGGGTAGAGGGGCAGCATAGGTGTATGTCCATCTAGGTTAGGTATTTAGAGGCTAGGTCCGAGTCATAGAGATAAAATCAATGGCTCTAACTCGTGAAATCAATAAGGTCGGGAGTATTTATAGCTAACTCGCGCTTAGTACTTATTTTTAACCGATTTCAAAAAACGAGGAGGTACTCATCGACCGGTATGTTTTTTAATGTGTGTTACATCAGTATTTTGTCCTATGTGAAGCGATTTTGATGATTCTTTTTTTTACCATTTCAGCGGTGCCTGCGCGGCGCGCTTTCATACCCCTCCACTCTCTACCACCTTTCCAGCCTCTCATGTGCCCCTATGTGAAAGTAAACGCCAAAAAAAAAAATGGTTTATTTTTTAAAATATCTCTTTTTTTGCATGAAAAAAAAATTGCTTTCACCAAAGTCGTAGAACAAAAGATGTTGGAAATCACATTTAGAAGTGGGGTGTCTGAAGAATAAAGCTATTTAAAAATTGCCTTGTATAATATGTATCTCACTCTTTTGTTTGGCGTAGAGCGGGATAGCTAGAGTTATAAACCCATGGATACGCTCTAACCCAGCATTATGCTACGCGAGCTAAATGATATTTATCTATTTATGTACCTACTGTTGCTTTATACTGAGGAGAATTGCAGAGCCTGGTATCTATTTCTGTACAAGTCCCAAATGATAATTATTGATATATTTTTATTACATACCTACCTATTTGAATTTGATATATATGTACCTAGTGTTATTTTTCTTGTGACGGCCGGGAGTGGATGACTCAGGGGCTGACTGAAAATCAGTGTTGTAGGCTTACATCGGTAACCTACAACAAGTGCTGAGTCAGTTCCTATTTTTAGCTGCGGAGATGTTCCGACAGTTATGTGGCTTGTACCTAGTTTGTAAGTAATTGTGTGTCCATGTTCTGTCTTATTTTTTTAAATCATTGTACCTATTTCCGTGGCTATTAATAAACGTCTTTCTATCTTCTATCTATCTATCTATCATGTGTTAGAGAGAGAGAGGGTGATGAAAGTATGTAGTAAACAATTTGTTGATTTCTTTTGTTTTAAAAACGTGAAAGTTTGAATGTCTACTCTATCTAAACATGTGCCAGGCACTGCAGCATCTGAGCTGTCACTTCACCCATCTAGTGGGGTAATTCTACGGCAGAGCAATTTCCGTGGCATTTTTTATTTAAGGGTTTTCAGATAATTTGATGTTCTCACATTACTTTAGAACACATTAGTAACAATTTTATTGTTACATGATTATGAAATTGTTACTAATGTGTTCTAAAGTAATGTAAGAACATCAAATTATCTGAAAACCCTTAAATAAAAGATGCCACGGTAATTTCTCTGCCGTAGAATTACCCGAGTGACTCTCATTACTCTCTCATTTGTAACCAGGGGCTTAAGTCTGTAACGCAATGGCTGTCGATGGGCATCCCAGAAGAAGGACATAACCGGGGTTTCCTCGTTTTTCTCTTACAACCAGCGAACTACGAGTAATCCTCTAGAATTCGAATCAGAACAGCGTTATTCAATCGTAATTGAAGCCGTCAACTGGGAGCCCATTTTGGCACCATTGCGTTACAGGCTAAGGCCCCAGTTCTTTCTGTTATACGCCGTATCATATCACCACGAGGGTATTCCTCTGCCTATTCCTGGGTCTAACGTGGTAGTCTGTCTGAACCAAAGATAAGATAATAAGATACTAGGTACCTACTGGATGTGCTTATACTATTTGTGCTCTAGTTTTGGTCCGTGACCCGGTAGTAGCCCGTCTAGCCTTTGAAACTATAAATATCGATAAGAAGTTAATAAGCTTCAGCGGTAACGTAAGTTAAGTCGACGTGGTTTCATAAAAATCTGAGAACCATTTTTGTAGAGTCGGAGGACTCCAATAAATCCATTCCAGAGTGAGAGAAAATGTGAAAACAAAAATTAAAAGGAAAAACAGCTACGCTAAAATGTCTATGCCATTCTTGGTTCTACAAAAACCTTACATCCAGGGTCCGTTGCAAGTTTTGTTTTTAAAAAATGCGATTTTAGTTGGCGACCCCGAGAGGGGAAGAGATCGGTTGGCAGACCACCAGCCAGATGATCCGACAACATAGCCAAAGTAGCCGGAAAACAGTGGTTGCGCCTGGCGCAGAATCGTGAGAGGTGGCGTGAGCATGAAGAGGCTTTTACTCAGCAGTGGGTGCTAACAAGCTGATGATGATGATTAAAAGTTCGTACGGAGGAAAATAACCAAAACAACAATAGGCAAAGGCGGCTTATTGGTGGGGAATAAAAACTTTCAGCTAACTCGGGATAACAGGACCAGCTACTCTGTGCGGAGAGGGAGAAGGCTTGGCCTTGCAGTGGGACACAAATAGAGGCTACTTAAAAAAACTCACCTTCCACAGGAAATATGATTTTCTGCTCCGTCCGCCCGTAATAGTTGTCGAACTCAGGCGGCTTATCCGTCCCCTGAGACAGGGTCTGGCCCTGTGCCACCGGCACGGGCAGGCTCACTGGCATGGCCAGGTTCGGCTTCTTGCTCAACCTCAGCTTCTTGAGGATCTGCTGCTTCACAAACTCCAGCCGAACCTCCGTCAGCTGAGACTGGCTGATATCCCCGAGCGCGCAGTTCGCGCACGCCCCAAACGCGCCTAAACCATTCTCCCCAGAGTCCTCTAAGTTTAAAGAGTATAAAGTATTGACTAGTGTTAGTATCACAAGCACTCGCGCGAGGGAAAAATGCGAGGATTTGAATGCCATCTTAGCTTCCTCCGATTCAGGCAGTTGAAGTACGCGAGCAAGTCTAGCCGCATGCGTGCACTGAGGACCGAGTAAGCTACACGACTGAATTGACAGACGAATATTTGCCCCATAAATATGTCGGTTTTTTGTCTTGAAACGCGGTCTCTTGAGGGTAATGGTCCGTGCGTGGATTTTTACTGATTCAGAACGTTTATCTCCCGGAGAGGTCACGGATATCAGAGAGGTGTTCTTGGTACTGCCAACCGAGGGTTACACTTCTTGCTTCTCCGTTATCTGCCCCTCTTATTTCCACAACCATAAGGTCCGTTTGCGTGCAGATTTAGAGGCGTCCCCCTGTACGTTTGGACGCTGGACCCGCGTGATAGTTTCCCAGTAATTATTCGCATTATCGCGCCTTTAGGTACAGTCGGCCACAGTCTCAGATACCCCTTTTTGTTCGATTGGCGCCCTTATGCCGCGCGCGATAAGAGCTGCCATGGGGTATCTGAGATTGTGGCCGACCGTACTACTTACTATGTTACGGTTTTAGGTATGTAGCATGCTAAGGCTGCCTGTCCACTGAAGCGGCGGGGGGTGAGATGACACAATTACTGATGATTTTTCGTCATCATTCTAAAGCGTGAAAAAGACACGGACCGCCTTCGTGGGAAACACAGGGCAATTTTTAAATAGCATTGTTACAAATAGGAGCAGGAGATCCTGGAGAGGTGGTAGAGAGTGGAGGGGCACGAAAGCGCCCGCGCAGGCACCGCTGAAATGGTACAAATTCAAACTTTTAAAGGATAAGAAACGTTCAGTAAATAAAAAGTATCGAGGTATGCGAAAAATAGGTTTTGTAGAGCTAAGTCTGACGTAGACGTATAGTAGGTGAGTGAGCTGTAGAGGCAAGGGTGATACTACTATCACTCTCTTCTTATCTACTCTTCAGCAGATCTTCTTAAATTTACAAACACTTTGGCCCGGTTCCTGAATTGAGAATTTTGCTAAGCAAATACTGAACTATCGTTCTGTCACGCTCTTTTGTGAGAAATCTGCAGAGACAGGACGATACTTACCCATTTGCTTTGCGAATTTCTCAATTCAGAAATCGGCAGTATGTTTCTACATCG
This sequence comes from Zelleria hepariella, assembly GCA_949319315.1. Lineage (NCBI taxonomy): Eukaryota > Metazoa > Arthropoda > Insecta > Lepidoptera > Yponomeutidae > Zelleria > Zelleria hepariella. The sequence goes on along the minus strand of OX439380.1, from coordinate 32,496,868 downwards.
AGGTTGCAATCAAATTCTATAGCGGAACTAGGTAGGCTAGATAGGTAGGCTGTCTACTGATCACTACAAACAACTTGTACTAGGTGGCAAAAAATAATGGGGCGAAAAAAATATACCTATGCTCATGCATGGAACAGCAGATTTTTTTTCGCTCGATTTTTTTTTGCCACCTTGTACTTACAAGTTGTTTGTAGTAGGTAATCAGTAGACAGACATCCTACTTAAAGTTCCACTTCTGAATTCGATAGGCACCCTGTAGTGTATTTTCAGTGCTTTGGAACAAGTTTGGAAGACACTCACTCATCTCCGCTCAGCATCAGTGGACAGGCACCTTTATAGCTGTCTAACGTGTCAATAAGGTCGAGACCGAGAGGCAATGACTAGGACCGCAAAACACCCACTTGAACTCATTGAGGCACGATACAGGTAAACCTTTCGTTCAGTTGCAGTGTTTTTATCTTTTAACCGACTTCAAAAAGGAGGAAGAGGACGATAGAATATAGTTGCAGGTTGCAGACATCTACACTAATATTAGAAAGAGGAAAGTTAGTAGGTATGTATGTAGGGGATACGCTCTCTACACCCTCCCAAATAGCCTTCTACAACCTGTTACAAAACATAGTAGCACTTTTTGCAGGATTTATTAACCTACTGGCCAACATAAAAAAAAGTTAAATGAAATTCATAACATCAAAAATTAAAATATTTATAACTTTTTTGTTTTTGCTAACTATCAGCTCTTTAAAAATATGTTGTTTGTTTGTGTAGGTGCATTTGCATAGCTTTAAGTTGTTCAAACTTTGTAAAAGTCAATGAAAACAATAATAAAAAAAAACTCCCGCCGTAGGGTTAAAATTTTATTAATAAAAAATCAACGGTGTTCAACAAAAATTGTTTTCCCCATGTTTCATAGAGCAAAATAATTGAATTGGTTGTGATGTGATCTCTATCACAGGGTGCTATCCCTGTAAAAAGAGTTAGGATCTTTTGTATCACCTTGTATACGAGGTTTATCTACCCTGGTGGTAGGTAATGGTGGTGTCCGATGGGCCATTATCTGGCCAAACGATGTCCTATGGCTGTCATGAGATCCGGAACGAAGTCCAACGCGCACCATAACTCCCGCGCGTGATATAGCACGAGCGGTTGAGCTTCGTCGCTCTCGGTTTGTTCAGGATACGTTTTCGGTAGAGGTTGAACATAGTTTTGAGTAAACTCTAATTTTTAAATAGAGTCCACGGAATGACAGTTGCTAATATGCTACTGACAGATAAAGCCTTTGTAACAACTGTCATTCCGTGGACTCGATTGTAAAATTAGAGTTTAGTTTAGTAGTGGCCCGAAGCGGTTTATTTGGTTAAGGTATATGTGTTTGTTTTATTTTTTTATTGTGACTTTGTGGTTTTTTTTTGTGATTTTGATAAAATATTTGTTTAAAAAAAAAAGTTCCAGTATTTTTTACATCTTTTATTTTATAAAGCACTAACCCGTGCTAGGGAACACCAAAAGATGTAGAAGTATGAATGAGGTTGCGAAATTCGCATTACTTGGCTCAATAGCTCAATTGGTAGAGCGTGCACGGTATGCAAGAGGTTGCGGGTTCAAGTCCTGTTCCGAGTAAATTTTGTAACCTTACAAAAATCTTGGTCATTACATTTATCTACGCCTATCTGTTTCACCCCCCAAAAACTGTCTTCAGTCTATCCGTGACCATGGTGCCTTGAACGGTGCCGAAATATCGGGAACTCATCAAAATAAAATAAATCGTGGTAGGAGTCGTGGTTTCCTTTCATTTGGTCAAATTGTTGATCAAAGACCTAAGTGCCCTGAATACCAAACAATGGGTAGGTAAGTGTTTGATGTGGGCTCTTCAAGCAACCAAAATCCATTTAACTAGAGTTTAATTATGCCAATTTTTTGCGTTGGTGAAGATAGGTGTAGCGTAAGTACGAGGGGGGATCAAAAAGTAGTGAGAACGACATACTCCGTGTTAAGAAAAAAAAATACTGGCAGGCATAGCTCAGATACATTATTTGTAATATTAATAATGAAAAAAATCTTCGATTCCCTTTTTTTTTCTTAATGGAGTCATTTGTTTGCTTTGTGTTGGAACGTGTTCTCGAAAATGGAGAAAAACGAAGGGCGAGCCGTTATTAAATACCCTCTGTGTTTAAAAAAATAACGACCCAAGAGGCAACATAAAGAGAGTCTGCTCCGCCGTATTCCACTGTCGCAAGGTGGGCTTCTTAATTTCGAGTAGGGAGAACGAGCACGGAAGAATCGCACTTCGTTTTTCTCCATTTTCGAGAACACATTTCGACACAAAGCAAACAAATGACGTTGAATCTAATATTCCTGTTGACTTAAAAATTATTGACATTATTATTAATTTTATTGTTTTGCATTATGTACTCATAAGATTTGCATGCCTTAAATAGGTTGAATGTGCTGAGCTTTTAAATATCAACTATTTTAACATCTGAAATGTACCTACCACGTTCAAAGCAAATAAATATCTTGAATCTTGAATCTTGACTACTTTCAGAAAAAAACAAAAGAGAATCGAAGATTTTTTCTTTATTAATATTACAAATAATGTATCTCTGAGCTATGCCTGCCAGTATTTTTTTTCTTACTGTGGAGTATTTTGTTCCCTCTACTTTTTAATCCCCCCACGTAGGTAACGATGTTGTTTCAAGCGCTCAACAAAAAGTAACAACGCTATACAAAGTCCGTGTTACGGAGTGCATCTCTCCTATTAAACTTTTGTTATCAGAATCCGGCTTTAAAGTATACCCGTCGGATATTACCCATGTGATGCGGAAACTACCCTTTGACAACTGATTATAAAAAGCCCTACAATAGAGATTACGTATCTCTAAATTCAGAAGATATGTTTTACAAATTAACTTTCGTAGACAGCACTGCACACTTTATACCGGTTAATAACGGTTGCACTTACCGGAATGCCAACTGTGGCTAAGAATTCCTGACGAGGTCGAAATTAGTCGGCTTTTCTAAAAAAAATTGTTGTTCACCGACTTAGGTTTTACATTGGCTAAGGTCGGTCCATTTTGGCTGAGTGACTCTATGCTGCAAGCGTAGCATAAGTATGGGTTAGAGCTAGAGCATTCAATCCCGGACCCTTTCGCCAATCCCGGGATTTCGGGATTTTTTGGACAGAATCCCGGGATCCCGGGATTATCCCGGGATTGAGAATGATTTTTAAAAGCTAGAAAAATACAATTTTTTATAGGAATTCCGTCTTTTATTAGTAATCAAATGATCTTATCATATGTCATAAATAAACTAAAAACACTTCCTTAAACTAAATAAATCAACTGTATTAAAGAAAACAGACGATGGAGATCAAGGATTATAAAATGATTATTCTCACACAAACTTGAGCAGTTATTGAATCAGCTGATGAAGTAAGGTGGCTGACAGATTCTTTTTTTTTGACTTGATCACGCTCCGTTTCAGAAAAACGATTGCTTTTGTTTTTTCATTTAATGTTATAAAAAATCTTTACGACACTATCAAGAGAAACGAGTGCGTTTCGTTGTTATTTAAAATAATTTCATCCCTTCTTTCTAATCCCGAAAATCCCGGGTTTTGACGATTTCAACCCCGAAAATTTCGGGACTGAAAAAGGGCCGGGATCCCGGGATCCCGGGATCCGGGATCCCGGGATCGAATGCTCTAGTTAGAGCGTATCTATATGTAGTTAAATTCGGTGGTTGGTTTCTAGCGATAGGCTATTTAGCCCAGGAAATGAACGAAAAATAGAAAAAATTATTCGTGTAAAGCCAAATTTTGGCACAGTTGTAGAGGAAAGTGTCCTGAACAACATACTAAAAGTACTGATGGGTAGGGGGGGAGCTAAGGGGGGGAGGGGGGTGTAAAGGTCCCTTTTTTCAGTTTTTTGTAAATAACTCGAAAACTGCATCCTATAGCAAAAAATGACCTATTACTGAATTAATCTACATAAAATTCTCTACAAAATATGGTAACTTTTTTTTTCTAGATCGATAGAATAAGGAATAATGGCGGGAAAATGATTTTGTTGTCGCTTCAGTATAGGCCCGATTGTAAGCGAAAGTGCGACATCGCTCTGGTGTCGTGGGTTTTGGGACCACGTAGCTGATTGGGGTGTCAAAAGACGCGTCTTGACGAGGGCTACACAATAAAACAAAAACTTTTGAAAAAACTTAAAAACTGTTTGTTTTTTAATCGAAAAAATTAAAAAAATGCGGTCGTTTTTTGCCCGATTTTGGTGAGAAAAAAATCATATCTCGAAAACAAAATAATATATTGAAAAATTTTAAATTTTATCTTATAGATATAATTTTGGACTATATCAAAAAAAATTTGAGGTGCGTTTCACTGATGGGTTATTCAGAAGTTGTAGTTTGGTGATGCAGAGTTTACGCGCGGAGAGCTCTAAATATGGCGTTGAGAATGGAGTCAGGTGCCACAGGGTCGTTGGTGGTCACTGGTTTTAGGACCATCGTCTCCTCTGGTCCAACCCCATTAGGTAGGTGGTAGGGATTTTCCGAATCATTGTCGTATCTGTAAGTATTTAGGTCAAATGCACCGTCACTACCGCGCTCACGCACTAAGCTCCGCGTCATGAAGGTACAACTTCTGAATAATTTATCAGTGTTACGCACCTACAATTTTTTTTTATATAGTCCAAAATTATATCTATAAGATAATTAGTTTTAAATTTTTTCGATATCTTGTTTCGTTTTTGAGATATGATTTATTTCTCCCCAAAACCGGGCGAAAAACAACGCATTTTTAAATTTTTTTCGATTATAAACAGACAGTTATTAAGTTTTTTCAAAAGTTTTTTTTTATTATGTAGCCCTTGTCAAGACGCGTCTTTTGACACCCCAATCAGCTACGTGGTCCCAAAACCCACGACACCAGAGCGATGTCGCACTTTCGCTTACAATCGGGCCTATACTGAAGCGACAACAAAATCATTTTCCCGCCATTATTCCTTATTCTATCGATCTAGAAAAAAAAGTAAACCTATTTTGTAGAGAATTTTATGTAGATTAATTCAGTAATAGGTCATTTTTTGCTATAGGATGCAGTTTTCGAGTTATTTACAAAAAACTGAAAAAAGGGACCTTTACACCCCCCTCCCCCCCTTAGCTCCCCCCCTACCCATCAGTACTTTTAGTATGTTGTTCAGGACACTTTTCTGTACAACTGTGCCAAAATTTGGCTTTACACGAATTATTTTTTCTATTCAGCATTTTTTGGTCTTCGTTGCTCAGGCTAATTGCCATATGAGTGGTTTTAGCGATAGGCAATGGCATATTTTTTAGATTCGGTGGTTTCTGGTAATACCTAGGCCATTAATTTAGTTTCTCCATGGCTGGCAGAGTGACATGGAAAAAAGCATAAATACAGTTTAGTTTTCATTTTCAGAAAGACTAGAAACTAGTCTCTACCTCTTTTTTACCCCCGACCCAAAAAGATGGGTGTTATAAGTTTGACCGCTATGTGTGTGTGTGTGTCTGTCTGTCTATGGCACCGTAGTAAGTAGCTATTTAACGAATGAACCGATTTGGATGCGTTTTTTTTTAAATTAGTAAGCAGGTTTTCTAGCGTGTGTTCTTAGATATGTTTATAACAAGTTCAGCCGTTTATTTATGCTAATTTGAAGCTAAAATGTCAGGAGTAGTTTATTTTTTTAATTTAGCATGTTGTATTGTAATACCGATGGTAACATTTTATCGTCGTCAATGCATTAAATTACTCCTCGGCCTATTTTTCGGGTATTGCCTCTGAAATGGGAAGGTTCACTCAACTTGGCGATATCTTTACGAGCAATAAAACGTGTTCTCTCACGGATATTGCTGTACTCTTTACTACACTTAGGTATTTGTTATCTAATTGGTCACCAGGGCCGTTCTGGCAGATAATTTGGGATTTTGTTTATAATTTTCGTGTCAGTCACATGCTTTTTAAACAGAAATATCAGAGAATGGACGTAGAACTGTTTCGCTTGGCAAGAAATACAGGTTTTTTCAGAAAGTTCTAAAAATAAGTAACAAACATTTAAAAAATACGGGTCTCAATTCGACCCAGTTGTTTTTTTTTACCTCCTCCCTTTTTTGAAGTCGGTTAAAAATACATAGTCGATATGGACCAAGCTGTAGGTACTTATATAGGTCCTTCATGCTAGAATGGATCTTAATTAATTAATAAAATTATCAATCGCATTGTTTGCTAGCATTTACTAGAGTAGGTATTATCACTTGCCAAGGTCCCATCTATCTCTGAAAGTTAATGAACCCTAGGTCTTAGACCGCACTCCTTCGGAAACCTTGGAAATTGCACGTTACGTTACCCTAGCTAGGGCAACTAACTTTGTGTTGTTATTGTGTTTTAAACATAGCAAAAAAAAACAACAAAATAATAATTGTTAAGTAAGTAAGTGGGTTTAATCTAAGTACCTAAAAGTTATTGAGCTGTTGTCGAAGTAAACAATAGGTATTACTTATGTACTAGCTGTGCCCGCGACTTTGTATGCATTTTTTTATCATTTTGACATAATATGATTTTAATCCACTGTTGAGGAAAATTCAAAAGGTAGGTTATTTTTATTTCATGACTAAAGAGTTTTGTTATAAGTACCTATAGATGAATAGCTCTATATTTATAATGTGCACGACTAAGGCCCGTAAGATCAATCACAGTTTAATCTATAGTTTAAACCTCGCATTTTGTATGAAAGTTAATCGTCAGATAGGGTTTAAACTAGCTTTTTTGGTTTAAACTGTGATTGATCTTACGGGCCTAAGCTGTCTGGGTGGTATACAGGGTGTTAAAAGACCGCCAACAGACCCGAAAGCCACGCATACTAGACAACAAAACAAAGTACTTTTTCGATAAATTATTGCTGAGAAATGATTTTGGTTTTTGAGGTTATAATTTTGATAAATATTATATCACGAAATGGACGTGTAACGCAGAAGTCATATTGCGCAAGCGTAGGTATGAAGTATCGATGTTTAGAATACATTACGGGTTACAATTGGACCTAGTTCTGCAGAAAACAGCCACCTCGCATTTTTTCCAAAAATGAGTTATGAATGCAGCCATACTATTTTTGACATGGCGAATTTTTTGCAAAGACAGCCATGTCGATATCTCACTTAACGGCGGAGATACAAGTTGCAAAATCACGCCAAAGACAGCCACTCGCACTAACAAATTATGTAAAAAACAGCCATCATGGTGTAAAATGCAGCCAATTTCGACATTATGCGAAAAACCTATTTTGCAGAACTCAGCCAAGCTTACATGGCTGTTTTTTACAAAATTCAGAATGATCGTAGGTTGGAAGCTCGAATTACGTAAAAAGCAGCCAGCTTAGGATGGCTGTTTCTTACGAAATTAATTATGTGTTTACAATGATATTTGGCTGTTTTCGGGAAAAAAAATCGTATACAATTTTAGATGAAGAACTCCAAAACTATCAACCTTTACAACCTTTACTACATGACCGAAAAAAAGAGCAAAAAAAATTGGTAGGTACCATATCTTTCAGAGGTTGTTTGTATTGATGAAAAAGCCTGCTTAAAGTACCGCTGTCAAATAGAGGCACCCTGTATTGTTAGGTTTATTGCAGCGCAGATTAGTCTGGCTGGGTCCATAAAACCATTTGGGGAGCGCGCTACCTTGATAGTGCTTTGTGATGGTTACATCCTGCTAACTGCGTTTCGGTGTGAAGGCAGATCAGGAACTTGCATATGAGTATGAGACATATGAGATACATGAGACCTATGTGAATTTACACAAGACTAAAAAAAGGGTTTTTGCGTTGACTTGTGTAAGTTTCAGCAATGGAAATAGGGACGCTTTTCCCAAGATTTTTGGATATAATTATTTGCATGCTGGTGAAAAGTTCCAGAAGCCATTTTCTAGCGGCTGGATCACCTGATTTTCAGATGTTGTTACGCCAGCGATTCTTTTATAGCCTTCTTCTCCCGAAAACGGTTCTCGGAAGGGTTAACCTCAGATTTTAGACATATTCCAATATAAGGTTCATATTCCATTGCGTAGGTGCTTTTCCATCACCAAAAGCGGGTTGACTTTCTGTGTTATTTGGATGATATGTAAAAACTACAAAAAAGTATGATGTAGCCTGTACTACAGGTACGTGTTCCATAGCAGGGCAAAATCATTCTCTCAGAGAGAGCCCACCGCGGATTGGCGATTTTCGCGTTGAGAGTTTCATGTCCTAGATGCTCAGGTATCCTCACGATGTTTTCCTTCACTGTTTGTAGTAATACCACTGCTACTATATTTTCACAAATTAACTTTGAAATAAATTAAAGTCAGCACATGCTCGTAATCAAACCTGGGTTTTTCGCTTCCAAGTTTATATTTTTACCCCATGTTTTAATAAAATACCTTCTTGTTTAAAATATTAATAGGTTTTTCAAATAGATTTCAGATTATACTAAAAAAACCTCGTGTAAGATTTGATAATATCTGAAATCTCTATAAATATGTATTTATTTTAAACAAAACAAATCTCACTATGTGGCACCCTTAGGGTGCGGAACCCTAAAAACAAAAATACATGTAAATTTTAAAACATTTTGTTCTTTTTGGCCCTTTAAAGGTCGGTTTGGCATCCTTTGGGTACGGAACCCTAAAAATTAAAAGTATATGTACAAAAAACAGTAAGAATTTGTTCATTTTATTACAAGTTTTAGTTTTTTCTAGCCCATTAAAGGTAGGACAGAGTAAAAGGGTCCCGTTTAGCACCCGCAGGGTTCAGAACCCTAAAATAAAAAATACATGCAAGTAAGAATCTGTAAATTTTAAAACAATTTTAGTTCTTTTTAGCCCTTTAAAGGTCGGACAGAGTAATCGGTTCCAGTTTGGTACCCTTCGGGTACGGAACCCTAAAATTAAAAGTACATGTACAAAAAACAGTAAGAATTTGTGCATAAGTTTTTGTTTTTTTCTAGCCCTTTAAAGGTAGGACAGAGTTATAGGGTGCCGTTTGGCACCCTTAGGGTACGGAACCCTCAAATAAACAATACATGCATAAAAAACAGTAATTATCTGTAAATTTACTAATTTTTTTTTGTTTTTTTGTTAGTTTTCATACTATCACTGGCTGTTTTTATTAACATTATCTTCCCGATTTTATTTTTGTCATAGTTCAGAAAACAGCCAACTCATGTGGCTGGTTTTTACTTTATTAGTGATTTCTACAGAAAAGGTATTTTTGTATAAAACAGCCACATCTAAAACCTTAATTATTAGTATTAAACGCAACGATTCGCAGGACAGAGTGAATTAAAAAAATAAAATAAAAAATTACCTATAAGTTTAAACTATTAAATAACAAAAAAGTTCATAAATAACCGAAGTGTAACCTTCGATAGAAAAATGCTCATTTCTCGGTTTGTACTTTTTGGGAGATGGCTGCTTTCTGCAGAACTACGTCCAATTATAACGTCGTTTTTTGTAAGAAATATTCATAATCTTGAGAAGGTATGTTAAGAACTAGATACTGAATACAGTTCTGCAAAAAAAAAGTTTTGAAAAGTCCGACTTTGAACCTCATTATTTCTGAAACTGTTGATTTCCCAGGCATAGTTCCATGGGCAAAAATGTTCCTTATGATGAGGACAATACCTGGTTTTCCGCTTTGTTGGCGGTCTTTTAACACCCTGTAGGTACCTAGGTTCTAGTGCTAGGCAAATCTAGTACCTTCTTCTTCTTCAGCATTTATGTTTATGGCACGTATGTCTCTTCATGTTTCTTCCATTTTAACCGCTCTGCGGCTATTTGTGTTCCAGGGGCTTAAGTCTGTAACGTGTCTATGGCGTCCCAACTCCCAGTAGATGGACAAAACCGGGGTTTCCTCGTTCTCCCACAACCAGCGAACTAAAAAAAAAACTATGGCCTTTGCAACTACGTAATGAGATGATTTATACAGCGTCCAGTGGCACCTTCACTCACAGTGGCGCTACAGTGCCTGGGACATCGTACAACCAGCGATCTGATACTCTAGAATTAGAATATTCTTTGCTGTACTACAAAGACATTAAAAGGACCGACAGCATAAATAAATCGTAATTGAAGCCGTCAACCGGGAGCCCATTTTGGCACCATTGCGTTACAGGCCCTGGTTGAGCCTGCTGAAGGCTTTAATAAGGGCTAAATAGGGCCACAAATAATAAAAAAATCATGTCTTTTTTATACCCCCCCTTTTTGAAAAAGTTAAACAACAGAGTTTTCTATATTACTAATAGCAATTTTTAGAACCTACAACCTCCAATCTAGGAACAACAGCCTAGGCTACAATTTCGTTTATGCCAAAAACGGCCGTTTCTGCCAAAAGTTAAATTGTAGCCTAGATTCGTTGGTCTCGGCTCTGGGCTGATGGTTCTAAAAATTGCTATTAGTAATATTTTTTTATCGATTTTTTAACATTGGTGGCGCTAGTTAGTTCTTATTAAAGCCTGAACCCTTGATGTCGTCGTAAATTATGATCATGCTGTGTACACAACCTTTGGGCTACAAGCTGGTTCTCAACCATAATGTACAATTTTGTAAATTAATTGTTTGTAATCTGTTTTGTGTGCCAAATAAATAAATAAATGGACCGTCGTGCAGCTGGTCTGCCCACACTTCGCGTTCGTGTAGGTACGTGGCCTCCATGACAGGACTTTTGGTTCACGATGACCTGGGGAGTTACGCTTGACGCCATTGCGTTCATATTTAAAAAAGTATAAAAAATTATTTCTCTTTTACATCGCATAGTCATCTTTTGATTTTATATACTTCGTAATGTTTCCGTACAACAGTCCCGAGTATTGGTTTACCAGTAAAGTTGTGCTATGGGGAATTGGAATAGTTTCTGGGTTCCCTACGAATCAACCAGTTGAGCATAATAGTTGCGTCGTGGGTCCGAGTTGAGTCGTTTTGGTAACTCAGTTGAGCTGACGGGAAACAAAAGTGCCCACGGCACAACCAGTTGAGCATAGCAGTTGTGCCTAGGGTCAGAAAGGGTTTATTCAAAGGTCTTAGTTTCTGAATATTGAATTTTGTAAATTCCGCCATATTGAAAAAAATGCGTCAAGGTTAGAGGGGCTGATGATGCAACACACGGAAATAAAACGTAAGCGAAAAAAATTGGTAGAATTTTAGGGAAATAAATATAAAAATAAGTGTAAACAAATGTTCAAATCTACTTATCACTGGAAAATAAGAATACTTACCACGTGCACACTACACACAAAATCGTAACAAACACGCGCCGAGCTGAGCTGAGTGCATGGATGATGAAATACCTACTTACAGCAATACACTGCTAAATACCTACACTAAGTTAATACTTAAGGACACAAGACAACACGTAGATCCTTACACGCGTGCACTCTATTCACTTACGTTACGGGCGACTTTGCGACGAAAGTGTCGCAAAGTCGCCCGTAACGTATAAAGTTGTAAAAACAATAAAAATGGTCCCGCCCGTTAATTAAAAAAAGTTAACAACCCAGTATCATTGAATTGCGGAGATAGCAACGTTCAGGCTAAAGCCTGGCGTCCACTAGGCGGATCGGGCCGGGGCGCATCGCAAGGCAAAAATCCGCCTGCCTTTAAGAAACAGCGTCCACTAGCGGCGGATCGGGGCGGGGCGGGCCGCAGCGCAATAGTCCGTCGCTACTGGATGCTTGTAAATATTTGAACGAGCGAGCGAAGCGAGCGAAGTTCTCAGAGTCTACTGGAATAATCCGGCGTTTGTATGTATGTATGTTTGTATGTATGAATGTTCGTTCGACGATAACTTGAGTAAATTTGGTCGGATAGTTATGAAATTTGGTAGGCGGGTAGGTAAATAAAATTAAATTAATTTTTAAGTTCGAACATGAGCCAAATCGGTCGAGGGGTTGCCGAGATATCGGGTTGTTAAGTTTATATGGGGTCGCGAGTTCACAGTTCGGGGTGAACCACTAGTGGAAAAATTAAGGCAAAAAATACAGGCAGGCGGATTTTTATTTTGCGGCCCGCCCCGGCCCGATCCGCCGCTAATAGACGTCTAGCTTTACAATGCGTCACGTGGGCGGAGTGTGGTGACTGGTGAGACGATGTCTGTAGTTGTATGTCGAGGTTTTCGTCTTTTCACCAATTAAAAGGAATATTTTTTTTTTAACTAGAAATTTGAAATTAAAAGTGTGTCCACATGTCGATAGCTTATTATCCATGTTTGCAACTATATTTTATCGTCCAAAGTTTTCGTGCGTGGCAAGCCAAGCACGATTTTAATATGATATATTTGAGAGTTCTCAGATTTTTTTAAGCCCTAGCGATGTTTCTCAAGATGTCGACGGTAAAAACATCTTAAGGAATTCCATTAAAAAAAACAACGATTTCGTATAAAACATATTTCCCCATTTATTGAATCCCCAATTGATCACAATTTTAAGTTTAATTCTAGACTACTTACTTTGAGAATATTTACAAGTCGTATGTACAAATATACTTTACAATGTCCACTTATGTATTAAATAGGAAGATATATTGACAATCACATAGAGGGTGTCCTTATATTTAAAAAAAAAACTATTATAAAGGCACAACAATCAGTAATGTCAGAACTTAAAAACAAACAATGTCATATTAAATTTATAATTGTAAATTATAATGTCTATATTTTTTTAATAATCTAATCTTCAGATTTGTGCCTAAATAATAGACATTTATAACTATAAAAAAAAACTTTTTAAAAAGTATATAAACATACGCCTTAACCACAAAATTCTCATAGTGTATATAAAATCTTGTATTTCTGACACTAATTTAAGATATGATAAAAAGAGAAAGATATTGTTTGTATCGACACTTTCATAAGATTTTTGTGGTTCAAGGGATAGTATAGTATAATTTCCACATTTTTGCTCTAATCTCATAAACGAATACCTGATTTGTTATTGAATTTGATAAATCATCGAATCAACAATAATTAACCTATAATTTCAAAATAAAGTCAACGTGAAAGTAAGAAATAAGTCTTATTATTTACGTGTTTGACGAAAAATCTCTTTCACAACTTCAGTAACTGTGTGTATTTGTCAAGAATATGTTCACTGGAATATATGATTTAATCCCCTTTCTACTTATTCGGGATGAAATAGGTTTAATTAGATTTTCTGAAGTTATACTATTGAATAATCATAAGTATTACTAAAAAAAAATCTTTCAGATTTTTCATAACGAAGAAACTTTTTTAAGACTTCAGATAGGTACCTCTTCTTACTAAACAATTTGTTGGTTACTTGTTCAAACATTTAATTCTCAAACTAAGGCCTTTGCATCTACGTAATGAGATGATTTATACAGCGTCCAGTGGCACCTCCACTCACACTGGATTGGTGAAGAGACCACTCGGGGCTACAGTGCCTGGGACATTGTTTTTAGATGGAGTAGGCTGGCCCAGCACCTATACCATCCTGACAACTTAGTCGGCCTAGGCCACAGGAAAGGCAAGTCAATACGTGTGGAGCAAACTAAGCCGCGGGTTCAAATCATCTCATAACGTAGATGCAAAGGCCTTAGTTTTTTTTTCACCAATGAAGTCAGTTTTTTTATTTAGTTTTTTGTTCGTCAGTTAGGTAATCTGTCTATAGACATTTCCAGTGTCTTGTCTACTTGTTAGAACAAACTAATGTTTGTCTATTGTTAAATGTCAATCTGATATAACAACTACGTTAGCTAAGGAATAAGGGATTTTCTGACAGTTCATAAGTTGTAGTTCCAAATTTGTAACTATATGTCGCTGACGAGACATGTTATTTTTGTATGCCAGTTCGCGCTCGTTGGCCTTCGTATATACGTCCAAACACATTTAGGTATTAGTGGTGGAGCCAAATGAAGTTTTTCCGGATTTACAATTCACTCATACAAGAACATTAACAAAGTCGTGCACTTTTTCATGCACTGTAAAATGGAATGACAGCTACGACGATGAAAGATGAAGTCACAGAGCCATGAAGTGAAGAAATATTTTCGCTTGTCTCTTGTTCTCGCTTGTTCGCTCGCATTGTCACAGCTTTTAGAACTATTTTTTATTATTTTTAGCTGTCAGAAAATCCCTTATTCCTTAGCTAACGTAGTTGTTTCATCGTCGAGGGCCAAAATTCAACATCTAAATTATAGTGTTAGTTTTCCGGGAAATCAAGAATATTTCATCAGGTTATGGGCCCAGCCACACTCTACTGATCACTACAGTGCGTTTCACGAAAGAATTCCCTTGGGTTGAACAAAAATGGTCCCTATTACATTGCAATAAGAGTTTCGAGTTTCAAACTCTTTCGTGAAACTCACTATGCTCTACCTACATTTTAGTTTCTTCTTCATGAGCTCTCGTCAGACTCTTGAGGGGAGGGGGTGTCGACAGGGGCGGACTGGGCCAGCGCAGGGAGGGCGGGGGGGTCCTTGTCCAGGGGGCGGAAGGCCCACCCGCCGGCGCCGTCGAACTCTAGCACGTGCGTGTGGTACTTCCTGTGGGAGAGAGAGAGAAAGAGGTTAGAGAGAGATACGTAGGAGAATAGACAAAGGTCCGGTTTCTCGTACCCACAATTTGACGATTGATTTGACGAATCTGTTAACAGGCACAGCCTTGTCATAGGCTGTCGAATAATTATTATAATTTATTTTCAAAAACGTTATTTACAATTATACAAATCTAAAATAAAATTTACAACAAGCTTCATCAAACAAAGAAAAACACACACACACAGAACAAAGAATATAAAAACATATTAAAAAAGGGAATGTCAAAAAAATACCATAACCTGTGCTATAACTAACTATAAAAAAACCACCCCAGCCCATTTTTCCGTTTTCAAAGATAATGGTACCCTTCGTAAAGGAACCCTTCGTGCGCGAGTCCGACTCGCACTTGGCACTTGGATCAATCAAAATAAAATAAAATAAACTATTAAAAAATTGGCACGGTAAGTAAATAAAAAAAATCCCCACAAGCCAAATCGCACCCAACAACCCTAGTAATAAAGATCAAACTGCAATACTAACCAGACGCTCGGCCGGTGAGTGATGGATAGATTTCTTAGGCCCGGTTTCTGAATTGAGAAATTCGCTAAGCAAATGGGTAAGTATCGTCCTGTCTCTGCAGATTTCTCACAAAAGAGCGTTACAGAATGATAGTTAAGTATTTGCTTAGCAAAATTCTCAATTCAGAAATCGGGCCTTATTTCATGATCAATCAGATTCTAATGCAAAATTGTCAAGGTAAAAACTCAAAAATTTCGCCACAAGCCAAATTGCACCCAACAACCCTAGTAATAAAGATCAAACTGCAATACTAACCAGACGCTGGGCCGGTGAGTGATGGAGAGGAGCGTGATGCCCTCCTGTACGGCTGCCTCGTACATGACCACCTCGGTTTCCATGGAAACGGCGCTGGTACATTCGTCCAGCAGCGCGTATACCGGCCTGCAACAAAAGGTCACCCTTTAGTCAATTCTGGCCATACCTAAGTCACTGGATATTATTTTGGGAAGGGTCTTGATGACATTTTGCACCTTATACCTACGTGTTACAAAACATCATAACTCTTTAAAAAAAATGTTGATTTTTTATTTTATTTTTTATAGCATAACTTAAAAATCAATTATTTAAAAATCAACAGATTAAAGTCATAGAGCAAAAAATAAAATTTAGGTTGTGATCCCTATCACCGGGTGCTATTACCTTGTAAAAAGAATCAGGATCCTTTGTAACACTTTGTATATCGAGACTCTGAACTCGATCATTAGATACTCAAGCCCCATACACTGTCGTTGACGCATCCGTATGTAGCTTGAATTCTTATTTTTCATTATCATTCTCACCTGTCACCCGCTGCTTCTCATCGCTTCTGAGCCTGAGAATTCTCAATCTTGTCTTGGTCCAAAAGTTCGTAACTTTCCTATTAAAATGTAGGTCTTTAGTTTTTAAACTTAACTTTCGTGAGCACTGGATTTTTTAAAATTAAATCACGGTTTTACTCACTTGTATTTTGTCGATGTAGCCGTCTAGTTTCAGTTCTCATTCTGAGACCTTAATCATGGAGTCTTTAGAAATGTATGAAACTGCTAAGTTACCTGTGATAGAACATCCTAGCCATAGCCATTCATACTCAAGCTCCACAGACTTGTCTTTGACGCATCCGTATGTAACTTGAATTCAAGAATCTTTCTTTATTATTCTCACCTATGCCACCCTCTATTTCTTACGAGCCTGAGAATTCTCAATCTTGTCTTGATCCAAACGTTTGTAACTTTCCTATAAAAAAATATGTCTTTAGAAATAAACTGTATGAAACTGCTAAGTTACCTGTGATAGAACATCCTAGCCATGGCCATCCTCTGCTTCTCGCCACCACTGAGCGTAGACCGCCAGTCCCTCACGGCCCGTAGCCCGCCGTGCCTCGCCGCGCATGCGTCCAAATGGACCAGCTTGAGGATCCGGGCTGCTCGGCGTTCGGCCTCCAGATCGTCGGCGTCGGCCCGCGACGGGTAAGTCACTTGGTCGAGGAGCGAGCCCATTGACATGTATGGCCTGTGGGGTAGATTTGGGTAATGAGACTGATTTTGAAGCCGAAATTGCATGAAAATGATGAAAAAAAAACAAGGTTTCTATTTTAGACATAAAAGGCAGATGGTCCAGGCAGACCACCCCCTACAGTGTGCAAACGAATTCGATAGCGGAACTTTAGGTTGGCTGTCTACTGATCACTACAAACAACTTGTACTAGGTGGCAAAAAAAATGGGAGCGAAAAAAATATCAGCTGTTCCATACATTTGGTGCAGTACTGAATCGACCTTTTATGACACAAACAGCAGATATATTGTTCGCTCCATTTTTTTAGCCACCCAGTGCAACTTGTTTGTAGTGATCAGTAGACAGCCTACTTAAAGTTCCGCTATCGACTTACCCCCTTACTAATAAACGCGGAACAAAAGTTATAACGAGGTTTAACCATATATTTATCCTCGGTACGTTTATTAGTAAGGGGGTTAGAGTGCAGTGTAGTGTAGTGCTTGTCTAGACTCACCACTGTGGTATGTAATAGAACATGATGGGTCTCCCGGCGTAGTATGTAGGTAGATCGTCCATCTTTTGTGAGAGGGGGAGGTATTTAGATACTCAAGCTCCATGCCCTGTCATTGATGCATCCAAATGTAGCTCGAATTCCAGTGCTTGTCTAGGACTCACTAAAGATGGGCAGATGAATGACATCTCTTTTTGAGTCATCTGAATTTACAAATGTTTATTTTCGAAAACAAGATTAGTCAATAACTAACATTCATTTTCGAATAACTTTTACTAATATTACCTCTGCGAATGCAATGCATGCACGAATATAACGTTTTTGGAAACAATCAACAATCCGGACGGACCCGATTGCAACGTTTACAACGGTTCCAACAGTTGAGATGCAGTTGAGTGATTTTCGAGATGACGTAGTTTTGGAAATGGATTGTCTCTCTCATTTGGATTGAGTGATAATATTCGAAAACAGTCCTACTCTGAGTCTGACTCACCGCTGTGGTATGTAGAACATGATGGGTCGTCCGGCGCAGTGCGCGGGCGCGCCCTCCTCGTCGGCGCAGTGTGCGCAGGCGCAGGGTCGCGGCGTGTGCAGCTGGCCGCCGTACACCGGCCACAGACCGCTGATGATGCGGAAGAGGCTGCGGGGGAAGGTTGGACGGTTAGACGGTTAAATCTTAATTTTTAATTATCTTTACCTCATTTAACTTTTCAAACCTTTATTCATCCAGCTACTGTTCGCTGGTATGACGCTTCGAAACAAATTGTACTTACCTACAAACGAAAAAATAAAACACGTCTGGTTTATAACACAATATAAGAAGGAGCCCCAAGTCCTAAGATACAGGCTCTGCCTAGTTTAGGAATTTGGGAGTTCAAATAGATATAACATATCCTGTACACTAGACATTTAAGACTGCTCTCATATTTTTTTTTGTATTTTGGTGTAATTGAAGCAAATAAAGATTTTATTATTATTATAGTGGCGCTCATCAAGCAGCGAAATATTGCCTACTTAATGCCGTAAGATCAATCACAGTTAAAACTCAGACCTTAGATTAAACCTCGCATTTTGTATGAAAATTAATCGACAGATAGGGTTTAAACTAGCCTTTTTGGTTTAAACTGTGATTTATCTTACGGGCCTTAGAGCGATGCCACACGGGCGTTGGTGGCATCGCGAGGGCGATACGTATTAAGGGTAGACGATAGCAAGGTGGCGGGAAATTCAAAATTTTCACAGACTTTTACATTTTGTAGCTAAACTGAACTATTTTTGTTCATTATTATAAACAACAGAACAACAATAATTCAGCCGATTATGTGTTCTGGTCTACGAAGCAGTGGTACTGCCCAAAAAACTTATCGTAGACCAGAACACATAATCGGCTGAATTATTGTTGTTCTGTTGTTTACAATAATGAAAAGAATACGGTTTTAAGCTCGCGAACGAAAAATCGCTGAACAAAAATAGCTCAGTTTAGCTACAAAATGTAAAAAACTGTGAAAATTTTGAATTTCCCGCCACACTACTATCTTCCAGCCTTAAGGTCCAACGATAGCAGCGTGGCGGGAAAGACCATTATTTTTGTGACCCGGCTCTATGTCCAGTGTGACCCCACTGGCCACCACGTCACACGCTGGGGTCAAACACTAACCTGGACTTGCCGCAACCGTTGGGCCCCACGATGAGCAGATGTGTCCCCGGCTCTATATCCAGTGTGACCCCACTGGCCACCACGTCACACGCTGGGGTCAAACACTAACCTGGACTTGCCGCAACCGTTGGGCCCCACGATGAGCAGATGTGTCCCCGGCTCGATATCCAGTGTGACCCCACTGGCCACCACGTCACACGCCGGGGTCAAACACTAACCTGGACTTGCCGCAACCGTTGGGCCCCACGATGAGCAGATGTGTCCCCGGCTCGATATCCAGTGTGACCCCACTGGCCACCACGTCACACGCTGGGGTCAAACACTAACCTGGACTTGCCGCAACCGTTGGGCCCCACGATGAGCAGATGTGTCCCCGGCTCGATATCCAGTGTGACCCCACTGGCCACCACGTCACACGCTGGGGTCAAACACTAACCTGGACTTGCCGCAACCGTTGGGCCCCACGATGAGCAGATGTGTCCCCGGCTCGATATCCAGTGTGACCCCACTGGCCACCACGTCACACGCTGGGGTCAAACACTAACCTGGACTTGCCGCAACCGTTGGGCCCCACGATGAGCAGATGTGTCCCCGGCTCGATATCCAGTG
This sequence comes from Zelleria hepariella, assembly GCA_949319315.1. Taxonomy (NCBI): domain Eukaryota; kingdom Metazoa; phylum Arthropoda; class Insecta; order Lepidoptera; family Yponomeutidae; genus Zelleria; species Zelleria hepariella. Next base: position 32,477,494 of record OX439380.1, on the reverse strand, counting down.
TGACCCCACTGGCCACCACGTCACACGCTGGGGTCAAACACTAACCTGGACTTGCCGCAACCGTTGGGCCCCACGATGAGCAGATGTGTCCCCGGCTCGATATCCAGTGTGACCCCACTGGCCACCACGTCACACGCTGGGGTCAAACACTAACCTGGACTTGCCGCAACCGTTGGGCCCCACGATGAGCAGATGTGTCCCCGGCTCGATATCCAGTGTGACCCCACTGGCCACCACGTCACACGCTGGGGTCAAACACTAACCTGGACTTGCCGCAACCGTTGGGCCCCACGATGAGCAGATGTGTCCCCGGCTCGATATCCAGTGTGACCCCACTGGCCACCACGTCACACGCTGGGGTCACCACGGGTACACCGCGCAGTCGGATGGACAGGTCATCGGTGTAAAGGATTTTACCTGCGGAAAGAAATGGAAATTAGTATTTTGTTACGGTTATTCTTTCGCTAAATCCTAGTGTCAGAGCAGCGTGAAGAGGGTGGGGTGAAAAGACATGGCTAGGTTATTGAACGAGCGAGCGAAGTTCTCCGAGTCTACTTGAACAAGCCGGCGTTTGAATGTATGTATGTTCGTTCGACGATAACTTGAGTAAATTTAGTCGGATCGTCATAAAATTTGGTAGGTGGGTAAGAAGGCAAAGAGAATTTTTAAGTTCGAACATGAGCCAAATCGGTAGAGGGGTTCCTTTACGCGGTGTATACATATTACGCAGTACAGCTAACTACAGGGTGCACTCTAAGTCGATAGCGGAACTTTAAGTAGGCTGTCTACTGATCAATACAAACAACTTGTACTAGGTGGCGACAAAAATGGAGCGAAAAAAATATCAGCTGTTTCATACATCTGGCGCAGTACTGAGTCGACCTTTTGTATGGAACAGCAAATATTTTTTTTACTCCATTTTCTTCGCCCCCTAGTACAAGTTGTTTGTATTGATCAGTAGATAGCCTACTTAAAGTTTCGCTATCGACTTAGGCCCGGTTTCTGAGTTGAGAATTTTACTAAGCACATGCTTACGTATCGCTCTGTCACACTCTTTTGTGAGAAATATGAAGAGACAGCACGATACCTAAGCATTTGGTTAGTGAAATTCTCAATTCAGAAACCGGGCCTTAGAGTGCACCCTGTAGAGAGAGGGATAGAACGTACCCTCAGGCGCGGGCTGGCCGTGGCGGAAGGTGACGCGGAATGCGCCCGCGCCGCCCTGTGTGGTGACGTGTACCGCGCGCACGCACTTGCCGGACGCGACCTCGCCGAACACCACCAACATGTCAGAGACGCGCTCCGAGTAGCCGGCCAGGGTTACAATTTCCTGTGGTGAGTGAAATTTTTCTTTAAAAAAGTGACAACTTATACAGGGTGTCCCGTAATTCAACGTCAAGCGGGAACCGGCTGAAAGGGCAGGTCATTACGGTACTGGGAAAAATTATTTCAAAAATCCTGGTTGCTCAAAGAAGTGTGTCAAGTGTTGTACTATGGGAGGTTAGCAATATATTTTGCTAACTGATTGGCTGGACAAGGTTGGGTTTTATTCAATATGGCGGACCTTGAGGCCACAGTTCGTCTGTGTAAGAATATACCCTGTAAGTAGACATAAAAGTAAACATAAAGGAAATGGCGATGGATCGTACACGCATTGCGGAGACCAGACAGTCACCTGTCCAAACAAGGACTGACATGGCAAGCTAATGGTAAGAGACAGCCAGGCCGCTCCCGCACTACCTGGAGGCGCTCAGTCAACAAAGAGGCTTCATCGACTGAACTCGGCTGGAAGGAGCTAGAGCCTGCCGCGAAAGACCGCGAAAAATGGAGATTCCTTCTTCAAGCACTTTGTCCCTGATAAGGAATAAAAGGATATCATCATCAAGTATACATAAAATGCCAGAATCTCACCTTGTAACTGGACATGAGTCGCTCGATCGCGTCTGCAGCGCTGTTCAGAAGGTTCCGCGACGTCGTCATGTACTCCGTGCGGGCGCTGATGCCTTCGCCTGTCGTTCCTGGAGTACAAGAGACGAATTAGGACACCTAAGTGTTTCAACTGAATGTATCTTGGAGTTTGTTACACTTTATTGCACAAAAACTAAATAGATATACTTAAATATTCACTTTTAATGATTCGCGATATTTAAACATTATTGTATTCGAAACGGGTCGAATCGCGATTGGTTTTTAGGCAAATTAATTACCTTATTTATCCAGTCAGTCTACCCGCGACCACGGCAGCTGTAACGCGGCCGAAACGTCGGGATAAATAAGGTAATTAATTTGCCTAAAAACCAATCGCCATTCGACCCGTTACGAATATACTTAAATAACAGAGATGTGAGACATTATATACAAGGGCGGACTTATTTCTATAGATTTTTTTTCCAGCCAGCCCAGATTATGTTGAGAGTTAAATTGAGAGCTGGACACGGCAAATAAAGCACCGGCAAATATATCACAAAAATGGAGTACCAAGCGGTCAAAAGTGACACCCGACTCTGGGGTGATTATTTACAAGTAGTATTTTGGTTTGAAACGGATCGAACTACGGCCGCTGCAACGCAGCCGAAACGTCAGGATAATAAATGTTAACTACTAAACTAACCGCGATTCGACCCGTTTCGAACCAAAATTACGGCAGATAGTTACCTGAGGAGGTCCCGGTGAGGATGGGCAGGGCTAGCATGACCATCCCGGTGCCTGACCACACATACTTCATGCAGAACTGCTCCAGCATCACGTACCACAGCTTCTTGTTGAACACTGTGGACATCTGCCGGACCAGCTGCTGGTACGCTGTCTGCAGCTCGGACAGCTCCACCTGGGAAGATAAGATAAGATATAAGTTAACGTCAGTAAGTCTTACAAGATACAGAATCGAACGAGAAGAAAAAAAGGTTACTCAAAAATCACACATCTTCTTTGCAGCCTGTATAATTTCCAAAATCTGTAATAGCCAGTCGTAAGGTCCTCAAAATCCAAGGATTATCTTCTTCGACAGTTTTCCTGTAGCGTCAGGTTAAGAACAATGTCCCAGGCACTGCAGCGTCGAGTGGTCTCTTCATCCATCTAGTGTGAGTGAAGGTGCCACTAAACGCTGTATAAATCATCTCATTAAGTAGATCCAAAGGCTTTAGTTTGACGGTTAAGAGGCCAGACACATACAAGAGACATGGGACGAAGAGCTACGTAGACGCCTCGTCACTGTCACGTCACTGTCATACAAAATGTATAGAAGCGACGCGACGCAAGAAACACAAAATAGACGGGGCGCGGACAAATCAAAAACTTCAGGTCTGTATTTATGAAAAGTTGCGAAAAGTTGTTTGGAAACAGCGCGAAAAAATGTAGCTCCAAATCTGCAGCTTCTCAAACTGCAGCTCCAAAATTGTGGTTGCGATTATGCGGGTCCAATATCCATCCGAAACTGTTGCTTCATAAATGTATACCACTGAAACTTAAGACACAAAGCAACAAACCTTGTGTCCCCTATAGAAGGCCACCTCATCAGCGTGCGCGATCAACCTCGAAATAACTGCATCCCCGAAAATGTTGCTTTGAAACTGCAGTCCCAAAACCGAAGCTCCCAAACTGTTGTTACAGAACCAGCCTCAAAACTGTAGTTATGAAATGAGCTGCCTAAAAGTTGTTTGGAAACAGCGCGAAAAAAAGGTAGCTCCAAATCTGCAGCTCCTCAATTTTGCTACCAAACGGCCGTTCAAAAATTGTGGTTGTGATTATGCGGGTCCAATATCCATCCGAAACTGTTAACTAAAGAGACAAACCTTGTGACCCCCATAGAAGGCCACTTCTTCAGCGTGCGCGATGAGCCTCGAGTGCACGTGCCTCAGGTTAGCCTTCATCCGCGCCTCCTCGCCGGCTAGAGCTCCGAACTTGGGGCTGAGCACCCGAAGAAGCTGGGCTGTCAGGCAGATCACTACCGTGGCTATGCCCGGGCCTGGAGAACGAGAAAAGGTGTTCGAATAAGTATAAACCTAAAAAGGTTATACAGGGCGTCCCACGGCTATGCCACATGGAGGGAAAGTACCTTAAATATTGTAGATGGAACATTTTACTGAAAGAAGACATTATTTGAATTTAAAAACCAATTTAAACTGCATTCATAGATATTTAAATAATCACATGGTTGAACCGGGAATCGAACCCATTACATGAGAAAAACCCCTGTAGCTTTATCATGCCGATCGAAAGGCTTCATCATAAGGTTTCTTTTTTGCTAAATAAATGTCAGAAATAAAAGGCAGACCATTAAATTTAACATTTTTAATACAAAATTAATCATTTTATCAAATGCTCAAAATGAGTTCCTTCCTGTTGAATACAAAGTGGCACTCTTTTGATTATTTCGCTCCCTGTCGATTTTTTTATCTTTTTGATCTTGCCCTCATTGGCACGCTAAGTCCTCTAGCCATATTTCTTGCCAGACTCACCCATGAAGATGTTGCCCTTCATTTTGTTGGAGTATGTAGCGAGGGTCAGCACAATCAGAAGCAAGTCGAAGCACGGTTTCGTCAGCGAGCTGTATAGATGCGCTACCGACTGAGCAAACACGGAGACATCCTCGGTTAGTCTGAAAAAAGATAATGGTTATTTCTTATGCGAGGCTGCAAATTTGCCATTATTTCTGCTCGGCGTCTGGACTTATCAAAGGAGATAAGAATACAGGAAAAGACAAAAATTCAAGCTTTATACCGGTGCGTCAAATTAAGTCTAGGGAGCTTTAACATCTCAAGATCGAACTTTTAGTCAAGTTACGAAATTATTTGTGCTCGGCGGCATCCGGTATTTAGTATGCATAAAAAAAAGGCTACCTGTGATCGGCGTTTTCGATCCTAGCGTCGAGGTTGGCGACGCGGTAGTAAGTCTGGTTCTTGAAGTACAACTGGTACGCGTGGTTTACGAGACGAGTTCTGAAAAAAACGGAAAACATGCGAAGGTTTGAATAAAAATAAAACATACATCGTTATTTGTAATGCAAGAATGGAAAACTATTGTTTACATTGAGTGCTAGTATTAATATTGCATCCGTGCGTTATACAAACTTGTCATCTCACAGAGCGAGGAAATGGTTTTGCTAGATCTACCAAAAACCATAGACAAGTAGGTAAATAAAGGTTAGTGAAATGAGTTTCCTTCTTTGCATTGCAACGCAAGACAGATGAGTCAAATGAGTTCCTTTATTTCTTTCTATACACCATGGCGTCGTGTTCAAACGAAGGGCACGAAGAATACTTTTGCCTCGTGTTATGATACTAGTAACAGCATACTTTCCGAGCCTGGGAGGGAGTAGAAAAAAAAATTGAGGAAAAACCGATCTCCAGGTATGAGCATCGAGCCTTGTATGATAAGGAAGACTTTCCTAAACGCCACATAATCGGTACACAGACTTATTATTGAAAGAAATAGTTTCATTTATTCCCCGTCCGTTCGCGGCAATAAAACAGTATTCTTTTCATTATTGTAAACAACAGAACAACAATAATTCAGCCGATTATGTGTTCTGGTCTACGACAAGTTTTTTGGGCAATACCACTGCTTCGTAGACCAGAACACATAATCGGCTGAATTATTGTTGTCCTGTTGATTACAATAATGAAAAGAATACGGTTTTATTCTCGCGAACGAAAAATCGCTGAACAAAAATAGTTCAGTTTAGCTACAAAATGTAATAATCTGTGAAAATTTTGAATTTCCCGCCACCTTGCTATCGTCCACTCTTAAGGCGCGGGGCATAGTGAATTGGCCCGCGCGCAAAGAAAAATGCACATAATCGACTTCAAGTGAACATTTTCGATTTGTTTAGTGTATTTGATACAGGAAACGATTATGTGCATTTTTCTTTGCGAGCGGGCTATTTACTATGCACAGCGCGTTGACTCACCTAAACGCCAAAGCCAGCCGGCTCTCCAGATATCGGATCATGGAGTTGATGAAGGTGGCAGGGATGGCGATGCCGAACCACTGCATCAGCAGCGCAGAGAACTTGTTGAGATCTTTCTGGACTATGTGCCTCACTGTAATGAAAGAAAGGGAAAGATTAGGAGAGAAGCCTGCGACTTATCATCATTCTTTTTGTTCACGGGTTTAAGTCTATAGAGCTAGACTATTGCGGTGCAGCCCGCCCCGCCCCGATCCCCAGCTAGCGGGAGCTGCCTCATGTACTCGTAAATACAGGCAGGCGGATTTTTGCGTAGGAATCTTGCGATGCGGCCCGGCCCGATCCGCCGCCAATGGACGTCTAGCTTAACGCCGTAGTTGATTTTTATTTTTTTATTTCTTGTAATATGAAATCAAAAGTGTTTCTACATGTTAATAGCTTTATTATCTATGTTTGCCACTATATTTTACAAATTCACAAAGCATTTAATGGATGGCGCCATCAGGCTTCACCGCGTGGCGATAGAAGAACCGGAATACGGCTGTCAAAATTAATCTGTGTTAAGAGACAGATCCTGTAGGCACCATCTATGAAATTATTTGTGAATTTGAGCTGAAAACGGCACATTATACTCCGTGCAATTTAAGTGGTTTTAAATCCGAAGGTATTTTGTTGCACTGGTGATTCTGAGCCAAATTACAAAATTTCATTCCAAAACGCGCGAAAAAAAAATTCACTTCTCCATACAAATGGTGTCGATTGGCGATAGCCGTTTGTTGAAGTGTTATTTTTTTTCGCTCGTTTTGAAGTAAAATTTTGGTATTTGGCTGAGAACCACGAGTGCAACTAAATACCTTCGGCTTTAAAACCACTAAAATTCCACGGTGTATGATAAACAAAAACTGATGGGATGTATAGAAGCAAAGAGAACAACCGAGTCGATTTCATTCACGTGAATTTACAAAACTATCGGTACAATAAAGAGATCTAGCGACTATTTCACATCATTTAGACTCCTTCGAGTAAAATGCTCAAACCACGATACCGGTTTGGAAATAATTTCAATAGCCTTCAAACATGAACACGCAAAGATATTCAGCATAATTTGATTTGTCTCTGTCACAGATGTTTTACGATTGACCAACCGATTGCGAGATTTCACACTCGAAGAATTCTTTGTACACACGACAGCACGTCAGAGTGTACACTTTTGTCGTAAAGTCGCCCGTAAGGTAACCGAGGAGACTGCGAGCGTATAAGCGTCTACGTGCTGTCTTGTGTACCTGGGAGTCCTCATATGTGCCAACGCTTTCCAAGAAACGCAAAGGTCTATGATTTGTCGACGTATGTACGGCACAAGTGTTTTTTTATGAAAGAGTAATTAACGTGCTATTCAAATGTAAGGTTCAACTAAAGTAGCAGGTCGGAAAATGCACCATTTTCACGGATCTTGAAATTAGCTGAGATATTTTTGTTCAGCGATTTTTGTTTCACGGCAATAAAATTGTATTCTTTTCATTATTTTAAACAATAATTCAGCAAATTATGTGTTCTGTTCTCTTCATACCACCGATTTGTCGACCACAAATCAAAATCAGCTTAATTATTCTAGTTCTGTTGTTAACAATATTTCACAATTTATTAGACAGGCTGGAAGAAATAAATTCTGTTAAAATAAATCCGCCCTTGTACGTAATTTCTCACCTAAAACGATATGCGCACACGCATCCATCTAGAATTCGCGGTAAACAGGTTCTAAAGACCTTGACATAAAGATGACTTGTTTAGATAGACAAATTACTTGTTCGTTGTGGTTTTTCGTGTCTCTATCACACGTGTTCTGTACACGTTTTTTTATGTAGACTGTATGATTGTGTCCCACACGTTTGACTGCTTAATTTTGCCTGATTTCAATAAACTAAAAGGCTAAAGCCTGGTTTCTGAATTGAGAATTTTACTAAGTCAATACTTAAGTATCGTTCTTTCTCGTTCTTTGGTGAGAAATCTGCAGAGACAGAAGGATACTTAACACAATATTTTCTTAGGTTTGCACGAGCACTATACATAATTTAAACACAGATTTTAACGGATTTAACACTCGTTTTATTAACTTTTTACATTTTCTCCGTAGTCAGGAACGTTATTAAAAATACTTTTTTACTTTTTAATTTGTATCTGTAACGGGGGTAGAGATGGGTAGTGGGTTATAACCCAAACGACCCAGTTGGGTTAAAACCGGGTTATAACCCAAATCACCCAGTTATAACCCATTATCGTCTTTTTTGGTGGGCGATAACTAAATACACTCTGTTACAAGAGGTAAAACGTATAACGCTATCAAAAATCCAGTTCGGCGTGCATGGCCCGCCTATTCTGTGGTTTGGAATTATACAGGGTGGCCCAAACATAGACGTCGAGCGAGAAAATCTAGATACCTGACAGCAAGGGCTACCCGAATCACCCCAGTGTATGTTCAGCCATTTTTTAGGGTTCCGTACCTTAAAAGGGTAAAACGGAACCATTATAGGATCACTCGTGCGTCTGTCTGTCCGTCTGTCACAGCCAATTTGCTCCTAATCTACTGGACCGATTGAGTTGAAATTTGGTACACATGTGTAAGTCGGTGACCCAAACAAGGACGTGTAACGTAAATTAATAAATTTTAAACAAGGGGACCACTTGGGGGGTAAATTGGAAACTCACTAAAAAGTTTTTTTTAAATATATCGTGTGACATCAAATGAAAGGGCTCGTTTTAAGGATCTCAAATATATATTTTGTTATAATAGTAAAATGAACAGTTTTGAAGTTATTTAATACGCGAAAATTTAAAATTACTTCCCTTATCTACTAAAATTTTGAAAAAAAAAACATGAAATAGACATTTTTCCATAGATTACAGAAAAAACCTATAAGAAGTTCATGATGTACAAAATTACTAAGGAAAATATTAATTTTGTTCTAGTAGCATTAGTTCCTCAACTCAGTCAACAGATATCGCTCCACAGTCCTACATCGCGGATCGCGGTATGGTTCGGACTTTCGATTAATGTATCTTTAGACTTTGTATGAAGTCCTACGTTCTTTCGTTCGATCTTCCTCATTATACGGAAACCTCTCAACATAAACTCTTACTTGTCCGGTTTTTTTGTTAGGTTTTGTTGTTTAAACTGACAGGATTTTTGTACCATTCTGAGGACTAATGCTTTGCGGAAGTTTTTGAAGTCAATAAAAAGTCCTTCCGACCTCAACTTTTTTTCCCCATACAACTTCAGTGATGTTTTCTCGAAAATAACATTAATTGGAGCAGCCCTTGATGTCAGCTGTATAGATTTTCTAGCTTGACGTTTACGTTTGGGCCACCTTGTTTGTATAAAATTTATAAACGCGCGCTCAAATTTGAAACGATCTCATAGAAGCGCGTGGACATGCGGGCACGCGTAGTTTAAAAAAACTTCTGACTTACAAATAAAAGTATGCCAATGAGTTCTCATCAACATTATATTTTAAAAGTACGTCTTGGTAATTTTGTGTGAAACGTATGTTTACTTAGTTATTTGAGCATATGTGATTTTTTTGTATGGGAGCGAAAACATTTTATAACATTACTCTTTGCTTCAACTTGCTTCACTTTCTGGAGCGCAGAGCACTTGAAATTTTCACTTTTTTAAAACTTTTTTTACGATTTTTTTACGATATTCTCGTAATGGACATTTTTCATGTAAGTAAGACGAACGACGCGGGCCGAAAAATCACAGATTTTTCCCTTATATTTCAGGAATACTTTAGACAGAATAAACACACACTCGTAATTTCACAAATGTTTCCCGTAAACAATATGGTAATTACAATTTCTCAGGAGAATTGACAAATGCGCGCGCAGCGCTCGAAAATTTGTCGATTTCAGACCAAATTGATCAAATAAGTTTGTATAACATAAAATCATTCAGTTTCCACAATTATTTATGTTTGCATTGCTAGACCCAATAATGGGAAAGCTGACTGAGGTCCCTAATGATTAGCCGGACAAGTAGCCCCGTAAGAGTGACATATTGCTTTTTAGTAAACACACTTTTTATTTTTAACAAAGATATTTGAAGGTTTTGCATTCGTTGGTTTTTATGTTCGGTCTGAACCACCATAATATTTAAATCTGAAGTCATTAGTGAGAGCAGATGAGCTCGCAAAGTGCGCCCCGAAAATTCACTCTTTCGTAAGCAAATAAATGAAGGTTGGTAACTATTACAATTATAATAAAGCCTAACAAAAGATTTTCGGGTGCTCATACTGTCAGTAACGTATGGGCACCCTCCATTTAAATGGATGGACTTTAAGGGAGCCGCTCGTCTTGCTTTGCTCCACGCCCGGCGGCGCACAGTAAAACGATCTCATAGAATCGCGCGGACACGCGAAGTTTAAAAAAACTTCTGAATTACAAATAAGAGTATGCCAATGAGTTCTAATGAACATTATATTTTAAAAGTATGTCTTGGTAATTTTGTGTGAAACTTATGTTTACTAAGTTATTTGAGCTTATGTGATTTTTTTGTATAGGAGCGTAGACATTTTATAACTACTCTTTGCTTCACTTTCTGGGTTTAAAAATGGATATAGTATATTATTTACTACACATCACCCAAATATACTACACACCGCAACGGACCGCATTTGGGAGTAATAACATATTTTGTGTTTTAATGTTACTTTTTTACATTTAAAACATTTTTGTAAACTTTTAAGTAACTTATTTCCCACCATAAATTGTATGATTATGAAGATGACCTGCTTATGTGCTACGATTTTCATCAGATAGAAAAGCTGGTTGAAACTTAAATACGAATAATGTCAGGTTATAAAAAAAACTTCTGAATTCCAAACAAAAGTATGCCAATGAGTTCTAATCACCATTCTATTTGAAAAGTGTCTCTTGGTAATTTTGCGTCAAACTTGTATATACGAAGTTATTTGAGGTTACGTGATTTTTTGTATGGGTGCGAAAACATTTGATGACATTACTCTTATTCTTCACTTAGCTTCACTTTCTAGTTTTGAAAAACGGAGTAGGTATATTATTTACCACATTTCATCTAAACATACTACATGCCGCAAGTACCGCATTTGAAAATAATTCAATATGTTATGTTATATTGTTGTTTTTTTGGGTGTTGAATCTCTTAAAACTGTAGTTTAATAAGTATAGTGCTCGTGAAAACTTAAAAAAACATCAGAACTACATTATTGAACAACTTTTGGTGAAAAATTAGTCAAGTAAAGTAAAAAAATAACAGTTTTTAAGGTAAAAACCACAATAAAACATAAACTATTTAATTATTTTTGAATACGTTAATTTGCGGCATGTAGTATGTTTAGATGAAATGTGGTAAATAATATACCAACTCCGTTTATCAAAACCAGAAAGTGAAGCTAAGCGAAGAATAAGAGTAATGTCATAAAATGTTTTCGCACCCATACAAAAAAGCACGTAACCTCTAATAACTTCGTAAATATAAGTTTGACGCAAAATTACCAAGAGATACTTTTCAAATAGAATGTTGATTAGGACTCATTGGCATACTTTTATTTGCAATTGAGACAGTTTGGATATTTTATTGTTGTTGTTTTATTTTTTAAATATCGTAGAACTTCCCGGAATACCTTCACAGTATTAGTTCTATTAATAAAGAACTAAACGGAAAAGAAAACCGAATAGTTTTATCAGTAGAACTGGACGGGTAGAACAGTCCAAACAGACTTTAGTTATCGCCCACCAAAATGGGTTTTAACCGGGCGATAATAGGTACCAAGTGGGTTATAACCCACCGATTGGGTTATAACCCGGGTCGTTACCCATCTCTGAACGGGGGTAGTCAATGTCAAATTATGTTCATAACCGAGGGTAGTTTCAATCAACAAATGACATACAAGACAGCTGTCACCTCAGTCTACCGCGACCACGAGCCCTGCAAAGGTCTCGAAACGTTGGGAAAATGTAAAAAGTTAATAAAACGAGTGTTAAATCCGTTAAAATCTGTGTTTAAATTAGATACTTAACACGTTGGCGCGAACAACCGTCATAGAACGTTACACAAATACATCACGAAAACGCACAACGTCGACACATGGTGGAATATGGAATATTAAAAAATGCACAACATTCGAATAGAATCAGATCACAACATCTACAAAAGTCGACGTTTTTGACGACGTTTATGGTCGTTTTGCTACTTTTGTAAGGGTAGGCAAGATGTGTGATGAAGTACAACATCTTCAGCCGTCCAGATACTTTGTATGGAAAAAAGGAGTCTGCGCTCGCACCAACGTGTTAAGTGCTTGCTTAGCGAATTTCTCAATTCAGAAATCGGCAGTTAGTTTCTTAGAATAGTTAAGCATAGGAGATTTCGTTTGACGCCCGGTTTTTAGCAAAATGACGCATCCAAAAAGATGTTTTTTTTTCAATGGCGGCGTTGGTGGATGTTGTACCCTCCTCCTAAGAGATAAGCGTTGAATATCATACCGATGGATCCTTCCAGCGAAGCGACGTAGATCGACAGGAAGGTCCTGGTGAAGAGGCAGAGCGTGTGCACCGACAGCAGCGCCACCTCGCGGCTCCGGAGCCCTGGGACCATGATCCTGACGAGCCCCACCAGCTGACGAAGGAACTCCCAGTTCAGTCCTGGGACGTTCGTGGACGTGTGCGGGCCTTCGTCAGCGTCTTCCTGCGTGTTTGGAGAGGTGGTAGTTTTAAACAATCTAGCCGATAAATAAAGCCCACTGCTGTACATAGGCCTATTCCTTTTCACGCCAACCCCCTCGGTCTAATGCCAATCTCATCCATTGTCCTCCCGCTGTTTTGACAATGTCAGCGACCCATCGAGCTTTCGGTCTACCCACCGACCGTCGACTCACTCTACAGGGTGCACTCTAAGTAAATAGCGGAACTTTAAGCAGGCAATCTACTGATCAATACAAACAACTTGTACTAGGTGGCGAAAAAAATGGAGTGAAAAAAATATCAGCTGTTCCATACAAAAGGTCGCCTCAGTACTGCGCCAAATGTATGAATCAACTGATATTTTTTTCGCTCCATTTTTGTCGCCACCTAGTACAAGTTGTTTGTATTGATCATTAGTCATCCTACTTAAAGATTCGCTATCGACTTAGAGTGCACCCTGTAGACTCAAGGCCACCATTTCTACGTTTTAAACAGTCGCGTTTAATTGTAAGTCTTCTCTCTCTACCTGTGGTGGTCTAGTGGTAGAACATTGGACTCTGAAGCGAGAGACCCAGGTTCGATTCCCGGTGCTGGCATGTACTTGTTATGACAGAGCTAGCACTGGTCAGCCCCGCACCTCCCCCCGTACCGCTCGCCGCCACCGGGTGTAGCTTGCACCTGGAAGAATCGCACCCGGCGTAGTGTGCCATTCTTTCGACTGGCCACCGGATGTAGTGTGCCATTCTTTCGACTGGCCACCGGATGACGTGTGCTAATCTTTCGACTCGCCACCGGTCGTAGTGTGCCATTCTTTAGACTCGTCACCGGGCGTAGTGTGCCATTCTTTCTGCTCCAAGCAGGAATTAGAGATGTTGGCAGCGTTTTTATCAGTGGCGCGTCATATTCCACTTGTTTTCACAGATAAAAAATGGAAAATAACTGTCAAAATTTCGTCTCTCATTCCAGTTTGGAGTAGTGTTCGTTGTGGGCCATGATTTCTATGTAGATCTAGGTTCTAGGCCTTAGAAACTATTTGGTGGCGCAAGAAGGGCGACTAAAAGGGAAGACGTTTTGTAGTCTTCATAGAAGAATACTTACAATATTCTGCTTGTTATCCGTATCAGCCTCGCCGCGACAGAGCTTGCACTGGTCGGCCCCGCACCTCCCCCCGCACCGCTCGCCGCCACCGTTCGCCACCGGGTGTAGTGTGCCATTCTTTGCCACCTGCAACCAACCAACCGACCGACGTACCGAGTGAGAGTGTGCACCTGGCCTTACAATACACCGTGCAATTTTAGTGGTTTTAAAGCCGAAGGTATTTAGTTGCACTCGTGATTCTGAGCCAAATTCCAAAATTCAACTTCAGACCGAGCGACAACAAAAACACTTCCCAATACGAACGGAGAAGTATGGAGAAGTGAATTTTTTTTTCGCGCGTTTTTGAATGAAATTTTGTAATTTGGCTCAGAATCACCGGTGCAACAAAATACCTTCGGCTTTAAAAGCACTAAAATTGCACGGAGTATTACTTAAAAAACCCCGATTTCCTGTACAATAACCACCGAAACAAAATGATTGACCCGGAAACCGGGATAGATAGACACATAGCTGAAATGTTTTGAGGAGCGAAGTTCTTTATTACCAACTACGGTTCCTCTTTAAAGCCTCTCTTTATGTCAAACTACAGTTCGCCACCGGGTGTAGTGTGCCATTTTGCCACCCGCAACCAACCGACTGTTGTACCGTGCACAGTGCTTTATAAATACTAGCGACCTGCCCTGGCTTCGCACGGGTGCGAAAAAGTATAATTTAAACCTTCTGTGAATCTAATTTTTTTCTCTTTGATAAATAAAACAAAAAAATGATTTTTTTCTCATTGATATGTAAAAAAAATACGTTTGTTAGTTCATTTGCTTATTAAATTTTTTTTTTCTATAAAATTTTGTGCGGACCGCGATGGTTATTTCATGGACCCCAGCGAAACTAATTGGTGGCCTCTAAAAACTAAGGCCTTTGCATCTACGTAATGAGATGATTTATACAGCGTCCAGTGGCACCTTCACTCACACTAGATAGGTGAAGAGACCACTCGGCGCTGCAGTGCCTGGGACATTGTTTTAGATGGAGTAGGCTTGCCCAGCACCTATACCATCCTGACAGCTTAGTCGACCAAGCCCACAGGAAAGACAGGTCAATACGTGTGGAGCCAACTGAGCCGCGGCAACTGGTGGCCTCTAAGTTAGATGATAAACAGACGGACGCGGAAAGAGACTACTTTCCGGAATCAACAGTAGTCTGCAAATTAGGTCAAACTGTTTAAATGAGCAACTGCGGAGGTAGCATGACTTTTATCGAGGCGGATTTATCCAACAAAATGGCGGTTTATCAGCATTTTTGACGTCTATAGTGGGTTATATATCGTCGAGAGCGATATATAACCCACTTTAGACGTCAAAAATGCTGATAAACCGCCATTTTGTTGGATAAATCCGCCTCGATAAAAGTCATGCTACGGGGGCTGGTCGAGGGATAGTTACCTACTTTAAAAAATGCAAACTTCGGTTAACTTAATTGTGGTCATGTTTTGATATCCTTCATGTTTTTAAATGCTTATCAAGTAAGCTCACTACAAAACAAGAATGATATCGCTCTCAAAACAAAAAGTTAATCTAATGACAGTCAATAAGAGGCGGGTTTATTGAAGTAATTTATCAAAATTTTCACTTTTGTTAAAGTATGTACCTACAACAGTGCATGCATAATGAACAAAATAAACGTGCTAACTGAAATTCAGATCAGCATTTAATTTTGTCTAACTTCGACCTCACGATCCCTTTCAATGTGATATTTAAAATATCCTGACTTCAGACGAAACGCGGGTAGCCGCTGCTCCATACAAAAAATTCAAAAAGGGAGACCTGTTTCCTCCCTGGATAATTATTTTAGAAAAAATATGTTTGTACCATTCAATTTATACCTCTGCCATGTCCCTATGTTTTCCATTTTTAATTATTTTAATAAAATTTGTTTATTTAAAAAAAGGAAAACAGGGACATGGCAAAGGTAAATAATTAAAATAATAAATATAAATGAGCTTTATCTATTAGCCCGACCGGTCTCAATCTAACTTTCACCATATTCTGGCTGGCTGGGGGAAAATTCTTTAGAAATAAGTCCGCCTTTGTAGATAATGTCCCACATTTTTGTTACTTAATTTTATCTTTTAGTTTGTTGTGCAATAAAGTGTATCATATAATTTAAATTTAAATAATTTAAATTTGTCGATAATAAATATTTTTTTTATAAATAAAAAAAATAAACTTTGAAATCCATTGTGGTCGTTTCAAAGGATATAGGTACCTAAGTTGGTTGAACGAATGGTGTGTATTTTAACGTACGTTTACCTTTTTGGTTGTTTATTTAGGTACTGTGTGAATAAATACTTTACTTATTTCCAGTGTGTGCGTCCAAAATATACATTTAAGTGCTTGCTTAATGCATTCCTCGTGATTTCCCAATTAAAATGTACAAGGTGAATCACCACGACACAACCAAAATATATGATGATGATCACAATAATGAATAGCTAAATTTTTTTTCACAACTTTTTGTGAGCATTCTTTAATTTATTAATTTGCAATCATTGATTACCTACTTCTGGTAGAGATAATAAAAACTTCTTGACCCCAGCAATAACACTAATTTTTCATGAGTATTTTTCTATTTTGGGGGAAGCCTTTAACATACATTGAGCCCCATGCAGTATTGCCAGATACACTGAATTACAGTAGTCTCACTGTAATTTCATGTCGTTTACTGTAACGAAGTTTTTTAAATGCATTGCACCCACGGCACTGTGATTTACTGTCAGCGATACATAGGGAGGGATACCCTTCTTTTCCGGATTCCTTTCCGGATAGGGATACCAGGGTATCTCAGCGTGTGGCTGATAGTAGGTAGGTACTTAAGGCTCCGTATAAGGCTAACTAGCGCCACCAATGTTGAAAAAACCATATCTTCCTTCAGAAGAAGTTTCTGAAAAAATCCTAAGATGAGCCCATGCGCGATGCTTTTCTAGATTTTTAAGTGTAGGTACCCAACTCAATTTCTAGTCTTAAGCTAAAAAAATATCGATAAACGGCCGTTTTTGGCGGTTATCGATATTTTTTTAGCTTAAAAGTAAATTTCGAAGAGGGTATCTACACTTAAAAATCTAGAAAAGCATGGCGCATGGGCTCATATGAGGATTTTTTCAGAAACTTCTTCTGAAGGAAGATATGATTTTTTCAACATTGGTGGCGCTAGTTAGCCTTATACGGAGCCTTAAGTGCATTAGTCGAACAAAAAAGGAGAATCCTGGAGCACGTAAATACAACTTATGGCGGCCTAGCTTTAGTGTCAATTTTACAGGATACAAGACGTTCGGGATCGTCGATTAAACGCTTGAGATCCCTCCGGGGGCTAAAGTCTGTAACGCAATGGCGTATCAATAGGTTCCCAGTAGAATGACAAAACCACAAACCTACTTGTTCTACAACCAGCGAACCAATCGAATATTCTTTTGCTGTAAGTACTAGGAAAACATTAAAAGGACAAGACTGCATTGATAAATCGTAATTGAAGTCTACAACTGGAAACCTATCGAGGCACCATTGCGTTACCGACTCAAGCCCCGGATATGCATTAAGTTTCATAATGGCCTTTTTCAAAGAACAAATTCAAAGCATTTCATAGATGGCGTTTACAGGCGTGGCCATAGAAGAACCGGAATAAGGCTGTCAAATTTCGCTTAGCGCAGATTAATTTTGACAGCCGTATTCCGGTTCTTCTATGGCCACGCCTCTAGGCGCCATCTATGAAATGCTTTGTACATTTGTGCTGAAAACGGCTCATTGATATCGGTGTTTGATCGCCGAACCGTTGAAATACTGCCGGTTTCTGAATTGAGAATTTCGCTAAGCAAATGGGTAAGTATCGTCCTGTGCGAGAAAAGAGCGTCCCAGAGCGATAGTTAAGTATTTGCTTAGTAAAATTCTCAATTCAGAAACCGGGCCATAGACTACCATAGACTCTTAGTGCAAAGTAACCAAGGAACTCACCTTATAGTTGTTGTTATTCTGACACGGCGGAGGCTGCTTCTTCTCCCGTGTCCCGTACAATGCGCAGGCGGCTAGGGCCACCCCCACTCCCACCCCTAGAGCTATGGAGGGTTGAACCCTCGAAGCCTGCTCTCGAATCTTTGATAATATCGCTGGCATTTTCAATGGTTATCGTTGCTTGCGTTTTTTAGAAGAAAAAAACTGTCACTTTTATTTTTAGGTTAGGTTGGCTAGTCACTTATTTTTTAGGTTACGTTTCTGTTTTAAATTACTACTTGGAGATCAATTTAGATTTACACTTAATTGGTAATATGTATGGGATCACAGATATAATGGTTTACTGGTTATGCTATTGCTTGAATTCCTTTTGCGGGTGCAAAAATATCAAAAAACTGTTTTGCGATTTAATTTCGTCTCGTGTCGCTGTTCTTCGTCCATTTTTCTGTAACAATGAAAGGAATAACAATAAGAGATAATAGAATAAAATTATTTAAACTTAGATTTATAATAATACTGTGGAGGCTGATTAAATGCGGAAATTAATGGCGAAGATAAAAAAAGATCCAAAAAACGTAACAATACATAAATTTCTCGGGCATTGCCCGACGAGTAATCATGCAGATAATTTTACGAAAAAAGAGAAATTTAAATTAATCAATTAAGCACTAAGAATATTATTATTATTCATAGTCGACAGTACATCGACTTTTACACGTGTTCACGGTACCCACTCAGAGGTCAGGGGTGACTTTGCAACGAAAATGTGCCTGAGACAGCAGGGGCCTGAATGGTGCCAAAATGGGCTCCCAGTTGACGGCTTTAATTACAATTTATTAATGCTGTTGGTCCTTATATTTTTTTTTGTGGTACAGCAAAGAATATTCTGATTCTTATTCTAGAGGATTAGTTCGGACCGGAACCGGAATACGGCTGTCAAAATTAATCTGTGCTATTGCTTTGTGAATTTATGCTGAAAATGCACCGAACTAAATCCCATAGAATCCGCATTACGTATAAAATCAAAATAAAAACTTGTCCCCACAGAAACAAATGATATCAGCAATAGAACAATACGAAACATCATTTCGACCATAAGTCTAATATTCGAATGTCAACCTTATTGCATTAGTGTACAGTTTTACTTTAATTGCATAGACTACGAGCAAATAAGCTTCCAAAGGCAGTTTGGACATCTATTTTTCCAGACACATTTCAGAGTTCTATGTTGTATCTAGTTCTATCCTTGATCGAAGTGAAAATGGCTCAATAGAACGATGAGATTTGATTTACAAATAATTTTTGTACCGTGATTGTACATAATTTGTACTTAAGAGGGCGAGTAAAGCCAGCAAAATTTACGATTTCACCCGCGCGTCTCGCAAACCACCCCCTCACAGAAAGCGGGTCGGCGCGTCTCGCTCGCGTAAATAGCTCGATGTCATGATGCTTGCGCGCGTATAGTAGGTATACTTACGCAAAAAAAACTGTTAAATAATACTCTTCACTATACTGGCACATTTAGAACTTTTGTGATTTTAGAGCACGAAGGGGAAGATACATTTTTGTTGTACTGGTAATTCTAGACCACTTTTTCCGAAATAAGCGAAAATTAAAAGTCTTCTCTATTACAAACTAGCTTTTTTCCTAAATATCTATCTGAAAGATGGCGTAATCAATAAGAGCTGCCTAATATTGAAAAAGTATTTTCTTACGTACCTATTGTCAGAACAAAAGTTATTTATAATGACCAGTACAAAAAACCCTTCAGCATTAAAACCATAAAAAACAGCGTATAATATGACTATGAACGCACCTTATAAAATGTTTCAGGAATAAAAAAAAAGTTTCAGGAATAAAAGCATTGGAAAAATATCAACGAGGAATACCTAAATAATATTATTATATATACCCTATACAATGTACATACTGTAGACCATGAATTATTATCGTGTACCGGTAAGACCCCAGTCCGTCTATGGGACCATTCCATTTTCCCCACCAGAGTTCCCCCACTGGTGGTGGAAAATGGAATCGCAAAAAAAATACATTTTCCCCCACTGGCCACCCCACTGAGTGGCTGGTGGGCGAAAATGGAATTTTTATTCCTTTTTCCCCCACCAGCTATTTATAGACAAGATTATTATTGGCGAAGCTGACTCATTACAATGATGCAGTCACTGTAGCCTAGCCTAATTTTATAATTAATCGGCATAAATAAAACTTATTTGTTAACTTTACTAATTTGTTTATTTGTATTTTAAAAAAAAACTTGGCCGCCGGATAAAGACAAAAAAAGAGGCTAAATTCACAAAGCGTGATGTAGTTCTGCGATTTTGATATGTTATATGGGTCTGTTAGGGTAGTGTGAGTTAAAATTTGCAACTAAGAAACACTTGTGGAAACTGAGAAAATCGAGAAAAACTCGAAATTTTGGGACTTTTTTCACTATTTGCTCTCTAGGGCCAAAACTATGCATTTTTTGCGAACAATGTTTTTTACACATAAACTGTATTAAATTACCTACAATTTGAGCCTAATTTCAGCTCTATTGACACCATAGGAGACAAGCTATGGCTCTTAGAAAATGACCTAATTTCCCCAAACATTGAAATTATCAAGTTTTACGAGCTGATTTCATAAAATATTGGAAAAACCACTTATCCAACGAAGAAAAGTTACTGAAAATACCTTTTGGAAGATATAATGAGCTTTTATTACAGCCCAAAACCAACTCTGTGAGACTAACAGTTCACTCACAATCTCAAAAAAACGAAAAGAAGGTAAAATGGGTTACAGAGGCAAAAGATTCAATGTACACATATCGTTCTTAGAAATTAGACCGGGATGTAGTTCTGCTTTTTTGGTATGTTATATGGGTCTGTTAGAGTAGTTTGAATTCAAATTTTCAACTTCGAAAAACTTGTAGAAATTGAGAAAATCGAGAAAAACTTCGATATTTTGGGACTATTTTCACTATTTGCTCTGCTGGGCCAAAATTATGCATTTTTTGCAAAAGATGTTTTCTAACTGTTTTAAATTATCTACAATTTGAATCTAATTGCAGCTCTATTGACCCCATAGGAGCTATGATACGTCAAAGACGACCAATTTTTCTCGAAAATTGAAATTTTCACGTTTTACTCACTTATTTCGCGAAATATTGGCAATACCACTTGCTCTATGAAAGGTTACTGAAAATATTTTGTGATACATTTATTTAGCCCAAATTTAAGTCTGTGAGACTAACAGTTCACTCACAATCCAAATCCACACACAACAACGACAAAAGAAAGAAGTACGATCTACAAGTCTTTTTGCTATGGACGGAGAGGTTATATTACTTTTGGGGTAAATATTGTTGCAAATGACCTCCCCTAATGCCCTTTATAAGATCCCGGTCTAATTTCCAATAACCCTGTATACATTGAGTCTTTTGCCTCTGTAACCCATTTTACCGTCTTTTCGTTTTTTTGAGATTGTGAGTGAACTGTTAGTCTCACAGACTTCGTTTTGGGCTTTAATAAAAACAAAATAAATGTATTACAAAATATTTTCAGCAACGTTTCTTAGAGCAAGTGGTTTTGCCAATATTTCGCGAAATAAGTGAGTAAAACGTGAAATTTTCAATTTTCGAGAAAAATTGGTCATCTTTGACGTGTCATAGCTTGGTTTTTTTGGGGACAATAGAGCTGCAATTAGGCTCAAATTGTAGATAATTTAATACAGTTTATAAGTGTAGAAAACATCTTTTGCAAAAAATGCATAGTTTTGGCCCTGCAGAGCAAATAGTGAAAAAGTCCCAAAATTTCAAAGTTTTTCTCGATTTTCTCAGTTTCACAAGTTTTTCGAAGTTGCAAATTTTAATTCAAACTCCTCTAACAGACCCATATAACATAACAAAAATACAGAACTACATCCCGGTCTAATTTCCAAGAACCCTGTATACATTGAGTCTTTTGCTTCTGTAACTCATTTTACCTTCTTTTCGTTTTTTTGAGATTGTGAGTGAACTGTTAGTCTCACAGACTTGGTTTTGGGTTTTAATAAAAGCTTATTAAATCTTCTACAAGGTATTTTCAGTAACTTTTCTTCGTAGGATAAGAGGTTTTTCCAATATTTTACGAAATCAGCTCGTAAAACTTGAAAATTTCAATGTTTGGGAAAATTATGTCATTTTCGAAGAGCCATAGCTTGTCTTCTATGGTGTCAATAGAGCTGAAATTAGGCTCAAATTGTAGGTAATTTAATACAGTTTATGTGTGTAAAAAACATCGTTTGCAAAAAATTCATAATTTTGGCCCTAGAGAGCAAATAGTGAAAATAGTCCCAAAATTTCGATGTTTTACTCGATTTTCTCAGTTTCCACAAGTTTTCGAATTTGCAAATTTTAACTCACACTACATATAGTTAGAGAGCTGGTGACCAATCGAGATATTTTTTCGTACAAGGCTAGGAGTTGGTAGGCTGATAGAGTAGACTTCGCTGAGTCTGGGAAAAATATTTTTTTGGCACGGTCGCGGTTGAAAGTTAGATTTTTTCGACTTTGAAAGTTTAAATGTATGGGTTCAGTATATTTTTTTTGTAGTACAAGGCTAGAAACTTCTAGGTTAGTTGTTGAGACTCCGTTGAACAAGAAAATATTTGTTTTTTTAGCCGAGCGTGGTTGAAAGTTTTATTTTTATAACCCAAAAATTCACACTTTCTAGGTTATAAAAGACAATATTTCTACCGCGTTTGACTAGTAATAAATAGTAATTTCGTGATCAGCGGAGACTAAAAAGGCAGCCTAAAAACTCCCAGCCTTGTAGACAAAAAAGAAATGACTCAACCCATACATTTAAACTTTCAAAGTCGAAAAAATCTAACTTTCAACCGCGACCGGACCAAAAAAATATTTTTCCCAGACTCAGCGAAGTCGACTCTATCAGCCTACTAACTCCCAGCCTTGTACGAAAAAATATCTCGATTGGTCACCAGCTCTCCAACTACTACCCTAACAGACCCATACAACATACCAAAAATGCAGAACTACATCACGCTTTGTGAATTTAGCCTCTTTTTTTGTCTTTATCCGGCGACCTATATACCAAGTATATATTTTTTTTAATACAAATAAACAAATTAGTAGGTAAAGTTAACAAATAAGTTTTATTTATGCCGATTAATTATAAAATTAGGCTAGGCTACAGTGACTGCATCATTGTAATGAGTCGGCCTCGCCAATGTCTTGTCTATAAATATCTGGTGGGGGAAAATGGAATAAAAATTCCAATTTCCCCACCAGCCACTCAGTGGGGTGGCCAGTGGGGGAAAATGGAATATTTTTTGTGCGATTCCATTTTTTCCCACCAGTGGGGGAACTCTAGTGGGGGAAAATGGAATAGTCTCGTCTTTGCACCCAGCTTTGCACCTAGCGGGGTGACTTTGCACCACAATCCGAATAATCTTCAAATGGTAATAAAAGAATATTTTTTTATTGTTATCTTTGAATTGTGACTGTAATGAAAACATATCAGTGGGTTGTGAAGTTTATAGGTCGCTTATTGCTAAACGAACACCTGAGTCGTTTGTTATTTTTATTTCCCATTTTGGCGTAAAACAAACAGGCCCGGTTTCTGAGTTGAGAATTTTGATAACTTTACGTATCGCTCTGTCACGCTCTTTTCTGAGAAATCTGCAGAGACAGGACGATACTTACCCATTTGCTTAGCAAAATTCTCAACTCAGAAACCGGGCCACAGTCTCTTTATTACGCAATAATAATACGACACTATAAATATATCTTAAATTTAGGTTTATTTATTACTAAAACTTAATAAGTCTAAACAGCTAACGATATTTTTACAAGAAAAACAATATAAATAACTAGCTTTTGCCCGCGACTTAGTCCGCGCAGACTTAGTTTTTTCTCGTGAGTTTTTCCGTTGTTTTAATAGTTATTCTGCTATTCGGGGCAGAGAGAAATCCAACAAAACTAAAATCATAAAAATCGGTCCACCCGTTCTCGAGTTATAAATGGTGTAACTAACACGACTTTGTTTCAAATATTAAGATTAATTACGGGTCGCGGACGGAGCGCCGGCAGGCATAGACCTCTCGTCTCAACAGAGCGCTCGTGACTGAGGCGATCAGCGAACAACGAAACAAAGAATAGGTCAAAAAGCGCGTGCGACGGAGAGGGCATACACAAAATCTGTCTAGAATAACTTGACGCCTGCGCCATTTCTTTGATATTTAATTTAAATAAATATCTGTATGACACCAAAAAATGTTCTCCCCCCTACTGACGTGATAATGACTGTATTATTTAATTCAAGGTGGTCTGGTTGCAATATCATTATTTTAGCCATTGAAAAACGCAAAAAATCTAAAAACTAGAGGTAACTTCGCGATTTTTTTCTATCGAGTCAACTTTTAGCAATTAGGTATTCGTCCCACATGCTGATCAAGTATATAGCCTAGAATCTATAGTATTTTTGTGAATTCGACAAACAATCTCAAACATTGCGAATTTTTAATTTGAAGTGCGTTCACTTAGCTTTACCCCCGCTCTTAACGACTTCGTCTTATTTAACAGGCCGAAGGATTATTTCAATTGATTTAAACTGTATTAATTTCACGATGCAGACCCATTAACAAGGGTACTGAAGGACATCGCCTTTTCCTTTTTGCCGCTAAAATATTTAGAGTGTTGAGCAACTGTGGCCTCGATTTTAACTCGTTCACGTGAATTTAATAACGGACCGATAAAATATAATATTTTCGTGCATTTTGTACAGACACGATTTCTGCGAGTGCGATCAAGTGTAACAGGTGATTAATTTGCCGATAATAACTAGATTTTGATGATATGCTGGCACTAAAGCTGACAGGCGGACCGCGAGCGACTCAGTTCCAAAAGGTATTCTCCCATTCTCATCCCGCGCGGATTAAATTAGATTCAATGAGTTTTCGCACGAGAGTACCGCTGTCAAAGTTTTTCGCACCAGCAACGTGCGTCGCACAATCTTTATTCGAAACTACTTAACAGACCCCAAAAGAACTACAGTTGACATCACTGTATATTTATCTCTTACGAAAACCTGCAATTTCTCATGAAACGGATTAAACTATACGTAAATTAAAGACAAAGACGTAGAGTCAGCCACACGCTAGGATACCCCTTTTTAGAGTTCCGTGCCCGAAGACCCTATTACTAAGACTCCGCTGTCCGTCCATCTGTCTATCTATCTACCTGTCCGTCCGTCCGTCCGTCCGTCTGTCACCTGGTGCACGTTTCATATAACTACAATAGTTAATAGTTTATTATGACAATTCGATGTATATTGCGTAGCCGATTTGACATGAGGAAGGTTACAAAGAAGGTTTGTTTACTTACTGACCACTCAATGAACATCGAATAGTCATAATAAACTATGAATTGTATTTATATGAAACGGGCACCAGGCTGTATCTTATGAACCGTGATAGACAGTTGAAATTTTCACAAATAATGTATTTCTATTGCCGCTATAACAACAAATACTAAAAAGCAGAATTTGCGTGATTTTTTTGCCGTTATTATAGATAATGGTACGGAACCCTTCGTGCGCGAGTCCGACCCGCACTTGGCCGGTTTTTTTTTTTCGATTGGCGCCCTTATGTCGCGCGCGGTAAGAGCTGCCTATCCTAGACTGTAGCCGACCGTACTAGGCAACAGGCAAATAAGCTGAAACGTTTACGAGTGCATAAAAGAATTGCTAAAGGAAGTACATTACATTCCCATTATACTTGAACGCTTTGTAGAAACAAAATTAGTGACGCAAGAGATGTTAATAATTCTAGGAAACCAGACGGCGATAACCTAATGCAAGATTTAGCTTAGGAGAATATTAATTTATATGTTCAAATCTAATTTATGACCTACTTATACGATCCGCTAATCTCTTAAACATGATAATTATCCTAGTTTTAAAAATAGTTTATAAAATTTTAAATTTTTAAAATTTTTTAAAAATTATCGTTTCCTATTACCACATTTTAGTTTTAAATCTTCTTCTTCTTCTTCTTCAGCCTGTCGCCACCCAATGCTGACTGTAGGCCTCTTCCAATAATTTACATAATTAATATTTAATGTTGGTGTTCTTGACCATCTTTTTATCTTATCTTATTCAATTGGAAAAAAAAAACAAAGTTTCCAATTGTAAGGTCGCTAGACGGTCGGTCATTTGCGTATATTGGGTCTGTTTATCTGTTATCTATACGAACCTCTGTTTATTGTGGAACAGAAACTACAAGACACAAAATATCACATTTTTATAAGCAGGCCGTCAGTAAAACCCTTCGATCAAGGATAAAACTAGATACAACAAGGAACTCTGAAATGTGTCTGGAAAAATAGATGTCCAAACTGCCTTTGGGAGCTTATTTGCTCGTAGTCTATGCAATTAAAGTAAAACTGTACACAAATGCAATAAGGTATGGTAAGACGTATGGTCGAAATGATGTTTCGTATTGTTCTATTGCTGATATCATTTGTTTCTGTGGGGACAAGTTTATATTGTGATTTTATACGTAATGCGGATTCTATGGGATTTAGTTCGGTGGTGAAACCTGAGAAAAACTATCAAACATATCAAACGCGCATGTGTCTACGATTTTTTCATATAATATGTCGTTAGGACCCGCTGAGTGTTTGTATAAATTCAACCCTAAAACCCTGTGCTATTGCGACTCTAAAACAGCTGCGTTAAAAAAAAACAGGCGCGTTTACGATGTTATTTGCCTTTTTTGGGTCGATATTGACTGAATACGTAAAACCGGCCAAGTGCGTGTCGGAATCGCGCACTAA
This sequence comes from Zelleria hepariella, assembly GCA_949319315.1. Classification (NCBI taxonomy): domain Eukaryota; kingdom Metazoa; phylum Arthropoda; class Insecta; order Lepidoptera; family Yponomeutidae; genus Zelleria; species Zelleria hepariella. The sequence continues at coordinate 32,450,949 of OX439380.1, read as the reverse complement.
GGCGCACTAAATACAATTAAAAAAAATCTATGTTTTATGAACTCTCGGTGCGTGAGTCCGACTCGTGCTTGGCCGTTTTTTTTATTATTTGTTGTTAAACTATAAAGTAAGCCCTATAATCAAACCAACTTTGATGCTTGTATGTTTAACCATTTTTGCGATATAGAGCAAAAAATATAAAAACACGATTGTTGTATGGGGACCGCCCTTATTATTTTTATTATTATTTGTTGGGTAATCCCCCATAATAATACAAATAATCTGTGACAATTTCAACTGACTACATATTACGGTTCCAAAGATACATCACTTTGAAGTTAGGACAGACAGATAGCGTAGGCAGAGTAATAGGGTCCCGTTTGGCACCTTTCAGGTACGGAACTCTAATTAGCAAATGGTCACAAGAGTGGAGTCATGTGCCAAAAATACTAGATCACGCGAGATCCGAGACCTCGACATTTAATTGAACGAGCGAGCGAAGCGAGCGAAGTTCTCCGAGTCTACTGGAACAATCCGGCGTTTGTATGTATGTATGTATGTATGTATGTATGTATGTATGTATGAATGTTCGTTCGACGATAACTTGAGTAAATTTAGTCGGATCATCACGAAATTTGGTAGGCAGGTAAATAAGGTAAAGAGAATTTTTAAGTTCGAACATGAGCCAAATCGGTCGAGGGGTTGCTGAGATATGGGGTCGCGAGTTCAAAGTTCGGGGCGAACCACTAGTATATTTCTAAATACAAAAAAAAGCCGTTAGAATCAGCCAAATCAGCCGATGATCTTGCATATTATGTCTTGCACGGCAAATATTAAATCATTGGTGTTCATAAAATATGTGCATTTTAAAGATGTTAAGGCAAAAAAAAATGTGCATTTTTAATTTAGAGTTCTCCGAATGACGTCATTGAGATATTGAGGAAGAATGATCTAGGAGGAAACTAATTTATGATCGACTGAAAATCTTGTTTTCGCATCGCGTGAGTCGTGATTTTATGGTGTTGAGGTGACTACAATCTAAATGCTAATCTGCTATGTATGTTAGTTTGTATCAAATATGAATCTCAGTTGTCTCTGTTGCCTGCTCCATCTAAACAATGTCCCAGACACTGCAGCGCCCGAGTGGTCCGCCTTCAACCATCTAGTGCAGCGGTTCCCAAACTTTTTTGGTGACGGAACCCTTTTGGAAAGCGAAATACTTGACGGAACCCTATAATAAAACAATAGTTTTTATCCGACTGACCCAGAAGGAGGGTTATTTTTTTCGAGTGTATGTATGTAAGGGTACTAATACTATGAGTGTTATTCTGTAATGTGCACACGCGATAAGTTCGTCTAAGTTAGCGGGTTTGCTTGTCAGTTTGGCGGGTTTTTTTTTTTAATTTCTTCTCCAGCTATTGAATGAACGAATACGCCAAAAATGCGATTTCGCTCATTCAATTCACATCACTAATCGCCGTTTTGACGTTTCTTTCGTCTAACTTAGAGCATGTTTTGGCGGCCGTCTTCGTAGGTACAGCTAACTTTCGCTAAGCCTTCTATCGACTAGAAAAGGTGATTAGAGAATTGGATTGAGCCACAGGAGGCTTTCATATCATCAAAGTAAGTTCCCCACATCTTTATTTCATCAGAATTCGTTAGAAAATGTGGAAAATATTGCAAGTCAAAAAAATCAACCAACTACATCTTCAAGGTACTTTTTTGTCCAAAACCAGTCCTCACGGCCACATTTAAGCATGAAATCGTATTTTGTATACCTCTAGGCACATTTCTAGAGGTATTTAAATATACGAATTGCAACTTTCTGCCTGTTGCGTCACGCATTTTGATCTGGTAGTTAATCTAGTTTCATGAACTCTGAAAGCTGTTTTTCTGCAGCTTCTCTCTTCATTTACTTAAGTTCAGTCTCTCATTAGCTAGGTACATACATACCTACTTATTTATTCATGGAACTTTTTATTTTTCAGCAAGATATATTTTGAGAAGATGAAGAAAATCAAGTATAAATCAAACCTACGTACCTACCTAGAGTTGATACTTAAAGAACACTAATCAAAAAGGATAGTTTGACACGACAGGAAGAAAATCAAAGCCGGAGACATGAAGAGAGTTTGCTTCGATACTCTTTCCGCTTCGAGGCAAGCGTGCCTCATATGATGTGGATGACAAAGATATATCAATGCGGTGGGTGTAGTTTATTACTTTAAATGTCATTATGACTATAGTCTGAGAACGAGATCAGATTACCAGTGTCCGTGAATTCAAAAGGAAATATTTTGAACAAGTGCATTTTAACATACAATGAACGATGGCCCAACGTTTCATTCTGGTTGTGGTATGAACATACAATTAATAACATGCTGAGATACCCCATTGCTAATTCTGACAGCATAAGCGTTTCAATCAAACAAAAAGGGATATCACAGCATGTCACTTACTCAACCGAATATAAGTGCCTCCTTATTAGTTTAATCCGACGATAGAGTCCTGCAATATGTTTTGATTAAGCAGGCCTTGGGCGAACCTCTTAGTTAGCCTTGTCTAGATGACAAAAAGCCATGGGCTATTAGAGAATTGTCTTGCTCGGACCGGAGACAGATGTCTGTATAGACTATTTTTCTTGTGACCTTACAGGTAGGTTCCTATGATAGATTGTAAGTCACCTAGGACCAGCATTGCAACCACTGGACATTCTAGTTTTGGTTATCCCATTGGTAATTTTGCCATAAGTGTTTCAATCAAACAAAAAGAGATATCTCATCTCCGGCTGAAAAAAATAACTTTATCAAATCCTTATGTGTTTTTTTTTTGTTACATTTCAGTGTCTCAGGCAGAAGAAAAAGACGTGACTAGAGATGAAACAACAGGCCAGCCAACAAGCAATTTATTTAATTTCAGAAGTTATCTGTAAAATTAAAACAATTAAGTTCCTAATTGACTGTATGTTAATTCCCGCACTGACGTCCTTATTTATATTTAAACAGCTCTATATTTTTATTCAGTCAGTACAGTTTAATTTGCAGTAAAGTGGTGGTGGTGGCCCACTCAGTGGCGTAGCTAGGTAACCAAGGGCCCTGGGGCAAAAAACAAACTGGGGCCCCACCTTAAGTTTTTAGCTTTTATCAAGTCAAAATATAGATAGGTATATAAAAATACTATTGAATACTTAAAACGAGAAATTAATTATTGAATTTTTCCTTAGAAAATGTTTAGCTAGTTCAATACGGTTTGGTGTCAGGGTCCGAGGGGGCCCCGGGATATTGCCCCTCTTTGCCCATATGTAGCTACGCCACTGGGTATGACTTTAATTTATTTCATAATTGTGAGGAAACCTGAGCGTATTAGGCATTATACCTACCCTCAACGCAAAAACCGCCAACCCGCATTAAGCACGCGTGGTGATTAAGTTCTTCCTCTCTCTCTCTCTCTCTCTCTGAGAGGCCTTTGAGCTAGTGGGACATGTACACACGACAGCACGTCAGACTGTACACTATTGTTGTAAAGTCACCCGTAAAGTAACCGAGTAGAGTGCTAGCTTGTAAAGGTCGACGGGCTGTCGTGTGCACAATTGTACAAGCTACATCTTACTTACTTTTACTTACAGTTTAATTTGCATTTTCAACTTATTACAATGTTTAAAATAACTTCCTATAAGTTATCATCAAGCAACGAGATAAATAGTCAAAGCTTTGGTCATTGCTGCTATTACAGTTCTGAAGGCGTCTCTGCTTAAAAAACTTCTCAGGTTGCTCTATTGTTTTACAAATAATCAACAGGTCTCGTTTTATTTCTTCACGATGTCCGAAATTTTAATGTTAAGAGCAATATAACATTTGGACATGTGTCAAGCAAGCAACAAGTAACATACGTAGGTACTCAAAGCTATGTTTCACGCTATTATTTTACAGGCATAAAGATTATGCCATGGTAGGTATGTTGAAGACAACGGAGCTGAAAACCATAAGCTTCAACTATAAAAGAACCGGCCAAATGCGAGTCGCACGCAGGGTTCCGTATCTATAAATTTGTTGTTATAGCGGCAACAGAAATACATCATCTGTGAAAATTTCAACTGTCCAACCATCACGGTTTATGAGACCTGGGGCCTTAGCCTGTAACGCAATGGTGCCAAAGTGGGCTCCCAGTTGACGGCTTCAATTACGATTTATTAATGCTTTCGGTCCTTTTAATGTTTTAGTTCTAGAGTATTAGTTCTCTAGTTGTAGGAGAAAAATGAGGAAATGTTTGTCCTTCTGCTGAGACGCCGTCGACACGCTATTGCGTTACAAGCTAAGGCCTCTGTGACAGACGGTCGGACGGACAGACAGACGGGCGGACAGCGGAGTCTTAGTAATAGGGTAATAGGGTCCAGTTTGGTTACCCTTTGGGTACGGAACCCTAAAAACTACTAATGACCCTGACATTATTATTTTTCAAGTACTTAGGTAGGTATAATTAAAACAAATTTCAATAAGTCTATCGTCTTATTTAATTAAATAAATGTAAGCGTGGCTACCTCATTTCGAAAAGTTCTTTATTGAACGCCGTACCAAATAATCTTTCTTTTAGTTTTGAAAAACGCCAGTTTAACATTTAGGTATCTTTTTACAGCAGCGGGCGGCAGATCCTTTAAGGGCATGGTGTCCTACTTGGGCTTCGTTGCAGGTCATTCTTTTTCTGAAAATAAGAAGAAATTTTGTATGTTATTAAAAATAATAAAAATCACTGGATGGTGCCAGAGGGAGGGCCCTTGGATTTCCACTTACTAAGAGTGAGCCCACTAATAAAGAGGACCATCCTCACATCTAGGGGAGAACTATGTCACAATAAAAGTTTTATCCCACTATTGGGTAGCGGCATCTCACACTTACATTTTTGCAAAATCTGGGCCTTTCCTCCTTTCTGCCTTGCCTTCAGCTCGTAGCTTCAATGATGGACTGTCTTCGAATTGTGTGCACAATTAGTCTCCACTTTGATATGCCTCCCACGTTATGAATTTGCTGAAAAAAAGAAAATACTTCACCGTTAGAAATTGTTTTTTGACGATTTTAATTAAGCCAGTGGGTGAGTGGAGTTAATACATTCTGGACTGATGTTCTACAAAGACCCAGAAGTCCGTTTTAGTCTTTAGAACGTGGGTATGTTTCTGTTAACTTTTATTTTAATACTTTATCTTGATCTATTATCCTATGTACTTTTACTACTACTATGGGAATTGATGTAATTAGCCTTATCTTTTCTTATTAGTCTGGCCCCATACTAAGAGAGAGTTGAGAGCCCGGGACACTTTAGAACGTCACGCAGGTTGAGGAAGTTATATTCCTCAACCTCCGTGACGGTCTAAGATGTTTAAGATATGCTATCCCGAGAAGACTCATGCGTTTACTAGCTAGAGCATCGTAGTTACACAGAACATGTTCCATGGACTCTGGAGGCTAATTCTCGGCAATCTCAAATGTGACTTGTTACTAAGGTTTTCCTCGTAGAATCTCGAATGTGACATACCCGAGAATTTGCCCCCTGGCGCCTCTTTGTCATGTCATGCAGTGAGTCATTAGACAGCCCCAATTAGCCTTCGTTAGAAACGGAGTGAGCTCAGAGCTGGTGATTTCTACGGATTGTACTCACCATTCGTAAATTCAATAACCCGATAACCCGACAATTGAAACCTGTCCACCACCATCACTTGTTAATATTTTGTATTCTTTTTCATTTAAAATACTGTATCAAACAGTAGAACATGAAAAAAGCTAATGAAAAACAGATTACAAATTAAATAAATATGTTAAAATGTCAATGTCAATTTGACGTTTTTTCGTGCCACAGACGAATGGTGAAGTACACAGACGCCCAATTTACTGTAATGCCATATCTACACTCACGTTTTTAACTTCAAATTCTGAATGAAGTTTTCATCCATCAATCACAGATTATTTGGAAATTTAAGCGGTCATGTGAATTTAGTGGAAGTTAGAGGGCTTTTTGGCGGGTGGCACATGGTAGAATAGCAGTCTATGACTAAGTTCGGCTGCTCCTCGTGAATCGTGATTCGCCGCGTCAGAACGGTCTACCAGAGAGAGGTGTCCTGAACATTTTTTCTAAATTCTTGCGGAACCCCTACCGGGGTATCGCGGAACCCTAGGGTTCCGCGGAACACACTTTTAGTATGGCTGATCTAGTGTGTGTTAAGGTGCCACTGGACGCTATATTAAAACCATCTCATTAAGATGCAAAGGCCTAAAGAGGCTCAGTAATTCATCGCCAAAGAAAAAAATTGGTAGGTACGGCAGATTCGTTATGCCATCGAAACCATGAGGAGACTTAAATAATCGTATGTTTAAGGGTCAACTAAAGTAGCGGGAAAGCCCAAATTTTCACAGTTTTTTCGATTTTGTAGATAGGCCGAGATATTTTTGGTCAGCTATTTTTGTTTCACGCAAATAAAATATTATTCTTTTCATTATCATAAACAACAGAACAACAGTAATAATTGAGCTGTGAACAACAGAAAATATCTAAAAAACTGAGGCCACGCTACGTTAATTTATTTACATTGACGCATCGAATAATGAGAGTTATGGACGCAGGTCAAAGGTCCTCATTATCTTGAAAAGCGAGTTCTCTAAGAATTTCAACTTATTTGGTCTTTGCATCGTTTGGTGACATTTTAAATTGTCATTTTTGCACCTTTGCTCTCTATCGATTTTGACCAACCTATATACGGCAAAACGAGGGTTCTTGCTTGTTGTTCTATTGTTAACAATAATAAAAGGAATACTATTTTATTGCCGTGAAACAAAATTGCTGAAAAAAAGCAGTGTTGCTTCAAAATAAAAAAACACTGAAAGAAATAAATTTTCCGCCACGCTGCCATCGTTGGACCTAAACGAAAATACCAGTGAAGCTTACAAGATCACAAATATTGCAAATTTTGTCACCATTCGTTCAAAGCTATTTTATAAATAGGATAACAAATTAAATATCATTTGACAATACATTCAAAGTTTTGGAAAGTTCATTATGCTGTTATCACTAATTAACATAATCATTCCATTGTTTTAAGTTCTTGTTTGTATTCTAAAGAAATATTTGAAGTCGTTGTCATACAGTAAACAGCGTAAGAGATTAACCCATTGTCGGTGTAACTTTAAATTGACATTTTACGAACATAGACAAATATAACTTGCGGTAAAGACTAATTGATTCTTCTATTAGACAAGTCCAAGCACGTAAGCAAATACTTGATTGATTTATGCGTTCTAGAACTTTACAAAAGGCAGACTGTATTTTGTTATCAGATAGAAATAATTTTGTGATATTCTAGACATTCTAAACGTTCATTATACTCTCGTTAAAAACACTAAGTCAATTCGGAAGGCAAAGTTTTTTGTTCGAAAGTCCGTTATTGGCTTAATCTTATCTTTAGACAATATTGAGAAACTAATTTCTATATTTTTTATTTTGCTTCAGTAGTTTTGTTTTTATGCGCTAAAATGTTTTGTTCCTATGACCGCCAACAGTATGCAGACCGTCGCGTGAAGGTCATAAAACCGTATCTTTGAAACGTTGTAAAATCCAAACTACTGAACCAAAATAAAAAATATTGAAATTAGTTTCTCAATATTGTCTAAAGATAAGATTAAGCCAATAACGGACTTTCGAACAAAAAACTTTGCCTTCCGAATTAAACACTAGTGGTCCGAACTCCGATACTTGCGGCACGCCGACAATGGGCGACAAGACAAGCACGTGCGGCGTGACCCTTTGCGCATGCGCGTGAATCATGGCGCAGGCGCAACCTTTATCGCCGCCGAAACACAACAATACGTAAAGGGGAAATAATCGTCAAAGGGAAACTAGATTAAAAGCAAAATATGCTGTGCAGAAAAACACTGCGAAGCGTAAAAATATTTCAGAGTTACTTATATTTAGCGTTTGTATTTAGAGTTTGTACTTATATTTAGGGCTTATAGAGTTAGGGCGTGTAGAGTTCTAATTAAACCAAGCCAAGCTTCTAAGCTTGGCTCTACAAGAGATCTGATAGCTTATTGACAGTGCGAGGTGTATGGTCTCGTATTTTTACATGAAAATGTTTTTGGTGGGATGATAATGTCAATAATTTGTTTACAAAAACGAAGTAGCCACAGGCCAAACTGCGATAGAAGATTAATTATAAAAATCTTATCTTCAGATTGCCATTAAGATGGACATCTATGCTGATTACATAAGAGGCAGCAGAAATGCAAACAAATTAATGTAAAACTATTCAACCAATGATTCTTCAACAGAAGAGATCGCGTGACTCCGGATAGCAAGATTATGATTACTCTGCTGATGTGTACGAGTGAGCTAAGTTGAGTTAAGTGAGGTTTTATTACCCATTACTACATAGAATGGTTATTATTGAGGTTCAAAAGTCCGGTCAAGTTCATTCTAGATTGCGGATTACGGATCTTATTGCTAAGTTAAAAGACAAGTTTAAAATCCTGCTCTGCTTGTGACATGACAACCATGTGAAAACTATTGTTGTTGTCATCATCCTGAAACCAGAATCTGAATTGAATTAACTGGTGAATCAGACTGAACGCGGATCTTGTAGCTAGGCAATTAAATTATGATTGCAGATCGATGATATAAGTACAGCTACAGATATAACACAGAGCAGCAAGCATAGTACATATAAGGCTGGGTTAGAGAGTACCTATCTAAGGCCCGGTTTCTGAATTGAGAATTTTTCTAAGTAAATATTTAACTATCGTTCTGTCACGTTCTTTTGTGAGAAATCCGCAGAGACAGAGCGTTACTTAGGTGCTTGCTTAGCGAATTAAGAAATCGGCAGTCACTCTTTTGTTTGACGTAGAGCGGGATGGAAAGAATTATAAACCCATAGATACGCTCTAACCCAGCCTTATTCAACGCTTGTTGGGTCATTTTCATCAGTGAAATTATTACGTAATTTTGCTGGCACTTTTTAGCTGTCGGTTTTCATAGAAAATTATGTTTTCAAATAGCTACAATGCTGTTCCAAAGATACAGCCCTTCAAAGTAAGGAGAGACAGACAGCGGAGGCAGAGTTGAGAGTAATAGGGTCCCATTTGGCACCCTTCGGGTACGGAACCCTAAAATGGGTAAACATTGTTGACAAACAGCCAGTTTTCCTTTACTCATCCTTCACCAAGAGCTGGCACTGAGTGCTTCCGCCTCCACGTCACATTTTCCTTCTTTGTTGACAAATACAACGTGTTACAAAAGGTCGTAACTCTTTTTAAAAGGTGTACAGGATGAAATTTCTGTAAAAAAAAATTAAAAACAACAATATTTATTTTTAAAACTATTTTTTTTTTTTTTTTATCTTTTTTGATTTTCGATTGATTCAAATTCAAAACTTGTATGCGTAGGTGCATTTGCATAGTTTGAAGTTGTTAAAACATTGCGAAAATTAATGAAAACCATAATTATTTCAAAAATACCTTTCTCCCATCACAGCGCTTACATTTTATTAATTAAAAAATTATCAAAATGTCATAGAGCAAAAAAATCGTTATGTGAATTGATGTGATCCCTATCACCTGCTGCTATTACCCTGTAAAAAGTGTTAGAACCTTTTGTAACACCTTGTAGAGAGACATTGATCGAACCTTACTGCGGTTACGAAACACGAGGAAGTCATGCTGTGGTTCGTTATTGTTGTCAGACTTATGGACCTTTCCATTGCACCGTTCAACACAGCCGCTTCTATGGTTTTCTTTGAGACTTTCTTTTAGGGCGTCCCACTGTAGAGGGACAAAACCGGGGTTTTCTCGTTTTTCTCCTACAACCAGTGAACTAATCCTCTAGAATTAGAATCAGAATATTCTTTGCTGTACTGCGGAAACATTAAAAGGACCGACAGCATTAATAAATCGTGATTGAAGCCGTCAACTGGGCGCCCATTTTGGCACCATTGCGTTACTTTTGGATTCCATTTGGATGAATCGTTAATGGGGGGGCTTTTTTCTAATCGAGTGTTCAATTGGTCACAATGCACAGTGGTCGATTTGTACGATTTAGGCGGCCAAAACTATTTTATGCTTTATTTCAGTAATAAATACGACAACAAATGCTAATCTGGTATTTTAGAGTGAATATATATGTTTATCCCTATTCGTTTCATTGAAAGCGTATTTTTCTATACAAAAAAACATTTCTGTGAAAATATTTTTGTAAATAGCGCCAATGTTTTTAAATTTTCTTTAAATCTCCCTTTGGTGTAAAATATATATTTTGAGTTCATTTGAATTATCGAAATCGGCTTAGTAGTTTTTGATATTTGGGTTAAGAATTATCACAATTTGTTAAGTAAAAGACGGCCGTACATAAAAAAAAATGTTTATTCTCTACAGTCTGCATGCCTATTTAAATTGAAAATAAAATATAGATGACAAAAAAATACAGTATACACTAAAATTAAATGGTCAACAGTTATTACCACATTATTATACTAAATGTTACTTACAATGTTAGGTACCGAATCATAAACAATAAGACAATATTTTATGAAAGTTTAACATACAAATTGTTATGTTACTCTTTAAAAGACAATTCTTCCTCACCGTCACTTTCCATGCATTTATCACAAGTGCCTTTTGTATTTGGCTCTGCAGGAAGCAAAAGCTCCAAAGTTTCCTGCAAAAATGGTTTTGATCGGATCTTCTTTTTTTTTCTCATTGAACTGATGAGTGGATCTGATGTCAAGAGTAACCTGTGATAAATATCAAGGTTACAGTCTTCGCGTGAAAACTTTCGAGCAAAGTTTAGACGGTATGAGCGAAAGTGCTTATTACGAGCTTCTGCAGCTTCCTCCGAAAGTTGACCAATAGGCACTAGAGAATTTTCTATAGAAAAAGTTATAACTTTTCCACCATGTACCAAAATTTTATGCATGGTAGGAGTCATAGAATGCCAACCATATAACTCTACATACAGTTTTGCTGTCTCCATGGCGTATTCATCAAATTTCGGGACATCTATTTTGTGACCGCTTGATATGGCTTCCAAAATAACTTTAATTCTATAAATAAAATTAAAGTCTATTCCCGTTATTTCAGCAGCCAGATGTGGGTTTTCAAAAAATCTTCTACTAGTATTGCCGTCATTTGTGTTACCAAAATTACATTTTGGCATATCTACCAAGATACCTACTTCTTCTCTGAATCTTTGCTGAATCTCTTTTTTTTTTGTTGTTCTAGCATCTTTTCTGCTTTGGTTCTTTTTTCACGGTATTTCCCAACGGGCAATTTATAAGCTCAATGTAAAATACTCTCGAATAATCGAATTCTGGCATGTAAAGTTGATAGGCCAAATTCAAGCGATTCTGGGTGAATTTCGTTTTTTTTACTTAAGTCATTAAAGTTTTTTGAAGTGGCTCCGCATATGTAGCATCTACTCGTTGATTTGGTGTCAGTCGCCGCATTGCAAACTTTGCCGTCCACCATGGTCATTTTAAGACTGGCTAACCGAGAATTTTTGCCCATTCAGTTCCAATTCCGTGGCTTTTAGGGACTTCACACTGTCCCGAACGTAATTTATTTCATCTTTTGTAATGTCTGTAGACTCTTTTATAAATCTGAATCGTATCGGGCGGCAATATCGTGGTGAAGAAGGAGTCGGGTTTTGCCAAACCATTTTTGTTTTGTCTTCGCCGCAAACAATTTGTAGAGGCACGAATGAGCTCAAAAATATATTTGCATCCGAGTCGGCGTCATTCATTAACTTTTGTTTGTATTGAGCTTGTTGTGAACCATCACAACCCCATTTGCAGATAATCTGCAAGGAATTTCTCTCAGTTTCTGTAAGAGTCATTAGTACTTCTTCGAGGAAAATTGATAATCGCGTGACGGTGTGATCTAACAAAGATTGTAGATCACTTTCAGCACAGGAAGCGGTCACTCGTAGCGTCTCTTTGGGTGGGTAACATTCCTGTTTAGCCTTCAACACTAATTCGTAGCACGGGTAAAAGCTTCTGTTGGTTGCTCGCACAATTTCATATTGACTTCGTGTCAAATCAGCGTCCACGCACATTCGCAGTGCCTCCCGAAGCGTAAGGGGATCTTGTGCCTTTGATTTGGAATGTCTTTTTTTACATTCGTTTGCGGCTGCAGGCGAATTTGTAATATCTTTTAGGACTTGCGAGGCGTTTCTTTTTCCTTCTTTTTGTAAAATTACTTGCGCTGCGTGAACTATCACTTCTTTGCCTACAGAGGAGCGAACTTCTTCTGTTTTCCTCCTTTTAGTTCTTTCACTACATTCACTGAATGTTTTGCTAGGTCGTCCTGACTTATTATGTGTTTTTATGGGCATCTCGAACGTTCCTGCTAACCATGCATCATTGCTTATAAGAAATTTTTCTAGCGTGTTGCGTGCTTTGGACCATCTCTTTTTTATTTCTGTTTTAAAATATAAAAATTTATGATTTATATACTTTTTGTCTTCGTCGGAGTCCCCGTAAGACACTAACAAATAATTTTGTAAGTATTCCAATTTGTCGTTTATTGATGGAGAGTTTTCCTCAATCATCTTATCAAAAAGATATCTGCGAGTTACTACCTCCATGCCCGAGTAACTTGATGAACCTAGAACAACGAAAAGGAATTTTAACGCAAAAGAAACAAAAAAGGAATTTTTCTCACTTTCTGCCTAAGTTAATGAATTATTATTTTTCTCGCGAAGTGGTCAAAGGTGGTGGCTATTTTTTTTGTGGTTATCTGCTCAAAGAGCTATACTATTAGAAACCATAAGGAATTTAACTCGGACGGTCTCGGAAGTACAACATTTTTACTATTGAAAATAAAAAAATTATAATATTTTCTATGAAAAAGGGCGATCTTTGATACGTTGTAACTGCACTAAATATTGATATTCCTTATCTTAATTTAAATTATATTTGAAGGAGCTTACCTGAATTTTCGACTTCCATCACTTTCACTTGTAACTGAATAATATCCAATGAAATATTCACTTTAGAATATCGGTTGCGCTAAGAGTGTCGAGAACGAACGCGTACAGCTTGCGCGACGATCAAGTTCCGACTACCTGTGGGGGCGCGCACGCAGTTCTAGGAACTGGGGAGGGGTGGGGATTGGGCAGTCGGGGTGTCTATTTTTCCGGGAATCAATTAGTTTTGTTATAAGTTAACTTTGAGAAATGGACTTTTGGCCGCCTAAATCGTACAAATCGACCACTGTGCAATGTCAGACATCCTTGCCCTGTTAATAGCTCAATAATCGTATCCCGCGAGATAGAGAGAAAGAGAGAGGGGGGGGGGGGGGGAGTATGGCGCGCTGTTGATACGGTCCTTTACACAGCCTTCTTTATCTCTCAAGCCGTGCTGTTAAGTCTGGCAACGTCGCATTTTAGAACTTCGTGAACCGGTTGTCTGTCTTGTATCTATTAATTATGCAGTAAGGTGAATAATGAATGAAGGGAATGAAGGCCGAGACCGAAGGTCGAGGCCTTTATAGCGCGGACAGCAAGGGCTGCAATGATGAGCTTGAGGGCCGAGAACGTAGCTAAGCTAAGCTCGAGGTCACCATAGCGTGGCCAGCATCGCACTCATTGCAGACCAAGGCGTGCTTTACTCAAACAAAGCCAGTAATTGATAAAGACCAAGGACCTAGGGTCTAAGTTCTAGGTCCTAGGTGCTAGGTCTTAGGCGCTAGGTCCTAGGTGCTAGGGCCTAGGTCCTAGGGCCTAAGTTCTAGGTGCTAGGGCCTAGGTGCTAGAGCCTAGATCCTAGGTGCTAGGTGCTAGAGCCTGGGTGCTAGGGCCTAGGTCCTAGGTCCGGCCTAGGTGCTAGGTCTTAGGGCCTAGGTGCTAGGTGCTAGGTCCTAGGTGATAGGTCTTAGGGCCTAGGTCCTAGGTGCTAGCTGCTAGGACCTAAGTCCTAGATCCTTGGTCCTAGGTGCTAGGGCCTATGTGCTAGGTGCTAGAGCCTAGATCCTAGGTCCTAGGTGATAGGTCTTAGGGCCTAGGTCCTAGCTGCTAGGACCTACGTCCTAGATCCTTGGTCCTAGGTGCTAGGGCCTAGGTCCTAGGGCCTAAGTCCTAGGTGCTAGGTGCTAGAGCCTAGGTGCTAGAGCCTGGGTGCTAGGGCCTAGGTCCTAGGTGCGGCCTAGGTGCTAGGTCTTAGGGCCTAGGTGCTAGGTGTTAGGGCCTAGGTCCTAGGTGCTAGCTGCTAGGACCTAAGTCCTAGATCCTTGGTCCCAGGTGCTAGGTGAAAGGGCCTAGGTACACTTTTTTGAGTAAAATAATAATAATGACAAATTAATATTGACAATAATTTATTTACTTACACATTTACATGTCTACAATGAGTAGGTACATTTTAAAAAATATATTTTATACCTTCCATGTCAAGTAAGTAAATAAAGGTAAGTAATGTAAATGTTGAGGTGCTGTCAAATGTAGGTACCTTAATTGAAGGGCCGAATTCTAAAAGTCCTCAAGTCCATTTTTTTACATGTTTTACTGATAACGCCATCGTGTTCAGCATTAGGAGCTGAACACGGTGGCATCTTCAGGAAAAAATGTAAAAAAATGGACTTGAGGACTTTTAGAATTCGGCCCTTCAATTATTTAAAAATACGTTGAGCTTTCTTTTATTAGTTTTCTTTTCAGTCTGTGCATTGTTCACGTTCTTTGTAAAATTATTTAAAATTATATTGGATAATATTATAGAAATTTTATAGAATAATTCTTTCAAAGAGTGACCTGCTTCACAAAATCCATCTATATCAATGAAAAATGTATCCGACTGCAGGCTTAAAATCGTTAATGATGCTAACATTCCTCGGACATCATTCAACTTGAAGAAAGATGTTTTTAATTCAGCATTGTTAATAATAAAATTAAACAGGGCGTGCAAATGAAAGCATACAAACTTTACAGAATCTGTAGGCACCGACAGGCCTCCTCGTTGCAAATAGTCAAAATAAGGATCACCTATGCAATCACCTTTACTTTCTTTAACTGTGGATAAGCAGTGTACACATTTTAATTTTTTTGACAATGAGTGTGCTGCATATCCACATACATACATTTGTGATGGCTCATCAATTTCACAATTCTCAGCTTCTAAATAACTACTCGATAGAATTAATTCAAATTCATGAGGCACAGTTGATATATTGACACTAGAATCAGTAACATCCGTAGGATTTTTCAATTCTTTTACTACATCTTCCAGTTTCATCAAGTGTCCCAAGCGAATTTTCTTTTCCGCCTCCATAATCTGTGTACATGATACATTATAATTGCATCCTGACAGAAAACGATATTGCCCAAATCGTTTTTCTATGCAGTCGGATTGGAATTTTCCCAATAAAACATATTTAACATTGAAGTCCTCAAATGCAATTTTAACAACTTCTATTAAAACTGAAGTGCTCTGTCGAAGAGCTGTAAAAGTATCTTTAGACAGAAATGAACCACCAGACAAAAGTAACCATTTATCCATCCAAGCAACAAATTTTGACAAATGAATTATATTTTTATCATCTGGTGAAGAGATGATAGAAGAACTGGCATCCCGCTTCAATAGACCTTTGAATATATTTTTCACATTCACTAAATTCCACCACACTCGGATGATTTCCATGAATTCACCTGTACTTTGAGTTTCAGGGTTTGATTTTAGAGCACTTATAGTAGAGCTATGAAAAAGATTATCCACTAAAGAAACATTTTGTCGCTCTAACTTAGTTGGATATAATGTCTTCGCATTCAATTTGTACGCTTTTTTTATACAGTTCTCAGCTTCATCTTTATACAACTTCTCAATGTCATCAAAAGAAGCCATTTTAATTTGACTTGTATCAAAATCATGAAACATAAATGTTTTTCCAGGGGCATGAAGATTTAGCCAATTATTTCTAATATTTTTGAAAATGTGGACCGGGTCATACATGACATAAATATATTTGCCGGGGTAATTAGGATTTAAAAACTGAATACCTCCGCGTGCAATAGTTTTGTACATATTTTGGTTCACTCTATTGTTGTCTGTAATGATACATAATACTTGGAAACCAATGACCTGAATAAAATGTATAACTTCTAAAGTGTAATCTTTAAGCTGATTTCCTGAAAGTGAAATAACCGGTATCATACGTACAATTTCTTTGAATCTACCAAATGCGGAAGAAATCATGAAGCAAACAACAGTCTTGGCTAACTCATTTGAATTGTTATCGGCATAGCCAGTCACTTTTTTGGATTTATACTCCAGCTTACTATTCACATAAATCTCATCAATACATAAATTTACTACTCTTTCTCGAGGAGATAATTTGCTACACAAAACCTTGAGATAATTATTTGTGTTCTCTAAACTACTTGGGTTGATGTTGAAGGAAGATGAAAGATATTGTAAGTATCTTTTGTGAGGTAAAAATAAAAATCCCCTTATTAAGTTATAGCACGATAGTGATACGCAAAATATCAAGAAAGCAAAAATTACAGTTGATATGCTGTAACGGGGTTGTTTTAATGTACACAACTTAACTTGGTCCTTAATTAGGTCCAATTGCTTGTTTGTGCATGCTTCCCCATTTGAGTTTTGGAGTGCAGCTTGTAGGTGATCTTCAGCTTTCTTTAGATTAAATTCAAAGGCATTATCGCTACAAAATATCAAAGGATCTTTATACTTCTGCAATAATTCTTGAAATTGTGAGTATTTTGTCAAAATCAAAGAACTTGGTAGCAACCATTTAAGGTCGGCCTGTGATAGCTCGTTCTTGCCAATAAATACTTTGACTCTTAGGTCTGAATCTATGAATATGCTATTGAGTACACTTACTTTTTTCTCATCAGTATTTGTGTCTATGTTCAATGTGTATAGAAACATTTGATCCTCGAATACCTTGAAATTCCAACCATGATATAAGGTATCTTGCATAACATTTGCTTTCAATTCAGAGAAACCTCGGATAGTGTCCTTTTCTTGGGTTTGCTGGCGTAGTTCTTCACGACGTTGGTCACACAGCTGTCTCCTTTTAGAGGGATCCATCCTACGTGTTTTTTTTGAACTTAAGTACTGAGGCAGGTTAGGAAAAATATGGGGTACTGCATCAGCCACTAATTTGGGGCTTTTCAGAGGAACAACTTCACAGGATCCATCACTCTTAAGTATTTTTTCACTTCGAATAACTTCATTATCATTAAAATGTACACTGCACACGAAAGAACCCTTTGAAGGCTCCCAGTTAGCTCGCGGTATCGCCTTTTTCCAGCGACTTAATAAATCGTTATCCCGTGGGAAAGAAAACGTAGATAAAGGTCTTTCTCCTCTCCTTAGACTTGAGTCGTAATTGGACTTACAACAGGGCACACAACACCGGCGAGGCATCTGAAAATAAATTCATAATTTAATTTTGCGGTGGTGTAACATACTGGGAAGAAACGGTTACCATTGGTTCTTTAAGATCAAATTGTAACTACAAATCGTAACTAAAACTTTGAAAATACTCTAAAAAACATACCTTAGGCTGGCGAGACAAGTTGGGCTGTTTTTAAGCAATGAATACTGCAATATTACTTAATTTTCAATCAAAATATCAACCAAAACGAATCCTCACGCTCAAATACAGATGACGTATTATCCAACTAACTTAAAACTACAAGAAACATGGTATAAAAACAAACAGCATATCTGCAATGTTATTTAGCCGCGTATTATTATGCGACTAAAATGAATGTTTCCAGCCAGAGTTGAAGTTAGTGAGACTCGGATTAGTTGTAACTTGGTCGTATTATCTGTCTAACAATGCACTGCGTAAGCCGGTCTACCGGCGACGTTGCCGGACTTCCACAGCACGGCTTGAGAGATAAAGAAGGCTGTGGTCCTTTAATAGACATGCGCGAAACAGTGCACTTCGAAGTCATGATATATTTCATGGCATTTCATACCGCGTGATATTACCTTATACCATGGCACCAAACATGACACATGACATCATGGTATTTCTTCATTGCAGACATGAAACATGACATCATGGTATTTCTTCATTGCAGACATGAAACATGACAACATGGTATTTCTTCATTGCAGACATGAAACATGACATCATGGTATTTCTTCATTGCAGACATGAAACATGACATCATGGTATTTGTTCATTGCAGACATGAAATATGACATCATGGTATTTCAGCACACTTTCATTGCAGTACGTACAGTGTGCTGAAATGCCATGTGTCATGTTTCATGTCATCTAGTGTAATGAAATGCTATGTGCCATGCTTTATTCTCTCATTCTCTCAATTTTTTTCTTTGGCGATGGCGATGAATGTGTAATATTTCATGACACCGTTGTGTAATATGTCTTTTGTAATATTACAAGCATTACCTACACATGTCTATCCTTTAACCATATCACGGGTTGACGTGCCGTAGAATCTAACATTAATTAAATCAATGACCTACTTAGCAAACTCTAAAACAAATTATGGTATCCTAGTATAATATTCGAAGTCACTTTACCGACACAAGGAAATAGGCAAGTTGTTTAAAAAACGTATTCCAAATCCTATTACTTTCAACGAGCTAATCTTGTATATTTAAACGGGTGATCTCGGAAACGGCTCTAACGATTTGGATGAAATTTGGAACAGAGATAGCTTAGACATTAAAAAACACAGGCTATAGTATATCATCACGCTAGTTTCCTTAGGGGCAAAGCAAATCAATAAAAATGTAGCGCCATCTCGTAGAATTCGAGCGAAGCTCGGTCGCCCAGGTACACACGACAGCACGTCGACCCTTACATGCTAGCACTCTACTCGGTTACGTTACGGGCGACTTTACAACAAAAGTGTACAGTCTGACATGCTGTCGTGTGTACTAAAGTTTATGCACAATGCATTCACACCAAAAACGGCAATGAATGAGCAAAGCTATAGTGACGAAGGACAGACGAACAACAAGACAAGTCTAGCCGCACCACACACGGTAACTATAGCAACCGCAAATTATATCACGCGTCACGTTTCCACTCTGACCTTCAGCACGTACGATCCTCAGCCATACACAGACCACGAGAGACAGGGACAGACGCAGACAAGATCAGATGGACGGGAAAGAGACGACGCGAAGGCATTGTCTTTGATTTTGAGTCGTTTAAGGGATTCTATAAATCTTCTTCGGCATCTTAATGCAGGGGCCTTAGCCTATAACGCAATGGTGCCAGAATTGGCTCCCAGTTGACGGCTTCAATTACGATTTATTGATGCTGACGGACCTTTTAATGTTTTTGTACTACAGCAAAGAATATTCTGATTCTAATTCTAGAGGATTACTTCTCTGGTTGTAGGAGAAAAACGAGGAAAGCCAGGTTTTGTCCTTCCGCTGGGACGCCATCGAAACGCCATTGATTACAGGCTAAGGGCCCAGGTCGAGGCCCGTGCGTAGGTTTATAGACTCTAAAACGTGCTACCGAGTTGTTTTATGGGCTAGGAATCAACCAGTGGATGAATGGAAAGATTCGCGACGGACGAAGTGGAAGACGAAAACTAGAAACAGAGAAAAGATTCAAATGGAAAAGTATTTTTATTGACTCCAGTGGAACAACATAAAGAAAGACATATGGTGCAGAAGATGTTCTCATATACGGTGTCCCCGAGACTGTAGAAGATGGAACACTAAGTTTTGTAAACTATAAATAATACAACAATAACGTGCAGTGGTAACATATATTATGACAACTTAAAAGGCAGTATCCAACAGAAGCTCTGGCCGCTGAATAAAATATTACCTAGATGCATTGGCCTTAGTTTTAAATTTCTTTTAAACTGAAGCAAATATTATTTATATTCATCATGATTCTTGGTAGTGTCGGCCCGTAGACTACAGGCGTGTCAAATTAATTATCTGCATCCGTTGTATCTTCAACTACTTTAGTATTATCTAACATGGTTACTAACAACCACCTCGACGGATGACTTTCAAATTTTTTACAGCAGGATTTATCTCGCATGTATCTAGATAGTCTAGCACTTAGGCGCAGGTCATTAGTTTTTTGTACATTTCACGACTTAGATATTTTAGGCTTGACTGATTGAAGGTAACAAAAACCTGCACTGAGGTTGAGGTTGTACAAAAACTTTAAAACAGCGACCATCTCAATCAAATGACTATTCAAAATTCTTATAAATATCTAGCTTTAACATACAGGGTGAGAAACGATGCATATTTATTTGCAGTATTAAATATTTTTGAAAATAAAGTAATGTTTCCTTTCAGCAAAGTTGGCCGTCATCAGTATTTCGTTATATCGTTTAAAAAAATTAGATTTAATAATAATAAGTACTTAAAATTCCACGATTCCTCGACTTTTTAGTATATTTCAACCAAGAAGCCAATCAAATGCGAACAAATAAAATACAGAATGATATAATATTATATGTATTTGGGATTCAGGTCCCACGCTACGTGCTAGAGATGAAAAATAACTATCTGCCAAGGCAAACTAGCAAATGGGACCATAGTGGGAAGTAGTGCCCGTGTATCAAAAACATTATAAGTATGCTTAGTGGAAAAACCTAGAAAAACTTGGCCCGACCCGCAGGCCATGTGGGTCAAGGCATAAGTTCAAACAAAATCATTCTAGAGATATAATTAACTCTTGTTCATAACAAGACTGCGCAAGTAAACGTAGACATGATGAAAATTTTACTACAATAATAATAAGTAATGACCAACTAGAACTTAGCTTTTAAAAAAGGACAAACGCAGATATAAATATTTTATTTTTTTCCGTAAATATTTTATTGTTTTCCCAATCTATGACGTCAGGATTTATGATTGTGATAATAATAGGTAGGAATTTCAAAACTTAAAGAACAAAAACATTGGTATAATATTGGGAACTTTCTTCTTCTACTTTTAAAGAAGATAATTTAATAATAATGAACACATTTAAAGTAAATAAAAAAATCTACGTTTCTTTTCGATCATACTATGTAGATTGCGTAGTGCAATGCTAGAGCTGATTCGCGAGTTGTTTTTGGCACAAGCATAAATCGCGCTGTAAACGCAAAGGAAAACGTTAAAATACGACCCTGTATATTTTTATACGGCTCTTGAATTTATCCAAAGTTTTTTTTCTCTAGTCTAGAAGTAAAACCGGTATCAATGAACCAAGTGGACGTTGAGATTGGCACGTAGGCAGTCCTTGTTTTATTAAATAAAAGAGCGCATAAAAATAATGCTACTATACAACGTGTTACAAAACATCCTAACTCTTTTTACAGGGTGTAACCTACTGGTCAGTTCCCTTGCAGCCTGGTACGTCACGACATCCACCTTCTCTTAAATTTGGTCAAAGTAGCTTCTCCGTGGCCTTCCTCTACCTCTCTTTCCTTCTATATTTCCTTCTATTATGTTGGTTATGAATTTGTCGTGACGTAGCAACTGGCCTAGCATCTTTCCTCTTCTCTTGGCCTGTGATCGAAGTGCATGGAAAATGCTGCACCGACAAGAGGATAACTCTTAAATATAATGATGATGAACCTACTGGTCAACAGGATGTCAATGTTGTAAAAAAAGTTGAAAAACAGCTATTTTTATTTTATAACTTTATAACCTCAAAATTAAAAAAATTCTAAGTTTTTTGTTCTTAGTATTAGCTCATAAAAGCATGCATTTGCATAGGTTTGAGTTGTTAAAACATTGTGAAAGTCAATGAAAATACTTTTCTCCCACCACAGCGTTCACATTTTATTAATTTAAAAATCAACGGAACTTCATAGAGCAAAAAAATATTTAGGTTGTGATCCCTATTACTGGGTGCCATTACCCTGTAAAAAGAGTTAGCCTTATTTAACACCTTGTATATTTTATATACCTACTATTGTATATGTATAGGCTTCAGGAAGTTAGTACTCAAGTGAGAGTTCTTATAGTTTTAGCTAAAAAGTGAAAGTACACATACCTATATGTAATAGTAGGTATTATGACTGTTATGTAAACGTGCATAATTTCTAGGTCTACTAAAGTCCGTTCGCTTAGATAGTGGCGGTACACACGACGGCAATCTTGGTTCTTGGGATACCGACTATTTTTGAAGTATCTGTGATGGGCGCGGACAAATTCATTTCAACACAATGCTGATGGACATTAACTAGAGTTTGTGTTTTACAAAACCTTCGTCTTTTAATTTTTGGGTCATTCGAAGTTTCGTCTAGAGGCACCTCGCTATCCTCCCACGGACGAAAATACATTTTATCTACACGCAGCGATCGACACTCAATACAAAATATTAAGTCAAAAGTCACAAGCATAACCTCTCAATACGACGACGCTTCTTTATGTAGAATGACGAGCGGCGAGCCAAATTAACTGGCGTGTTTGCGCCGCGTCGGCTTCCTTTACTTTCTTTTGTGAAAAGCCGCCGCGCGCCAAGGCGGTAAATATCAAAGCGACACTATGATACCGAACGGACTTTAACAGAACAGGATATCCTACGCTAAGCCGCGAATATTTTTTCATGTTATGTATGTTTTTATCTTGATATACAGGGTGTCCCAAAAAATAGTGTCAAGCGGAAGTCCAGAGATAGAGCACCCCTAGGGGTAGCCGAATCACCCCCATGTATGTACAGCGATTTTTTGACGTTTCGAAGTTATGAGGCTTTTTAGGTGTTTTTGGGAAGAATTACCTAGCATTGGTTTTTATTTTTTTACTTTTTTTTGTATTCAACTTTAATTTTTTTTTACTTTATTTGGGTCTTAGATAACTAGTCTATTACCAAATAAATAATGATCAGCTTTAAACTTGTTAAAGATACCGCAATTTTGATCCAAAGTTCAAAAATGCCGTTTTAGAGAAAACATCATCGAATAAGTTAGTATGGGGAGAAAAAAAAGTAGAGGCCTGAAGGATTTTTGATTGATTTCAAAAACTTTCCTACAACTTGAACCTTCAGAATAACACAAAAAATCTGTCACCTTATGGGCCTTTTATTCGAGTAATTAGCGGTCAAAGTAGAAAAACCGGAATTGGGAGAAATGTAATTTCGATCGGTTTTCTTTTATTTTTGTTGATTCGGACAAAAAACATTGGAGACAAGCTTAAAATCATCTGACAGTACGGCCTACATGAAAAAAAATAAGATTTTTGTTTTAAAAGTAAAATGTTTTTTTTGTCGTTTTTTTCATTAATTTAATATTAAGTTATTTTCTTAACGAATTCATTGACAAAACGTTACAAAAAAAATTTAGAAAGAAAAATACAAAAAAATTACGAGTTTTTAAATATGTTTTTCGTGAATTTCCAATGCAGATCATACTGACAGACGACATAAAGCCTTTCTGCAGTGTTTTTTGTCAAAATCAACAAGATAAAAGAAAAACGATCTAAATTACATGTCTCACAATTCCGGTTTTTCAATTATTTGATTCCATAATTATCTCAATCAAAAATATGAATATGAAGAAATTCAATCGCGATCGCTCGGTCACCCCGATCGAGTGCACCCTCTTGTGTTCGACGGTGGACACAATTGAGAACATCATATAGGTAATGAGTAAGGTGAGGCGAGTCAAAGAATAAGTAAATACTATTTTCGGAAGCAACATTTTGAATACTTTACTATTTGTGGAACCTTATTATAAAACTTCAAAAAAAGTATGTGCCAAGTATGTTTTTTGACAGATATCGGCATTCATTACTTTGGGTTTGTAATTCTTGAGCCTAAACATATTTTAAACGTGTTAAAATAGAATAAGTAGAAAAATGGCGTATCTGCATTATTCTGCGATTTAAAAAAAAAAACGGTTATTACGACACATTGTAGATTTTTTATGTTAGTCGCCTCCTGCGCAAAATGTTAAACTAGAGTTACGAAACTAATCATTCTGCTTAACATATTATTATACTTTATGCATACAAATATACTTATGAAAAATATACTCACGTGTTTCGACTAAATAACGCGACTTGCGAAAATTCTACAACAAGGTCACAACAAGACCACTTACTTATCGTATTTGTTGGTAACATTATATAATATAGGTAGACACGGTCGGACACAGTTAAGGATAGCCCAATGCATGCAGCGCTTCTCAATCAATTTTGGTGACGGGACCCTTTTGGAAAGCGACATACTTGACGGAACCCTACTGTTGACGACCGACCTAGGCGAAAGATAATTACCTATAGGATTGGAATAGGCATGTAGGATTAAATACCTACTATTTGGCACATGCCGTTGTAAATACATTATTTCCATTTTTTCTATACTTTACCTCATTTAATACTCTTTTTCTTTCATAATACTTACTTAATTAACTAATATTTGCATTATTACTTGATTTATTACACAATTAAAATGACTGCCCACGACCCAGGCAGAGTCTGCTCCTTAGCGCATAGCGAGAAAGTGAAGTAAACTGGCCTCGGCCAATGAGAGAGCCGGATCGCTTTACCGCGGTCACCCGCGCAGGCGCAGTAGTAGCGGGGTGTAAAAACCCGAATTATTTGTAAATAATTTGATTTGTTGTTTTTCTTTGTTATTTAGTGTCTTTTTCCACGAATTTCTTTGTTTTCGAATGTAAAATAATTGCCTTTTATGTTTTAATCATAACTCGATGTAATTTTCCTATTAGAAAATATTTTTTATACCTAGAACTTTTGTATGTAAATTTCATGTTAATTTAGCCTGTAAATCTATGTAGACATGTGTAACTAAGCTTATTTCACGTAGATGTATGTAACTGACCAGTATTGTAATGTTATAGCACTCTAAGCCGTAATTTTAAGACCAAATTGTTAATACCTAAAGTTGACGTAATATTATGTGTAACTTTACTTGCTCAAAAGTTAATTTATCGTTTAAATAAGTACTTAAATATATCAATAGGGATAAATAAATGATAACACACCCGCTTACAAGTTATTTCCACACTCCTTACACGGCCCATGGCAGGTAGGATATTCAGCTCTTAGTAGGTAGGAAATAGCTAACTCAGAGGCCTATAACATCCATGCACCTACACACATTACACACCACAACAAAGATCTCTTTCTCCCGAACTTAAAACCGTTTGAATTATTAAAATCCGTTAGTAAATAAGAAAGATATGATGTAAAATGTAACGTTCTAATAGGCAAAATAAAATTCGAATTAGACTCAAATTAGAGAAGATTTGTGGTGGCTCTCTGTGCCGCAAAGCCCAACTCAGGGGCCTCGCGCCCAAAATTGTACCGGGCATCTTCGGAACTCGCCAAGATCTACCACTACTCTTCTCTAAGAGCAATCGTGGAAAGCAGAAGTTTGTTTCTCTTCTCTCTTCCCCGCAACATCCCGGTACCACCAACGACGTTGGTGCTGAAAACGGCTGACGCTGCCGCCGCCGCCGCCTGCTAAACCGCTGCGAACTCGCCGGTTAAGCACGCCACCGAGTCGCCGAGTCGCCGAGCCTGCTGACGGGTACCTACTGCGGACCCTGCCGCCGGTACCCCTGCGCCTGGTCACACGCCTGGTGCCACCAGGGCGCAAGTACCCACTGCGACGAGTCCGGCCGGTACCTACGGCCCGCCCTCACGGTCGATACCTACGCGACGACGACGATCAGCTGCGAGAAGTACCTACTCCCGGGCGCCAAGAGAGGGTCACCTAGCTGCGAGAGGAATCCACGGGTTTTACTGTTGGCCCGAACCTCAACAGTTGATGGTCCTTCGGCATCGGATTTGAAGACAGCGAAGACCTTCGACCACTGGCCCCGAAGATCTGGAAGCGGGAGCTTGGACCTGGAGCAGACCTGGACCCGGACCTGGACACTGTACGAGCCTGCCGGAGCTGGAGCTGAGCCTGGACCCTGCCCCTGACGACCTGGACCTGGACCTGGAGCAGAACTGGAACCGGACGGGACACTGTAGGAGCCTGCCGGAACTGGAGAAGCCCCTGGACTCGGACCTGGACCCGGACCTGGACCTGGAGTTGGACCTGGAGCCAGCCTTGGACACTGGACGAGCCAAGCTGGTACTGGAGAAGCCCCTGGCCCTGGCACTGGAGCTGGACCTGGACCTGGAGTTGGACCTGGAGCCAGCCTTGGACACTGGACGAGCCAAGCTGGTACTGGAGAAGCCCCTGGACCTGGATCTGGACCTGGATCTGGACCTGGAGTCGGACCTGGAAGCTGTGAAGAGCGAAGAAACAAGAAGACACCTTCCAACACGGTTTACCCGTGGGCCACTCCGCGGTAGCACCTAACGGTGTCAAACGCTATCGTGGGTGGTTTCAACACCTTCGGGTGTAGCGACTTTTCAAGCGAGGTCGCCGGTCTAGTCGAGCAATCGGCTAGGCTGACAGCTTGACTGCGCCTGTAAGGAGCGTGAGTGGGCAGGGCCTGACGGTGTATGCCGGCCAGGACCGCGTGACTCCAGTTGGACATTCCAGCCAACTGGGTGTGCACCCTGAACCTACTACGCACCCTCTGCAGGGCAGATCCCCCCTCTCCTATCCTTTACATCCATCCTCACTCCGAGCATATCCCCGCAAGGGGCCCTCGAGTGAGTCTGCTAGGGTCAGTAGGGCCGCTAGGGACAGTCTGCTGGCGGTAAACAGGGCCGCACAGAGACTGGGTTTAGGGACGTTAGGGACGAGGACGTAGGGACGCAAGGGACACTGCATCGCGGTGCCGGGACAAGCGAAGAGCCCGGTGGACCAAAGCAACTGCAAGAGGACCAGTCAAGCCATCCACCTGAAGACCAAGAAGATGTCTACAAGAACGACTAGATCAATGAAGATGAAGGGAGCTCCACGGCCTGAATTAACCACCGAGCAAGAGTCACCGCTTTCCCCCTCCGACACTGAAGAGCGGGGGGAGGTCAAGGGGAGCGGAGCGACGACGTTGAGCGGAGGGACTTCGAGCGTCTTCGTTACTGGTCTAGCAAACCCTACAACAACCGATGGAGCGACGAGCACCAGCCAAGTGATGACTGAAGTGGACACTCACCAGGAACAGGGAGGCGGATCTACATCAGTGCGTACCGTGTTACGCCGGTCTTCAAAATCCACGTCAAGCGCTAAGAAGCGCGCTGAGCTCCAGGCAAGACTGGAGCTCGAAGAAAAAGAAGCAGCCGTTGCTCGAAGAGAGGCAAACGCCGCACGGACAAAGCTAGCAATGATCCAACTGGACGACACCGACAACGACTTCAGCGATGAAGAACCAGCGACCATGCAGCCAAATGTCGAGCGGTGGGTCAACTCCACAGTAAACGGACAACAGCGCCATGACATGGAACAGAGAAGACAACCACATCACTTAGCGTCAAGGCGACACGAGGGGGAGGTTGAAGAATCCCAGCCCGCGCCGCCTGCTGATGACGCACGGGGCGTCGCGACATCCCTTGTTTCCGACTTCGTGCAGGCAGTCAAGGAGGCGGTCGCGCAAGCGGCACCACCTGCACAAAGAAACGCGCCTCAAGCAGCACCACGATACCTGTGCGAGCTGCACAACTTCGCTGGAGACCCAAGCGAATGGATCGCCTTTCGGGCCACATACGAAGACACGAAACAGTACTTCAGCGACATAGAAAATGTTGCGCGGCTCCGAAAAGCGATTACGGGACGAGCAAGAGAAGCTGTACGCTCTACCTTGTTCAGTAGTATCAATCCGAAGTTGGTTATGGAAAACCTAGCCCGACTGTTCGGACAGCCCAAGCGGCTCATCAAGAACGAGATACACACAATAGAAAAGATGACACCGCTGGCAGAAGACGGAAGAAATCTAACCACCTTCGCCGGAGTCATCACAAATACAGTGAATACCATAGAACAGATGAACCATCACACATATTTGGACTCCGAGGAAATCGCGGAAAAAATCGTGGACAAACTAACTCAAATATATCGAGTGGCATGGTTCAGTTATCGTCACAAAAATCGACACAAACCAATCATGATAGCGTTGAGAAACTTCTTAAACGAACTGGTGGAAGAGAGCGACGCATATGAGCCCGAAGCCGTACGACGGAGAGAACCCCAGCGAACTCGCGGGCCTCCCCCGAGAGCAGTACACGCCGCCATCGCTGAAGAAGACGACAGCTTCATATCAGACTACGAAGAGGAAGAAGAGGAAGATGAAATAGTCAACGTGAACGCAGTCGCTACAGAAGACATCAAGTGTCTACACTGCGGCGATAAACACCTGATAAAGAAGTGCCAAAAGTTTCTGCAGCTGGATACTCAAAAGCGATGGGAGGCAGTCAAGAAGTTGAACGCTTGCTTTCGATGCTTAAGCGACAAGCACCGCCACGCCAGCTGCAAAGCCAGAGTTTGCGGCAAAAACGGCTGCAAAGCAAAACATCACGAACTGCTACACAATGACAAGAAAGTCGTTGAAAGATCGACACCAGTCTGCATCCTTTCTAATTGGAAGACGTACTTGAAGATAACGCCCATCGAGATATCTGGTCCTAACGGAACGCTAAAGACCTACGCTCTGCTTGACGAGGGATCATCGGTCACGCTTATAACCCAAGAGTTGGCAGACTCAATCGGAGAAACCGGACCCCAAGAGCGACTGATCGTGAAAGGCATAGCGGATACGAAATTAAACCATCTTTCGGCCAAGCTCAACATCAGAGTCAGAGGGCTACAACAAGACTGTCATCATCAAATGGAAGCCTATACGATTCCTTCAATGGACATATGCACACAGTCTGTAGAAATGAGTGACATCGAGGACTGCGAACACCTAGCTGAAATCAAAAACCAGCTGACATACCGCAATGCAAGGCCTCAAGTACTGATCGGGCAAGACAACTGGAGTCTCATAGTGACAAGGAGCTTAAGATATGGAACACCAGACGAGCCAGTCGCGTCACTGACCAACCTCGGTTGGGTACTCCACGGGATAAAAACCCTCGCGCCGTCGTACTCCAAGTCACACACAACGTACCACGTGAGCCACGAGGCATCAGGCAAGGATGAGGCACTAGAAAACTTAATAAGAGACCACTTTGCAATCGAGTCTCTAGGTGTGGCGCCAAAGCTGCCTGAAAAAGACCCAGAGCAAGTAGCGCTGAAAACACTCGATGCAACCACACGAAGGCTGCCTGAAGGATCATTTGAAACCGGACTCATCTGGAAACCGAAGATAAAAGAAATGCCGAAGAATCGCGCTTGCGCACTCCAACGTCTTCAAGGCATTGAAAAGAAGATGAGGCAATCCGCAGAATTCAAGGAAAAATACACGGAGCAAATAAGAAACTTGCTCGCGAACGGCTACGCCGAAGAAGCTAGCGCGATTCCGACATCGCCAAGGACGTGGTATCTACCACACTTCGCTGTCGTTCATCCCCAGAAAGGAAAAATGAGACTTGTCTTTGATGCCGCCGCAAAAACAAACGGTACGAGCCTCAACGACGCGCTGTTCCCCGGACCCGATCTGCTACAGTCGCTGTTCGGAGTGCTACTGCGCTTCAGGGAGGGACCGATCGCCGTGGTAGCCGACATCAAAGAGATGTTTCTGCGCGTGAAGATACGGGAAGAAGACAGAGACAGTCTTCGATTCCTGTGGCGAGATAATCCACATGAAGAACCGAAGGAATATAGGATGACGTCTCTCATCTTTGGAGCCGCTTCTTCACCATGCACAGCCATCTATGTCAAGAACCGTAATGCGGTAGAACAAAACGACGCTGACCCACGAGCCATTCGCGCTGTAGAGAAAAATCATTACATGGATGACTACCTACAGAGTTTTCATGACGCCCAAGAAGCACGCTCGATCGCCAAAGAGGTTGACCGAATACATCGAGCAGCGTCATTTCAACTGCGTGGATGGGCTAGTAACCAGCCCGAAATACTCGAAGACTTCCCGAGCGAGTTAAGAAGTACGGAAGACGTCACACTAGGAGAGTCTAAAGACCAAGAGGAGAAGACACTCGGTCTCAAGTGGAACCTCACGAGAGATTGCCTCAACTTCGCTCTCAATCTCCGAAACACGCCTACCGAAATCATCACAGGCGACAGACCACCGACGAAGCGCGAAGCAACGAGCGCCGTCATGTCGGTCTTCGACCCACTAGGACTCGCATCGCCAATACTGATACAAGGAAAACTAATGCTTCAACACGTCTGGAGATCAGGGATCGAATGGGACGACCCCCTTGAGCCCCAGGAGCATGATAGGTGGAAAACATGGCTCAGCGAACTGAAGAAACTTCAAGACTTGAACATCCCTCGCTGCATTTCACCAAACAAAAAACGCGGAGAACTTCACGTGTTTTGCGACGCATCCGAGCAGATCTATGCTGCCGCAGTTTATTGGAGGACAGAAGAACCAGACGGCTCAATAATCGTACACCTGATTACCGGCAAAGCCCGCGTAGCGCCGTTAAAACCGGTTTCAATCCCACGACTGGAGCTACAAGCCGCACTGTTAGGCTGTCGCCTCGCCGCCTCAGTAAAAGATTCCCTCCAACTGGAAGTGACAAGCACGACTTACTGGACTGATTCAAGAACAGTCCTAGCTTGGATTAAGTCGGAACCGAAAACATTCAAACCTTACGTTGCGCATCGATTGGCTGAGATCGAAGAAAGCACGAAAGTCAAACAGTGGAGATGGGTCCCCACTAAAGAAAACGTTGCAGACGACGCTACCCGTAACGCGCCAAGCAAGTTCAGTTCAGAACACAGATGGTTCACAGGCCCTGCCTTCTTGCGAAAGAAGCCTGAAGACTGGCCAGAAGACAAGAGCGCACCAAAACAGCTTGCACCCACAGGCGAAGAAAAACAAACAGTGGCCGTCGTGACAAGGCCGCCAAAACGAGAACTAGAAGTACCCGACCCGGGAAGATTCTCCAGCTGGCCACGGCTCGTCAGAGCGACCGCTCGTTTTTTGCAATGCATAGACGTATTTAAAGCAAAAATCAAGACCAAAGCCGTCGCCAAGGCAGAGACGGATCCGGCATGGAAATCAACCAAGCCCAAAGCCAAAACTTGCCCAGGAAAAACGTCGTACGTTGCGCCCAAGGATTTGAACCTGATACCGCTTGAAAATAGCTATATCAAGAGAGCCGAGTTGATAGTTATCAAGAAAATGCAAAGCGAGAGCTTAAAAAACGACAAAGCTGCTAAAAAACGGAAAACCGCAAGAGAAAAACTCGCCTCTAAGCCGACTCACCGTAGAAGTGTCGCCCGACGACGGAATCCTTCGCCTGTCGACACGCGTCAGCGCCGCTCCATATCTCGCCGATAGCAACAAAAAACCGACCGTTCTCCATGGGAAAAATCCCACGACGAGACTTCTCATCAAACACGTACACGAGAAGTTCAATCACGGCAACCATCACACGGTGATGAACGAGATCCGTCAGAAATACTACATCATCGCCCTCCGCTCAACTCTCCGCTCCATCACGCACACCTGCATCACGTGCAAGATCAACAAAAAGACTCCGCTGATGGCTCCACAAGGCGATTTACCCCCAGAAAGGCTACAGCGCAATCAAGCGCCATTTACACACACAGCTGTAGATTATTTTGGGCCAATGAACGTGACCATCGGCAGACGCCACGAAAAACGGTGGGGAGCACTGTTTACGTGTCTTACTACACGAGCAGTTCACATTGAGTTGGCCTCATCACTGACACCCGATTCCATGATACTCGCCCTGCGAAGAATGTCCGCTAGGAGGGGAACCCCGCAAACCATCTACAGCGATAACGGATCAAACTTCGTCAAGGCCAACAAAGACATGATGGACGAAATGAAGAAGGCGTGTCAAGAGAAACAGATCGAATGGAAATTTATCCCTCCGGGAGCGCCACACATGGGTGGTGCTTGGGAACGCATGGTGCGATCCATTAAAACCGCTCTCGCAACCACACTCCACGAGAGAAGCCCCAAGGAAGAAACCCTACAAACACTCTTGCTAGAAGCAGAGCACCTGGTCAACTCTCGACCACTGGTTAGAGAGACTAGCAACGACCCTAACGAACCCGAAGAACTGACGCCGAATCACTTCCTGATAGGAAGATCATGTGGAATGAACCCCTTAGGAAGTCACACAGACGCCGTTCTATCTGGATCGACAAACTGGAAAACCTGCGAGCGACTTACAGACATCTTTTGGTCAAGATGGACCAAGGAGTATCTTCCAACTCTAGCACCCCGACCTGAGCTAGACAAGAGTAAAACCTTCGAGAACCCTAGCGTGGGTGACGTAGTACTCATCTCGGACACCTCAACGCCAAGAGGCACCTGGCCAAGAGGCCGAGTCGTCGAGACACATCCCGGGCCAGATGGTATCGTCCGCATCGTAACCATCGAGACTCGCACCGGCAAGTTCCGCCGCCCTACATCCAGAGTCATTACCTTGGTCCCTGCGTCCTCGAACCACATAACGGCGTCAACACCTATTTTGAGTGCACAGTAGTCTTACCACTCTGCACTGAGGGGGAGACTGTTGACGACCGACCTAGGCGAAAGATAATTACCTATAGGATTGGAATAGGCATGTAGGATTAAATACCTACTATTTGGCACATGCCGTTGTAAATACATTATTTCCATTTTTTCTATACTTTACCTCATTTAATACTCTTTTTCTTTCATAATACTTACTTAATTAACTAATATTTGCATTATTACTTGATTTATTACACAATTAAAATGACTGCCCACGACCCAGGCAGAGTCTGCTCCTTAGCGCATAGCGAGAAAGTGAAGTAAACTGGCCTCGGCCAATGAGAGAGCCGGATCGCTTTACCGCGGTCACCCGCGCAGGCGCAGTAGTAGCGGGGTGTAAAAACCCGAATTATTTGTAAATAATTTGATTTGTTGTTTTTCTTTGTTATTTAGTGTCTTTTTCCACGAATTTCTTTGTTTTCGAATGTAAAATAATTGCCTTTTATGTTTTAATCATAACTCGATGTAATTTTCCTATTAGAAAATATTTTTTATACCTAGAACTTTTGTATGTAAATTTCATGTTAATTTAGCCT
Source organism: Zelleria hepariella (assembly GCA_949319315.1). Lineage (NCBI taxonomy): Eukaryota > Metazoa > Arthropoda > Insecta > Lepidoptera > Yponomeutidae > Zelleria > Zelleria hepariella. The sequence goes on along the minus strand of OX439380.1, from coordinate 32,417,959 downwards.
GTAAATCTATGTAGACATGTGTAACTAAGCTTATTTCACGTAGATGTATGTAACTGACCAGTATTGTAATGTTATAGCACTCTAAGCCGTAATTTTAAGACCAAATTGTTAATACCTAAAGTTGACGTAATATTATGTGTAACTTTACTTGCTCAAAAGTTAATTTATCGTTTAAATAAGTACTTAAATATATCAATAGGGATAAATAAATGATAACACACCCGCTTACAAGTTATTTCCACACTCCTTACACGGCCCATGGCAGGTAGGATATTCAGCTCTTAGTAGGTAGGAAATAGCTAACTCAGAGGCCTATAACATCCATGCACCTACACACATTACACACCACAACAAAGATCTCTTTCTCCCGAACTTAAAACCGTTTGAATTATTAAAATCCGTTAGTAAATAAGAAAGATATGATGTAAAATGTAACGTTCTAATAGGCAAAATAAAATTCGAATTAGACTCAAATTAGAGAAGATTTGTGGTGGCTCTCTGTGCCGCAAAGCCCAACTCAGGGGCCTCGCGCCCAAAATTGTACCGGGCATCTTCGGAACTCGCCAAGATCTACCACTACTCTTCTCTAAGAGCAATCGTGGAAAGCAGAAGTTTGTTTCTCTTCTCTCTTCCCCGCAACATCCCGGTACCACCAACGACGTTGGTGCTGAAAACGGCTGACGCTGCCGCCGCCGCCGCCTGCTAAACCGCTGCGAACTCGCCGGTTAAGCACGCCACCGAGTCGCCGAGTCGCCGAGCCTGCTGACGGGTACCTACTGCGGACCCTGCCGCCGGTACCCCTGCGCCTGGTCACACGCCTGGTGCCACCAGGGCGCAAGTACCCACTGCGACGAGTCCGGCCGGTACCTACGGCCCGCCCTCACGGTCGATACCTACGCGACGACGACGATCAGCTGCGAGAAGTACCTACTCCCGGGCGCCAAGAGAGGGTCACCTAGCTGCGAGAGGAATCCACGGGTTTTACTGTTGGCCCGAACCTCAACACCTACAATAAAACAATAGTTTTTATCCGATTGACTTAGAGGGAGGGTTATGTTTTTCGTGTGTATGTATGTAAGGGTACTATACTATGACTAAGTTCGGCGGCTCCTCGTGAATCGTGATACGCCGCGTCAGACAGAACGGTCTACCAGAGAGAGGTGTTTTGAATATTTTTTCTAAATTCTTGCGGAACCCTTACCGGGGTATTGCGGAACCCTAGGGTTCCGCGGAACACACTTTGAGTATGGCTGCCACCGCTCTCAAACCGCGCGCGGCATAAGAGCGCCAATTGAATAAAAATGGGTATCTTAGCATGTGACCGACTGTACTGTCGGTCACACGCTAAGATACCCAAAATAACGGCCGAATATGCATTATTATCAGCTTATTTTGTTTTTAATTTATTAAACAGTTACATGCATCGACTCTTAAATTAAATAAAAATCATAATGAAGAATACCATCAACTTTTGATTTCTACATTACCATACACTCTAATAAAAATGGAAACGTTGGGTGAAAAAAATTTTTTGATACGTCTTATAGTTCCCGAGATATTTAATTTTAAACTAGCTGTGCGACGACCGCGCGGTCGTCAGCTGCTGTGACGTCACTAAACAGCTCGCACCCGACACATACACCGTAACACTCATTCAAAGGGCTGTATCTTTGGAACCGTACTAGGTAGCCAGTTCAAATTTTCAGAGATTATGTTTTATTATGGTGAATTACCCAAGAAATAATAAAAATAAAAAAATATTAAAAAATAAGAGGGGTCCCCATACAAAAAACGTTTGTTTTATACTTTTTGCTCTATAGAAAAAACGGTAAGGCATACAAGCATCAAACTTGGTATGATTATAGGGCTTACTCCAAAGTATAAAAAAATAAATAAATAAAAAACGGTCAAGGCGACTCGGACGCGCCGAGGGTCCGTATAACCAGTTTTTTTTATTGTATGGCGGTACGGAACTCTCAGTGCGCGAGCTCTACTCGCACTTGGTCAGTTTTTTTGTGTGTTTAGTCAGTTCCGTACCGCCATACAATAAAAAAACTGGCTATACGGTCCCGCGGCGCGTGAGTCTGAGTCGCGCTTGACCGTTTTTTATATTTTTTTGTTATACTATGGAGTAAGCCCTATAATCATACTAAGTTTGATGCTTGTATGCCTTACCGTTTTTTCTATAGAGCAAAAAGTATAAAACAAAGTTTTTTGTATGGGGACCCCTCTTATTTTTTTATATTTTTTTATTTTTATTATTTCTTGGGTAATCCACTATAATAAAACATAATCTCTGAAAATTTCAACTGGCTACCTAGTACGGTTCCAAAGATACAGCCCTTTGAATGGGTGTTACGGTGTATGTGTCGGGTGCCAGCTGTTTAGTGACGTCACACGAGTTTGCCGCGCTCGCGCGAAATACTCCAAAAGGACGGAAACTAAAACCGTCGTAACTTTAAAACTACTGGCTCGATTTGAAAGAAACAAAAACAGGCGTATTTCTAAACTTGTAGGCTACACGGTCATAAAGTTTCAAGTGATTTAATCGACCCACGGACATTCTTCATTACCTATGTCAGTTTTTTTATGAACCGTCCTAGTCTGTCTGTAGACAAAATAAAACGAAAATGGGACAACCAATAGGGGAAACTTTGTTAATCATTGACGAATTAAGTAACTTAAGCTAATATTCCAAAACAATGATAATAAAAAGAGGACAAACGAAACAAAGTACAGTAACAGTATACAATTTAATTAGAGAAATTATTACCTAATTTTGGTGGCACTTTTTATTTGTGCGTTTTCAGAGAAAATTCAGTTCTTACCGCAGTACAGTTACGTGTTGATTACTCCACTACATTACTGTACACAGTCAGAAGTTCAGAACATCAACTTAGCTAAAACCATAAATAAAAATTGCCACCAAAATTAGGTAATAATTTCTCCTGAAATTGACCCAAATAAACTTTATCTTTATTATGTGCTGATGACTTTCTCACACATCTTTATGTTTACATAAATTACAAAGGATAATCCTGCCTAAAGTATTACAACGTAGTAGGTACGGTCAGCGACGGCGACAAATGCACGGTTTATGTGCAATAATTAAACAAAAAGGCTTACGATTACGATAAGTGGTCAATGGCCCGGTTTCTGAATTGAGAATTTTACTAAGCAAATACTTAAGTATCGTTTTGTCACGCTCTTTTGTGAGAAGTCTGCAGAAACAGAACGATACTTATACGTATTTGCTTAGTGAATTTCTCCAGTTCAGGAATCGGCAGTAAGACTTTCATAATTCGGAAGGCAAAGTTTTTTGTTCGAAAGTCCGTAATTCGGTACGCAAAGTTTTTTGTTCGAAAGTCCGTTATTGGCTTAATCTTATCTTTAGACAATATTGAGAAACTAATTTCAATATTTTTTAATTTTGTTCAGTAGTTTGGATTTTACAACGTTTCAAAGATACGGTTTTATGACCTTCACGCGACGGTCTACATACTGTTAGCGGTCATAGGAACAAAACATTTTAGCGCATAAAAACAAAACTACTGGACCAAAATAAAAAATATTTAAATTAGTTTCTCAATATTGTCTAAAGATAAGTTTAAGCCAATAACGGACTTTCGAACAAAAAACTTTGCCTACCGAATTGGCTTAATCTTATCTTTAGACAATATTGAGAAACAAATTTCAATATTTTTTATTTTGGTTCAGTAGTTTGGATTTTACAACGTTTCAAAGATACGGTTTTATGACCTTCACGCGACGGTCTGCATACTGTTGGCGGTCATAGGAATAAAACATTTTAGCGCATAAAAACAAAACTACTGGACCAAATTAAAAAATATTTAAATTAGTTTCTCAATATTGTCTAAAGATAAGATTAAGCCAATAACGGACTTTCGAACAAAAAACTTTGCCTTCCGAATTATGATGAAAACAAAATGCAAGTATCTCAAGATTCCAAAAGTTTGAACTTTTTAGATTTATGTTTCACAGATTGACGATAGAAGTTAAATCCATCATCGAAGGTAATTATAATTAGTGGGCCAGAATTTACTTAATATCGAAGAAGAATTAATTATTACTACGCAGAAAATTGATTTAGCTTACAAGATATTTCTTTGTTAAGGGTAGACGATAGCAAGGTGGCGGGAAATTCAAAATTTTTACAGACTTACATTTTGTAGCTAAATTGAACTATTTTTGTTCAGCGATTTTTCGTTCGCGAGAATAAAACCGTATTCTTTTCATTATTGTAAACAACAGAACAACAATAATTCAGCCGATTATGTGTTCTGGTCTACGAAGCAGTGGTAGTGCCCAAAAAACTTGTCGTAGACCAGAACACATAATCGGCTGAATTATTGTTGTTCTGTTGTTTACAATAATGAAAAGAATACGGTTTTATTCTCGCGAACGAAAAATCGCTGAACAAAAATAGCTCAGTTTAGCTACAAAATGTAAAAAACTGTGAAAATTTTGAATTTCCCGCCACACTACTATCTTCCAGCCTTAATATGGGATAACAATATACATAGAGATGAGCATACAGCATGGAGCACTTATATAACATACTTAGATTTAAATTGCAACGTTAAAAATATAATTTTAATAATTAAATAAAAGGAAATATAATTATTTTATGCAAAATTCCAATATTGAAGATTACAACAGTTACATAAAACTTTACATACGTTATCGAAAAGTATGCAATTGATAACACTAACAAAAGATTAACAGGGATCAATAATTATAATACTGAAGTAATCGAAGCACTTATTTCCCAAGTTGATGGATGTGCAGATTTACCTATCTATGATTTATTGCCTAATTGCGTCAAAAAAATACAGAACTACGATATCGATGGTCTTGAAATCAAATAAGGATACCTATCTGGCATGCAGAATAAATTAATCGCCCGTAAAACGTGACCACACGAAAGAAGAAGAAAAAGTTGTATGATCTCACATACCTACGGTTTATTGTGTTTTATAAAAACGTATAAATCTTAACCATTTGCTTATCCGTCTGACTAGGTTTAAGTAATAAGCAAAAAAAGATAAGATTTATCTCAAATTTACTTTGAAAAACTACGTGCATTTTTTTACGGAATAAGCACACTCCAAGTTTTCTCATAAATAAATTCAAGGCTATACCAATACGGCTCTTTACGACTGTATTCTATTTTGTCTACTATATTATATTGCTGCGTATATTATAATTTATTGAAAACCGGGTGAAGGAGAACTACATAATATAAATTGTAAAAAAAAACTTTTCATATACAAATTGCCCCATACATATTTTACCGAGACGGAACAAAAACTTCTCATACAAGATGTAGAAGAGAATAAGGAAACAGACAAGTAAAAAAATTACCTACTTAATCATAAATATGAAAGTAAGTACTAACAAGTAAATTAATTACTAACATAAGTACTAACTGTACTTAAATTCTGTAATTTAAGTAAACATGAGCTCAGATAACGAGAATGCTACTGACTGGCCATTTCTTAATTTCTTTTCACCTTGAAGCCTTTATATTTCCGCAATTACTTATCTTTATCGAGAGGTGAATATGATGACCATTTTATGTTTTTAACCATAACGAAGGTTTACCAAAGATAATCAGACTCAATTATAAACATTGGTAGGTAGATATGGTTCATAAATGGCTCAAAATATGGTAAGGTTAATGCTATTTAGCAATCGTCGAATCACAACGAAGTTGACCTACATGTGAAGATGTACTAACAGTAAGAGAAACGATTGCTTGCAAATTGCAATGTAAGCTTATAAAAAACACTTTCACCCAAGCACAAATTTTAATACGTCTTTTTTGTCATCTACTTTCTCCATGTTTTTTTTTAATGTAAATCATTTTGAAATTGAAAGTAGCGTGGCATGAAATGCACATATTTTTCAATTTTGTAGCTAAACTCAGCAATTTATGTTCAAAGATTATTTTTCCACGAAAGAAAAATTAATCATTCTAAACAACAAAAGGACAATATTTTTTCAATTTTGTTTTCATTATTCTAAACCACAAAACAAAAATTATTCCGCTGATTGGATCTAGTTTTTTGGGCAGTGCCACTGGTTTGTCGACCAGAAAAATAAATCGGCTTAATTATTTTTGTTCCGTTGTTTAGAATAATTAAAATAATACAATTTTACTGTCGTGAAACAAAATATCTCAGTTTAGCTACAAAAAAACTGTATATTTGGGCTTTCCCGCCACGCTGCTTTTTTGACCCTGCGCTTTTAATTTGATCAACTCATTGAATCATGAATGGCTTTCAATATAACACGGTTTGCATGAAACGCATTTAGCTAACATAAAAGCTTTCAGAGCATGAAGGTATGAAATTAAATAAAAATAACGGAAAAGAAAATCAGTACCGAAACTCACCACAAAAACTAGAAAATAAATCCGAAAAGAGAATGTCACTGATAGAAAAAAACTGGAGCCAAAAAATTATCACTGACACACTATCGAAATAAAATCCAAACACGATTGTAGATCGAGTGTATCTCGATACAGACGTGCGGCTCTCCTCACGATCCGCGAGCTACTGACTGACTGCCTCCGACTGAATGATGAAGCAATGTGGAGAGGCGCTGGGGTGCCTCAAGGTGACAACTTTGGTCGCGTGCCTTTCCAACTGTTTATATGATATCGTAGCTCACCAAAATTTCTATATTAGACAGCTACTACATGATATTGTACTCGTACGTAGCATTCAGAAGCAGAAGTATTAGTTCAAATCGTTTCGCTCGTTAGCAGGCCAAAATAATAGTTTATTTTTATTTTTTGACAGACTGAATATGGGAAAGTTAGTGAAAATTGCTGGCAATAATGTTAGGTAGGTAACACGAACGTTTTTGCATTTTGGTTGTAAATTCAACCGTAATGTAAGAAAATAAGAGTGCAAGCGTGTAAAAACTGACACTTATTTATTAACTTTCTCTTCAATAAGGTATTTTGACGTGGTTTCAGCATTTTTTTTTTTTCAGTATTATTACCCTGTATACTTTCTGAGTCTAGATTAATCAAAAATTCTATCCACATGTAACGGAATGTGTTTACGTTATTATGTAGTATAGAACCTTCCCATTGTTTCAAGGTGATTCATAAATTTGAACTTACAATGCATTTTACTTTGTTGGGTTGGGACAAGTTAAAAAAACCATGACGGTATGTTTGTTTAAACACACGAGTAAGCCATTGAATGCTAAGTGACCCCCCGGATTGAGGCGAAAAAGCTTGAGGCTGCCAATTTTTTTTACAATGTGGTTTTTTAGGCTGTGTGTGTCAGTATCTTTATTGATTATTATTATTTATGAATTTTAATGGTTTTTTTAATTTATTTAAGTTGTTATTACCGATGCGTCTTAATATTTTATTTTAATGCAAAACATTAAACATCGATAATTTTTAATTAGAAAGACATAGGTACCAATAAAATATAAATAATAAATTGATTTCCGGTTTTGTCTGCACTTTACCAACGAGTTAGAATAATAATCATAAAATTGATGAATTTCCGGGTACAGACTCAGATATTTTTTGTGATATTATTTAAAAACTTAAACTTACTAAGAATTTTACGACTTATTCTTGACACGTGACCAGACTACTCTAGTCTAAGGAGTAAGGACCAATGAGTGCGATGTATTTTTTATCTCCAACAATAACTAACATCAAACCTACGACCTTCACGTGCATAATCTCGAGCCGTAACCACTGGGTTCACTACGCCTTGCCGAAACACGTTTCACCTAGTTACACTTCACCTATGACGTCTCATCTAACCTACATTAGAACTAACGTTCAAATAATCTAATGTTTGTTTTAACTATAACCATTTGTTCGAAGCTACACTTCACCTAATTACGATTCAACTAAACACAATTCATCGAAGCATCATTTGTTCGATGCTACAGTTCACCTTATAATAACTAGTGGTTCGCCCCGAACTATGAACTCGCGAGTGAACTGTTGCTAACACCATTTGCGCAGGCGCGGGCGCGCATTGCATATAAACTTTACAACCCCATATCTCAGCAACCCCTCGACCGATTTGGCTCATGTTCGAACTTAAAAATTCAAGTTATCGTCGAACGAACATACAACATACATACATACATACATACATACATACAAACGCCGGATTGTTCTAGTAGACTCGGAGAACTTCGCTCGCTTCGCTCGCTCGTTGAATTACTCTATACGTACAGTACATCTAAACACCATTAATCGAAGCACTATTACGTCACCTGCTTAAACTTTGATGCAGTCGGTTTTTTTTGTTATTAGACAGTTTCGCAGCAGCAAGTCCAACCCAACGACACGACACCTCATTTATTCAAATCGGTTCAAAGGTGGAACATAGGAACGGAAATACATACGTACGTATGTACATGACGGTGAAAAACAGAACCCTTGGGCAGTCGGTTTAAAATTGAAACATGTTACACTAGTGGTTCACCCCGAACTACGAACTGTCCATGAAAACGCGATGCAGGCGGAACGCGACGCTGGCGGAAAGCGAATGGGGCCGCTAAAATTCGATCAAATGACATCTACTTAGATAAAACAACATTAGACTAAACAATCCCTAGATGAAATAAGCTCTCGGACTAATGACATTCGGTGAAATGAACCAAAGGTGTAATGTCATTCGGTTAAATGAAGTCTAGTTTAAGTGACATTGGATGATACGTCATAGGTAAAGTGTAACAAGGTGAAATGTAATTCGGCAAGACGTAGTGAACCCGTAACCACTAGACCTAGAAGATGATAATAATAATGATGATTATAGTCATTTTTTAAAGTCGACTCGAGAATCTCGACTTAAGATTTGTGGGACGCGAAGAACAACAATGAACATTTCTGACAATCTGACCTTGTATTCACGACAATGGTTTTGCGAAAATAAACGAAAAGCATGTCAAAAGGTAATCACCTGTCATTAAGGATAGAACGGGAAATATAACGGGGCCCTCGTTTAGGCTGAAAATAGATTTATTTAGTGAAAATTATGGACTTGAACTATACCTATTCGCTAAAAATCCACGAGTGTATTTCCGTTACGATTTTTGCTTTTAAGAAGATTTATTTTCAGTGATACTATATTTGGTAGCCACGACCCTCGGCGTTGAGGAGAAAGAAGCGAGGTAGGTAATTTTTTTTATTTATGTTGAAACGAAAAAATCGAGTTGGTTAACGGATTATTATAAAATATCTGAACTAAATTTTCAATTCTTAAATTATGAGGAAATTATTATAATCTCAAAAATTATAATAGAGTTAGGCCCGGTTCCTGAGTTGAGATTTTTAACTAAGCACATACTTACGTATCGCTTTGTCACGCTCTTTTGCGAGAAATCTGCAGAGACAGGACGATACTTACCCATTTGCTTAGCAAAATTCTCAACTCAGAAACCGGGCCTTAGATTGATAAATGCTAGAAATCTTCCCGAACACAAACAGGAACACTAAGAAACGTCACCAAAACTAGATTTGGTTTATACAAAAAAACAACAGTGTGCATATTCTGTAAAAAAGAACGCCTCATAACCGGTTTATTTGCCGGAAAATATAAATGAAACAATTTTTTCGGCTAATAATAATACGTATATTTCATCGAGGAAAAGATTTTTTTTATTTTTTCGATAAGAGCAATTTTTCCGCAAATAAACCGGTTTTGAGGACTAGCAAATGTGCTGTTTTTTTTACAGAATAATCACACAGACTAGCTCGGAGCTAATTCACACAGCTATAAAAAAAAGGAACCATAACTATAGGTCGCTCAGCAGCTGTGATGTGATGACGTAAATTGAATAATGTAGTAAAAAAGTTATAAACTATAGAGGTATTCAATCAAATACCCAATTAGGTATACGTGGAAGACAAGCGGTCACCCGAATGACTACCAAAAATAATAAAGGGTGTACCTTCGCAAAGATCGCTATTTCGAAAAAATTCTAACATCAATGTTTCTGGGGTTTTAAAGAAGATAGAATGAAAACAGTAAATTTAATAATCAACCACGAGTCACGTCACGAACTTTTACAGAGTGTAAGTTTTTAGTTGATATCGAAAAACTGTGAAAATAATTTCTAGATAAAAACCTGACTGTCAAGGGCGAACAGTTTTGCTACCCGTGAATAATATGCGATTTCGTTAATTTTGGTGTCCATCGTTTTTGTAGATTTATCTTTGTCTAAGCTACCTATTTCCTTTTATTTTTATTTCAAATATTTTCAAAAATCCTTTTGGGTTACCCTGCATCCCTTACAAAAAATACCTAAATCTAAAATGTTTTACAAATGCTAATAATATATACTAAAGGCTAAAAACAGGATTTAGCAATATTGTGTTAGAATATTAATTGGATTTTTTTCATTGCCTTGAAAGATGCAAATAAGCGTTTGAATACTTTCGGTTGATGTAAAATCACACAAAACCTAATCTGAGGGCACGGCAGTGCCCCCGCCAGGTCGAGCGCGAAGCAAACACTGCCGTACCATCCTTTACTGGAACCATTTCGCCGCATTTTCAGGCCCCTATTTGAGAACCTCTGGATAAGACTAGAACGCAGAAATTTTCACATAGGTACTTAAAATCCAAAATTTCAAGTCTGTAGGTCATTTAGTTCCGAAGTTAAGCGAAAGCATAGTTTTGCATTTATGACAAACACTCACTCACTCATGATCATCAAAATAGGACTAGTACATCCCATAAACTCAGAGAGCTGAAATTTGGTACAGAGTTAGGGTTTAATGGCCACATAAAGGAGAAACTATAATAGTGGTTCGCCCCGAACTGTGAACTCACGACCCCATATAAACTTAACAACCCCATATCTCGGTAACCCCTCGACCGATTTGGCACAAGTTCGAACTTAAAAATTATTTTAATTTCATTTACCCGCCTACCAAATTTCATAACGATCCGACTAAAACTCAAGTTATCGTCGAACGAACATTCATAATGTTCATAAAACTTTTCAGGGGCGAACCACAAGTTGAACGAGCGAGCGAAGCGAGCGAAGTTCTCCGAGTCTACTGGAACCATCCGGCGTTTGTATGTATGTATGTATGGTTGTATGTATGAATGTTCGTTCGACGATAACTTGAGTAAATTTGGTCGGATCGTTATGAAATTTGGTAGGCGGGTAAATAAAATTAAAAGAATTTTTAAATTCAAACATGAGCCAAATCGGTCGAGGGGTTGCCGAGATTTGGGGGTTGTTAAGTTTATATGGGGTCGCGAGTTCACAGTTCGGGCGAACCACTAGTACTTACAAGTTAACAAGAAGAAACAGTCGAACGATTAACTTTATTCTACTCGAACATTACACAAATTAAAAAACTGTGTCAAATAAGAAAATCTAATAAAATAAATCAATATGAACACATTTCTACAAAAAGAAGTGAAATCCCACCAAAAACATTCTGTAAAAAACTAGCCAGGTCTCGATGGAGCTGCTTGTTTATCTCTAAAAAGTAATGAAATCTAGACAAAGTCGTGCCAAGTCTAAGGTTCCTTACTGCGATTTCTTTATTATTATAGTTAATGTTGTGAGACTTGGCAGTTGAAGGGTACACAAGGGTACAAAACCAGGTGCTCCATGACACCATTGCACCAATCTGTCGCCAGGACCGCTTGTGTATCCTTCCCGCCCTTACTTATAAAGGCGGGAGTTATAGCTAGTTTTAAAAGGTACAAACGTTCCTAACTCTTTTTTGTTCCTAACTATTTTTACCTACTGGTCAACAGGATGTCAAATCTGTAAAAAAAAAGTTGAAAAAAACAATGTTTATTTTATAACCTCAAAATTTAAAATATTTCATATTTTTTTTGTTTTTCTTATTAGCTTAAAAAATATATTTGTGCATGTAGGTGCATTAACATAGCTTTGAGTTGTTAAAACATTGTGAAAGTCAATGAAAACAATATTTAAAAATACTTTTCTCCCGCCACATCGTTCACATTTTATTAATTTTAAAATTAACGGAACGTCATAGAGCAAAAAAAAAATTTAGGCTGTGATCCCTATCACCGGGTGCTATTACCCTGTAAAATGAGTTAGGTACTTTTGTAACACCTTGTATAGTAATGCTTCTACGTGGCTTAAGGGTGGACGATAGCAAGGTGGCGGGAAATTCAAAATTTTCACAGATTTTTACATTTTGTAGCTAAACTGAACTATTTTTGTTCAGCGATTTTTCGTTCGCGAGAATAAAACTGTATTCTTTTCATTATTGTAAACAACAGAACAACAATAATTCAGCCGATTATGTGTTCTGGTCTACGAAGCAGTGGTATTGCCCAAAAAACTTGTTGTAGACCAGAACACATCTGAACCATATCTCGGCAACCCCTCGACCGAGTTGGCTCATGTTCGAACTTAAAAATTATTTTAATTTCATTTATCCGCCTACCAAATTTCATAACGATCCGACAAAATTTACTGAAGTTATCGTCGAACGAACATACATTCATACATACAAACATACATACATATTATAAACAAACATACATACACACATACATACATACAAACGCCGGATTGTTCCAGTAGACTCGGAGAACTTCGCTCGCTCGTTCAATTAACCAAACAGAGCTCGTAGCTCTGTTTGGTTAAAAGCGCAATAGGCAATGGGCAAATATTAAATTAAAGTATGAACAAATAGCTAATCAAAGTTTGTACATTGTCCCCTGATAGCGGGGTAATCGCTCGCACCACGTCATTTAAATAGCGTACAAAGGGCAAGTACCTACATCACTTATTGTTATCAGTACCACAGTACAGTACAACAAACGAGGATCGTCTATCGAACCAGCGGGCAGCGGGCTTATTGAACGAGCGAGCGAAGCGAGAGAAGTTCTCCGAGTCTACTTGAACAATCCGGCGTTTGTACCTATGTATGTTTGTAAGTTTTGTATGTATGAATGTTCGTTCGAAGATAACTCGAGTAAATTTATTCCGATCGTCATGAAATTTAGTACGCGGGTAAATGAGGCCAAGAGAATTTTTTAGTTGGAACATGAGCCAAATCGGTCAAGGGGTTGCTGATATATGGGATCGCGAGTTCATAGTTCGGGGCGAACCACTACAGGGTGCACTCTAAGTCGATAGCGGAAATTTAAGTAGGCTGTCTACTGATCACTACAAACAACACCAGGTGGCGAAAAAAATGGAGCGAAAAAAATATCAGCTGTTCCATACAAAAGGTCGACTCAGTACTGCGCCAAATGTATGAAACAGCTGATATTTTTTTCGCTCCATTTTTGACGCCACCTAATACAAGTTGTTTGTAGTGATCAGTAGACAGCCTACTTTAAGGCGCTGTACATAGTGAATAGCCCGCGCGCCAAGAAAAATGCACAAAATCGAGTCCTGTATCAAATACACTAAAAAAATCGAAAATTTTCACATATCAAACCCTAGAATTAGATGAGAGCTATCTAAAACAGCCAGTTTCGTGTTGACATTCATAAACGATAGGAAGATATTTTTGATGAAAAAAAATAGGCGGCGCACTTTTTTTCAAACAAAATATCTTGCTATCTGTTATGGATATCATCACAAAACTGGCTGTTTTAGATAGCTCTCACCTAATTCTAGGGTTTGATATGTGAACATTTTCGATTTTTTTAGTGTATTTGATACAGGAATCGTTATTGTGCATTTTTTTTGCGCGCGGGCTAATTCACTATGCCCAGCGCCTTAAGTTCCGCTATCGACTTAGAGTGCACCCTGTAGTTTATTGTATGTTGCATATGGCGTATTGTGAGAAGACGACGGCACTTATCATACAAAGATGAAGCAGTAACTGGAGTTGCCCATTCGTCAGGTTTTGCAAATCACAAAGGCTTAGATGGGCAGGCCACTTGGAAAGAATGGATGACACTAGAGCCGTTAAAACCAAGTGGACTCCGCAACAAAAAAGACCCACAAGAAGATCCAGGAAGCGTTGGAGTCCTTCCACCGCTTCCTGGGTCTTCCTTTGGGTCTTTTTTGTTTCGAGGCAGATCTACGGCGAATAGGCAAGAAAACATCTTGGAAAACGGAGGCCAGAGACACTCCCTCTCCAAGACTACAATTTTTATTATAGTGGCCCTTTTACCGACAGCTTACGTCATGAAAGGGGCACACTTTACGTTAGCGTAAAGTTGGCGTTAACTGGCTAACCCTGGTTGACGCAAACGTACCTTACTGTACCGGAAACACCGAACTAAATCCCATAGAATCCGCATTACGTATAAAATCACAATAAAAACTTGTCCCCACAGAAACAAATGATATCAGCAATAGAACAATACGAAACATCATTTCGACCATACGTCTAATATTCGAATGTCAACCTTATTGCATTAGCGTACAGTTTAACTTTAATAGCATAGACTACGAGCAAATAAGCTCCCAAAGGGAATTTGGGCATCTATTTTTCCAGACACATTTCAGAGTTCTATGTTGTATCTAGTTTTATCCTTGATCGAAGGGTTTAATCCCCGCTCGGGACACCCGATAAGCAGGCTACTTGCTCACTTGCTCACTGTACGGCACGCTCACTTCCCTGAGGCCAGAGAGAGAGCGAAATGGAAGAAGATAGGAGGCCAAGGCCGATAAAGGGTTTTAGCGCCGAATGGCGTATGCGAAAAATACAGGGCCGCCGAAGACCAGGGGGGGTGTTAGCTTTCCTACAGTTAGCTCTCAGTCCACGGAAGTCTCAGACACAGACAGAGACAATTGTCGAGACAAATGACAACACAAATAAGCCCTAACCCAGTTCCTCGCCAAGTCGCAACTATTGCATAAGAAAGCACAAAGGCACTAGCAGTCTGTCGCAGAGATGTCGGTCATTACGTCTGTCCGGTTGCGTCTGCGCAGGCTTATAGAACCACGCAGAAGTGGCACTCAGCCCGGTTCCTGAATTGAGAATTTTGCTAAGCAAATACGTAACTATCGTTCTGTCACGCGCTTTTGTGAGAAATCTGCAGAGACAGGACGATACTTACCCATTTGCTTAGCGAATTTCTCAATTCAGAAATGGGCAGTCAGTGAGTTGTTAATATGTGTGTGTATTTAGCAATAAATTTTGAATGAGAGTGCTGCTTATACAGGAAACACGTCAACTTTAAAATGTGATTGCCAAAAACTTTTGTTCTACAACTTTTCTCAAAGCTCGATACTTTTTAATTACTGAACGTTTCTTAGGCCCGGTTTCTGAATTGAGAATTATACCAAGTAAATACCTACTTAAGTATCGTTCTGTCACGCTCTTGTGTGAGAAATCTGCAGAGACAGAACGATACTTACGTATTTGCTTCGTGAATTTGTAATCGCCAGATAGGCAGCTCTGAATTCGGTGCCATTTCAGAAATGCCTGCGCAGCGCGCTTTCGTGCCCCTCCACTCTCTACCACATTTCCACTCTCCTGCTCCTTTTATTATCTCTGCAAAATATAAAAAAAAAATTGCACCATTACCAAAGTCGTAGAACAAAGTTGTTGGAAATCACATTTAGATGTTGGAGTGTCTGAGGAATTAAGCTATTTAAAAATGGCCCCCTGGCGAGGATCAAGAAAGAATGGCACCCAAAGAAGACATAGAAGATGCAAATAGACGGTAATTTGAGCGAAAATGAACGCTTACGAATACAAATTCAGCGCTATTGAGACGTCACGGATCTGTGTCTGAATTTCATACAATGGCGGCCAAAACCTAGGCACAATGGAATCGCCTAGGGAATGGAAAAATAAATATATCTTCTTTTTTGCTAAAAACTCTTCATTAGGTTATCAACGCGAGGCTTAACTATTTTTAGGACCTAAGGTCAGATCCTAGAACTTACAATTAAAATATTTTATCGCAATAAGTGTTAAGCCTCGCGTTGATAATGAAGAGTTTTAAGCAAAAAACGCCTCCAAAAAGAAGATTTTTTTTTTCCAGTGGCGGCGCTAGTTGTGCTTAGGTATTCACTTTAACCCCTCTGCTAGATGGTCCACTCAAGGTTTTCAGAGGCGAGTCTTCTGGCTAGTGTGTTAGTCTAAGTTGCGGGGTTCAATAGACGCTCGCTTTCGATTCGCCGCGCGGCCCCGCCGCCGCCGCCGCCGCAACCGCCATCGATGTTTGTAAACAACCAGTGTTGGACGGAACTTTTAGATGGACTTTTAACTTTGGCGGACTCCATAAAACAAGTGGTTCGCCCGAACTATGAACTCGCAACCCCTTATCTCAGCAACCCCTCGACCGATTTGGCTCACGTTCGAACTTAAAAATTCTCTTTGCCTCATTTACCCGCCTACCAAACAAGTTATCGTCGAACGAACATTCATACATACAAACATACATACAACGTATATAAACGCCGGAGTGTTCAAGTAGACTCGGAGAACTTCTCTCGCTTCGCTCGCTCGTTCATTATGATGAGTCCTTCATGGTGGTCCGAAGACGGCGACCTTAGGGGTTGTAGTCGGACTTCTGCGGCGATGGGCGCGGATGTGGCTGGAGAAGCCCAACTTATAAGTGAATGTCCGGTTACAGCGATCGCAGTATAGTACACCACGATCGTTGAACGTGTATGGAAGTGGGCTTCGGACACATAGTGGGTCAAAGGTTCCCTACAAATTAAAATAATTAACACGCCTTGAAAGAAAATGGTGATGAATCAGACACGTGTTGTGGTGACTAGACAAAACAATCGCCAAGAACTGAGACGTGGCAAGCAAATTGCAAGAGCCGGGCCACTCCCGCACTACCTGGAGGATCTCAATACATAAGGCGTCGAGAATTTTGAGGGATATCGTCTCAAAAACTTGGAGGCAAAATGCCAAAATAAGGAAGACAAGACCTAAACCTTCCTACAAATGTTACGTAAAATGACGTCGGACAGCTCTACTGCGCTGAATGTGACAGGGTGTTCAAGACGAAGTTTTGCCTGTCCAGCCACCTCAGAGCACAAGCCAGGAAGCAGTAACGGTCACTGTAGTCGGATACGACGAGGAGGCCATCATCATCAGCTGAGGCTGCATCAACTGGACTCGGCGCGAAAGTGCGCGAAGAGCGCGAAAAGTGGAAATCAATTATTCGAGCCCTATGTCTCTAATGACGGATAACAGGATTCATCAACAGACTTCGCGAGAAGAGAGGATATCGACGACCCACTGAATACAAGGTCCTGAAATCGTATTATTATGTCGATGTAACCAGCTATGGAAGAATTTGACTCTTGTAAAGCTAGCCAAATCTTTTGTGGGTTTAGCCTCTGGTTTCCATTTGCCATGATGTTTTTCAGCCTACACCTTAGATCTTCCATGATACGATCCCTCCACCGGTTTCTGGATATTTCTCCGGGTATTTTTCTGCGGTGATGATGGTTTTAAAAGTTCTAGTGTTATTCTTTAATTTCAAGTTCATCATTTCTTTATTAATCAGTGTTCCCAGTTCATGACACATCCTTCTACGAAGTCCATCATGACCAGAGGTTCTAAAAGGTTCAAACAATCCATCGAAATAGCATCCCATCACTAACCATCCCAGCTGCAGTTGCATATAGGTAGTTGTTATTCTTTGGTTGCATTATGAAACACAGGTCAACTCTCCAGCACACCTATTGCACAACGCTATACAAGTGTGACGAGACGTTTATCTGTTTGTTCACGCTTGGGTATTTTCACAGTCAAAGTGCACTGCAACGAAGAGCACCGTCCAAAAGGCTGGGGCTTCTGTTTGGTCGGCCATTTTGTTTTATTTACATCCAAGTCAATTTTGACTAGTAGAGCTCCGTCCTAGTTGACGTTTTTGTGCCCATAGACAACATACCAGAAGAACCCACCAATCAGAAGCTTTAGCTTGCTTGGACGGTGCTGTACGCAGAGTACAAGGTGCTCTTCGTTGTAGTGTTATTTGACTGTCAAAACGCGGCTTTACTTTCAGTTAGGTTGGGGCTACAATTTATTGACAAATTACATAGTTTACCGTATAAAAAACCGAATTCAATTCAAATAATTTATTTCAGACCAGTTAATATGTCCATACGATAAAATAACATTTTATTAAATTAAATAAACAAGCATAGATTTTACATAAAAAAATATTTTCATGTCATACCTTACAACCTAATTAAAATTAAAATTCAAAATAATTTTCATTTCATAACCATTTCAAAACTTAATTTATTTTATTTTCTTCGTCTCCTTCCTTTCAACATGTATTTTTATCCAGTGCCGTATAAACGGACACTGCAAGTCATTTGCTATGGCAGTCAGGATACTGTTGCCGCTTCGCCTCAGTCTGTACCTCAAGGAAGCTGCCCTCTTTCGCATGATCGCTTGAAAAGAGTCTACACGAGCCTCCGCGAACATCCCTGATGCACTACAGAACCTCGGTAGCCGCAAAAGTATCCTGAAAGCATTATTGTATTATATTTCCAATACATCCAACGTTTTTTGCGAATATCTTACCCACGGACTGCTCGTATAGAAACTCTGGCAGTAGGCTTTAAATAAGGTTAGTTTTACTTGCCTTGAACAACGAGCAAATCTGCGGGCAAGCATATTCGCCCTCTCTCTCAATGTCTGCATGATCTTTTAAATCGTCTGTCAGTATGTGGCCTAGATATTTAAATTGCCTTACTACATTTAACTCCACGCCATTTAGTTTTACTGGTGGCACATGGCTGGGCATTTGACTACGTGTCTTAAAGACCATGCGCATTCACTTGCAGTCTTAAAGACCACACTTTGAAACCAAATACTATGAAATCATAATGAAGTTAATTGCTATTCATAAGTAGTCAGAAATGGCCCAATTAATTCTAAATAGTCGCTATAAAAGTAGCACTGAAAAGTCGATAAGCGTAGCGCGTTATTAAACGGAGTTATGTAGGTAGGAAGGAACTTATTACAGCACGCGTAGCAAAAGATCCGTACCCAGCGCGATATCGCATTCGCAATACATTGAGCAGACAAAAGAGGCATCGACAGTTACAGTTATACTTGACTCGGTAGCTCAATTGGAGCCCCTGCACGGTATGCAAGAGGTTGCTGGTTCAATCCTGTCCCGAAAGATTTTTTTTACCGTATAAAAATCTATAATCTATAAAAGTTCCCTAGTACGCGTTAGTACTTTAGAAAATACAAAAAGGTATTTTACAAAAAAAATATTGAGAAAAAAAGAAGGGAGGAAAGTAGAAAAAACTGCTGAGGAATATCGGAGACGGAGAATGGACAGGAGCATAGAAGATTTAATTTAATTTACCCACCTACCAGACCGTTCATACACAAACATCCATACAAACTTCTTTCGCTTCGCTAGCCCGTTCAAATATTGTGGTTAGATCTTTGTCGATATAATCCGTGCGGGATCAGAATGGGATAATACCTTTTGGAACTGAGAAGCTCGCGGTCCTGTAGCGTCAGCATTTCGGCAAACTCTAGTTGTCTATGGCAAACTCGCGTCGAAACTTGCTTGTGTTTTCTGTGCGCGTGGGTGTCTGCTCGAGTTTTATCACGTTTTATTCAATTAATGCAATAACATTGAATCCTTTTAGATTACAAACATTAAACATTTTTGTGTATTTCCAATTTCATAACCCTATGATAGAACGTAGAACTTTTTTTTTATCTGACGCTACTCGAGAACTGTCATTTTCGATTCAGTTCCAAAAGGTATTATCCCATTCTGATTCCGCACGGATTATACCGATGTTTGTGCTGCGGGGGCGGACTGCGTTTCGCTAGGATATTACACCAACACGTACAATAAAGGATATACGCAAGTTGGTATAATAAAATATAGGGAGATATGTACATGCTTTGACGGTAAGTAGACGAAATAGTGAAATATTGTGCAAATGAATTTTAATTGAATATAATAATAACTGTTATTATGTGTTTTACCTTTATATGGCTTTGTGCAATGTGCTTAGATCAGGCTTTATGACTAACATAAACATTGGGTCCAACTCAAGTTTAGTTAAGAAAATTATATTAGGAAACTACAGAAGAGAATCGGAGTTAGGACGATCATAGCATTTCGTAATCTCTAAGATCATAGTACTTAGGTACCAGTTTGCAATCAACTAAATGCATTTTCAATGTTTTACTTATTTTATTGAGCAACTGACACATCTAAAATCTATTTGATAAAGGAATTTTGATGAGGTTGGTTGGTTTTGAGATTGATTTTGATTAATCGTAGATTCGTAGTAGGAGGCCATCCAAAATGTGAATACAAATGTTAGTTGTAATATAGAGTAGAGAGGCCTCTGACCATGATCCATTATAAGTTTCTATGCTAGGTCTTGTCTCAAGTAAAATTGTTCAAATCAATCAAGTAATTCAAAGTTAAACTCTACATTCACATAAACATAATTTTAACTACATAAATAAAGCACTATGCTGAAATCATAAATAACCACCTTTAGCTTCGCTTTCGCTGCACTCCGGCAATAAAATACAAGCTAACAAGGAGCTGAAAGCTTAGGCAATACAAGTGCAGAATGCAAACGTGAACGAACTTCACTGAAGAGGCATTACAAAGGCATAATGTCAAAGCCCGGTGTCGTAACAACGCTGACACACTGGCAAGAGACGAAAATGTAGGACAAACGAGAGATTTGAAAGGCTTTTGAATGCGTGTGTTATGTATGGTATGGAAGCGCAATAACTGCATCTTTTTCTTCATTGAATCCTTCTTCTTCTCTCGTGTCATGGAGTGGCAGCAGCAAGCCCCCCCGAAAGCATTTGAAATCTATATATATAAAAGGCTTAGGTTGACTGACTCATCACGCTACAGCCCAAACGGCTGAACCTATAAGTATGAAATTTGGACAAAAGTTGCGTTATATGGTGGAGGGTTCATTTAAGAAGCGATTTTTTTTTATTTAACCCTTAAGTGGGTCAAAATAGGGCTGAAAGTGTGTATGGGAAAAAAATTTTTTTTGGTCTTTTGTTCTTAAATCTTGATTTTTTGTACTTTTTTTTTAAAATGACATGACACCTATTTCAGATTTTTTCTCATTTCTATGTTCTTAAGGGTTAAAATGGGTGCCAAAGTTTTTCGATTTTTTTCACCAGTTACGATCGATGCTGGAACAAAACCGCTAATGCCAAAACAATGAAAATTTGACAATAGTTGTAATTTGTGGACACGCTACGGGTTAAGACAGATTTACTTCAAGTTTAACCCTTAAGGCGGTAAAAATGGGGTCCAAAGTTTGTATGAAAAAAAAAATTTTTTGTCCGGATTTACTTGCAACTAAGAATTCGTATATTAAATCAAAAATAATTTAACACCTGTTTGAGCTTTTTTCTAATTTTAGCAGTTTAAGGGTTAAACGAGGTTGAAATGTATGAATATTTTTCGTGATGTAGTGTCAACGTCGGGCCCAAACCGTTTAAGCTACAACTATGAAATTGAAACTGCAGAAGCGTTTTGTAGCAAAACTACCCACCATGAAGAAAAAAATATAATTTTAACCCTTCAAATGCCCAAACCGGGGTTCAAAGTTTGTATGAAATAAAATTTTTTTTTGGTCCGATTAACTTGAAACTTAGTATTTGTATATTAAATAAGAAACAATTAAACACGTGTTTCAGCGTTTTTCAAAATTCTGCCCACTAAAGGGTTAAAAGGGGTAGAAAAGTTTGAAGATTTTTCCTGATTTAGTATCAATGCCAGGCCTAAACCATTAAAGCTACAATTATGAAATTGAAACTGCAGTAGTGTTTTGTGGCAAAACTACCTACCATGAAGAAAAAAATATAATTTTAACCCTTCAAATGCCCAAACCAGGGTTCAAAGTTTGTATGAAATAAAAAATGTTTTTGGTTTGATTTACTTGAAATTAAGTATTAGTATACTAAATCAGAAAAAATTAAACACGTGTTTCAGCGTTTTTCTCATTTCAGCCAATGAAGGGTTAAAATGGGTGGAAACGTTGAAGTTTTTTTCCTGATGTAGTAGCAATGCTGGGCCCAAACCATTGAAGCTACAACTTTCAAATTGAATGTGCAGTTGCATTTCATAGCATTACTACCCACCATCAAGAAAAAAATATAATTTTAACCCTTCAAATGCCCAAACCGGGGTTCAAAGTTTGTATGAAATAAAATTTTTTTTTGGTCCGATTAACTTGAAACTTAGTATTTGTATATTAAATAAGAAACCATTAAACACGTGTTTCAGCGTTTTTCAAAATTCTGCCCACTAAAGGGTTAAAAGGGGTAGAAAAGTTTGAATATTTTTCCTGATTTAGTATCAATGCCAGGCCTAAACCATTAAAGCTACAATTATGAAATTGAAACTGCAGTAGTGTTTTGTGGCAAAACTACCTACCATGAAGAAAAAAATATAATTTTAACCCTTCAAATGCCCAAACCGGGGTTCAAAGTTTGTATGAAATAAATTTTTTTTTTGGTCCGATTAACTTGAAAATTAGTATTTGTATATTAAATAAGAAACAATTAAACACGTGTTTCAGCGTTTTTCAAAATTCTGCCCACTAAAGGGTTAAAAGGGGTAGAAAAGTTTGAAGATTTTTCCTTTTGTAGTATCAATGCCAGGCCTAAACCATTAAAGCTACAACTATGAAATTGAAACTGCAGTAGTGTTTTGTGGCAAAACTACCTACCATGAAAAAAAGAATATAATTTTAACCCTTCAAATGCCCAAACCGGGGTTCAAAGTTTGTATGAAATAATATTTTTTTTGTCCCATTTACTTGAAACTAATTATTTGTATACTAAATCAGAAATAA
This sequence comes from Zelleria hepariella, assembly GCA_949319315.1. NCBI lineage: Eukaryota > Metazoa > Arthropoda > Insecta > Lepidoptera > Yponomeutidae > Zelleria > Zelleria hepariella. The sequence goes on along the minus strand of OX439380.1, from coordinate 32,395,175 downwards.
TTAAACACGTGTTTCAGCATTTTTCTCATTTCAGCGAATGAAGGGTTAAAATGGGTGGAAACGTTGAATATTTTTCCCTGATGTAGTAGCAATGCTGGGCCCAACCCATTCAAGTTACAACTTTGAAAAACTACAGTTGCGTTTTATAGCAAAACTACCAACCATGAAGAAAAAAGTAATAATGTTAACTCTAAAACGGCCAAAACGGGGTTCAAAATTTGTATGAAATTATCATTTTATTGGATTCAGATTAACTTGAAACTAAGTAGTCGTGTATTAAATCAGAAATAATAATTAAACACATGTTTCAGCATCAAAAAGGGTGGAAACATATTAAGAGTTTTCCTGATTTTGTATCAATAACAATGCCGGAACCAGTAAAGCTACAACTATTCAATGAACATTTAACTACAGTTGCGTTTTATAGCAAATCTACTAAGCATGAAGAAAACAATAATAATGATAAACCTAAAACGGCCAAAAAGGTTCAAAGTATGTTTTTTTTTTGTTGGATTCATTTGATCTTTACCAATTTGGTCACACACATACACAACACATACACTTCCACGCTGAAACTGCACGACGGATTTGGATGACTTTTGGAATAGAGATAGCTTACAAAAATACACACCCATGACTCTATTCATGCTAATTTGATAATGGTGAAAGATGTACCCAGGCAACTTCTTATAAGTCTTCGCGGACGAAGTCGCGGGCGAAAAGCTAGTCATCTATAAAACTAAATATTGTAGGTATGCTTGTTTATCTTGAAAACCTACGCTCTTTGGGTTCAAGCCGTTTTCTGCTCGTCAACTGCTAGGTACGTAATTAAGGCTCCGGGTTTTTACTCTTCAAGGTGAGACTCCAACTTCGCAAAGATCTAGCACAAAAACGAGAGTCGTTGGACACGTGCGCCCGCGCAGTGGTCGATTTGTACGATTTAGGCGGCCAAAAGTCCATTTCTCAAAGTTAACTTATAACAAAACTAATTGATTCCCGGAAAAATAGACACCCCGACTGCCCAAACCCCAGCCCTCCCCAGTTCCTAGAACTGCGTGCGCGCCCCCACAGGTAGTCGGAACTTGATCGTCGCGCAAGCTGTACGCGTTCGTTCTCGACACTCTTAGCGCAACCGATATTCTAAAGTGAATATTTCATTGGATATTATTCAGTTACAAGTGAAAGTGATGGAAGTCGAAAATTCAGGTAAGCTCCTTCAAATATAATTTAAATTAAGATAAGGAATATCAATATTTAGTGCAGTTACAACGTATCAAAGATCGCCCTTTTTCATAGAAAATATTATCATTTTTTTATTTTCAATAGTAAAAATGTTGTACTTCCGAGACCGTCCGAGTTAAATTCCTTATGGTTTCTAATAGTATAGCTCTTTGAGCAGATAACCACAAAAAAAATAGCCACCACCTTTGACCACTTCGCGAGAAAAATAATAATTCATTAACTTAGGCAGAAAGTGAGAAAAATTCCTTTTTTGTTTCTTTTGCGTTAAAATTCCTTTTCGTTGTTCTAGGTTCATCAAGTTACTCGGGCATGGAGGTAGTAACTCGCAGATATCTTTTTGATAAGATGATTGAGGAAAACTCTCCATCAATAAACGACAAATTGGAATACTTACAAAATTATTTGTTAGTGTCTTACGGGGACTCCGACGAAGACAAAAAGTATATAAATCATAAATTTTCATATTTTAAAACAGAAATAAAAAAGAGATGGTCCAAAGCACGCAACACGCTAGAAAATTTTCTTATAAGCAATGATGCATGGTTAGCAGGAACGTTCGAGATGCCCATAAAAACGCATAATAAGTCAGGACGACCTAGCAAAACATTCAGTGAATGTAGTGAAAGAACTAAAAGGAGGAAAACAGAAGAAGTTCGCTCCTCTGTAGGCAAAGAAGTGATAGTTCACGCAGCGCAAGTAATTTTACAAAAAGAAGGAAAAAGAAACGCCTCGCAAGTCCTAAAAGATATTACAAATTCGCCTGCAGCCGCAAACGAATGTAAAAAAAGACATTCCAAATCAAAGGCACAAGATCCCCTTACGCCTCGGGAGGCACTGCGAATGTGCGTGGACGCTGATTTGACACGAAGTCAATATGAAATTTTGCGAGCAACCAACAGAAGCTTTTACCCGTGCTACGAATTAGTGTTGAAGGCTAAACAGGAATGTTACCCACCCAAAGAGACGCTACGAGTGACCGCTTCCTGTGCTGAAAGTGATCTACAATCTTTGTTAGATCACACCGTCACGCGATTATCAATTTTCCTCGAAGAAGTACTAATGACTCTTACAGAAACTGAGAGAAATTCCTTGCAGATTATCTGCAAATGGGGTTGTGATGGTTCACAACAAGCTCAATACGAACGAAAGTTAATGAATGACGCCGACTCGGATGCAAATATATTTTTGAGCTCATTCGTGCCTCTACAAATTGTTTGCGGCGAAGACAAAACAAAAATGGTTTGGCAAAACCCGACTCCTTCTTCACCACGATATTGCCGCCCGATACGATTCAGATTTATAAAAGAGTCTACAGACATTACAAAAGATGAAATAAATTACGTTCGGGACAGTGTGAAGTCCCTAAAAGCCACGGAATTGGAACTGAATGGGCAAAAATTCTCGGTTAGCCACAGTCTTAAAATGACCATGGTGGACGGCAAAGTTTGCAATGCGGCGACTGACACCAAATCAACGAGTAGATGCTACATATGCGGAGCCACTTCAAAAAACTTTAATGACTTAAGTAAAAAAAACGAAATTCACCCAGAATCGCTTGAATTTGGCCTATCAACTTTACATGCCAGAATTCGATTATTCGAGAGTATTTTACATTTAGCTTATAAATTGCCCGTTGGGAAATACCGTGAAAAAAGAACCAAAGCAGAAAAGATGCTAGAACAACAAAAAAAAAAGAGATTCAGCAAAGATTCAGAGAAGAAGTAGGTATCTTGGTAGATATGCCAAAATGTAATTTTGGTAACACAAATGACGGCAATACTAGTAGAAGATTTTTTGAAAACCCACATCTGGCTGCTGAAATAACGGGAATAGACTTTAATTTTATTTATAGAATTAAAGTTATTTTGGAAGCCATATCAAGCGGTCACAAAATAGATGTCCCGAAATTTGATGAATACGCCATGGAGACAGCAAAACTGTATGTAGAGTTATATGGTTGGCATTCTATGACTCCTACCATGCATAAAATTTTGGTACATGGTGGAAAAGTTATAGAAAATTCTCTAGTGCCTATTGGTCAACTTTCGGAGGAAGCTGCAGAAGCTCGTAATAAGCACTTTCGCTCATACCGTCTAAACTTTGCTCGAAAGTTTTCACGCGAAGACTGTAACCTTGATATTTTGTCACAGGTTACTCTTGACATCAGATCCACTCATCAGTTCAATGAGAAAAAAAAAGAAGATCCGATCAAAACCATTTTTGCAGGAAACTTTGGAGCTTTTGCTTCCTGCAGAGCCAAATACAAAAGGCACTTGTGATAAATGCATGGAAAGTGACGGTGAGGAAGAATTGTCTTTTAAAGAGTAACATAACAATTTGTATGTTAAACTTTCATAAAATATTGTCTTATTGTTTATGATTCGGTACCTAACATTGTAAGTAACATTTAGTATAATAATGTGGTAATAACTGTTGACCATTTAATTTTAGTGTATACTGTATTTTTTTGTCATCCATATTTTATTTTCAATTTAAATAAGCATGCAGACTGTAGAGAATAAACATTTTTTTTTATGTACGGCCGTCTTTTACTTAACAATTTGTGATAATTCTTAACCCAAATATCAAAAACTACTAAGCCGATTTCGATAATTCAAATGAACTCAAAATATATATTTTACACCAAAGGGAAATTTAAAGAAAATTTAAAAACATTCGCGCTATTTACAAAAATATTTTCACAGAAATGTTTTTTTGTATAGAAAAATACGCTTTCAATGAAACGAATAGGGATAAACATATATATTCACTCTAAAATACCAGATTAGCATTTGTTGTCGTATTTATTACTGAAATAAAGCATAAAATAGTTTTGGCCGCCTAAATCGTACAAATCGACCACTGTGCCGCGGTGCAGTGAGTGACCAATTCATCGACTCTTGCGCCACTTTTAGCGGCTGGTTCCGATTTGTTGAGCCGACGACGACGGAGCGGATACACAGGGTGACTTTTTGTCTTTAAGGGGTATTTCTACAGATCAATAGGTGCAAACTACAAAGGTTCCATACACTTAAAAGGTTTTACTGCACCAAACGTATTGGATTCATTTTTGCCCCGATTTGTGTGATCCCATAAGAATAGTTAGTTATTTGTTATGCAAGGATGCAAAACTATTGTTTGCAGCTAGTGCTTGTATTAAGCTTCTAAAATTGAGCCACGAGCGAGCGTAGCGAGTGGTTAAAAAAAATAAGTAACCTGAGCTGAGCGAGGTATTCAGAAGCACGAGACGCAAATAATATTGCATCCGTATGAAACACACAACTTTTCATCTCACAGAGCGAGGAAATTATTATGTTAGGTGCACCAAAAAACAATAGAGAACAGGTTAATGAACTAGTGAAATGAAATGAGTTTCCTTCTTTGCAAGTGTCAGCGAGTCAAGTGAGTTCCTTTATTTCTTACAAACTTCGTAGCGCTCAAAAATTATCTTTGCCTCATCGTATGATACTACAGGGTGCACTCTAAGTCGATAGCGGAACTTTAAATAGGCTGTCTACTGATTACTACAAACAACTTGTACCGGGTGGCGAAAAAAATGGAGCGAAAAAAATATCAGCTGTTCCATACAAAAGGTCGACTCTGTACTGCGCCAAATGTATGAAACAGCTGATATTTTTTGCGCTCCATTTTTTTCGCAACCTAGTACAAGTTGTTTGTAGTGATCAGTAGACAGCCTACTTAAAGTTTCGCTATCGACTTAGAGTGCACCCTGTAGTAACAGCATACTTTCCGAGCCCGGGAGGCGAAAAAGTTGTTTGTATTGATGATAAGTCAACCCTGTACGGTTTTAATTACGTGACACAATGGTGGTTTTCTACGGAAGCGAAGATTACGAAGTCCACCAACGCATGGCATTCGTTTGCTTTATTGGTTAGAAAGAGTATACCTTTATCGAAAATCTATTCGATCCCTTGTCCCCGAAGGAGGAAGAGGCACCAACTCTTTAATTTGATAATACCTAGTTAACAACTGAAATTATAACTTACATAGACCTCCGGAGCTGTGCATCTGAAACCAATAAAATTATAATCACCATAATGAACACAATAGGTACCTACTTTGACCATAGATAAACTAACAGAGATGGCGGGGAACGGATTGGCGGTCGGTGGGCAGACCAGGGGGTTAAATTCTCCGGAATCACGCATTCGACACATCTCGAAAGAAAAATCTCATGCTATTTCGATCTCGACTGCACCCGACCACTCGATACTCAATACTTTATTGCAACCATAAGTGCGCAAGATCTTAATAACATTGTAACATGTGAGGAACTCTATGGACCCTGTCGGGCACAGCAAAAACTTAAAAGCTACCCAAGAAAAAGAAATATTTTAAAACTGGAGATTTTTTTTCTTAATACTAGTCATGTCGAGCGAAAATGGCAATCTCGTGCCGAGGATGACTTCGTGAGAATATTTTGTTTATTCAGGAAACCAACGAGCTATTTACAATTCTTATTAACTAGTCAAAAGATAATTTAGGAGCGAAGAAGGAGGTTTCCACATTTAGGAGCGAATCAAAGGTTTCATAGGAGATGTGACATCAACATAGGAGATGTGACATTTGCCGCAAAATTAGATTTTGGGGCAGACCCTCAGCCGATGGTCAGATGACATCTCTAAGTCGATAGAGGGTCCGAGGTGGTCACTGGTAAGACGAGTAGATAGAGGGTCCGTGGATGCGTGCAGCGAGAGACCGAGGAGGATGGCGTGAAGTGGAAAAGTAGTTCCAGCAGCGGGAAAATGGGGGTGCGCGACCCCATATCTCGGCAACCCCGCGACCGATTCTGTACGGGCAGCATGGTAAGCCCGAGATAGGCCCTTCTCTATGCAAAACTGTCAACTTGTCGGTCGGGCTCGAGTTGGCTTTACGCTAAAATGGCGATGGAGACAAAATACAACATTTTTAATATAATGGAAATAACTAGTTTTTGCTCAACATGACCCTAAACTATTGCCATCTCGAGTCCCGCCTGCCATGCTCGCTCAACAGACATGGCACGTCTGTCACTCGAGTTCGAGAGAGTGTCAAAACGACCATGCTAAGCATACAGGTCACAAACAAACGCCGGATTGTTCAAGTAGACGCGGAGAACTTCGCTCGTTCGTTAGTGATATACTCCGTGCAATTTTAGTGGTTTTAAAGCCGAAAGTATTTTGTTGCACTGGTGATTCTGAGCCAAATTACAAAATTTCATTACAAAAAGCGCGAAAAAAAAATTCACTTCTCCATACAAATGGTGTCGATTGGCGATAGCCGTTTGTATTGGGAAGTGTTTTTTTGTTTAGCTAGTTTTTAAGTAAAATTTTGGAATTTGGCTCTTAATCACGAGTGCAACTAAATACCTTCGGCTTTAAAACCACTAAAATTCCACGGTGTATAGGAGATACCGGTGTATCACGCTGTAAAATCTTGATATAGGCCATCATGCATGCTATAGGTACTGAAGTAACCAATCAACTCGGAGGTCGAGCAAGCTATTGCGAAAACCGCGGCCCAAATGATATTGAAGGCAATGCAGTTTGCACTTTCAAATTACTGGCCACTTGAGCTGTCGGTGAATATAATCCGCGCGCGATGAGAATGTGATGGAACCTTGTTGAAGTAAATTTTACTTTGACAAAGTTGCTTCGACGCGAGTTTGCTTGCCGCGCGCGTCTCAGTTCCAAAAGGTTGCAACCCATGCTTTTCCCGCGCGGATTTTGCACCGATTAATTTCGCAAGACATCAGTGTTCGTTACCACGTACATAGGTAGGTACAGTCGGCCACAGTCTCAGATAGCCCTTTTTGTCCGATTGTCGCCCTTATGCCGCGCGCGGTAAGAGCTGCCATGGGGTATCTGAGATTGTGGCCGACCGTACACAAAAAAATATATAATCAGGATTCCAAACGCGGCCGGCCAGTAACTACAAATCTATGGACCTACCAAACACATAACTACAGTTTTTTTCCTTCCGGAATTTTCGTAGATTTGTATGCAGCAAAATGGATACCCAGACAATAATTCGCCACATATTGGCTGGATAGATAGCTAATAATAATTGAAGGAACTCTTTATCGTCTCTGACCCTAGGCACAACTTATAGCTAATACTCGCGAAAGTCATACAAAGTAGACTTCTCCACGAGAGCCTTTTACGCCTGATGAAATCGATGTGGTGGCTTTATCCCTAGTCGAACAGCAGATGAGAACGCCCCCTTACAAAAGCAAACACTGCCAAGACCACAAACTAGTCGGCGCTGCCATTTACCAGCGATATTTTCCTAATAGAAAGGTGTGTATTTCACTCAGCGAGCCACTAGAAAGCTAGGTGCACTTAGTGTTTGTTCTAGATATTCTGGGGCCTTAGCCTGTAACACAATGGTGCCAAAATGGGCTGCCGGTTGACGGTTTCAATTACGATTTATTAATGCTGTCGGTCCAGTGTCGGTCCTTTTAATGTTTTTGTGGTACAGCAAAGAATATTATGAGTCTAATTCTAGAGGATTAGTTCGCTGGTTGTAGGAGAACAACGAAAAAATCCCGGTTTTGTCCTTCTACCTGGGACGCCATTTTTACGCCATTGTGTTACAGGCTAAGGCCCCTGGTGGCCTTTGCAGGCTTAGTGAAGTGTAAGAATTAAAGTCACTGCTGAGGCTTCTAGGTAAATGTCCCGTCAGGCCAGTTGGTTGGACAGACTTTGGCGGTACAAAAAAAAAGGTATTAGTTCATAGAACATTGGTAAACTCTTATTTTTTTTATTATTACATAATATTTATTAGATAGTCTGTCGTCTGTGTGTGTATCTGTCTGTCTGTGGCACCGTAGCTCTTAAACGGGTGAATTCATTTGGATGCGGTTTTTGTTATTTGAAATTAGGTTTTCTAGATGTTTTATCAAAATATGAGATATGCTAATTTGAAGCTAAAAATATCGGGGATATATATATTATATTTTTTATTTATTAGTTTATTGACGTGTGCAGATTTTATTCAAAGGTTCTTGGATCTGGGATCTCCTAGAGATTCTGATAGTCTATCGGGGCCCCATTGCGTTACAGACACAAGCCCCTGGCCTTACTTGTAGGATCGGCCACTTTTAGGGGCATCCTAGCCGACGGTACAGGTGGATAAAACAATGCTTAGTTAGCCCAACTAACCTAATCTACACTATTTTTTTTTTCATTATAGATACAAGGTTTAGAAACAGAGAGCCAATTAGAAGCCTTCACAAGTAGAGGATTTATAAAGAGGAAAAGTTTGTAAGGATGTAGGTATGTAGGGGGTAATCTCCAAAAATAATCATCCGATTTAAAAAAATATTTCACTAATGGGAAGCTACGTTATCGCTGAGTGCTATAGGCAATTTTTTTTATTGTGACATAGAAAAAAAAAACAAGGCTGCGTGGACGAAGTCGCGGGCAAAAGCTATAGCTAAATAAACTTAACTAACGTAAAAACACTTAGTTATGTAGTCCAAAACAGGATTACCGGCGCACATTAGACTGACCTCGGTCCGTGAAAGGGTGCTGGTTGTTTATAAATTAATCGTTTCGACACAGGGCCTTGGGGCTGCCGAACTGGTAGAATTTTCGTCTGCTTTTGGTATTTTCCGACATTTCTGAGATCTAAAGCAGTACCTCCATGGATAGACTAAGACCCGGTTTCTGAGTTGAGAATTTTGCTAAGCAAATGGGTAAGTATCGTCCTGTCTCTGCAGATTTCTCACAAAAGAGCGTGACAGAACGATACTTACCCATTTGCTTAGTGAATTTCTCAACTCAGAAACCGGACCTAAATGACTAAGGCCCGGTTTCTGAGTTGAGAATTTTACTAAGCACATACTTACGTATCGCTCTGTCACGCTCTTTTTTGAGAAATCTGCTGCAGTATGTGCTTAGTAAAATTCTCAACTCAGAAACAGGGCCAAAGTAGCACTTTAGAGTACCTACTACATAATAGCTACTACGACACTATGGTTCATCGCAGCTCTTACGTCCATCCTTGATTGAATCTTTCATCCTTCCACATTTCATTCCTTTGGGTGGAAAGTAATACAAAATAAAAAAAACTACTTCACTGGTGAAAAGGTACCCTGTTATACAAGGTGTTACAAAAGTACCTAACTCTTTTTACAGGGTAATAGCACCCGTTGATAAAGATCACAACCTAATAATTTTTTTTTGCTCTATGACGTTCCGTTAATTTTTAAATTAATAAAATGTGCACGATGTGGCCGGAGAAAAGAGAAAAGTACTTTTGTAACACCTTGTATTACACTGATTCCGATTGAATTGCTGCTGCCCGTTGAGGAGTTCCGTTCTCCGTCTCCGGAGTTCTTCATCATCTCTTCACAATTTTTTTAATACATAGATTACAAAAAGTTCCCACCTAAAAAAAAAAAGAATTCATCAAATTCGGTTCACGTAGAAAAAAGTTCCGAGGCAACCCACATAGAAAAACATACGGGTTGAATTGAGTACCTTCTCCTCTTTTGAAGTCGGTTAAAAAATAACGAAGGTCATAGAGATGAAAGCCACATACAGGACCACAGGACCACATACAGACGGAATTCCGGACGGAACAAAATCGAACCCGGATTCCGAACGAAGTAACTGCATACAAAAATCTATGGACGTACTAACCACCACACACATACGGTTTTCTTCCCTCCGAAATTTTCATAGATTTGTATGCAGTTACTGCGTTCGGAATTCCGTCTGTATGTGGCCGGCCGAATAGAGGAATCTACAAGAAAAACAGCAACCGCAAAAGTCGAAACTAAAAACCTCCAGAAACAACACCCGCAGATGTCTAGCTCTACACTTTTCTCTATTTGCATCAAAACCGGGTTACCGTGGTGACGAGTGGCCACCGACCAAACAGCCGAAGTGACAAACAAACAGACATACATCGCTTAGCTAAGCACACACTCGGCAAGACTGCCTTAGTAGCAGCCCCGGATCTAGGATTTATCCGAGGGGGGAGGCAAAATCTTGACATTGGCGCCCCTCCTCAGAATTTGTTTTCAGACCAAGTCCAAGTCTTGACTATTGACCAGTGCTATCACTGTCTGAATGTTCGAAAACATGCTTATCAACATTGGTCCGAGTAGAAAAAGGCGCGCGTCAGAAAAAAATACAGATTCACCCTAGATGATGGCTTGAATTTGCCGCTCTTTGACTTCGCACCCCCTAGATCGTGGGCTAATTTTGGCGCCCCCTGAAACTGCCGCCCGGGGTGGGTGCTCCGGTCCCCCCCCCCCCAGATCCGGGGCTGCTTAGTATTGGTACTAGTGGTAGGCAGCGTAGCTCCGCACAAAAGTGGCAGAAGTCGGAAAACGCATAACGTTTTTGAAGTGTAAGTGGGCAGGACACCAGGAGCCTGAGTCTAACGCAATGGTGCCAAAGTGGGCTCCCAGTTGTCGGCTTCAATAACGATTTATTAATGTTGTGGGTCCTTTTAATGTTTTTTGTGGTACAGCAAAGAATAAAAAACTACTAAGGCCTTTGCATCTACGTAATGAGATGTTTTATACAACGTCCATTGGCACCTTCACTCACACTAGATGGGTGAAGAGACCACTCGGCGCTGCAGTGCCTGGGACATTGTTTTAGATGGAGTAGGCTTGCCCAGCACCTATACCATCCTGACAGCTTAGTCGGCCTAGCCCACAGGAAAGACAGGTCAATACGTGTGGAGCCAACTGAGCCGCGGGTTTCCTCACGATGTTTTCCTTCACAGTTAGCGAGTGGCATTGCTACTACAAATTCACAAATGTACGTAACTTTGAAATTAAACAAAGTCATAGATAACCGCCCGCACTGGGAATCGAACCGGGTACCTCTTGCTTCAGAGTCCACTAGACCACCACCGCTCCACAGCAAATAATATTCTGATTCTAATTCTAGAGGATTAGTTTGCTGGTTGTAGGAGAAAAACGAGGAAACCCCGGTTTTGTCCTTGAACTGGGACGCCATCGACACGCCATTGCGTTACAGACTTAAGCCCCTGGCTAGGTGCAGGTAGGTGGACGAAGTTAATTGTGGAATGGCAACCTCGATAGGGGAACAGATCTGTTGGCACTTTGGCAGACCATCAGCCAGATGGTCCCATGACATAGCAGGAAAGCAGTGGTTGCGTCTGGCACAGGATCGTGAGAGGTGGCGTGAGCATGAACAGGCATTTACTCAGCAGTAGGTGTCAACTGGCTGATGATGATGATGATGATCATGTCATGAGGAAGGTCCAACGCTGCACAATTCGGAAGGCAAAGTTTTTTGTTCGAAAGTCCGTTATTGGCTTAATCTTATCTTTAGACAATATTGAGAAACTAATTTCAACATTTTTTAATTTGGTTCAGTAGTTTGGATTTTACAACGTTTCAAAGATACGGTTTTATGACGTCACGCGACGGTCTGCATAATGTTGGCGGTTATAGGAACAAAACATTTTAGCGCATAAAAACAAAACTACTGGACCAAAATAAAAAATATTTCAATTAGTGTCTCAATATTGTCTAAAGATAAGTTTAAGCCAATAACGGACTTTCGAACAAAAAACTTTGCGTACCGAATTGTACGTAAAGTTAAATAAACTAAACTCATAAAAGCACCGTACCTGGGACCTCAAGCTCGCGCTTGTGGGTCCATCGTTTGACCGCCACCTCTGCAATAAAAAAATTGTCCCTATTTCGGTCCCTAGCGGTGCAGCCACGAGTAATGAGCCAACCGGTATCGCGGGTTCGATACCCGGTGTCGCAACGGCAGCTTTCCCAATCCCGCGGCGATGCAAGCCGCGTTTACACACCTGCCCCTGCTTTAACGCTGTTTAGGCCATTCAGCCAGTTATTTCATACATGCAGTCTGTGGGTCAACTGTTCGCAGGAGACAATCAGCGCCCTGCGAGTCCTGTATAACTAGTGGTTCGCCCCGAACTGTGAACTCGCGACCCCAGATACAGATGACGTTTAACTGTGCTAACGCCATTCGCGCAGGCGCGCGCTCCCTTTGCATATAAACTGTACAACCCTATATCTTGGCAACCCTTTCACCAATTTGGCTCATGTTTGAACTTAAAAAATATTTTAATTTCGTTTACCCGCCTACCTAATTTCATAACGATCAGACCAAATTTACTCAAGTTATCGTCGAACGATCATACATACATACATACATCCATACAAACGCCGCATTATTCCAGTAGACTCGGAGAACTTCGCTCGCTCGTTCAAAAACGCGTTCAAGGTGTTGTTGAGGCTGCCCAGACACTGCAGTGCTTTGGGGATGTTTGCCGATGCGCGCATCGACGACTTTTACGCCATTATGAGAAAAAGATCTATTCATTACTCAGTCCGTTGCACAACAACATCATGCGCGTTATAGCTGGTAAGGTCAACTTAGGGAATTTAGGCATATTGAAAAAGACCCCATCTGATCTGTGATCTAATCTGTCATTCATTACCCATACTTAAAAACATTTATGTCTCTACTATTATATTAGTCATTCATAAACGTTTTGAAGATATACTGCTTGAAAAAAAAATAGGCGGCGCACTTTTTTCAAGCAAAATATCTTGCAATCTGCTAAGGATTTCAACATGAAACTGGCTGTGTTCGATAGGTCTCTTCTCTTCTAATTCTCTAGGGTTTTGATATGTGAACATTTTTTTCTATTTTATTGTGTATTTGATACAGGAATCCATAGACTTTTTAATTCTATGCAGGAATCGATTTTGTGCATTTTTCTTTGCGCGCGGGCTAATTCACTATTCCCAGCGCCTTAAGTGGGTAAATCTTATCTTATTTTTGTACTACTAGGTGACACATATGGACTTCAACCGACTGGATGTCAGCAAGAAGAATGCAGGCCTTTGCCTTGTTTATAGGCAAGTGAAGTGCTTCCCACATCGGGAGGACTGCATGTAAACGATGTCCATTAGTGCGATCTTGGAAAGTGAAAATCCTCTTAGAAAGGTCAGGCCTTGATTGTAACTGGTTTTGGTGGTTTTGATACCGTGGAAAAGGCCCCCATTTTGCGTTGATGAAGGTCAATTCCAATTAATACAATTTATTTCAAAGTAACAACGGTATTTAGGTGTTTGTTTACATACCTAGTACAGTTATCATTACTGTTTTGCCTAATCTATTTTTTTTTTCCATCTGATGTGGAAATCTAAAACATGTCGAACAGTTAGGTTCTCAACCATTTCCTCGTGTGTGTGGCATCGAATCAATCTTGCGCACTTAAACTACGCCCATTTGCGTGTGCGAACTATCTGCGTGTGGTATGTAGGGTTACCATAAACAAAATGGAAAATAAAAACTAAGCTTGAAAAAGGGAGTTTAGAGTCGCACCAAAGTTGCCAAACGCGATAGACGAATTTTCGCGGACTAGTTTCAGAACATTCCCAATATCGGGACGTGTTCACAAATCCCTGAAAATCGGGTTATTTAGCGATAATCAGGACAGGACATTTGGCATTTCCAGAGAGATGTACCTACGCTGTACCTACGTAACTACGGGACCTCTGGAGCTGTACGAATCCACATAATAAATTACAGGAAAATTGCAAGCGGTAACTTTGTGACTTATGCCCGTTATCACAAACCACCCCTAATTTTGGGGGACCTTTTAACGCAAATTATCTGCACCTGTGGTCTTGGATGAGACCGTAAAAACTCAACTCAGAACGCTTGTAAGTTGAGTTCGTATGGTCCTGCGTTAGTCCCGTAAACCATCAAAGCGGAGGTATACGGAGAGGGAGATATGTTTCATACTTTCAAAACTTCGCTGGACCTCTTCCGACTCCGATGACCATGCCAAACTGTAAGAAAACACATCTCTCCGCCCATCTCACTGCTATCAAAGCGAAAAGCGTTACATCTATCACCAATAACGGGACATAACCTTTTATACATCAAACTCTTTGCCAGTTGTCACCCCACTTCTTCTTCTTCGCGTGCCGTCTCCTATCGGAGGTTGGCGATCAGTTTGGCTTTCTCGTCCTTCGAAGCCGCCAAACGAAACAATGAGCCGGTGCTCTGCCCGAACCATTCGCGCAGATTTTGCATTCTTGATATCCTGGGTCTACCAGGTCTCGTTTTGCCTGGTATCTTGCCTTGTATGATCAGTTGATGGAGGCTGTACTTGTTGTTAATATTGCTAATTATGTGGCCGAAATACTCTAGCTCACTCCACAGGCCACAGGCGGCACAAATCCACAGGCGTCAGTGTCACCCGACAGGCGGCACTAATCGCGCAAAACAATCGCTGCTCGAAAACGAATCTTCAATTTCACCGAGAAAGCGCCGGGCGACCCTGTTTCTGAAATAATGACAGGGCATTACGGCGCCGCCATTTTGCAAGATGGCGGCGGTGCCGTCACGTGCCTACGGTGTGGGGCATGGAGTGAGGTGTCTCCTTCCAGAATTTTAGCCCAGGGTTAAAAAATCCAGAAATCCCCACCACAATTTAATCATTTCCTTGCCATTGCCATTGGATTCTAGGATTTAGGAATAATCCGCGCCAGCCGAGCCTTTTTTTTTTTAAAAAATGACAGGACATTACGGCGCCGCCATTTTGCAAGAACGTGAAGTGGGGCGTCTCCTTCCAGAGTTTCAGCCCAGGCTTAAAAAGTCCAGAAATCCCTCATAAACCAATCAATCTTCTTGGCTCAGCGACCCGAATTGGGGAAGCTGCAGATGCAGAACGCGGCGACAAATAACTGGAATAGTGTGCAGGACACCTGGCTACTATGGCGTACTGATGGCAGATGAACGAAGTTCATTGCGGAATGGCGCCTTTTAAAGGGGAAGGGATCGCTTGGCAGACCACAAGCCAGATGGTCCGAGAACAAAGCCCAAGTAGCCGGGAAAGCAGTGGTTGCGCTTGGCAGGGGATCGTGAGTGGTGGCGTGACCATGAAGAGGCCTTTACTCAACAGTGGGTGTTAACAGGCTGATGGTAATGAGGATTATAGCGTGAATTGGAGGCGTCAGTGTCAGACTCGCAAGAAGCACCCTAGTCTCTGATACCATCGCCATATTGCAAGATGGCGGTCGCGATGTGCGCACGCGCCGCTAGGGATTCCGGGTTCATTTACCGGTTCTGCACACAGCAGCTGTTTATGTTAATTAGTTACTCTTTTTAACCGACTTCAATAAAGGAAGTTTTTTTTTATTGCCTTGCCCAATTTTTTTGACGAATCTTTGTGATTTTTTTTGTATTTTATTATTGCATGTAACATTAATACCACAATAAACTTATTTTTATAAAGGAGGAGGATGTTTTTTTTTATGTTTGTTACCTCAGAACTTTTTTACTAGCTAGATAAGCTGATTTTGATGTTTGAAAAATGATATAAATTATGGTGCCCTAAAGGATATGAAGGGTGATATAATATTGCCTAATATCAGAGAATAGCAGAGTTAACCTTTGGTGTGTATGAAACAGGGTGGCGCAAACATAGACGACAAGCGAGAAAATCTAGATAGCCGACACAATATTATAAACATAGTTTTGTCATGCTTGTTACTTACATTACCATTACCAGTAAAAATTATGACACACACTTACCTGTACATAACATGAAGTATTTTAGGAGTTAAGTACATAATACATTATAATTTGTATTATGTAGTTAGTTTTCTACATGATGATGTATTAGAACATAGGTTGTCAGGCAACATACATACATACAAGGTGGTAATTTGTCATGGAGCAAAGAGAACCATTTCAAAATAAATGGTTAGTAAAGTATACTAGTAGGGACTACCTAACTATTAATTTTCAACGCTGTATGTAGTTACTAGTTAGCAGCTGTCTTGGGAACCTGTTCATTACATCATACCTAGTTTTTTTTTACTGTAAGTAAACTGAAAGTGGAAGTGACACTATTCTAAACAACATATTTTTATTTTCACAACCATTCATAAACTTCACACATTTCAACTTTTAGGTATGATGATGTGCTTGATGAAGAGTGCACCCCTTCAATCCTAATGCTGTTCTTCAAACAAACACAGAAAAAACTTGGATATCACGATAGAAAGGCTGATAAAAAAAAGTACAACATATACGGGTCTTTCTCAATTACAAAAAAAAAGCGTGATAACTTGATTGTTAAGTTTGCCTTAGAGATATAATTTCGTAGATTTTTTGTGGAATGTATTTTTTTATAATAAATCACAGCAAGCATTAATTGCAGCTTTATTTATTATTTTATAAAAAATAAAAAATATCAAAGTGTCAAAATTTCACAAAACGTGTGTGTGAAAAACCCATTTTTTCGTATTGTAATTTTTTTTATTAAAAAACTATTGTACATATACTAAATATAAAATAACTACCTGATAGTTCATTAGTTCTCAAGCGATAATTACCAAGTTATAGAAAAATACGACTTTACACAATGATTTAATAGAGGACTTAGTCGTGTGAAAAAATTAAGTTTCACAAACGTGGTGTGTTACATTTTCATTCATATCTCTGAATGACATAATGTTTTGTGAAGTGGCAACACTGTGGCATAAAAAAAAAGATCGGGCATTTGCATAGTTCGCGGCGCAAGAGTGGAGACGGCTCCAAAACAAAGTAATGGAATTTAAGTTATTTCTTTGCTAAAACTGTAAAGCATATCACTCCATACACATGGGTAATATGCCAAGTTTGTGGGCAATGTTTTTACTATAGATTTTCTGATATTTCTTGCTAAATGGTCTCAATATGCTGTAGTTTCGATATCATATTCATAGCGTGATTTTAAGGTTATTTTTTGTCGGCATGGCTGCAAAATTTCACAGACGTGGCTAAAAAAAAATTCACAGACATGGTTTTTTTTCCACGTTTGTGAATTAAGGGCACGTACCGTGTTTTAATTATTTAATTAACTTTTTTTTTTACACAGGGGAGGAAATTGTCGTGAATAATTTTCATAAAATCACGGACGCGGACTGATTGTCGCAGACGAGGGTGTAAATAATCATGCTTTTTCTAGTACTTTTCACACACACTTTCACAGACATGGGTGTTTATTTTTTCAGTGGTTTTTTCAGCTTCCTGGTAGCTGTTAAGCTTGACCGTATATATAAATATTGAGCTGTAACAGTTCTCTATCAAATAAAGCTATTATTTTCAAGATTGAGGTCCAACCACCTCAAAACGCCTAAATTAAGAATAGCCCATACGTAGGTGTTACAAAAGGTAGATACGTAGGTGTTAATATGTGGCTCATTCCACGGTGACGGGTGTGACATTTCTACTAATGTTTTGTGCTGTTATTCCTATAATTGTTAAGGGATGATTTAAGTGTGAATGTAATCCATTAGGCTTTAAAGCCATTTATTGAATGTAAAACTAAAATTTCCAATTAAACTTAATTTGTAGAAGATATAGTATTATTAGTGTCCGTGACGGGTGTGACGGGTACGCAGGCAAGATTTAGTTCTGCTTGAAGGAAACACAATATTTCTGCTCTTTATGACAGATTCACTTGAATAATTAGAATCATTCATATAGTTGAGCCTTTTTTCTTTATGTTAGCAACAATTTATTTAAAGTTTGTATGCTATAATCAGCTTTTAAATCCTGAATTACGTCGTGACGGGTGTGACTGACCTATGTGACGGGTGTGACGAGATCATTTTGATGCTAAATAAACTACACTTAAACCCGACTTTCTCTTTTTCCAAAAACAAACGACATTTCTCAGGGTCGCTCTTTAATTTCTCCCTACTCTTCCTCTTCCTTGCAGCAGCATCCATTCTAAGTAAAAAAGAAAAGCTATGCTATAACCAAGCATCACACAGAAAACACACTGTAGTAATCCTAATAAAATAAATTTACCCTCACTGAACATGTCTTCGCCTAGTACTAAGTTACGTGGGCCAATGTTTAAAAAAAATTTTCATAAAATTAATGAGCAAAAACAGTGACGGGTGTGACATGTGACGGGTGTGACCAAAATAATTACCTTCCTATAGCTAAACAAGAGTGTTATGGCACTTAAAATCAATTTGCACACATTCCCCTGCGACATATCCTTACTTTAGTAAGCAAATTTACGATGTGTAAGCTGCTTTGACTCTCTGGGTAAAACATTTACATGTATTTTGTGACGGGCGTGACACTAAATCCTGCTTAAGAATAATAATTAATAAAAGGCCAAGTATTTACATTATAAATCCAAAATTTGGCGTTAAAAAAGCCGATGAATGATGCTCTCGAGTGACAGTCCTATTGGCGCACTCTAGACCATACACAACAGAAACCAGTGTTGCAAAATATGGAAAAAAAATATTCCTAGAGCAAGTAAGAGGCATGATCGATGTTATGATAATATTTTGCTAAATAATCGAATAAAAGTAGTTTTTTTTATTTATGTATGTGAAAGATGTGTATAATAGCTTTTATAATCAAGTGTTTGAATGCACATATTCTTAAATTAATTTTTGTCCTATCTGGTATCAATTACCTTGGAATGAGCCATGTATAAAAATACTTATACTCCCCAAATACAAAGTACAAGTTCAATCAGTGAAATTATCAATGATAGATGGGCGAAACAGTGATTACGATTATGTAATTCGGAACCCAAAGTTTTTTGTTCGAAAGTCCGTTTTTGGCTTAATCGTATATCTTTAGACAATATTGAGAAACTTATTTAAATATTTTTTTATTTTGGTCCAGTAGTTTTGTTTTTATGCGCTAAAATGTTTTGTTCCTATGACCGCCAACTTACAGTATGCAGACCGTCGCGTGACGTCATAAAACTGTATCTTTGAAACGTTGTAAAATCCAAACTACTGAACCAAAATAAAAATTATTGAAATTAGTTTCTTATATATAGCCAAAAGTTTTGAATAAGCCAATAACGGACTTTCGAACAAAAACTTTGGGTTTCGAATTGCCCACCACTGAAATTAAAAACCACCATGGTGACAGGGTCAATAACAATGTAAAATGTGTGCCACGAAAGAAGAGCCTTGAGACACCACGTTAGGTATCTGAATTGTGACGTGGCAGTGCCGATTACGTGGCATTGACGATTAAAGGCGTCCACTAGGCGGATTAAGCCGGGCCGCATCGCAACGCAAAAATCCGCCTGCCTGTATTTATATGAAACAGCGTCCACTAGCGGTGGATCGGGGCGGGGCGGGCCGCAGCGCAATACATGCAGGCAGATTTTTATTTTGCGGCCCGCCCCGGCGCGATCCGGCGCTAATGGACGTCTAGCTTTATAGGTCTCTTTGGCGCTATGAGGTCTGAGCGCGGGACGGGACCGGACGTCATCGGAGCGGCGGGAAAAGGCTCGGGAGGCGCGGTCAAGTCTCATCTTTTTGCGGCACATATTGTACTTTGAAGATATTGTCTGACTAGATAAACTATGTAGTGGTTCGCCCCGAACTTTGAACTTGCGACCCTCTATCTCAGTAACCCCTCGACCGATTTGGCTCATGTTCGAACTTAAAAATTCTCTTTGCCTCATTTACCCGCCTACCAAATTTCATGACGATCCGACTACATTTACTCAAGTTATCGTCGAACGAACATTCATACATACATACATACAAAAGCCGGATTGTTCCAGTAGACTCGGAGAACTTCGCTCGCATCGCTCGCTCATTAAAAACTGCAGTTTTCCCCTGCTGCATTTTCGCACATAGCCACTGTCAATTTTATTATGGAGATGATAAATTGCATTTCAGTCATTCATTTAGTTTGTTCAAGTAGACACTAGGTTAAAAAAATGGCAATTGCGTTAAGGCCAAAAAACATAAGGGATGTACATTAATTACATGAGACGTTTAGGTGTGGTTGAGCCAAATCTCACGTGGGGGAGAGCTCTTGGCAAATATAACATATAATTTTTCCGCAAGGTCAAGGGTTTATAACTCTGTCTATCCTGCTCTACACAAAATCATTTATTTATCCAATTATTTTCTGACTTGTCAATATTGATTTGAGGTATGAACAAGGCCTTCCGAGCAAAGACCCTAAATCTAGGTAGGTACGTCCCTACGTCACTACGTAAGGATCTATGCAATTTTATTTGTCAGCTTGTTATATTTCTATAGAATAGGAGTAAATAATATAGTCCTTATATAAAGATAAAGTCCTTCCTTGGATATATATATGTAGAATCAAATGTTTCTACTAGCTGGGTTGTTAGAAACATAATATTGGCCTTGCTCGACTCATATTATGTAGGTAACTACCTGCCTACCTTTTATCTTATAACAACCAATCAATTAACAGTTAGAGAATAGGGTCTCATCTCCAACTTGACTCACCAACCATAACCAAGTACCTATAATAACAATAACAAAAAAAAACCGACTTCACTGGTGAAAAGGGTGCACTGTCATTAAGCTACTGCACTGATTCCGAGTGATCTGCTGCTGTCCGTTGAGGACTTCGGTTCTCCATCTCCGAAGTTCTTCATCAGATCTTCACAATTTTTTATGGGACACACGGGACCCTTTCCAAATAAAAAAAGATCTATTAAAATTGGTGCACGAAGAAAACAGTTCTGAAGTAACAATCATAAAAAAATATAGGTACCAGCCGAATTGAATACCTACTCCTTTTTTTTAAGACGGTTAAATATTAGTCTGGAACTCCGGAAGAAATCGCTTCTAACGACAAAACCGTAATTTGTACCCTTTACTTAGGAAATTGTAAGTAGGTAAATAGTTAGGCATTACATTACTCACTGGCACTAGCGGATTTAGGGGGGGGGGGGGGGGGGCTAAGGGGCTCGAGCCCCCCCCCAAAAGCATCTGAGACCCTCTATAAAAATGAATTTTGTATACTTTTTAATCGTGAAAACCTAAGCTCATTGGGTTCAAGCCCCCCACAAACCAAAATCCTGGATCCGCCACTGCTCACTGGTGCATAATATGGTTCTCAATCGATTTACCTACCATATCTACAAAATAAGATGATGATGCGATGGTTAGATGAGCACAATCAGTTTCTTTGTTTGGAAACATTCGAGTCTTACAGGAAGTAGGTAGTTAATAATTCCACCTAGAAAGTAATCTACCTATGTAAGTTGCAAAAACGCAGCTATTTCTCCGACACTTTCACGTAATAACGGACTAGTTTTATAGGGAAAAAAACACAGTAAAACTTACCCGAAGTAGAGTAGTTCAGGAAAAACTAAGTCGATTTTTCTTGCGCCTGCTATTTCAACAATCTATAATCGCTCATAGAACCTTGTGAATGTCTGCGCAGGATACCCTACGATGTATAATTATTATTCAACACAAATTAACACACAACACTGCAGTGAATCGGTTACTGTTTTACTGCGTCTTTTTGATTATTTTACCAAATATTATTATCAACCACCGTTCACCATACGTCAAGGTGATAGAAGAACTGTCAAATTACTGCGGTAAGAAAAATAAACAAACTTCACTTCGATTCAAAAACACTGCCGCTACAGATGTTTTTATTCACCAATCACTTCGTGTGGTCTCCCTACCCACCAATCAGAAAGGTGCAGTAAGTGATTACTAGCCAATCGCAGAGCTTCAGTAGACTTTTTTTTAATAGCTAGAAAAGTGACGAAGATAAAAGTTCTATACAGGCAGAGCTTTATAACGTTATAAAATATAGCGGTATAAAAAGTTATGTAACGTTATAATGATTTCGTTTTGTTATTATAGCGCTATTATATCGTTATGATAACATAACTCTATGAGAAACATAACGAAATCATAACAAAATCATCAACAATAACGTTATAAATAAAGGTATTGCGCTGTTGCCGCTCCGCTCTACTACCGGGAGGAGGGCGTGGCCTGGTGGCTGGCTGGCGGCGGACGAACGTGTCTGGCGGCGTTGCCGCACTGAACGCCGCACTGAACAAATAACACAAACAAGTTCGCGCGTTTTTCTATATCCAAGCGTTAAAGTCCGTTCGCTATCATAGTGTCACTTTGATATTTGCCGCCTTGGCGCGCGGCGGCTTTTCACAAAAGAAAGTACAGGAGCCGACGCAGCGCAAACACGCCAGTGAATTTGGCTCGCCGCTCGTCATTTTATAAAGAAGCTTCGTCGTATTGAGAGGTTGTGCTTGTAACTTTTGTCTTAGTATTTTGTATTGAGTGTCGATCGCTGCGTGTCTACGAAAAAAATATTTTCTTCGTAGCTGCGTGTAGATAAAATGTTTTTTCGTCCGTGGGAGGATAGCGAGGTGCCTCTAGATCAGTGGTTCTTAACCTATTTTGGACCACGGACCACTTTGATAATTTTTTTCTTAGTGCGGACCACCAGATCCAAGGTACATCGTGTTTCACATGAAATTGTTTCACCTGACCTAAAGTATAATGTATGTAAGTAAGTTGAATACAGGAAATTAATATAAGTCTGTTTTGGAACAATGGAACATACACGCGAAAATTCACCAATTTTACTAAAATTATTATGGAGATTTAATTGGTAGTCGATAGCAATGCGCGCGCAGCGCGCCCGAAAATTCACCGATTTTACCCTTTTAAACCGCAAGATGGCCAGATAATCTTCCGTCAATATCATCAAGATTTCATTTGTTTGTAAAAGCGGGCGCAGCGCGCCCGAAAATTTTGCGATTTAACTCTTAAAAATCAAGTTTTCCTTAGGACGTGTAGTAGGTGCGTGATAATGCGCGCGCAGCGCGCCCGAAAATGTACAGTTTTTTCCTTTTTTAATTATATGATGAAGATTTATTTAGCTATTATTTGAACAAACGCAACCAGAGTGGCTGAAAATTAACTTATTTAAGTCTTACATTTCATAATGGAGAATTCCTTTGTTTTGAATAGAAGACACGCGCGTAGCGCATTTGAAAATTCACCGATTTTAACCTAAAATAGTCTACGTGCGGTTTGACATGTGCTTACGACATTATACTATGAGCGAGCACTGACTACTCGATTTTTAAGGGTTTTGATACTAATACAATTTATTATTTTTTGCGTATTGAACTGAAGACCGCAACTTTACATCGGAGCCTGCCGCAGGTTACGTATAGGCTATTTATTATATTATCCTGTCAAAATCTGGCGCATTCTGTGATTCCATGGCGCGATCTGCAGTCACGCGGATCTTTGGGGGTTAAAAATATTTTCCAATAGGGAGTAAGAGCGCTCGCCAGCGCGCACAAAAATTTCAGTTATTTTATTCATTGGGAACTTATTCAAACATGACTTTCAAAATCAACATTAAAATTTATTGACAACAATCGCTATGTGCGCTGTACTGCAGGACCCTCCCGCGGACCACTAGAGAGGCCCTCGCGGACCACCAGTGGTCCGCGGACCATAGGTTAAGAACCACTGCTCTAGATGAAACTTCGAATGACCCAAAAATTAAAAGACGAGGGTTTTGTAAAACATGTTAGCAAACTCTAGTTAATGTCCATCAGCATTGTGTTGAAATGAATTTGTCTGCGCCCATCACAGATACTTCAAAAATAGTTGGTATCCCAAGAACCAAGATTGCCGTCGTGTGTACCGACACTATCTAAGCGAACGGACTTTACCAGCTAAACTTTTGTATTTGTATGAAATTGTGTAAGTAGTTTGTATCCCACCAAAAACATTCTGTAAAAAAACTAGCCAAGTCTCGATAGAGCTGCTTGTTTATCTCTAAAAAGTAATGAAATCTAGACAAAGTCGTGCCAAGTCTAAGGTTCCTTACTGTTGTATTATTATAGTTAATGTTGTGTGACTTGGCCGTTGAAGGGTACACAAGGGTACAAAACCAGGTGCTCCATGACACCATTGCACCAATCTGTCCTATACTTATATTTTGTTTCAGGCTCGCCTATACATAAGTATTATTGAAATACGCAGCTTTATCGAGCCTACTGAATTAACGTTTTCCAAGTGGCAATTTTCCATCGTCAATGGGTAGCGGTTCTGGCGACAGATTGTCCGATTAGCTGGGCAAAGGCCTTCTCTCGGTGAGAGAGTTCGAGCTTAATCACCACGAGTGGTATTGCTACTACAAATTCACAAATGTACGTAACTTTGAAATAAAACAAAGTCATAGATACATGCCCGCACCGGGAATCAAACCTAGGACCTTTCACTTCAGAGTCCACTGTTCTACCCACTAGACCAGCATCGCTTTTTTTATTTTATTTATATGCGTATTAAAAGCAGAAGGGGAGGCATTCGCCCAGCAGTGGGACGCTATAGGCTACCAATAGTAGAAGGGGGCATTACCACATCTCTAATACAGCTGAGACCAGCTAAGGGTTCTTCATCAGATACTTCAGACCTTCGATTTTTTACATAATATGAAGCGGCCCACAAAGTTGAATATTTTTTGTAAAGGCGTTATGTCGATCTCTAATAGTTTGGTTGGGCTCTTGTGTTTTCTAATCAGGGTCACCAGGTACTCCAGAACTTCGATTATCCTAGTTTTTAGAGTTTTCTTTTTA
Organism: Zelleria hepariella; assembly: GCA_949319315.1. NCBI lineage: Eukaryota > Metazoa > Arthropoda > Insecta > Lepidoptera > Yponomeutidae > Zelleria > Zelleria hepariella. The sequence continues at coordinate 32,370,494 of OX439380.1, read as the reverse complement.
TGTGGCCATGAAACCCTAACTCTGTACCAAATTTCAGCTCTCTGAGTTTATGGGAAGTACTAGTTATATTCTGATGATCATGAGTGAGTGAGTGAGTGAGTGTCATAAATGCGAAACTTTGCTTTCGCTTAACTTCGGAACTAAATGACCTACAGACTTGAAATTTTGGATTTTAAGTATGTGATTATAGGTAGCTTACTGGATGACGAAAATTTCTGCGTTCTGGTCTTATCCAAAGGTTCTCAAATAGGGGCCTGAAAATGCGGCGAAATGGTTCCAGTTAGAGTTGTAAAATGACCGTCACATTCCATAACCGTCCGTCATTTATAATAAATATCCGGTCACAATCGACATTTATGGTCACATTGGACAAATAGGTATTTTGACTAGAAAAGTGTGTCGATGCTTTTATTTCGCTAGCCATCTTAGGCTGTATGTGCATCGCCGGCGCTGCCCCGCACCCCACGATACAGTGCCATTGGACAAATAGGTATTTTGGCTTCCATAAATGTTACGTTATCTCGTAAATTAAGAGGTTTAGCGCAAAAATAATGAAATTTTGGAACCCCCTAATACCGCCGAAATCAACCATTCTACATCTTTATGTTTTCTAAAAATCAATATTTCGAGGTTTTAAGGGGTTCGAAAATTTCGTATTTTTGCGCTAAACCTCTTAATTTATGAGATAACATAACATTTATTGACAGCGTAAATGACATTCGGCCTTCAAATACGTGCCCGAAAATTTACCATTCCCCTTATCCCCAAAACTACTAAGCCGAAATTTTTGAAATAAATACAGAATAATATGTAGGTATTTACCTATAAATTGCAGGGAAACCTATAAAAAGATTCCGATATTTATATTTAGTAATAAGAAAAAATGTGTTTGTCAGTACGGAACTCTTAGTGCACGAGCCTGACTCGCACTTGCCGTTTTTTTTTTTTTTAGGTAACCCGCCATAGTAATACATGTTCTGTGTTATTTTCAATACGCTACCTATTGCGGATCCCAAGAAACAGCCCTTTAAAAGAAGGACAGATAGACTGACAGGCAGACGGACAGACAGACATTGGAGGTGGAGTAATAGGGTCCCATTTGGCACCCTACGGGTGCGGAACCCTCAAAATGGAGTCTAGGTTACTCGCAAAATGAATATGTCGTATGTGACCATAAGTTTCCATAAATGTCCGAGCATATTGGATAAATGTCCAATATGCTCATAAATGTTCGTCAGACATTTTTAACGTGACGAGCACTTTACAACTCTAGTTCCAGTAAAGGATGGTACGGCAGTGTTTGCTTCGCGCTCGACTTGGCGTGGGTACTGCCGTGCCCCCAGATATAGGACGTGTCGGTGTAAATAATTTCTTACCTACTTGGCACATACTTGAAGAGTGGGAAGAAAAAGGATTAATGCTGTGTTCAGGCATGTGGAATTGGGTACGCAAAGTTTTTTGTTCGAAAGTCCGTTATTGGCTTAAACTTATCTTTAAACAATATTGAGAAACTAATTTAAATATTTTTTATTTTGGTCCAGTAGTTTTGTTTTTATGCGCTAAAATGTTTTGTTCCTATGACCGCCAACAGTATGCAGACCGTCGCCTGAAGGTCATAAAACCGTATCTTTGAAACGTTGTAAAATCCAAACTATTGAACCAAAATAAAAAATATTGAAATTAGTTTCTCAATATTGTCTAAAGATAAGATTAAGCCAATAACGGACTTTCGAACAAAAAACTTTTCTTTCTGAATTGCTGGAATGTGGCAAAAAATTCAAAGTGTATGGTGGAGAATGAAGAATACCATCAACTTTTTACCTTACCATACACTCTATTAAAAATGGAAACACTGGGTGAAAAGTTTTTTTTTGATACGTCTCATAGTTCTCGAGATATAGAGCCTACAGCGATTTGAAAAAACATCTCGTTGGCGACGCCCACTACCGCCCGCCACCCGCGCTCTGCCTTCCCCTCACTCGCCAGCCGCCACCGCCGCAGCCGCGCGCGCGCCGCCGCCGGCCGCCAGCCGCCCGCGTCCCGCCGCTACAGGCGTTCGGCTAATTTCTTTCTCAAACTCGGTGTTATTTTATAGGGCTTACTTTATAGTATAACAACAAATAATAAAAAACGGCGTGCGATTTTGACTCACGCACAGGGTCAGTAAGACCCGATTTTTTTATAGTGCGCCAGTCCGACTCGCACTTGGCCGGCCTTTTTAAAAAAGTTTTACTGTATTCAAAGAATTGTAAACTGCTGGAATCAGGAATCGAACCAGTGTAATAAATAAGAAAAACTACACCTATGAGTTCTAGGGTTTTTGCCTTCATGCCCCCATTCTTTGAGGTACTTACTTACCTACTCGAGGATCAAACTTTTATAAAAAAAGGGTTATTTTTTTGTATTTTGGCTGATGTTTTCTTGTAGTACCGTTGATATGAAATTAATGTGCTTCAAAGTAAATTAATAATAATACCTGTGTATGATATAATAAACTAATTTTATTTATTCTGATATTACAACAATCTGTGATCACGCGTAAAATGTATGAAAGGTATTTAAAAATATACAATTAAACTTATATGAAAAACCATCATTATTAGTAAGAAAGAATGATTTTATTGTATTCCAAAATGAGCTGGTTTCATTCCCGAGAAAATTTTGAAAAATTTGAATGCAGTTTATAACTTCAAAATTGGTGGCATAGGTACCTACCTAGTTCCTGAGAACAGATTTACCTATCTACAAGGTGTTCCAAAAGAACCTAACTCTTTTTTAGAGTGTAACGTACTAGTCAACAGGATGTCAACTCTGTAAAAATAAGTTGAAAAAAACAAATGTTATTACTCAAAATTGAAAAAAATAAAAAACGTTATAAACACATGCTTGACTGCGTATTTGCATTTGCATAGTTTTAAGTTGTTAAGTTGATAAAACATATTGAAAATCAATGGTGGTGGGTAATCGTATGAGGTAGTGGCCACCCCTGGTGTCAGAGTTTTTAGGCCACCCAAGGGGTCTCTGACATGGCTTAACGATTGTTATTAATCAACAACAACCGGGACCAACGGTTTAACGTGCCTTCCGAAGCACGGAAGCGCTCAGATATTATTGCCACTAGCGGTCACCCATCCATGGACTGACCGCGGCCGTTGTTGCTTAACTTTGCCAATCGATTAAGAACGGCTAGTACAACTAGGCTGTGAGCGCTTGAAAATCAATGAAAACCATATTTAAAAAATACTGTTCTCCCGCCACAGCGCTCACATTTTATTAATTTAAAAATCAACGGAATGTCATGGAGCTAAAAAAATATTTTGGATGAGAACCGTATAACCAGGTGACATAACCCTGTAAAAAGAGTTAGGAACATTTGTTACACCTTGTATTACAATATTATCTATAGTTTTGAATATTTCCCCCACTGACCGATCGGACGGGTCATCACAATGTCAAAAATATAAATTTACATAAGGTGATAAACTAGGCACACACAACTAGCGCCGCCAATGGAAAAAAGATCATAATGAAGAATGTCCGTGGGTCTGTCACTTGAAACTCCGACTTGAGTCCGACTCGCACTTGGCCGGTTTTTATATTATTTTGTTATCCTATGGAGTAAGCTCTATAATCATACCAAGTTTGTTGCTTGTGTGTTTACCGTTTTTTCTATAGAGCAGAAAGTATAAAACAACGTTTTTTGTATGGGGACCCCTCTTATTTTTTATAATTTTTTTATTTTAATTATTTCTTGGGTATTTACCATAATAAAACATAATCTCTAAAAATTTCAACTGGCTACCTAGAACGGTTCCAAAGATACAGCCCTTTGAATGAGTGTTACGGTGTATGTGTCGGGTGCGTGTTGAGTTGTGACGTCACAGCGGCGACGACCGCGCGCCCGTCGCACAGCTAGTTTAAAATTAAATATCTCGAGAACTATAAGACGTATCAAAAAAATGTTTTCACCCAATGTTTCCATTTTTAATAGAGTGTATGGTAAGATAAAAATCAAAAGTTGATGGTATTCTTCATTATCTTGCGTTTTTTTGCTCATAACGAAATGTCAAATGATAAATCCCTAGGCTTAACTATTTTTAAGACCTAAGGTTTAGATTCCAGATCCTAGAACCTAAGAAGGTGTTCTACGTTGGAAATTTAAAATTGTTTTGGTTAGTGTGTGGGACTTTTTTCCCTAAAAAAAAAAAATACAATTTTATCATATTTTAACATCCAAATTATGCATTGGTCGTTTAAAGAAATACAATAAATTGATTTCTTTTTTGTAATCATGAACCTCGTAGGTACTGTCTGCCACAGTCTCAAATACCCCTTTTTGTTCGATTGGCGCCCTTATGCCGCGCGCGATAAGAGCTGCCATGGGGTATCTGAGATTGTGGGTCGGCCACAATCTCAGATACCCAATGTACATTGTCTGGTGAAATGTTCTCTTTGTCAGTATCTTGATGTTCCGTATTATATTTTCAGTCTGCAATAATTATTTTCATTAGTTTGTTCATCCCTGGAAAAAAGTATAATAGGTATGCTTATATTTTTTTAAATAACTTTTTTTTAAAGAAACTTAACACATTAACGAAAAACTCACATCGCTCCCATAAATTATGACAAGGAAAATTTTCTGGTAGGGTGGTAGGTATAACCCGTGCCATTAAAGAAACGATATATAAATGGCGGACACTCTCGCGCCCTCTCGCTTTAATCATATGTCCGTCTATACTCACACGTAACGTTAGCAAAGTCATTTTAGGCAGTCCTGATTAGTCACCTACGGTTGGCTAATAAAACACGCCAAAATACGTTCGCCTCTTATTGATTTTGTAATGTTTGTCGAGTTATTTCAATATTGTAGTTTACTTTAAATGTTGTTATTCGTTGAGGTTTGTATTATTTACTACGTTTTAATATTTTTGATCTTATTTTCATAAAGATTGTTGTTTAATCACAAACCCAACGTAGAACAATTACCTAATCAATAAAGAAAGCATCGTTAAACAATATTTCCTAACCAAAAATGTAAGAAAGTTTTAGGTATGAACCGAAATCGTATTTTCGTAACCTCTTTTTCAGACCTTACCATAGGTACCCGCCGCCATTTTCATATCGTTTCTCTATTGGCACGGCTTATAATCGTATGAAATAGTGGCCTGGCCACCCCTTTCCTTTTTCTTCGAAGCTATGATTTTGTTCCTAAAAAACAAATAAAACTAGTGGTTCGCCCCGAACTGTGAACTCGCGACCCCATATAAACTTAACGACCCCATATCTCAGCAACCCCTCGACCGATTTGGCTCATGTTCGAACTTAAAAATTCTCTTGGTCTCATTTACCTGCCTACCAAATTTCATGACGATCCGACTAAATTTACTCAAGTTATCGTCGAACGAACATTCATACATACATACATACATACATACATACATACATACATACATACATACATACAAACGCCGGATTGTTCCAGTAGACTCGGAGAACTTCGCTCGCTTCGCTCGCTCGTTCAATAATTGAACGAGCGAGCGAAGCCAGCGAAGTTCTCCGAGTCTACTGGAACGATCCGGCGTTTGTATGTATGTATGTATGAATGTTCGTTCGACGATAACTTGAGTAAATTTGGTCGGATCGTTATGAAATTTGGTAAGCGAGTAAATGAAATAAAAAGAATTTTTAGGTTCGAACATGAGCCAAATCGGTCGAGGGTTTGCCGAGATATGGGGTTGTTAAGTTTATATGGGGTCGCGAGTTCACAGTTCGGGGCGAACCACTAGTTTATCTGACTCCAGAAGTTTTGTTTTGTATCCATTTAAATATATTTATTACTAGCTGTTGCCCGCGAATTCATCCCCCTTGATTTTTTTACTGTTGTGTGTGAAACAAAAAACTTTGCCAAAAATTACTCAGTTTAGCTACAAAATAGAAAAATACTATGGAAATCGTGCATGAATTAAGGATTTAATAAATGGGATCCTCGAGCAAGAATGCCTCAAGCATAGATTTATTATTACCTAGACGGAGTCCGTCCATACAAAACGCCGCCCGAAATTGAGGCGCCTCGCTTTGTTTGTGTGCGTAAGCTGCGGACTGTGACAATCGCCTACACAACACATGCACCCTATTAATGCTGCCAGCGTAATAAGCTTTTCACAATATTGTGACTTTCCTTCTGGTTGGTAAGGTGATAAACATATTAAATTATGTTTGCGGACAAGAAGTCCATGTTATTAAAAGTAACATTTCTCAATATTTGTGCGTATCTAGGATCTGTGATCTAAACAAAAAAATAAGTTATCTGTTGTAGGTACCCGACTGCCCTAGAACGAGGTTTATGTTTTTCGAGTGTATGTATGTATGTGTTACCGGCCAAACCCGATTTAAGGATAAACTATGTACCTAGTTTCGCCTAGGCCAAACCTGGCCTAGAAAGAATATGTAAGCTTCAGGATAAACTAGTATGGCCTAGCCCGAGCTGATATTGACGAATGATTAGATGTGAATGTTACCATATCTCGTAAACTAAGAGGTTTAGCGCAAAAATAACGAAATTTTCGAACCCCTTATTAACCCCAGAACCAAGCCTTTTACTTCTATACGTGTTCTAAAAACCGACATACAGTGTGTTAAACATACAGGGTATTCCTGAAAGTGTGACAGACAGTCGAAAAAGATTTAAAACAAAGGTTAGGTCAGTAGGTTTGGTTGGCGACACACTGACATACCTCTTTTTGTTTACGAATGGTCCTTTAAACCGGACCAAACTGGACATACCGTAGACTTTTTGAATGTAGACTTTTTCAAATTCGGCCTCTAAATGCGTCCCCTACTGTTCAGATAAATACGGCGGGTTTGTTAATTTTAAGAAAAAGTACTAGGCTAGCATAAATAAGTAGAATCTGTATTACCCCTATTTAAATAGGGCTATGCTTGTATGGAGAAACCAGTTTATCGAGTGGGGAATCAAAATGAAGGGTTTTACAAATGGCTTACAAAAATATATAGGTACAACTTACGTTTAAATGTAATTCGAAATGAGAAATGCTAAAGAATAACAAAATTTTCAATTTTTGTTACTCAACTTTGCTTTCGGGGGAATTTATTTAGGTGCACATATCTTCTAAATATCTCATAAACGGCTGAACCGATTTTGATGAAATATGTTGCTGAACCATTGCTTGGAAACCTTCGTTCAAATAAAAAAAATCTCATCCAAATCGGTTTACTCGCTTAAGAGTTACGCTGCCACAGACACACACACACACACACACACACACAATCACACAGACACAGCGGTCAAACTTATAACACCCCTCTTTTAGGATCGGTGATTAAAAAAAAGATATCAAAATCGGTCCGCAAGGTAAAAAGTTATTGTTGAACACCCATATAAAAGCTACACAAATACACAAATTGGAAACCTCCTACTTTTTTGAAGTCCATTCATAAGTCGTTCATTCTTAAAGGAAAACTAAAACAAAGTTCTCTAGATTGATATTTCTAAAATAGTTTTTTTGTGTATTGTGATTTTCGACATTCTACCTACTGGCAACCCCATAAAAAATGTTGAATGTCATACGGAAGAAAAATTTTGAATCTAAATAAGATCTTTTTCGACATAATATAAAGTGGAATCGTTGTAATTACTGGTGTAAAGTGTTCCTCGTGCCTTCATCTTTCTTATCCGTGCTGTTTCTGCAGCCAAACACAGCAAAAGCCCGTCATTTTGAATAAAATTGCAGGAGCTCCGTTCGCTAGAAAGTGACCTTGAACACTGACATGCCGTTTTGGAAAGCGTACCAATTTGGTATGCATTTATTTGCTTCACTTTGCGAGCACTGATTGCGATTCTAGGTGTCCTAATTCTATGGCCTCAAGCAATGGGATCCTCGAGGCAAAAATAGGTGCAAATATTGTTCAACACAATGTTTTCATTTGCCGACAGTAAGTAATGAAAGTAGGTATCTGATTTATCAAAATGCAAGAAAATATTATCTACTATGCGAAACGACCGTTAGGTAGGTATAAGCTGTATTTAGGTAGTAAGAAAGAAAGAATTTAGGACGGACTTGCGAATGTGTCACACGACACGACTCACACGGCGACCGCCCAAAGTTCATTCTTGCCATCACTGATCACCAGCCCCTCTACAGTCGACCCATTTTTTCAATACGGCGCAATTTATATTTCACGAATTGAGACACATTTTATATTTTTATTGTACAAAATAGCCTTACCTTTGAATAAACATTACAAAGTACCTAGATAGAATCAAAGCATGACGATGCGAATTCAAAGAGAAATTAATTTTAAAACTTCGTCAATATGAACGCAATAGCGTCAAGAGTAAGAGTCAGAGCGCGGCGGCCGCGCATCATGCCTTGATTGTAGGTACAGTCGGCCACAGTCACAGATACCTTTTTTGTAAAGTCATCCGTAACGTAACCGAGTAGAGTGCTAGCGTGTAAAGGTCGACGTGCTGTCGTGTGTACCAACACGCGTGCACTCTATTCACTTACATTACGGGCGACTTTGCAATGAAAATGAAATACTTACCACCTGTAAATAACCTGATACACGATACACAATAAATGTATATGAAATATGAAATGAATTATGAAATGTAAAGTTTTACGTGCTGTTGACTGTGTACACACGACAGCATGTCACAGTGTACACTTTTGTTGTAAAGCACCCGTAACGTAACCGAGTAGAGTTCTAGCGTGTAAAAGTCGACGTGCTGTAGTGTTACAGTCTCAGATACCCCTTTTTGTTCGATTGGCGCCCTTATGCCGCGCGCGATACAAGTTGCCATGGGGTATCTGAGATTGTGGCCGACCGTACCAACACGTATGCACTCTATTCACTTATATTACGGGTGACTTTGCAACGAAAATGTAAAGTTTTACGTGCTGTTGACTGTGTACACATGACAGCACGTCAGAGTGTACACTTTTGAAATTGAAATTAATATTGAAAAAACATATCACAAAATAAAAACTTTTGTTGTAAAGTCGCCCATAACGTAACCGAGTAGAGTGCTATAGCGTGTAAGGGTCGACGTACTTTCTTGTGTACATAATCGGAGAGGACGCGTGTTTTATAGTTCATCATAAAATATGTTTTCTTCATTGGTATAAGACAGCACGTAGACCCTTACACACGTGCACTCTATTATAAACGTAGCTGCAGCCCCGCCACATGACACCGCGCAGCGATGCCGCATGACGCGTGCTGCAGCACCGCCACATGACACCGCGCGGCGCCGTCACGTGACACCGCGCGCCGCCGTATTATTATTGTCAAATATTTCGCGCGGTTCGTTGCGCGGACGCACCGTGCTGAGCTCGATCGACACACCCCTCCCGTTCGACGTTCGGCGCTGGACTGAGGCCGTGAGGCGTGGCCCGGCCGCGGCTAACGGGAAGAGCTATTGTCGATCCTTAGCAGAGTGTGAATAAAGCTTGTTATCGCGAGCGCAGTTTGAACGTCGTTTAGCTTAGAACTAAAGGACAAATTGTTTTCGGTTATTATACGACTAGCTTTCCGCCCGCGACTTCGTCCGCGCAGACTTAAATAAGTAGTTGCCTACATCATTCACCATTATCAAATTAGCATGAATAGAGTAATGGGTGTGTAAGCTATTCCAAATGTCATCCTAATCCGTCGAGCAGTTTCAGCGAGGAAGTGTGTGTATGTTTGTGACCAAATTGGTCAAGTATCAAGTGAATCCAACAAAAATAATAATAAAAAAACAAACTTTAAACCGTTTGGCCGTTTTAAGGTTATCGTTACTTTTTCTTCATGGTTGGTACTTTGCTATACAACACAATTGTAGTAATAGTAATATTTCATAGTTATAGCTTTAACGGTTCCAGAATTGATCAAAACAATAAGGAAAATTCTTCAAACATTTCCGCCCTTTTTAACCCTTCTGTGGCCAAAATGAGAAAAAATCTGATTTATTATACGACTACACTTAGTTTCAAGTGAATCTATAGGTACCTACTTATAATAAAACTCTAGCGAAGTCAATTCTGTACATTGAATATTTTTAGAAAAAAACTAGCAGGGGTTACTAAGTAAACTATACTGAATCCAAAAATGCAAAAAAAACGGTTTATGTCTGTCTGTCTGTCTGTCTGTCTGTCTGTCTGTCTGTCTGTCTGTCTGTCTGTCTGTATGAACACGATAAACGCGAACACCGCTGAATAGTTTTCAACCATTCTTAACATGGTCGTAACTCACGTTTCTGGGAGTAACTTAGGCTATCCGATGTTTAGAATACATTGCGGGTTGCAATTTTAACTTCGTTTTTTGTAAGAAATATTCATAATTTGGATATGGCTTCTTGAGAAGGTATGTTAAGAACGTGATACTGCACATATTTCTGCAAAAAAAAAAAAACCGACTTTGAACCACATTCTCTCGAAAACCTACATTGCGGGTTGCAATTTTAACTTGATTTTTTGTAAGAAATATCCATAATTTTGATATGGCTTCTTGAGAAGGTATGTTAAGAACGTGATACTAAACACATTTCTGAAAAAAAAAAACAAAAATGTCCGACTTTATGATCTCGGAAACCGTTGATTTCCCAGGCATAGTTCCTTGGGCAAAAATGTTCGTTATGATGAGGACTATACGTATACGTGGTCTCCCGCTTTGTTGGCGGTCTTTTAACACTCTGTATAATAGCACGCTACGACTTTTGGCATTTTGGGCGCATATTGTAAATGAAAAATCGGCATTTGTTTTTATTTTATTTTGGCGGAAAATGTTAGTTCTACAAGCGTAGCATAAGGCCGGGTTAGAGCGTATCTATGGGTTTAAAACAATATGTATCTCACTCTTTTGTTTGACGTAGAGCGGGATGGACGGAGCCATAGATACGCTCTAACCCAGCCTTAGGATGCTTGCTGGAGGGAATTGTGAGTGGTTTTCGGTGGAGGTCGGACAAAGTTTATCGATGTTAGAAATGAAATACTGTTGCGTCGCGGTCGAAATGTTCTGGGTTTGAATCCACGCGAGGTTGAAATTTTTTTTTGTGCCTTTTTTTTAAATATTTACTCTACTGAGCCCAACTTGATATTAAAAAAATATATTTTGTTTGCCGTAGAGCGGGATAGACAGAGTCGGTAGATACGCTCTAACCCAACCTTATGCTTTGCTTGCTGGCTTAGCATGAGAATGGGTAAGACCTTATCTATGGGCTTATAACTTTATCTATCCCACTCTACGTCGAGGGAGATACATAATAAACCCCCATACTTCCCAGACAATTCTTATGCTAAGCTTCCTGGTATCTTACACGGGCGATACCTAATCTAAACAAAACATATTTTATCATAAATGTATTGTTTCGATTAGGGCACACACACACAGACAGACACACAGACAGGCACACCCTCATAAACACATAAACAGACACACACACAAAGCTATCAAACTTATGACACCCCTCTTTGTTGGTCGGGGGTTAAAAAAAACCTTCCTTTTGAGTTTTCCTCCACAGTCGAATTTAAATTAAATGTCAAATGTGTAAAAACGCATACGAAGTCGCGGGCACAACTAGTATAATAATAAAATAATAATTTCATAAAAATTTTGAACCTCGTTTTGGCCGTTTTATGGTTAATATTAGAGGTATTACTTTTTTCTTCATGGTAGTTGGTAGTTTTGCTATAAATTGGGCCCAGTATTGCTACTACATCAGGGAAAAATCTTCAACAATTCCAGCCATTTTAACACTTAAAATGAAAAAAATAAAATGAAATGAGAAAAATACTGAAACACGTATTTGATTATTTCTGATTTAGTGTACGAATACTGGGTTTCAAGTAAATCAGACAAAAAATATATATATTTCATACAAACTTTGAACCCAAGTTTGGCGGTTTGAAGGGTTAAAATTATTTTATTTTATTCATGGTGGGTAGTTATGCTATAAAATGCAACTGCACATTCAATTTCAAAGTTGTAGCTTTAATGGTTTGGGCCCAGCATTGCTAGTATTGCTACTACATCAGGGAAAAATCTTTAACTTTTCCACCCATTTTTTATTGAAATGAGAAAAACGCTGAAACACGTGTTTGATTATTTCTAGTTTAGTATACGAATACTTTACAAATTTTGAACCCCGGTTTGGGCATTTGAAGGGTTAAAATTATATTTTTTTCTTGATAGTGGGTAGTAATACTATAAAATGCAGCTGCACATTCAATTAAATTCAATTCAATTTCAATTCACTCAATTTCAAAGTTGTAGTTTCAATGGTTTGGGCCCAGAATTGCTACTACATCAGGGAAAACACTTCAATGTTTCCACCCATTTTAACCCTTCATTAGCTGAAATGAGAAAAACGCTGAAACACGTGTTTGATTATTTCTGATTTAGTATACGAATACTTAGTTTCAAGTAAATTGGTACAAAAAAAATATTTCATACAAACTTTGAACCCCGGTTTGGGCATTTGAAGGGTTAAAATTATATTTTTTTCTTCATGGTGGGTAGTAATGCTATAAAATACAACTGCACATTCAATTTCAAAGTTTTAACGTCAATGGTTTGGGCCCAGCATTGCTACTACATCAGGGAAAAAACTTTAACGTTTCCACCCATTTTAACCCTTTATTGGCTAAAATGAGAAAAACGCTGAAACACGTGTTTGATTATTTCTGATTTAGTATACTAATACTTAGTTTCAAGTAAACCAGACCAAAAAAAAATTTTATTTCATACAAACTTTGAACCCCGGTTTGGGCATTTGAAGGGTTAAAATTATATTTTTTTCTTCATGGTAGGTAGTTTTGCCACAAAACACTACTGCAGTTTCAATTTCATAGTTGTAGCTTTAATGGTTTAGGCCTGGCATTGAAACTACTTCAGGAAAAATCTTCAAACTTTTCTACCCCTTTTAACCCTTTTGTGGACAGAAATTTGAAAAACGCTGAAATACGGGTTTAATTATTTCTTATTTAATAAACAAATTCTTAGTTGCAAGTAAATCCGGACCAAAAATTTTTTTTTTATACTATCTTTGGACCCCATTTTTACCGCCTTAAGGGTTAAACTTGAAGTAAATCTGTCTTAACCCGTAGCGTGTCCACAAATTACAACTATCGTCAAATTTTCACTGTTGTGGCATTAGCGGTTTTGTTCCACCATTGATCGTAACTGGTGAAAAAAATTGAAAAACTTTGGCACCCATTTTAACCCTTAAGAACATAGAAATGAGAAAAAATCTGAAATAGGTGTGAAGTCATTTTAAAATAAAAGTACAAAAAACCAAGATTTAAGAACAAAAGACCAAGATTTTTTTTTTCCCATACACACTTTCAGCCCTATTTTGACCCACTTAAGGGTTAAATAAAAAAAAATCGCTTCTTAAATGAACCCTCCACCATATAACGCAACTTTTGTCCAAATTTCATACTTATAGGTTCAGCCGTTTGGGCTGTAGCGTGATGAGTCAGTCACCCTAAGCCTTTTTTATATATATCTATCAGCGAACTATACAGGGTGTTAAAAGACCGCCAACAAAGCGGGAAACCACGTATTGTCCTCATCATAAGGAACATTTTTGCCCAAGGAACTATGCCTGGGAAATCAACGGTTTCCGAGATAATAAGGTTCAAAGTCGGACTTTTCTAAACTTTTTTTTTGCAGAAATGTATTCTGTATCTAGTTCTTAACATACCTTCTCAAGAAGCCATATCAAAATTATGAATATTTCTTACAAAAAACGATGTTAAAATTGTAACCCGCAATGTATTCTAAACATCGGTACTTCAAGCTTAAGTAACATAAACTTATACCTACGCTTGCGCAATATGAATTCTGTGCGTTGCACGTCCATTGCGTGATAAAATATTTTTCAAAATTATAACCTAAAAAACCAAAATCATTTCCCAGCAATAATTTATCGAAAAAGTACTTTGTTTTGGTGTCTAGTATGCGTGGCTTTCGGGTCTGTTGGCGGTCTTTTAACACCCTGTAGATAACCAATAAAATTGTTGTGACGTCATCATTTCCAAAACACTAGAAATGTCAAAAATCATGAAAATTTTAGTTTATTATACAGGGTGGCCGCGTTGATGCGGTTAAAGGGGCAGCGTAGCTACAGAAAAAATGACAAAATATAAATTCATAGGATGGCAAAAATTATATGAGGAGTGGTATTTATAGGCCAAGCAAATTAAACTCAAAAAAAGCGTTTTGAAGAATTAATTTCCAGAAAGCTGGATATCATTTTAATACCTTCATTTGGTCCTAAATGCGTGCAATCCGAGTTTGCACCATCCCAGGAGGTGAGCTTAACTTTTGGTGGCCAAAAAACCGCGAAAGGGTATAGCAGGCTAAGGGAACAAGATTGGCCCACGAAAGTGATCTGGCTGATTTTTATGGTGGTACACCGGTTTAATCCAAGGTTACTGTGTGTCAAAAATTAGCCCTCGATCTTCTTTTGTTTTAGAGATATTTGACATAATACCAAATCATCAAGGTATTTTTTAAACTAATATTTTAGGTAATCCACGCAAGCTAGAATAACCAAATAAAATCACGATGAATGAAGATAAAATAAACTATTAAATACATATTTTTACGGAGGGCCCTACTATTAAACTTCATTAAAAAAAACATAGTTGTATTACAAATGTTTTTTTTTTACATGACGCAATACGATTTTTGAAAATGTTTTTGTATGCCCTTGTAGAGGTTTTTAATTGCTTATTTAGATTTTTTTTTGGGAGATATACCTCCGCGGCAAGTGTAAAAAAAATTTACTAAAACAAAATAACTATGTTTTTTTGACTGAAGTTTAATAGTAGGGCCCTCCGTAAAAATTTGCATTTAATTGTTTATTTTATCCTCATTCATCGTGATTTTATTTGGTTATTCTAGCTTGCGTGGATTACCTATAATATTAATTTTAAAAATACCTTGATGATTTGGTATTATGTCAAATATCTCTAAAACAAAAGAAGATCAAGGGCTGATTTTTGGCACACAGTAACCTTGGCTTAAAGCGGTGCACCACCATAAAAATCAGCCAGATCGCTTTCGTGGGCCAATCTTGTTCCCTTAGTCTGCTATAGCCTTTCGCGGTTTTTTGGCCACCAAAAGTTGAGCTCACCTCCTGGGACGGTGCAAACTCGGATTACACGCATTTAGGACCAAATGAAGGTATTAAAATGATATCCAGCTTTCTGGAAATTAATTCCTGGATTCTTTTTAATTTGACTGGCCTATTACAGATTTTTATAATTTTATACAGGGTGCATGATTTTGATATAACTTATTTTTTCGTCCCATTCGATTTTGTTCCTCGTAAATTCTAGTGTTCAAAACGCTAGATTTTTTAAAACATTCAATTTTGTCATTAATTTCATCTGTAATGAGCCGTTTTCAACTGACAGTTAAAAGCTGATTTTAAAATGCAAGCTAGATGGCACAGAAAATACGGCTACATAACGGCAGTCAAATAGCGCTTTTTCCCACAGATTCACAGATTAGAAAGTACTAATACTAAAGATACACAAACACCACAGATAAGAATCAGGCATGCCATGTTCAATCGTCTAAAATGCCGTGTCATATATTTGCAATTTTTATTCTTAAAAGAAAAAACATAAATGGTTTTGGATAAATATAGAATAGGTAGGTAGGATACTGACATCAACTACGTGATGCGATAAAATTTGCAAGCAATGAATTGTGTTTCTGGTTAAGATTATTACAGTTTACCGTAATTTGTCGTACCATAAGCGCCATCAGTGGCGAAAAAAAGAACTACGTTTTTTTTTTCTGAAAACGGCTAATTAATGCCACTCATCATATTTTTGCAATCCAATGACTTTATATTCTGACAGTTTTTTCTGTAGTTCTAACGGTTAGTGGTGCTATCCTTGTAGCCGTCTCAACGTGGCAACCCTGTATAATAAAATGTAATTTAAAATGTAGCGTTTCGAGCAAGACTTTTAGTCCTTCCAAGAAACAAAATCGAATACCCTCCATTTTCTGATATAGGTACACTTATTTTGCCGAACGAAACCTAAATAAAACGCTCCTGATGTTACTTAGCGCTTAACCGCTTTGAAAATCCTGACGGATACTAAGGCCCGGTTTCAGAGTTGAGAATTTTACTAAGCACATAGGTACTTACGTATCGCTCTGTCACGCTCTTTTGTGAGAAATCTGCAGAGACCGGACGATACTTACCCATTTGCTTAGCAAAATTCTCAACTCAGAAACCGGGCCTAACTAACCTAAATAAAACCATAACCACGCGCGCGCGATGCGTGAAAAAGATAGACTAAAATTATGGCGGAATGTGTGTGAAAGAGATGCCTTATAACGTTATGATAGCGCTATTTATAAAGTTATGTCGGGCATAGCGCTATTGGAATATCGCTATTCGACCAATTTTATAACGTTATACGGTGTATAACGTTTTGAATTTATAACGTTATAAGAAGCTTTTCATACCGCTATGACGCATAACGTTATGAGCATAATAGCGGTATTTCAAGGTCTGTATACAGGGCCCTTAGCCTGTAATGCAATGGCGGGTCAATGGCGTCCCGGCAGAAGGACAAAACCGGGCTCTCCTCGTTTTTCTGCTACAACCAAAGACCTAATCCTCTAGAATTAGAATCAAAATATTCTTTGCTGTACTACAAAAACATTAAAAGGACAGACAGCGTTAGCAAATCGTAATTGAAGTCGTCACCTGACAGCCCATTTTGGCACCATTGTGTTACAGGCTAAGGGCCCTGGTATAAAAAAAACTAACTAATTAAATAAATAAAATACATGAATAAAATAAATAAGATTGATCTTTTTGGAAGACGAGTAAGAAGAGTAAAGTTGACGTCAATGACATTTAATTATGTTTACTCAAAAAAGCTCGTAATGTGGACATTAATTCGACAACCTTCTTTGAGCAAAGTCGGACTTGCGGGCTACTTGGATTAGGCGCCAGAAAAGTTGTATGGAATTTCATTAATGTCTTGTGTTTTGCGGCCAGAAAAACATTAATGTCGAGTTTTGTTTCATAAATAGAACTCAAACATCAGGTGCAAAAAGTATTTATTTAGAATTAGGCTGTATGGGTACTGGCAGTCGACACATTGCACAGAAAAAAAAAGAGCGGTTATATTGTTTTCGACTTTTCGCGCGTTGTTCGAAGTGATTTTTTTCTGTGTTTTTGTTGAAAAAGTGAACTCTCAAAGCGACGAATCCTCGGATTTAATGTGTTTAACACCGCCGGACATTCAAAATCAAGCGAAATTAGTAATTGGAAATTTATTGCCACCGAAGTCAAAAGAAAAATACAAGCAAGCTTACCAACAAAAAGTTTGCGGAATGGAAAATCGACAAAAAGTACTTAATCTACGACAAATGGTAAGCTAATTAAATTACTATGTTAATTACTATTCTAATTAATATTTTAATTACTCGCATTGTTTGAGTAAAGCACTATACAAGCCTTGGTCTGCAATGAGTGCGCTTCTGGCCACGCTATGATTGCCTCGAGCTTAGCTTAGCTACGCTCTCGGCCCTCAAGTTTGGTCATCATTGCAGCCCTTGCTGGCCGCGCTATAAAGGCCTCGACCTTCGGTCTCGGCCTTCATTTCAGCTTGTCCATCAAGGGCTGCAATGCTGACCGCATTGTGAGGGCCTTGAGCTGCGCTACGCTGCGCTCTGTCGGCCATCAAAAGCGCGCCAGAAACGCACTCATTACAGATCGCGGCAGTAATGTACTAATAATCAGCGAGCGGAGTATAATAAAATAATCAATAAAAAATAAAACTTTTACGTGTAATGAAACGTTTTCTTCGGTGATTGGAACTTTTAATTTTATTTCAGTAAAGTTAATCCTCAGAATAAAATATCTGAGGAATAAATAAACAAATAATCTAAATCAAAGAAAAACCAATCTAATCACTCAAATTATAGTCTAAAATAAACTAAAATTATATGGCTAAGAAGTCGATCAATATTATCGTCGAATGTCGTGGTTCGCTATCGCTGTTAGTATGTTTAGTTAGTAATACGACAACTTCATGTTATCCTAATATATAAATTGCTCGAAGGGATAGTTTCATCAAATAAAAAAATAGTTTCCAACATGTTGTACATACTTAAAAAATAAAATCATAGCCCACCCATGTCGTTCCGATTTAAATAACCCGCGATTTGGTCCTCACGCCCAGTTTGACGTCATAAAACGGGGTTCTCGAAAAGCCCCACCGCACCCTATTTGTAGCGTAGAAAAAGGGGGTAACTCATAAGTTTGTAAAATAAAACAGTTCTACATACCTTGTATCACGGGGTAATTTATAAAAGCAGGCATTTTAGTATATTTTCCTGCCGCTAGTTCGCGCTGCAGTTGCATTTTCATGACATGCGCGGCTTGAGCCAATGAGGTTACAGGAATTTTGACGCAATTTGCAAATGGCCGTGGAAAGGACCGAGCCCGGGTTAGGTGTATGAACATTTTATACAGCTAATGGTGGTAGAAATCGTAGTAAAACCTAGTGAATTATACTTGATTCAGTGTTGTGGTGTAACGATTGACAAAATGTGCCAAAAAGTGAGAATCCAGTCTTAATGGTGGCATAGGATTCGCTGGAAACCGCTGGAGGGACATTCGCTGAGAATTTGCTGACAGAAGGGTAAAGTTCTTGTCATAGATTTCCTTCGTGAACGCCTGATTCCTCTAAAAAATACTCCAAAAAGGACTTTTACACATATTTTGAGTTGATTATAAGCTGTATGTTAGGATACCCTTTGCGGGAGGCAGTAAAGAGAGGTCGATAAAAGGCTAGTCGTAGCCGGCCTATCGCATTGCGTGAGGCACCAATTAGTAGCAAAGACCTCCGTGTTATTGAGCTAATCTGATCACGTATCTTGCATTTTGGATGCTCGGTTCCTTCCTGGGGCAGGAGAAAGGATGTATGGTACAAATTCATGGGGAAAAATAGGAGTGACCGTCCTGCATAGCTATACGTATGTATAAATAGTAGACGTGAAGGTACGGCCCTGTTGCTAGTCGTAAGGACATCGATTGGGTCACGTTTTCCTCGTTTTTCGCTCCTGTATTGCGAAATTTACACCAGTCATACCCTTTCGGCTTCGAATTAGCTCTAAAGCCGTAGTAGCTATTGAATAATTGCATGATTATATCTTAAATTGCTCCTAGATTGGACTTGATAGTCGCTGATATATATTTATTTATGCTACGTGTTAATCCTCGTCATAGATAATGGTTTCGATTTGTGTTTATTTCACTTATGTAATTAGTTTTTGTGGTTGTTGTTTGCACAATGTGTGAATTTAGTTACTAAGAACTTTAGCAGTGCTTTGTAGATGCTAGGCAAGCCTACCCTATGTAAACACTTGTTCCTGGTACTACAGCGTCTGCATAGTCACTTCACCCATCTATACTCATCATAAAAAAAAACGCAAAACCTTCTACCAAAGTTGTAGAACAAAAATTGTTGGAAATCACATTTAGAAGTTGGGGTGTTTGAGTTATAAAGCTATTTAAAAATTTCCCTGTATACTTGAAATCTTATTAGAATCTTTTTACTTTTCCAATGGCAGACCAAACTGACAGTGTTATGGCAACAATCAATAGTGAGTGCTTCCGTGCTTTGGAAGACATGTTAAATTGTTGGTCCTAGTTTCTGTTAATATCCACATGGTTCAATCGCCTTTCATTTTGTGCCTCAGACAAAGGACAAGCTTGGTAAGCTAGGGTCGCCTAAAAACTGACACCAGTGGTGGCCACTTCCTTGTAGATTAGGTTTACCTACGTACAATTGGCATTTTGGTGTAATTCTGGGCTTTTTCAATTGATTCATTATTATTGTCTCTTGCTTGGCCTTAGTTTAGTTGTTAAAAAGCAAACAAACAAGCAAGCTAACACACAAGCAAGCTAGCTACCAAGCAAGCACAAGCTAGTCGCAGTCTTGCTTCTCTTGTAACAATTTGTAAAAGATTTTCTAGTCTAGCTTTAGTTTTGTGCTACCTCGCTTGAAAGCATGTGATAGAGTGTTTCTATCACTTTGTTCAACCCATAGCAAAAAAGATCTAGTTAAAAATATAGGTAGGTAGGTAGGTAATCGAATGAGGTAGTGGCCACCCCTGGTGTCAGAGTTTTTAGGCCACCTAAAGGGTCTCTGACACAAATATAGGTAATATCAAGCTTCATATTTAATTTTATCTGTTACTTCATCGTTTGTTGGACTTAGTGTGCCCTTTTCATGACCTAAGCTGTCGGTAAAAGGGCCACTATAATAAAAAAGGTAGTCTGGAGAGGGAAGTGTTACTTCATGCTACATGGACAAGACAAGTTAAGATACCCATTTTTGATCGATTAACATAGTTATGCCACAGCAATAAGGGCTAACATAGCGTGTAATGTGTCACTGACCTTACCTAATTTTGTTTTATAGTCCGACCAGGAACTATAAATAGGTACCTTGCCACATAGTGGTTTGTACGCAATGAGGTCTTTTTAGTTTTAGGACAGGGTATATCTATTATTATTATATTCCAGTAATTTATTTGACTCACTTCATTTTTCACTGAGTAGTCAAAACAATCTATGAGGAAGTGGGTGATGAAATTAATATTTGTTTCCTATTTGCCTACTGGGCTGGTTTTAGACAGTTTTTAGTACTCCCTCAGCTGAGTTCTACTTGTTCTCATGGCGTGATGTTTGAAGTTATTGCTTGCCCACTGAATGAATGGTATTGCAAACTTGATTAATTCAATAAATCAAGTTCATTTGGCACAGTCCCCTAACCCGTGAAACAGGTGGAGCATTAAATTTTCAAGTCCTTTCTCTTCATCCGGTACTGTCTTAAGCCCTCAGTACCAAAATCACTGTATTTTGTGTGGAAGAATGAAGTAAAGGAAAACATCGTGGGGAAACCCGCAACTTAGTTGACTTCTGACACTTGTCCATTTTACAGTTCTTGAGACTAATAATAAGTCAAATCCGCACTAAGGTATCGCAAAGTTTAAAACATCTTCGTAACCATATTTCACATCAGTTAGGCTTGTTTGCATAATAATGTTGGCTGGCAGCTTGTCGAGCGTTGAAAATTCAACTAGCTTGGACAGTAAAGTAGGCTTGCTCATTGCTCAACCCGTACACTGGTCCAACTTGTATTTTTTTATAGGTACTGTGTCACTAATTTCTGTGTGTGAATGTGGAGGTCAGATTTTATTTAACTCTGTAATTAAAATTAAAATTGCCCAATAACTAGATAGACCTCTATTGTGGTTTCAAATGGGTTCTAGAGATGTCTGAGAAAATGTGGCCTGAGCTCAATAATATGGTGCCTCTGTTGAGCCCCTTTGGGCATCGGCGTGAGGATATGAACATATATGTCTGAGAAGGAAAACTAGGTCCAAGTGTCTCCAGGATATAAACCAAGTCTACTTCATGGTTAATTCTCCCGTCTAGTGTTGGCATGGAGTGCTAATGTTTTCCCGTATAATAACAAGCAGTTAATCAGCTGTTAACAGTTGCCAGGGTATAACCCATGCTATAACTCTGCCTACGCTGTCGGTCAGTCTGTCCGTCTCTCTGTCTCTCCTACGACTGTATCTTTTTTTGTATGCCACAAAGCAAATGAATGGTCCAGGAAATCATGGGTAGGTCTTTGAAGTCAATGCCCTAAGTCCAAGTCATGTAACATTTTCAGCACTTGTTGCTAGTTCAAATCCTGACTCAAGCCGAAAAATATTAATCCCTAATACACCATTGCTTGTTTTTGAGTTTTTGTTAGCTGTTGCAACTTGCAACTATTCTAACCTGTCCCAGACCCAACATTGAAAATATTTATTTCAGACTAATAATAATTCTTAACATTAAAGTGGAGATGGGCGGGACATCTGGCTAGACGGGAGGACGGACGGTGGACTAGGGCAGTCACGGAATGGTGGCCTAGAATGGGTCGACGGTCGGTGGGTTGACCGAAAGCTCGATGGGTCGATGACATTGTCACAACAGCGGGAGGACAATGGACGAGATTGGCTTTAGACCGAGGGGGTTGGCGCGAAAAGGAAGAGGCCTATGCCCAACAGTGGGCTTTATTTATGGGCTGGATAGATAGATAGATAGAATAATTATGTACATAATTAAGTCCATAGAGGTAGTAAAAATACAAGCATCATGATTTTTATAATTTTTATTTAGGTAGTCATTATGAGTTGCCCAAAGCTTGTACGTACATTGGGCTATCCAATCGGCCAGCGACCATCCTTAGAAGAGTGTTAGAGCAATAGAGCAACAACATGGAGAACCCAAGTTCTATGAACTTGATAGAAAGAATGTAGACTGAAGAGCAAAGGTATTGCTGAGATGACTTCCCACCATTATTGCATACTATTCATTCAGAGACTGTTTTGTTTTGTGTGCTATTCTCCAATCTTCATACTTGACTGAATGGTTTCATTGTTTGACATTGATGATCTCTTCCACTGTTGATGCAAGTGTCACTTAGTTTTTAACTGTCTTCCAAACAAAGGATGGGGTAAGCATAGACACTGTAAAAGAAGTTGCTTGTATTGACGAGTTCAACCACCCCTCACAAGGAGGTGAGTGATCTAGGATCTGGGATCTAGGCCTAAGGTCCTAAAAGATCTAGGCCTTAGGTCCTAAACATTTTTAAGCCTAGGGACTCTCAATTGACGGCCCGTTTTTAGCGAAAAACCCATCAAAAAGATGTTTTTTTTTTCAATGGCGCTGTGTGATTTGACCGTCACCTTGAAGTTCTGCTATCGAACTAGAGTGCACCCTGTATAACACCTTATTTCAGTGCCCTAAGTTCATGCCGGGGTGGTCAAACTTAGCTCTTATTCCTACCCGCGCTTTCCCCCACTGATGCGACTGTAGCTGGCTCAGCGATAACGTCTGGGTTCTCCATTCGGTTTGTTTACACGGGACTGCCCTTACAGGCGGCTACGGGCGCCGTTTTGCGTGCTAGTGCAATTTGAGCCTTGTTTTCCTTTGAGCTTCCAATTCGGAACCCAAAGTTTTTTGTTCGAAAGTCCGTTATTGGCTTAATCTTATCTTTAGACAATATTGAGAAACTAATTTAAATATTTTTTATTCTGGTCCAGTAGTTTTGTTTTTATGCGCTAAAATGTTTTGTTCCTATGACCGCCAACAGTATGCAGACCGTCGCGTGACGTCATAAAACCGTATCTTTGAAACGTTGTAAAATCCAAACTACTGAACCAAAATAAAAAATATTGAAATTTGTTTCTCAATATTGTCTAAAGATAAGATTAAGCCAATAACGGACTTTCGAACAAAAAACTTTGGGTTCCGAATTGCTCGAATGTTGAAAATCTCGCTAGGTATGTGAGAGTGCATACCTGGAAACCCGCCGGAGGCTCACGGCGACCCGGAAGTCCGTCCCAGACGTGGAAGAGATCCATTCTCTCCGAGACGAAAGAGAAGGGAGCAACTTGGCCAGAGCTACCCTCCCTAACCATTGTGTCAGCCCCAAACTCCACGGAGTAAAAGGATCAAAGAAGAAGAAGACAAAAGTACATAAACTTACGCCGGTATCCAAGAGACGATAGTGCCTTAGTTACTTGCTACGATTAATATTCTCCCAGTCTCACCTATTGCCAAAGTCGGTCGACTTACCAAACAAAAATGGTAAAAAATAGGCCAAGTCGGGGGCCTAACTGGACTCGCCTGTTTCTGAAATTAGTTTCGTGGAGGAGGGGTATAGATGGGCTATTCTTAATTTAGGCGTTTAGAGGTGGTTGGACCTCAATCTTGAAAATAATAGCTTTATTTGATAGAGGACTGTTACAGCTCAATATTTATATATACGGTCAAGCTTAACAGCTACCAGGAAGCTGAAAAACCACTGAAAAAATAAACACCCATGTCTGTGAAAGTGCGTGTGAAAAGTACTAGAAAAATCATGATTATTTACACCCTCGTCTGCGACAATCAGTCCACGTCCGTGATTTTATGAAAATTATTCACGACAATTTCCTCCCCTGTGTAAAAAAAAAAGTTAATTAAATAATTAAAACACTGTACGTGCCCTTAATTCACAAACGTGGAAAAAAAAAACCATGTCTGTGAATTTTTTTTTTAGCCACGTCTGTGAAATTTTGCAGCCATGCCGACAAAAAATAACCTTAAAATCACGCTATGAATATGATATCGAAACTACAGCATATTGAGACCATTTAGCAAGAAATGTCAGAAAATCTATAGTAAAAACATTGCCCACAAACTTGGCATATTACCCATGTGTATGGAGAGATATGCTTTACAGTTTTAGCAAAGAAATAACTTAAATTCCATAACTTTGTTTTGGAGCCGTCTCCACTCTTGCGCCGCGAACTATGCAAATGCCCGATCTTTTTTTTTATGCCACAGTGTTGCCACTTCACAAAACATTATGTCATTCAGAGATATGAATGAAAATGTAACACACCACGTTTGTGAAACTTAATTTTTTCACACGACTAAGTCCTCTATTAAATCATTGTGTAAAGTCGTATCTTTCTATAACTTGGTAATTATCGCTTGAGAACTAATGAACTATCGGGTAGTTATTTTATATTTAGTATATGTACAATAGTTTTTTAATAAAAAAAATTACAATACGAAAAAGTGGGTTTTTCACACACACGTTTTGTGAAATTTTGACACTTTGATATTTTTTATTTTTTATAAAATAATAAATAAAGCTGCAATTAATGCTTGCTGTGATTTATTATAAAAAAATACATTCGACAAAAAATCTACGAAATTATATCTCTAAGGCAAACTTAACAATCAAGTTGTCACGCTTTTTTTTTGTAATTGAGAAAGACCCAGATGCACCACCTAATTTAACATACATGACTAATAAATTAAAAATTTATAATATCTCCAACATGTTAGCTTCAAATCTGCATTAGCTGTTTTGCATTTTTCCCGTGGCTAACTGTACCTGCGGCGTTATCTCAATCGCAATGCAAATGGTCCCCCGACTCGGCGAAATGTCGCCAAAGTATTTGTAAACAGCAGAAGTGCTGATTTTGGTAGAAAGTTGGTTCCTTTTGGTTTGCGATCCGTCTCTAACAGTATCCTCACGTCATTTTACCCAGAGCCTTAGCCTAGTGGGTAAAAAAATTACTCGGAAGCGAGAGACCCAATGCAATGGTGCCAAAATGGGCTCCCGGTTGACGGTTTCGATTACGATTTATTAATGCTGTCGGTCCAGTGTCGGTCCTTTTAATGTTATTGTAGTACAGCAAATAATATTAGGAGTCTAATTCGGAACCCAAAGTTTTTTGTTCGAAAGTCCGTTATTGGCTTAATCTTATCTTTAGACAATATTGAGAAACTTATTTAAATATTTTTTATTTTGATCCAGTAGTTTTGTTTTTATGCGCTAAAATGTTTTGTTTCTATGACCGCCAACAGTATGCAGACCGTCGCGTGACGTCAAAAAACCGTATCTTTGAAACGTTGTAAAATCCAAACTACTGAACCAAAATAAAAAATATTGAAATTAGTTTCTCAATATTGTCTAAAGATAAGATTAAGCCAATAACGGACTTTCGAACAAAACACTTTGGGTTCCGAATTCTAGAGGATTAGTTCGCCGTACGTATTGACTTGTTTTTCCTTTGGGTTAGGCCGAAGGATGTTATAGGTGCTGGGCACGCCTACCCCATTTGCAGCGTCCGAGTGGTCCATTCAATCTAGTGTGAGTGAAGGTGCCACAGGACGCTGTATAAATCATCTCATTACGTAGATGCAAAAATCCTAAGTATTCATTTCACATCTCGCATCAGAGGCCGCAGGTCCCGGCTGTCTCTACAAAAACATAGCCTTTAATAAAGTTATTGATCAGGTTCAGTTCTTTTCTTCTTCTTCTTCAACCTATAGCCACCCAATGTTCACAAAGAAAAAGAAAGAAAGAAAAAACATTTACTAAGGCTGGAAGATAGTAGTGTGGCGGGAAATTCAAAATTTTCACATTTTTTTACATTTTGTTGCTAAACTGAGCTATTTTTGATCAGCGATTTTTCGTTCGCGAGAATAAAACCTTATTCTTTTCATTATTGTAAACAACAGAACAACAATAATTCAGCCGATTATGTGTTCTGGTCTACGACAAGTTTTTTGGGCAGTACCACTGCTTCGTAGACCAGAACACATAATCGGCTGAATTATTGTTGTTCTGTTGTTTACAATAATGAAAAGAATACGGTTTTATGCTCGCGAACGAAAAATGGCCATGGTCACAATCCTACACAAGAAAGGCGATAAGACCAAGCTCTCCAATTATCGTCCAATCAGCCTGCTCTCTCAAATTTACAAACTTTTTGCTAAAATCATCTGCAACAGGCTTACCACATTATTTGATGAGTACCAACCGGTCGAGCAGGCCGGATTTCGGAGTCGTTTCTCTACTATGGACCATATCCACACAATAAAGCAGTTGATGGAGAAGAGTCACGAGTTCAACCAGCCCTTGTGTTTTGCCTTCGTTGACTACGAAAAGGCTTTCGACAGTGTCGAACACTGGGCTGTGTTCCACTCTCTCAATCGCTGTGGCATTGATACGCGGTATGTGGACATACTCCGGGAAATATATAAGACCGCCACGATGCAGGTGCGTATGCACAAGCTTACCGACCCCGTGCCCATCCAGCGGGGCGTGCGACAGGGAGACACTCTTTCACCCAAACTTTTTACCAATGTGCTCGAAGACGTGTTAAAGACCATTGACTGGAGTGAAAGAGGCATTAACATCAACGGCGTACATCTCTCGCATCTGCGTTTCGCTGACGATCTTATCCTCCTGGCTGAAGACGTTGACACTCTCCAGACCATGCTAACCGAACTGCATGAGGCGTCCTCGAAGGTCGGCCTGGGAATGAATATGTCCAAGACGCAAATAATGACGAACAGTCCCACCGAAGAACCCTTACCTACTATCAAAGTAGGTAATTGTTCGATTGAGGTGGTAGATAAATACGTCTATCTTGGACATACTTTATCATTCGGAAGTGAATCCCAAGAGAAGGAGATCGCAAGACGTATTCAGCTGGGATGGGCTGCCTTTAAGAAGCTGGATGATGTCTTTAAAGCCAAAATCCCGCAAAGCCTAAAGACCAAGGCTTTCAACCAATGCATACTGCCCATCCTCACGTACGGTGCAGAGACATGGTCGCTTACCAAAGCCAACATGGAAAAGATCCAAATTGCACAAAGAGCTATGGAGCGGGCCATGCTAGGCATTTCACTCCTCGATCGTGTGCGCAACGTCGACATTCGGCAGAAGACCAAAGTCGAAGATGTGGGTGCGCGTATCTTAAGATTAAAGTGGAGATGGGCGGGACATCTGGCTAGACGGGAGGACGGACG
Source organism: Zelleria hepariella (assembly GCA_949319315.1). Taxonomy (NCBI): domain Eukaryota; kingdom Metazoa; phylum Arthropoda; class Insecta; order Lepidoptera; family Yponomeutidae; genus Zelleria; species Zelleria hepariella. The sequence goes on along the minus strand of OX439380.1, from coordinate 32,343,064 downwards.
GTGGACTAGGGCAGTCACGGAATGGTGGCCTAGAATGGGTCGACGGTCGGTGGGTAGACCGAAAGCTCGATGGGTCGATGACATTGTCAGAACAGCGGGAGGACAATGGACGAGATTGGCTTTAGACCGAGGGGGATGGCGTGAAAAGGAAGAGGCCTATGCCCAACAGTGGGCTTTATTTATGGGCTGGATAGATAGATAGATAGAACGAAAAATCGCTGAACAAAAATAGTTCAGTTTAGCTACAAAATGTAAAAGTCTGTGAAAATTTTGAATTTCCCGCCACCTTGCTATCGTCTACCCTTAACGACACAATACTCAAAACATAACATTCAAAACAACAAAAAAAAACAAAACATAAAAATCAAAACGACTAAAACTAGACAAGACATACATTCATATATTATAATTATAATTTGTTTTTAGTATTGTGTTCAGTGTAGGTCTCTTCCATTGCACTCCATTCTTTACGGTCTTGGGCTTTCTCATCCAGTCTTTTCTTGCCACTTTGACCGGTCCATCTCATCGGTTGCCTTCCCACATTAAATACGACCTGTTCTGCGTCTTGTCTACGACATAAGGCCCTCCAACTTCCACTTTCTTCGGTCTATATGCTATAATTAATACCAGGTTCAGTTCACCCGGTATTAATCACCTGCCTATGGCGTGTGCGGAAATAAGGGGAAGCACTGGCTGACGGCTGACGTCACCGCGTTTAATAATTCTAGGGTCGGCGGACTTAACCACATAAGTCCTATACAATTTCTATAGGACTTATGTGATTATGTCCGCCGACCCTAGAATTAGCCCAGGAAAGGAACGAAAAATAGGAAAAATAATTCGTGTAAAGCCAAATTTTGGCACAGTTGTAGAGGAAAGTGTCCTGAACAACATACTAAAAGTACTGATGGGTAGGGGGGGAGCTAAGGGGGGGAGGGGGGTGTAAAGGTCCCTTTTTTCAGTTTTTCGTGAATATCTCGAAAACTGCAGCCTATAGCAAAAAATTACCAATTACTGAATTAATCTCCATAAAATTCTCTACAAAATGGGTTAATATCTTTTTTCAATGGATTGATACAATAAGGAAAAATGGCGGGGAAATTATATTTGTCGCTTTGGTATAGGCACGATTTTCAGCGAAAGTGCGACATCGCCCTGGTGTCGTGGGTTTTGGCACTAAGCAGCTGATTTGGATGTCAAAAGAAGCGTCTTGACAAGGGCTACAAAATAAAAAAAAAAACTTAATAAAAAAGTAAAAAACTTTTTGTTTTTAATCGAAAAAAATAGAAAAGTGCTGTTGTTTTTCGCCCGGTTTTGGTGAGAAAAAAAATTATATCTCAAAAACGAAACAAGATATCGAAAAAATAAAAAAATCGTCTAATAGTTATGATTTTGAACTGATATAAAAAAAATATTGGAGGTGCGTAACACTGATGAATTATTCAGAAGTTGTACCTTCATGACGCGGAGTTTACGCGCGGAAAGCTCTAAATATGGTATTGAGAATGGAGTCAGGTGCCACAGGGTCGTTGGTGGTCACTGATTTTAGGACCATCGTCTCCTCTAGTCCGACCTCATCAGATAGGTGGTAGAGATTTGCCGAATCATTGTTGTATCTGTAAGTATTTAGGTCAAATGCACCGTCACTACCGCGCTCACGCACTCAACTCCGCGTCATGAAGGTACAACTTCTGAATAATTCCTCAGTGTTCATCACCTCTAATATTTTTTTTTAATATAGTCCAAAATCATAACTATTAGAGAAGTTTTATATTTTTTCAATATCTTGTTCCGTTTTTGAGATATGATTTTTTTTCTCATCAAAACCGGGTGAAAAACAACAGCATTTTTAAAATTTTTTCGATTAAAAACACAACGTTTTTGACTTTTTTTTTAAGTTTTTTTTTATTTTGTAGCCCTTGTCAAGACGCGTCTTTTGACACCCCAATCAGCTGCGTAGTGCCAAAACCCACGACACTAGGGCGATGTCGCACTTTCGCTACAAATCGTGCCTATACCAAAGCGAAAGAATATATCATTTCCCCGCCATTTTTCCTTATTATATCGATCCACTCATTAACTCATTTTGTAGAGAATTTTATGTAGATTAATTCAGTAATTGGTCATTTTTTGCTATAGGCTGCAGTTTTCGTGTTATTCACGAAAAACTGAAAAAAGGGACCTTTACACCCCCCTCCCCCCCTTAGCTCCCCCCCTACCCATCAGTACTTTTAATATATTGTTCAGGACACTTTCCTCTACAACTGTGCCAAAATTTGGCTTTACACGAATTACTTTTTCTATTTAGCCTTTTTTGGTCTTCGTTGCTCAGGCTAAATGGCGGAACCACAATATTGGAAATGCAATAGTTTATCTACATGCAAGCGGCTGGAACGCAGCTTATAATCGAATGAAAAACGAAAAGTGCCTAGCCTACGATAAATACAGGTGTCCCAAAAAATAGTGTCAAGCTGAAATCCAGAGATAGAGCACCCTTAGGTAGGGGTACCCAATCACTCCCATCCCGTGTATGTTTCGCGTTCTTATGTCGTATAGAAGTTAAGGCTTTAAAGTTTTTTTTTTAACCTAGCACTGGTATTTAATTTTTTACTTTCTGTTATTTTTTTTTTATATTTTAGGATCTTTGCTTAGATAACTTATTATAAATAGACTATCACCAAAAAATTATTACCTATCTGCTATTCGGCGAAGAGAATAATCCAGCAAATCAAAGATCATAAAAGTCGGTCCAGCAGTTTTTGAGTTTTTAAATGGTGAAACCTACCAGTCTTTGTTTTATCTAACTTATTGTATCAAAATAATATCCCTTGGAAGGTCGGGTAAAAAGGCTGAGTTGTTCTACAGCTCCATTCCTATACTGTGGCGGAACCGCGCGCCCGGGCTTTCTCTTCTTAGTCTTCGTACGTAACCGCCATTGTTTTTTGCGTTTACTTTAATTATGCACAGGGTGAAGGCTGGCTTAGTTATTACAGAGGGACTTTACCGGCAGTAGGAATGCCTCGTGCCGTCACATTGTATTAACTAGTGGTTCGCCCCGAACTATGAACTCGCGACCCCATATCTCAGCAACCCCTCGCCCGATTTGGCTCATATTCGAACTTAAAAAATATCTTTGCCTTATCTTTGCGGGTAACCGCCTACCAAATTTCATGACGATCCGACTAAATTTACTCAAATTATCGTCGAACGAACATTCATACATACATACAAACATACATAGGTAGGTACATACAAACGCCGCATTGTTCAAGTAGACTCGGAGAACTTCTCTCGCTTCGCTCGCTAGTTCAAGAAATTTTAGTGCGTTGGTAAGATAGTCGTCTTCTCGCGTCGTCATATTTTATCAAAAAAGAAGAGGGTAAAGTGGATTCACACAACACACACAGAACAGTTCCCTGAACTCCGAATGCGATCACACCTCGGAAAAGTAAACATTTCCTTCTTGGTACACCACCGGTGTAAACAGACGCGCCAATAAAATCTGTTTTTGAAACCGAGCGGCAGATTTCGTGACCAAAACTATTGCATTGCCCTGAAAATACTATCAGCTTTATAGGCCTTGCATCGACATTGGATGATTTATACAGCGTGAGTGGACGCATTTATGGGCACACATGACATCATACTACCATAGACCCCATATCTCAGCAACCCCTCGACCGATTTGGCTCATGTTCGAATAAAAAAATTCGCTTTGCCTCATTTACCTACAGCCTACCAAATTTCATGACGATCCAAAGAACGTGTACAATCGGCCACACGCTAGGACGCATTTACATTCGAAAAGAACAAGGAAGTCCCTATATACTCATTAGAAGCGAAGCCCATCTGGAGGAGATGAACAAAACAAATCAAAAAGGAAACGTGGGTGAACCACGCGCGCAATGACTAGGATTTAGTCTTTTAATTGCATGCTACTATTACGCTATATACCTAATGTTCTTGCAACCAAATCGGATCGAATTACTTAGCTTAAGGAACTCATTTCGTACAAATCGTTATTTAATAATAAAACTAGATAAATATTACTGCAATTACTCGCACATACAACTTTCTGCAAGCATTCACCAGACAAATCACTCATACAAACTAGTTGATAAACTTCCCCACAGAATTATCGGTATCTTATTGACAATTATCACAGAATTGCTGACTCGACCGCTTTCAAATGGATGATAATATAACTAATTTAATGAGTAATATTGATGGACTACAGGGATCTCATTCCCTTACATGCGATCCGGAAGACTGTTACTCGAATCTCCCTAGTAATGATAACCTACTCCATATTATGTGCCAAAACATCAGAAGCGTTTCATGTAACATGCCTGGATTCCAAACACTCATACATAGAACAAATATCACACCAGACTTTATAGCGCTGACAGAATGTTGGTTAAATAGTCCTACTAATCATATACTACCGCATCTTGACCTTTATTCCAGATTCTCAACCAGTAACAATGCCAATCAAAATGATGGAGTAGTAGTATATGTAAAAAATTCCATCTCTACACAATTTTATGAACCAGAATTTGATCAGGGCAATTGTATAGTCTCTATCCTAAACGAAAATCTGGTCATAATTAGTATATACAGGTCACCATCATTTAATGACACCGAATTTTTCCTAAAATCCTTAGATAAAGTAATAAACGACGTCCAAAATTATAAAAACATAATTATTATAGGTGACATGAACATCGATATAAAAATAAACACAGCTGATGTTAAAGCCGAGACTTACTTAGACCTTATTACCTGTCATGGTTTATTACCGGCACATACTTTACCAACTAGGGAAAAAAATTGTCTTGACCACGTTCTAATCAAATCTACCTACCAAACTACGACAATACTTATAAAGAACAGTGTAACGGATCACTATACAAATCTTTTGTCTCTCGAACTCAAACAGCGCAAAAACCCCACGTTACAAACTATCACCAAAATAAACTACCAAAATATAACTAATGATCTAGAAAAAATTTACTTTAAACCCATTCTACAATGTAAAGACTGTAACAGGGCTGCAGAAATTTTTGTAAATAACCTAATCCTTGTGGTACAATCTAATACGACACAAAGCCAGCTTCCAAGAAAAAAAATAATACTCAAACCATGGATTACACAAGGGCTGTTGCGCTGTATGAGAAACCGAGACAAATTACACAAAAAACAAAAGTCCAAGCCTAACGACACTATTTTGTTAACTTCATATCATCGATACCGAAATTTTTGTAATAAGTTACTTAAGAACATCAAACACCAGTATGAGAAACAGCAATTAGAAAGGGCTAGCAAGTCAGGTATAAAACAAACTTGGAAAGTTATAAATGAACTGAGTAACCGTAAATCTAAAACAGTTCCTTGTAGTTTTCTGTCATCTAGTTCCAATCCGAAAGATACTGTTAATGATGCAAACAATTACTTTGCTAATGTAGGAAAAACCATTGCCGATTCAATCAACCCAGGTACCCCTTCAAATGCTGATAGTAGACAAGGAGGTAACAAAAAACATATCTCTGGTTCATTTGTCCTCTTAGAAACCAATCTTTCTGAAATTATATCTACAGTACATGCACTGAAGAATACCAATTCTTGTGGTTGGGACAGCATCTCTTCTAAAATCATTAAAGATAATATCATTATACTGGCGAGCGTTATTGAACATATCTGCAACCTATCAATATCATCCGGAGTATTTCCCAACGTATTTAAGAAATCTATTATTACTCCAATATTCAAATCAGGCGATAAGAATATTATTGGCAACTATAGACCTATCTCTCTCTTAACTATACTATCAAAAATTTTGGAACGTATCATCAATAAACAATTAGTTAACTACCTAGAATCATTCAATCTACTTTCACCCAACCAATATGGTTTTCGACATGGGAAATCTACCACAGATGCTGTTCTCAGACTTACAAATCATGTAGCCCAGAGGCTGGACCAATCTGAAAAATGCCTAGCCGTTTTCTTGGACCTTCGCAAAGCCTTCGATTCCATTTCCATACCACTACTTATTGATAAATTGCAATGCCTAGGTATTAGAGGCCTCCAACTCCAGCTTTTCCGAGACTATCTCTCAAATCGCTGCCAGTGTGTAAGAGTAGGAGAAACTATAAGCGACTCCATACCAGTGACCTTTGGTATTCCACAGGGAAGTATTCTGGGCCCGACTCTCTTTCTGGTATATATAAATGAGCTATGTGACCTCGACGTATCCAATGGCCAAATAATTACATTCGCAGATGATACAGCACTCATATTCCAGGGACAGAGTTGGGCTGAGGTATTCCAAAATGCTCAATGTGGTTTGGATGGGGTTTCAAAATGGCTGAACTTCAATTCTCTAAGCATGAACGCAGAAAAAACCAAATATATGACCTTCACAATAACACCAAAGACACAACCTTGCCTCATACTACACAATTTAAGGGCACACAGTGGATCTTGTCCAGGCCCTGCTGGTTACTGTTTTTGTCCTCATCTGGAGAATGTTGATACAATTAGGTACTTGGGCATCACCATCGATAAGCATCTGGATTTTAAGGAGCACATCAGACTTCTGACAAACAGAGTTCGGAAACTCACAGCAATATTTAGAAATATACGTCATGCTGCAGATGACAGATTGATTAGGATAATTTATTACGCACTGACCCAAAGTATTATATCATACGGAATACCTGTTTGGGGTGGTATCGATAAGACAACAGTACTCCCGCTTGAGAGGGCCCAAAGATTGCTTCTGAAATGTGCTTATTACTTGCCGCTTAGATTTCCGACATATGACCTCTATAAAAATACCTTATTGCTGTCTGTGCGTAAACTCTATATTCTTAATTCTGTTATACTGCAGCATAAACAAAACGAATCTAGCCACATACGCACTGCACAAATCAGAAGTCGCCGGCGGGACTATCACATTTTTGATACAGTGTTATGTGATACTAAATTTGGTCAGAAGCATGGCTTCTTCCTATTTGCATATCTGTATAATAAAATAAACAAAATCTGTTATCATCATAAATTGAATTCACACGAATGTAAAAAGAAAATATCTCAGTATCTCTTATGTTTAACATACGAAGAAACGGAAGCCCTCTTAACTATCATAACATAAAAACTAAAAACTATACTACGATTTGTTGTTGGTACAATTTTCTTTCAGTGATTGTTTTTAATGAGTTTCTCTAGAATAGTAATTTAATTTATTTTATTCAATTAATTGATTTGATATTATTATTAGAATGCATGAATTCGATTTTAACTCTTATCACAATGAAATATTATATTAGAGTGATTTTTGATCCAATTAATTTTATGAATTTGATTTTTACTTCACCTTCAATGCTTGTATTATTATTTTATATTACTTTTTTGAGAAAACAAAAAATGCTAAAACTTCTATTTTTAAATGTTTTTAATTGAATTATATCCTAATTGATTGCTAAATCTAATTAAATAATACAATGTAATCCCCTAAAAAGTTATAATTATAAGGCTTATTGAATTATATTAAAAATGGAGAGCACTGATACTTGTAATACAGGCTTACGCCTAGTACATGTATCGGAAGTTATGTTTTTACTGAACACTATGCCAGAACATGTTATTTTTGTATCTGATTTTTGTATTATTATTCTCAAGAAATAAATAAATTATTATTATTATTATTATTATTATTATACCCCTTTTTGTTCGATTGGCGCCTTTATGCCGCGCGCAGTAAGAGCTGCCATGGGGTATCTGTGACTGTGCCCGACCGTAAAAGGGCGGACTTATTTCTAAAGAAATTTGTTCCAACCAGCCCTGAGAACTGTTTTCCAGCCAGCCCTGATTTACCTGTATTTTACTTACTTCAGGGGCTGGAACTCTATCAATGTCGAAGGAAACAATCGTGGGGTCCGTACGATATCTTTATGACTTGCGTAGATAAAAGCGGAGTCTTTGGCGGCCATGTTAGGCCTACTGACTCTTCCTCAGCGCACTGTGTAGTACCCAGATGTATTTTTAGATCGTAGCCGTTCGATTATGAACAATGTTGCATCCAGAATACTCGGAACATTGTGTGCTCTATTTTATTGTCTACAGAGTTCAGTTGATTTGCGTTAGTAGTAGGATTAGATTCCATCCATTCAGTCGTTCCCTCAATGCTGAGGATCGTGACCATCATTGAAGGTAGTGGAGAGTAGAGTTCTCCATTGCGCTCCATCACTCGCGATGTGCTGATAAAAAAAAACTAAGGCCTTTGCATTTACGTAATGGGATGATTTATACAGCGTCCAGTGGCACCTTCACTCACACTAGATGGGTGAAGAGACCGCTCTCGGCGCTGCAGTGCCTGGGACATTGTTTTAGATGGAGTAGGCTTGCCCAGCACCTATACCATTCTGACAGCTGAGAGCGGTGGTGGTCTAGTGGGTAGAACAGTGGACTCTGAAGCAAGAGGTACCCGGTTCGATTCCCAGTGCGGGCATGTATCTATGACTTTGTTTAATTTCAAAGTTACGTACATTTGTGAATTTGTAGTAGCAATACCACTCGCTAACCGTGAAGGAAAACATCGTGAGGAAACCGCGGCTCAGTTGGCTCCACACGTATTGACCTGTCTTTCCTGTGGGCTAGGTCGACTAAGCTGTCAGGATGTGCTGATAATATGTATAATAATCTTTCTTTTATATTTGTGTTTTCTATGTTTGGCGTAGTTTGTGTTGGATTTATTTTGGAGATATAACATATTTTCCTCATTAGACGACGGACGAGCTAGTCATACTGAATTAAGTTTAAAGGAAAACCCGTTATTACCAGAGTTCTATTGTTCCGTCCTAATTGACCACGTGTCCTTCGTAACTTCATTATAATGGCCCTATTATTGCTGTTACCTTATTCAAGTCAAGCGGCACTAAGAAAAAATATGACAGTAGGTACACACGACAGCACGTAGACCCTTACACGCGTGCACTCTATTCACTTGCGTTACGGGCGACTTTGCAACAAAAGTGTACAGTCTCACGTGCTGTCTTGTGTACGGTCAGCGACACGCTAGGTTACCCCATAGTAGCTCCTATTACGCGGGGTATAAGTTCTAATGTTCTTCCCATCGCCGTAATCCAAGTAGACGCGGCATCGAGCCCCCAAAAGTGGCAGAGGCGATTGAGGTACAACGTACACACGACGGCAAGTCGACCCTTACACGCTTGCACTCTACTCGGTTACGTTACGGGCGACTTTACAACAAAAGTGGACACTCCGACGTGCTGTCGTGTGGGGTCCGGTACGTAGTGGCGAATGACGCTGGAGCGACAAACGCTGTGGCGAAAAACTTTCAGCTTGGTACGCTGGGGCGAAGAATCATTGAAGCGAAACACGTTGTGGCGAAAAACTTTCAGAGCGTGGTACGCTGGGGCGAAAGCTTGGGTGACAACTCGCACGCAAAAAATCTCGCACTAGTGCGAGTTGACACTCCGGAAAAGCACTAGGGATCGACTCTACATTGATTGAATCGACTCTACATTGGTTTAATCGACTACATTGATTAAATCGACTCTACATTGATTGAATCGACTCTACATTGATTGAATCGACTCTACATTGAATCTATCACTATCTATATTGACTGAATCGACTCTACATTGATTGAATCGACTTTACATTGATTAAATCGACTCTATATTGATTGAGCCGACTCTACATTGATTGAATCGATTCTACATTGAATCTATCACTGTCTATATTGATTGAATCGACTCTACATTGATTGATACGACTCTACATTGATTAAATCGACTCTTCATTGATTGAATCGACTCTACTTTGACTCTATCACTCTCTAAATTTATTGAATCGACTCTACATTGATTGAATCGACTATACATTGATTTAATAGACTCTACATTGATTGAATCAACTCTACATTGATTGAATCGACTCTACGTTGATTGAATCGACTCTACATTGACTCTTTACTCTCTAAATTGATTGAATCGACTCTACATGGATTCTATCAATCAATGTAGAAAGTGATAGAGTCAATATAGAGTCGATTCAATCAATGTAGAGAGGGATAGAGTCAAAGTAGAGTCGATTCAATCAATGTAGAGTCGATTTAATCAATGTAGAGTCGATTCAATCAATGCAGAGTCGATTCAGTCAATAAAGACAGTGATAGATTCAATGTAGAGTCGATTCAATCAATATAGACAGTGATAGATTCAATGTAGAGTCGATTCAATCAATGTAGAGTCGATTCAATCAATATAGAGTCAATTTAATCAATGTAGAGTCAATTCAATCAATGTAGAGTCGATTCGGTCAATATAGACAGTGATAGATTCAATGTAGAGTCGATTAAACCAATGTAGAGTCGATTCAATTAATGTAGAGAGTGCTAGAGTCAAAAAAACTAAGGCCTTTGCATCTACGTAATGAGATGATTTATACAGTGTCCAGTGGCACCTTCACTCACACTAGATAGGTGAAGAGACCACTCGGCGCTGCAGTGCCTGGGACATTATTTTAGATGGAGTAGGCTCAATGAGAATAGAGAATAGAGTCAATGCAGAGTTGATTCAGTCAATGTAGACAGTGATAGAGTCAATATAGAGTCGATTCAATCAATGTAGAGTCGATCCCTTGTGCTTTTCCGGAGTGTCAACTCGCACTAGTGCGAGATTTTTTGCGTGTGAGTTGTCACCCAAGCCTTCGCCCCAGCGTACCACGCTCTGAAAGTTTTTCGCCACAACGTGTTTCGCTTCAATGATTCTTCGCCCCAGCGTACCAAGCTGAAAGTTTTTCGCCACAGCGTTTGTCGCTCCAGCGTCATTCGCCACTACGTACCGGACCCGTCGTGTGTACCTACTTGGGCTCAGTCGCACGCGGGCGAAAAAGATGGCGCGCTGCGAAAATTGTGCTCTTTTTTTATCTTGAGTTGTGCAATATTAGATTTATAGTGAGTAAACGTAATGTTTATCTCTTATGTCCATGCTAACACACGGTATGAAAGCCAAGTGTACCACTATAAGTCCCAGGCGCCAACCTTGCTAAACTATGCATAATAATAAGGCTTCGCTACATGGAATCAAGATACGAACTTGTATTGTAACAATGGACGTATTATTGTCGAGTTATCATAATTCATAACATGCACATTCGGAATACGTAATTGGCTGTGTGAAAGTCAACTGTCTGGTGATGGATGAGCGATGACAAGAAGGCAAGGAATCGTTCAGTGTAATAACCAATGTATCGTCATTAAAACTATATGTATAGAATGTGAGTGAAAGAGCCCAAACTGGGGCAAAACAATTTACTTCCAAAACTAGACTTGTAGACCAGTATTTTTCAACCTTTTCATGACGCGACTCTCTTACAGTGGAAAAACCTTCGCGAGGGTGTTGTCAGTTAAGTACATTTTTGGACCAAACCATGACCCTAAAGAAGCTAAATTCTTAGGTAGGTGGGTTATCTGGAATAAATCGCTCTTAGCGATAAGACCGCCAATCTGTACTTTTAGGTTAAGAAAATTCTTGTAAATAGTTAATTTTTGGTGTACAATAAATTACTACTATCTTATCTACCCTCACCGAGATTCGAATCCTTGGGCTATCATACCACCGCTCATTTCAGCCAACAATGTTACTAATCTAATCTCCTTTCACCAACAGGTCGGTGCGTCGAGTGAAGGAGGACCGTGCTTGGCTCTTAGCGATCACCCGCCGGCCGCGCCATGAACGAGCTGGACAGTCTACGTCAGGAGGCGGAGACCCTCAAGAATGCCATCCGGGTGAGTGTGCTGATGTTGACTGCAAAGGTCCCTTCACCAACACATCGGTGTTTGGCTCTTAGCGATGACCCGCTGGCCGCGTCATGAACGAGCTGGACAGTCTACGTCAGGAGGCGGAGACCCTCAAAAATGCTATCCGGGTGAGTGTGTCGGTGTTGACTAAGCAGGTCCCCTCACCAACACGTCGGTGCTTGGCTCTTAGCGATCACCCGCCGGCCGCGTCATGAACGAGCTGGACAGTCTACGTCAGGAGGCGGAGACCCTCAAGAATGCCATCCGGGTGAGTGTGTCGGTGTTGACTACCCAGGTCCTTTCACCAACACGTCGGTGCTTGGCTCTTAGCGATCACCCGCCGGCCGCGCCATGAACGAGCTGGACAGTCTACGTCAGGAGGCGGAGACCCTCAAAAATGCCATCCGGGTGAGTGTGTCGGTGTTGACTAAGCAGGTCCCCTCACCAACACGTCGGTGCTTGGCTCTTAGCGATCACCCGCCGGCCGCACCATGAACGAGCTGGACAGTCTACGTCAGGAGGCGGAGACCCTCAAAAATGCTATCCGGGTGAGTGTGTCGGTGTTGACTACGCAGGTCCCCTCACCAACACGTCGGTGCTTGGCTCTTAGCGATCACCCGCCGGCCGCGCCATGAACGAGCTGGACAGTCTACGTCAGGAGGCGGAGAACCTCAAAAATGCTATCCGGGTGAGTGTGCTGGTGTTGTCTGCGCAGGTCCCTTCACCAATACAACAGATCGGTGCTCTTAGCGATCAACCGCCGGCCGCGCCATGAATGACGGCGCGTGAAATAATCGCTTAGTTCATGGTCCCTTAATGTTCATTAGTAAGTAAGAAGGACTGCCCAGTCCTTAATTCTAGGGTCGGCGGACTTAACCACATAAGTCCTACACAATTTCTATAGGACTTATGTGGTTAAGTCCGCCGACCCTAAACTCTAATTTTTAAATCGAGTCCACGGAATGACAGTTGCTACAAAGGCTTTTTCTGACAGTTGCATACTAGCAACTGTCATTCCGTAGACTCGAATTAAAAATTAGAGTTTAGAATTATTCTGGCAGAAGACCGTTCCCACTACAACTATTATCAGTCGCGATTTACAGCCACGAGAAATCGATAAAGAAAGGAAGAAGATACATTTCCCACTAGCCTGGTGCAGGCCTTCTCTCCAAGAGACAGCGGTCGTGGTCTGCACGAAGTTTTTAAAAATATTTTTTTCATGCAAACAAAATGTCAAAAAATACAATAAATCATAATAAAATTCACAAAAGCATCGTCAATTTTTTTTAAATAAAATAAGCATGTCCGCCTAAAACAACTCTGACACTAGGGGTGGCCACAACCTCATACTATAACCTAACCCTAGCATGTCACAAAGAACAAAAAAAAAACACAATCAGAAACGCACACACACACCTTAACGAAATAAACCACTCCGGGCCATCTCCGACCCAAAGGTCCCCATAACGCTTGCCGCGTTACCGCGTTGAACAGCTGAAGTTTTTTAGGAGAAACGAAACTTACAACTATACCTCTCCGCAGGATGCCCGCAAGGCGGCTTGCGACACGTCGCTGGCGCAGGCCACGGCCAACCTGGAGCCCATCGGCCGCATACAGATGCGCACGCGCCGCACGCTGCGCGGACACCTCGCCAAGATCTACGCCATGCACTGGGGCAGCGACTCTAGGTAACTATCTACCTCTATCCTCAGTGGTGGATTTACCAATAGGCTGGGTAGGCTGAAGCCTAGGGCGGCAGATTTTAGGGGCGGCAGGTTTGGGGCATCTTTTTAGATCTTACATAAAAGAAAAATATGCATATTATTTGCTTTTATGTAGAAAGAAAAGGCTTGGATCAAGATTGAATTAGACTAGTTTATACAGATGTAAGAAAATTATTTAGGAACAATGAGTTGTTTACTTGGATATATTTTGAAGGGGGGCAAAGTTAGCTTTTCAAAGAGGGACACTCTTGAAAAGGTTAGGAATTAGTCGAATTGGTCTGTTGGTAGGGGCGGCAAAATTTGAAAACCCTACTGGCGGCAAATGTGTAAATCCGCCACTGTCTATCCTTTTACAGTACGTGCCACGAAAGCAATACCGTCTTTACCATAAGGGTCCATGCTCAGGGCCCCCATCCCCATCATCATCAGCCCACCTTCACCCACTGTTGGGTATAGGCCTTTTCCCCCTCGCGCCACCTCTCACGGTCTTTGCATCTACGTAATGAGATGATTTATACAACGTCCAGTGGCATCTTCACTCACACTATATGGGTGAAGAGACCATTCAACATTGTTTTAGAATTTTTAGATGGAGTAGGCTTGCCCAGCACCTATACCATCCTGACGGCTTAGTCGGCCTAGCCCACAGAAAAGTCAATACGTGTGAAGCCAACTAAGCCGCGGCTTTCTTCACGATGTTTTCCTTCACAGTTACAAATGTACGTAACTTTGAAATTAAACAAAGTCATGGGTACATGCCCGCACTGGGAATTGAACCGGGGACCTCTTGCTTCAGACGCCACGGTTCTACCCACTAGACCACCACCGCTGGTGCTAAACGCAACGCTAAACATGCTAATGAATAACAAATTTTCTGCCCCAGGAACCTAGTATCGGCCAGCCAGGACGGCAAGCTGATCGTGTGGGACAGCCACACCACCAACAAAGTGCACGCCATACCGCTGCGTTCGTCCTGGGTGATGACCTGCGCCTACGCACCCTCCGGCTCGTACGTGGCCTGCGGCGGCCTCGACAACATCTGCTCCATTTACAGGTGAGCAAACTCTGACACCAGGGGTGGCCACTACCTCATACGATTACCTGCCCCAGGTAAGCAAACTACATAGATCGTCGAAGTCACGAGAACTATAGCGAATGATTAAGACGGAACGCAGGTAGTCGGCTGCTCCATACAAAAAATACAAAAAGGGAGACCTGTTTCCTCCCTGTATAATTATTTTAGAAAAAATATGTTTATGCCATTCAATTTATATGTACCTCTGCCATGTCCCTATGTTTTCCTTTTTTTATTATTTTAATAAAAAATATTTAAATTCCACCCTTAAGGTTAGACGATAGCAGCGTAGCGGGAAATTCAATTTTTTTACAGTTTTTTACATTTTTTAGCAGTAAACTGCTGCTAAACTGAGCTATTTTTGTCCAGCAATTTTTCGTTCGCGTAAAACAGTATTCTTTTAATTATTGTAAATAACAGAAAAACAATAATTCAGCCGATTATGTGTTCTGGTCTACGAAGCAGTGGCAGTGCCCAAAAAACTTGTCGTTTAACTTCAAAATTAAAACTGAAAAATTTGAATTTCCCTCCGCGTTGTTACCGTCTAACCTTAAGGATTGCCCGTCACTATTATATTTGTGTCATTCTAATCACGATCAATCTCTCTCCACCCAGCCTGAAGACCCGCGAAGGCAATGTCCGCGTCTCCCGCGAGCTGCCCGGACACTCTGGCTACCTGTCCTGCTGCCGCTTCCTGGACGACAATCAGATCCTCACCAGCTCCGGCGACATGACCTGGTGAGTACCTGGAGCAGGGCTCCCAAGGTGTGTGATGATGGAAGGGACATGGTTGGGACACTCGGGCTATCTGTCCGGGGATACTTGTCCAGGGATATGACCTGGTGAGTACCTGTTATACCTACTCATCTGAGAACTTCGACATACGTGATTTTATCGGTCCAGAAGGCTTAGCACGCGGGTCATTTTGCGAATTCTCAACTGTCACCTTAGCCACTTAGTACTACTGAGGTGACAGTTAACAGTGGCTAAGGTGACAGTTGAGAGGAGGGAAAAATGGCCCGCGTGCTAAGCCTACAGGGGGCTTAAACTCGGGAATCTCGCATTCCACACATCTCGAAGGAAAAAATACACCATTAACTTATTGTAAAATGTTCCTCCAGCGCCCTCTGGGACATCGAGACCGGACAGCAGTGCGGCCAGTTCACCGGCCACACCGGGGACGTGATGTCCCTCTCGCTCTCGCCGGACTCGCGCACTTTCGTCTCGGGCGCTTGCGACGCTTCCGCCAAGCTCTGGGACATACGCGACTGCGCCTGCAAGCAGACCTTCCCGGGACACGAGAGCGACATCAACGCTGTTACGGTGAGACGCACCCTCAACTAATAAGTAATAAGTGGGCACGGAAAAATTGTTCTAGGGTGCCAGCAAAGTTCTTTCCGACCTTAGAAAACCTTCCCGTGACATACTGAGGCAGCGACGCTACCTCGCTACGAATCCTGCATCGCGCCAGCAAAATGTTTTCTGACCTTAGTATAAATACAAAGTACAGTCGTCCACACGCTAGGATACCCCTTTTTGTTCGATTAGCGCCTTTATGCCGCGCGCAGTAAGAGCTGCCATGGGGTATCTGTGACTGTGGCCGACCGTACAACCGTGTTCGGTTGAACCCGGTCGGACCACTGGCGTAGATTCTGCCTGCCCCGCTAATACGACACTGTGACATGATATTATCCCGCTATTTATTAGCGTCAACTTGCTTTACGTTGTGAAATAAAGCAAGATGGCGGTAGTATATAGCGGGACAAAGCCGTTTGTCTCGGTACCATGCTTCCGGAGCTGGCTGGAATCTTCCTTAGTAGTATTAGGAGCATTTTGGCCAAATGCTCCCCATAAAGTCTTCTTGCGCACTTTCGTCCTTCTCGGGACACTAGAGCGACATCAACGCTGTTACGGTAAGACGCACCCTCAACTTCTAATAAGTGGACTTGTTTATAGGGCAAACGACTGGCAGGATATATTATGCCTCTTGCTTCTCCGTATATCTCATCGATAACTGGAGAACCTTTGTGAATACTCGGGAACATATTAAAGTCGATACTACATCCAGTGGATTGTTCAAATATTATTTTTTGTAAGTTATCCAATCGCGCCTATTGTTTGTGATAGACAAGCAGCAGAATTGATATCCTTAAAATAAAATCGAAAGAAATAACGTAAACCAAGAAAATAATGGAAATAAAATAGTATAGAGAATGTTGCCACACAATTTAAGGCTCGGTATAAGGCTAACTAGCGCCACCAATGTTAAAAAAATCATATCTTCCTTTAGAAGAATTTTCTGAAAAAATCCTAAGATGAGCCTATGCGCCATGCTTTTCTAGATTTTTAAGTGTAGATCCCTCTTCGAAATTTACTTTTAAGCTAAAAAAAATTCGATAACCGCCAAAAGCGGCCGTTTTTGGCGGTTATCGAAATTTTTTTAGCTCAAGACTAGAAATTGAGTTGGGTACCTACACTTAAAAATCTAGAAAAGCATGGCGCATGAGCTCATCTTAGGATTTTGTCAGAAACTTCTTCTGAAGGGACACATGATTTTTTCAACATTGGTGGCGCTAGTTTGCCTTATACCGAGCCTTAAACCCGCGCATCGTAGTACCAAAAATAGGTTTGTCCCATTCGAAGCGGATAATCTCGTTATAGCTGTAAAATGCATTATCCTCAAATAACTTCTGGCCCTATTTAGAGCTGAACTCGGACGTTCTGACGTCATTAATTAATTCGCGTTTATTCTGGTTTATACCTATTTGCTTTGCTAACTTTGACAATAGGGCCGTGAATTTGGAACGGTGGCGGGTGCAGAGGGGCGTTGTGGTTTTAAGTGTACACATGACAGCACGTCAGACTGTACACTTTTGTTGTAAAGTCGCCCGTAACGTAACCGAGTAGAGTGCTAGCGTGTAAGGGTCGACGTGCTGTCGCGTGTACGGTACACGCCTGACTCTTGATCGTATAGAGCTGTTTTGAGGAGTCTATAACAGCGTCCGAAGCGTTTCAATGCACGCTCAATACACAGCTTGAACGCTCTGCTACAAATGTGTGACCTTAGTAATCTTCCAAGGGTTCCTAGGTGTCTGATTTCTCCATTGAAAGACAAAGGCTTATTCGAAAATAAGCTTACTCCGAAGTTTCAAAATTGCGTCATATTGTCAGCTGTGTCGCTGTGTTTTATTTTTAAATCACTAAACTGGCTTCCCCTTACAAATGGCAGCTAATTTGGGAATTTTTCTCGAATAACCTTTACTTTTCAATTGCTAGGCCGACAAAGCTGTCAGGATGCTATAGGTGCTGGGCAAGCCATCTAAAACAATGTCCCTGACACTGCAGCGCGGAGTGGTCTCTTCACCCATCTAGTTTGAGTGAAGGTGCTGGACGCTGTATAAATAATCTCATTACGTAGATGCAAAGGCCTTAGTTTTTCAAGTGCGAAATCGGCCCTAAGATAACTTCCCACCTGAAAGTATAACTTGAAAAAATCCTCCCATTAGAAAGTCTCTAACGTCCCCACTCCTCTCGTTTCCAGTTCTTCCCGTCTGGTTTCGCATTCGCGACCGGATCGGACGACGCCACGTGTCGCATGTTCGACATCCGCGCGGACCAGGAGTTGGCGATGTATTCGCACGACAACATCATCTGCGGCATCACGAGTGTCGCCTTCAGCAAGTCGGGCCGCCTGCTGCTGGCCGGCTATGACGACTTCAACTGCAACGTGTGGGACTCGATGAAGAGCGAGCGCGCCGGTGAGTACAGACTAGTTTCGGATGACTTCCGGAGGCCTTATGGCTGAAAAAAGCCAACGCGCTAGTTTTTGTAGCATGCGACTGGTTTCGGGTCACATCCGGAGGCCTTATAGGTGAGCTCGGCTCTAAAAATCGAAGTCACTGGTTTTTGTATCTAGCGACTGGTTCCGGGCGTCATCCGGAGGTCTTAGAGGCGAGCTAGGCTCTAAAAAGCGAGCGTGGCTGTCTTTGTAGATAGGGACTGGTTTCGGACGACTTCCGGAGGAGAGAGTCTCAGTCCGAGCGCTCAAGAGATGGTGGTAGTGACGTTGGATGCCAGCGATAATGGGATGGGCGCCGTAGTAACTAACAAGGAAATGAAGAGCTACCTCCATCTGCTTCTGATTCCGACCGATTTTGAAGCTAGCCACAGGTTTCCGACGTCTGGATACATTTTAGATTAGATTAGAATATTCTTTATTGTACTAGAAAACATTTTATGGACAGACATTATTAATACATTAATGGTACAAATCGGCGGCCTTATTGCTAACAGCAATCTCTTCCAGGCAACCACTGACGGAGAAACTGAGACGGGAAAACATTTCTGTCTTGTTGCCCCCTAAAAAGTTTCTACAGTCAAAATGTAACAAATTCCACCCGCTATCTCGTTGCAGGCATCCTCGCCGGACACGACAACCGCGTCTCGTGCCTCGGCGTCACCGAGAACGGGATGGCGGTCGCGACCGGCTCCTGGGACTCCTTCCTGCGCATCTGGAACTGAAGGGGCGGCGTGTAAACGCGCACGATAGCCCACACACCCCTCCCCCCACCTACTCCTCACGTATCTATCTGTTCACTCTCTTAGTTTGTCTTTTTTCTGAGGCTCCTTGTCTACCAAAGCGGGGAAGAAATGAATCGCGATGTGTTTTCAATACATTTGGGCGGCCTAAACACTCCAAGGTCGCCAGTTAAAACTAAGGCCTTTGCATCTACCTAATGAGATGATTTATGCAGCGTCCAGTGGCACCTTCACTCACACTAGATGGCTGAAGAGACCACTCGGTGCTTGGGACTTGGTTTAAGATGGGTGGCCACTACCTCACACGATTACGTAAACTAAATTTGTCATGTCTAAAGCTAGCTTCACACTTTGATGTTTGGGCTTTTACGGCGACTTTTAGCTAAGAAGCATTTGTACTCACGACAGCACGTCAGAGTGTACAATTTTGTTGTAAAGTCGCACGTAACGTAACCGAATAGAGTTCCAGCGTGTAAGGGTCAACGTGCTGTCTTGTGTACACGCCGTGTGTTCTTAAGCAGTTGAAGGAGCCTTAACAGGTTTCAAATATAATGAAAACACATTCATAGACTTCTTTCGTCTCCGCTTTAGTGGATTTTGGGTCTAAAGCACTCAGACCTCGGTCGCAAGTAGTTGATGAATCGGTGCTCATTTTCGCAGGCAGGAAACTAAAGGCATTCTTTATCAAGGACGGACCAAATTGATTGTTGTTGCATTCTTTCATCGATGGTGGGAAATGGCGAATTCTCTAATCAAAATCTTGTCAGTTTCGTAAATTTTATAAAAAAGCGACTTTTACCGCGTAAAAATATCTCGTTCTAGAAGCGGGTGATAATTTCCTCAGTATAAAGATAATTTTTGCACTCCTAAATCGTCAAAGAATAGAGCATGTTCTATTTACTCGCTGCTGTTTTTCACACTGAATTTTGCCTTCGTGTGACCGAGTGTTCTCTGTGCTATGGAAACATGCAAAGAAGTTTTGAGGTAACAAAAATGTTTGCTCAAATCAGGACTTGAATGCGCGACTTTCGCCCCAGCGCTTTCCTAACTGAGATATCAAACAAGTCGTCTCGAATTGATAGGTAAACTTGCTGAATCTCTGTTGGAATAGTGCTGGCTGGTTGCAGCTTTCAAATCTCGACTCGAACAAACATTTTAACCCTTTAAATGTGGCTGAGTGCAATATATTGCCACCATCATTTGAACTTTACTGCTTCGATATAGCTTCCAAAACCAATGTAAATTTTGGACGACCTTTGCCACGGCATAAAGGGTTAATCCCTCAAGACTTCTTAGTATTTATTTAGTTTGACACACGCGGAAATGATATCGCTGGTTTTAATATTATATGAACAAACAATGTCTGAAACAGTTGGCTGGATAGCGCGAGATTCACTCACGCTTTGAAACTAATTTGAGCAGAACTTTTAGGAAGCTCGATCATATAACTGTCTCGCTCTAAATGGATCAGCATGAGAGAGAGAGTGTACTGTATAGTCTCTCTCGCCAGCCGTCGAATTCTTTATCTTTCTTGCTGTCGCAGAAATCGAGTTCATTCCAGCCTTGGCTTACAAAAAGTATTTGTTTACGTTTCCAATCTCAAATTATTGTGGTGAAATATCGAACATCATAAACAGTTTTGTGTTGGTCAGAAATAAGTTCACATGTCAATCTAATGGCTCTATTTTAGTTCGCGACATCAAAAAAGTCACTGTACCATCGTAGTGACGTCATAGCGATCCATGGGGGGCTACACACAACCCATGGGTTGCGACAATGACGCTGCGCATAGAAACTGGGACGAGCTACCCTACAAAGGTCCATCTGATAGATGTCGACTTGCTACTGACAGCTTTGGCAGCGTTTACTTGCCTCGAGCGACGATTTTGTGCCACTTGTGCAAAAGAACGAAGATTTAATATGACCCATTAAATAAACACCGTGGAATTTTAGTGGTTTTAAAGCCGAAGGTATTTAATTGCACTCGTGATTCTGAGCCAAACTCCAAAATTTTACTTCAAAACGCGCGAAAAAAAAAAACACTTCCCAATACAAACGGCTATCGCCAATCGACACCATTTATATGGAGAAGTGAATTTTTTTTTCGCGTGTTTTGGAATGAAATTTTGTAATTTGGCTCAGGATCACCAGTGCAACAAAATACCTTCAGCTTTAAAACCACTAAAATTCCACGGTGTATTCTAGCTATTCCATGTAGAATTAGCGATTGTTTCTGTATCTGAAAACTTTTAAACGTCAACGTTTTAGTTTTTGCAATGAGCCAAGATTGGATGTTTTTCTCGTTTTCTGAGACGCGCAGACTTTTTTGGGTTTTCAAACGACACTTAAATTATATTGGCAATCATTGTCAGAGTCACTAATCGGAGACGCATAAATTGAGCACAAAAATCATTGATTCAATTCGAAAAAAGCCGCACAATGTTTTATTGTATTACTTATTCCCCAAATGCGTGTGAGTTTAAAAAAAAAAACTGTAGAACTTCTTTTTAAATCGAGCATTTACACTTTTCAAGGGAGGGATTTACTATACAGGGTGTTAAAAGACCGCCAACAGACCCGAAAGCCACGCATACTAGACACCAAAACAAAGTACTTTTTCGATAAATTATTGCTGGGAAATGATTTTTGTTTTTTAGGTTATAATTTTGACAAATATTTTATCACGCAATGGACGTGTAACGCACAGAAGTCATATTGCGCAAGCGTAGGTATAAGTTTATGTTACTTAAGCTTGAAGTGCCGATGTTTAGAATACATTGCGGGTTGCAATTTTAACGTCGTTTTTTGAAAGAAATATTCATAATTTTGATATGGCTTCTTGAGAAGGTATGTTAAGAACTAGATACTGAATACATTTCTGCAAAAAAAAAGTTTTGAAAAGTCCGACTTTGAACCTCATTATCTCGGAAACCGTTGATTTCCCAGGCATAGTTCCTTGGGCAAAAATGTTCCTTATGATGAGGACAATACGTGGTTTCCCGCTTTGTTGGCGGTCTTTTAACACCCTGTAGATTATTTTTTACAAATACATACACATGTTTCTTTCGAGTGCGTGCGTGTGAGATCGAGTGTGTGAGTGTGTCAGTACACAAATGTGAATGGCGCCATGATTCACAATACATGCATTATAAGGTATATATGGCGTTTCTTTTTATATAATATTGGAGTTAAATAGTATATAATTGTATTACATTTGTATCCTCCTAGATAACGCCTTCCTTAGGGGTTGCGCAACTGAAGATTTCGTTTCTATGACTTGGTGAGTGTTGGTTTATGCCTTTTTCCTAATTATTCAATTTTAGCTATAACTTGACTGTTGTTGACCCTTTATTATTATGCAGCTCTGGGCCATATATTCCCTTTATAATTTGAACTTTATTGCTTTGAATAGACTCCAATATCAATGAAAAATTTTCACATGTCATTTCACATTTTCTGATGGCTATGAGAAATTACTGTTCCCTTCATATTCGAATAATCTCCCAGACTCGGAAATTAAGCTGTTACTGGTATCATACCATGAGGCAAAAGTCAGTTTTGCGCGCTTCGAAATTTGAACTCGACGCCCTATGGTGCATAAAAAGTTCCTCATCTAACATAATAATTTCCTCGCTCTGTTAGATGAAAAGTTGTGTATCTCGCACGGATGCAATATTATTTGTATTTATTTTTTAATTTGCGTCTCGTGCTTCTGAATACGTTGTGAAATAAAACAAAATGGCGCTAGCCGATGGCGAGATAGAAACTATAGGGATAAGTTTGCATCCCCCGCTGTTCTAAAATAACCTTTATTTCCTTTTCCAGATGAATTTCATCGCACAACATCTTAAACCGTCGATGTACAATTTCAAACAAAAAAAAACAACACAAACATGCGTTTTTATAGTTAAAGAACCAAATATTACTATAATTAATAATGTATCTATGTGTAATTTATTATTATTACGAAGGAAAAGAAACAGATGAGAATTTTTCATTTTATTATTATCGATTTAATTATTATTAATAATGATTGGAGTTAATTTATGATTTTATTTTAATTATGATTATAATAATGTACGTAGTTAACTGTAGTTAAAAAATAATGAAACTGTCGATGTGAATCGTGGACGTTGCGGGAAACTGAATTGTGAACTCAAAGCTATTGTCTCCAAGAATAAAGTACCAACTTCATGCGCACACGACTGTATGAAGGCAGAGACAGATCAAATCACTATCTCTTATTTATTATTTATATCACCGGTCCAACCATAGAAACACACTGCTACAAAAACATCACAACCTAAGTGGCGAGATGTGACAATATGATGGTATAGTTGGTGAAGACCCTTTAGAAAATGAAACATCAATTCGCAATAGCTTTGCGTACATAATTCGGTTTCAGATCTAGTTCTTTGTTTAGGTGATAGGAGATTATAGCTATACGGATCTCTCAAGTTGAGTTATACAATGTCTAAACACTCCTTTATATACTTACCTATCTGGGCAGCATCGCCAAGTAAATTGCTTCTATTTTGACAGAAAACATCTTAGACTGTGGTAAAGATTGCGTGGGTCCAATGTTGGTCAGGAATCACCACGAAAAAAAAGGCCTGTAAAAAGTAGTATGGGCCATAATGGTTCAAGGTGTTTTATGTAATCTTAGCTACGGAAGATAATTTTTTTTTTAGCTAACTGTCAGAATGGCTTTTTTAATAACTGCTTGGCGATGCTGCTTTGCCATATTCGATTTTAGCTGTTTTATTTCAAGTGTCATAGACCTTGTACAGACGACATCACAACTTTTTTTTTTTCAATAATTCGTGTCTAAATGTAGCAAGCTTTTTTGTATTATATACTGTTTTCGTTATAAATGTACGTGAAGAGTAACATTTTGAACCTTCGTAACCCGGTTTATTTGTTACTTTTCATGTTGATTGTACATTTTGACTGCATTTTAAATCATGTACCTTAACCCAAGTTTAAGAAAGGTGTAACGAGATATAAGAAGATAAATGCATTGTCCAGTTTTTTTTTTTATAACAACAAAACATATCTCAGAAAGCTGTCTGTATTGAAACAATAAGTAGCGTGTCGCAAACTGGGCATAAAGGTTTCATCTTTTGA
Organism: Zelleria hepariella; assembly: GCA_949319315.1. Taxonomy (NCBI): domain Eukaryota; kingdom Metazoa; phylum Arthropoda; class Insecta; order Lepidoptera; family Yponomeutidae; genus Zelleria; species Zelleria hepariella. The sequence continues at coordinate 32,318,769 of OX439380.1, read as the reverse complement.
AAGCTGCAAAGAAATATTTTCTGGTTATTGCATTTTTTAATCCCATTCCTTGTGACATTTTTCCAAAGATTATTTCGTGATACGTCAAGGGTTTTAGTGTTTAACGTCTTTGACCGACTCCACAAAAGGGGGCTTCTTTCCTATAATACAGCTTTTTTATATACTGAAATTTACTGTCGTGTTATCGAGCACTTGTGTAAGGATGTAAAATATTGTTTTTTTTTTTGTTTAGCTATGTAAAAGGTGGAATAATTAAAAAAGTTCGTATTACATAAAAACGGAAATTCTCACTTACGGTAGTTTTGCGGAACGATAACACCACGTGGGTCCATGTAGGTCGCAAGCAACTCTGTTTCCTCCGACATATAGTCATAAGACTTAAAATCGATCGTTGGTGTTTCTCAATTAACATTGGTTGCTTAGGAGCTTATTGGCCTCAAGTGTATTCGTTCGGCGAGGCTACTAGACGCACCTTTTCCCCACAAATTGAATGATTCGTTGTAGATAAACTCTTATTACTAATAACATTAGGTCACATTTTCGTTTTAAAGCTTGGAATGTAATTCTAAGCTAATCTAAGCTGTATAATCTTTTGATATAGAGTGTATTTTAGAACGTCAGTACCTAATAATCGCTTATCATGCTCAATCGATCCAAAATCATGAGAAAAGAACCGCTTTTTGCGTTGATTTTTCAAGATATTTTCATTAGAACATCTATTGGTACTTATTTGTCCAAAGAAAAACAGGTTGCCATAAAAAATAACCTAAACAAAGGCCTACTTTGACTAAAAAGGCAAAAAAACTACAGGATATTAATCCTAAAGTAACAACAAAATAGGGTCGACAGTCCATTGAAACGGATAAAATTTAAAGAGATAAAACAGCAGTCTAAATAAGAGTTCATTTCGTTAGTCTTAAGTCTAGATATAAGCTAAACTAGGTTTTAAGGATACACAAAGGCATTTGTACGTTTTTAACGACTCTGTGTTGCTTTGCTTGATGTTGCAGATGAGGTCATGTCAATGTTTCGTTGTGGTAACATTCTTTGCAAGTTTGACTGATTCTAATTGGCGGACTGTATTAGGGATTTTTCCAAGTGTCAAATTTGACAGCGATTCGTACTAAATATTCTGTGGTTTATATGGAAACCACAGATTAACTAGTTGGTATTAGTTCGGCTCATAGATAACCGCTGCATATCGGATTTGCAAATTCGTGGATTGAATAGATTGATTTTGACAGTTATTCTAACTATATTGATGCTAGGAAAAATCCCCATTCAGCCACCCATACTAACGATAAAAGGCAGTAAAATATTGGACTCATTCGACAATAAACTATACCAACCCCAGTGTGGAATCTCGCTATTGCTTAACGCAGTGTTTTTCAACCGGTGGTTCGCGGCCCCTGGGGTGTTAGTCAAGCTACCTTAGGGGGGACGAGAAGTTTCTTTAGTTCTTCACGGTTGTGGTCTAAAGGTGTACTTAAGTGACAGAACCTTACAAATAGGTTGCTCCGCTATAAGGGGGTCGAACCACGAAAAAGATTGACTAACACTGGCTTAACGAATCGAAATAAAGCAAGATGGCGAACGAAATAAAAACATAATAGATACAGTAGGGGCGAAAACACGTGCAAGGATTTATTTAACAGCTGCTACTAAGATTTTGCTAAAAAATTGTCTAGCAAATACACTACACTACGTTTTACGAAAGAATTCCCTTGGGTTGAAAAAAAATAGTCCCTATTACATTGTAATAAGTGTTTTGACAAGGGAACTCTTTCGTGAAATGAACTTTAGCTAGCCGATATTCTTTTAGTACGCTATTGAGAATTTGAGATACAAAGTCAAACTTGTAATGTAGTGCGATTTATTTATGACTGTTTTCGTGCAAAAGCACAATTTCTTTAGGCTTAAAATTTTTTACTTTTTCTTTTGAGAACAAGCCTTTTCGTCTTAGATAGGGATTATTACTGTAATTTGTAGAAGTTTGTCTCGATCGCTGGCGTGTTAGGTCGTACGTTATAAACATGAATGGGTATATCAATATCTCTTTACTAATCATTCCTTCACTTATGTACTTTTACTATAAAAAAATATAAACACATTTTTGTTCACTGTACTGACTACAGAAGCACTTTTGTATTGATATATCCTATAATTATTTGGCCGTGTTTTTATAAACTTTTATAGCTTAAGGCCACTGTAGACGACGAAATGTCTATACTGTATGGCATATCATGCAAACTGCTCCAAACTATTCTGTATTTTAATATTATCTATAAGTTTCAACTTTTCTTCTTAAGTATTCGTTTTTTTATTTAAAAATAAACGTTAAATTGTCTATTGATTGAATGAAAACGTGTTTTTAAATGTAAGTATGTATGTAAAGGAAAGTTTTCTCTGTCTGACGAAAAAGATAAGAAAAACAAGATGCCGGACATTTTAAAAGCGGCAAAGATATCTGTTGACAGCCAGTTTTACGTCGGACAGATAATTAAAAAGTATTGCGAGTTAGCTCTGGTCTGCTAGTTATAAGACTAGAAAAATAAGACTTTTTTAAAAATAAAAATTGTTTTTTTACTGTAAAAGCTTCTTTTCCGATTAATGTACAGTCAGCAACAGTCGCTACTTACACGCTCTTATCTCGTACGGCATTAGTACGGGTTTCCAAAAAAAAAACTCTGGGTGTCGCTGACTATACTTGACTTATGCTATGTACCTACACCTTAAATACCTAATAAACAATGTATTTATCGACTTTCAAAAATATAAAATGGACAGTTTAAAAAACGCCAACACAAATTTTTTTTTGTTCTTAATTCAGACCAATTTTTCTCACTTTTACATGGTGTAATTGGAATGGACTGCCATATACCTTTAACTATAATAAATACCTAACAGTAAAAACTATTGTATTTATCTTACGTAATAGAAACGGGGAGGCATTTTTTGCATCCATTAATGTTAACTAGTGAATATAATAATGTCACGAGGTTCTCAAGTGACAGAGTGGGATTAATCCGTAAAAAAACACTGCATGTCCAATGATATTGATTTTAAACGGACAAAAAATATAAATAAGGAATAACCTTCCAAGAACCTTTGAAATTACTATATTATTACCTGAAAAAGGATGTTAACAATTGAACTTAAAAATATTCCTAATGGTATAAATGAAATAAGGAATCTAAAAAATAATCCCCGAATAGGTAATTTATATCAATATTACTTTCACTCCTGTATGAATTAAGAATACGGAAAAGGTTTGTATATTTATAAGTTTATTTTATTTGCTAGTCCACATCTTTAAAACAAAAAATGTTTAAAAAATAAAATCATTCTTAGTCGTGTAATAATGTATTGTGTAAAATATTTTTCTTTAGTTATATTATTATTATATCAATAAATTAAAATTTGTTTATTTTAGTAAAGGGTTTTATTTCATTGTACTAATATAACCCACCATTTTGTTGTGAGTACTTTGATAATTATATATATTTTTTAAATTATATTATTTAAAAAAAAACAACCAAACAATAATAATATTCTTACTTAAAAAAAACTATTATAATCCTTCCCATTCTGCCTTCCAGATTTCTACTAAATACATGCTAGGCGGGCTGCCAGTGGTACGTCCAGCATGAAGGTGGTCTTGGTAGTTAGTCGATAAAGACCAAAATGCAGTGAAATCATTGAGAATACGTCAAGAATGAAATTCATGATTGTGTGCCAACAGAACGCGCGGTAATGCGAGTAAGTAAAATGCCTAATTAATTTAAACTTGCGTCTCCTAACTCTCTTGATTGCTGATTGATTTTCATGATTTTTTCAGTACTTACATTGCGTTTACTTAGGTACTCATATTTATAGCTTGACTGCTTCAACATGTGAAGACCTACATACAACCGCTATTTATTTGTAGGTGTAGAAGTTTATTATTTTCGAAGAAGCCTTGTCGTTTTGGAAATATCTGAAAACTGGCCAAGTGCGACTGCGTAATGAGATCATCTCATTACGTTGATGACGCAAAACAAAATGACATCTATTAAAAAAAACGAAATAAGATATTTTTTATTTTACATAGGTAGTACGTATGAGATATGCCGGCCAGTATTTTTTTTTTCATTCCCGGGAATTTATATCTCGTTCTCGGAAAAACCGTTGGTCCCGGTGGTTGTTCATTGATAACAATCGCTAAGCCATGTCAGAGGCAGGGTGACCAGATTAGGCGAATTGTCGCCATTTAGGCTACCTCAGGGGGTGAAACGGCGACCATAAAATGCGATCGGCGACCAGTAGCCATTTAGGCTACCTTAAAAAATGGGAACAGGCGATTTAGGCTATCTCAGGATTATTTCGCATTTATTTAGGCGATTTAGGCTATTATCGCAAATTTATTGAACCATTCCTTGATTATTCCTTAAAATGCTTGTAACGAAACGTAATATGCACGTGGAAAGGAGGCTGATGGTGACGGAGAACTTTTGCGGGAAGTTATTATTTTAGTTTGAGACCAAATAAAAAAAAACAAATGAAAATTATCAGATTTTTTTAAATATTTTTTTTGCTCTACACGGTCTTTTTTTGTTTTTATTATTATTTTAGGCTAAATTTAGGCTTCTAGGCTCAAAAAGTTAGGCGATTTAGGCTAAATAGTCGAGAAAAACTATTAGGCGATTTAGGCTACTCGGAAGACAAAATTAGGCGAATCGAGTTAGCTAAAATCTGGTCACCCTGGTCAGAGGCCCTTTTTTGGCCGGCCTAAAAACCCTGACACCAGGGGTGGCCACTATCTCATACAATTACCTACCTACCAGTAGAGCTATCTCGTTTTACTGGGTCCTTGGGGTCAAAACGGTTTTCGACCTTGAGCTTTTAGGAATCAAAAGCGCAATGCATCTGACGGAATGGTTCTCTGATAGTTTTGTTGTGAGCGTGTGTCGAAAGCGCGGCTGGCTAGTCTGCGGGTTTGCGCGCCAAAATTAGACGCTGGCACTGTTCCGCCCACGCGTACGGTTGCCACGAAGCTTCTAAACACGGGACTGGAAGGAAATTTTGGTTTTAATATTGTGAGATACTTTTTTTTATTGATGAGGTTATTGTTTAAATTCGCTCGAGACAATACTTGAACTCGCGAAGCAAACCGAGTCGACGCCAATTTTTTCACCTTATTTTATGTTCTTTAGAAAAAACTAAAAGTTGTCTAAATTGTATAAGTACCTAGTAACTTTTTCAAAAAGAGAATATTGTAACTTTTATTCAAGTAGGCACCTACTCACAAAAACCTTTAAATAGATTGAAGCAGGGTGTAAAGCATAGTCTTATAAATAACATAACTAATGGTAAAAAAAACCAGTAGTTCTGCCGACAGAACTACTCAACAGAACAGGAAGAGGTTATATTCACCCAACCGTCATTCAGATACTATCATAAGTTGGACAGTTTTTTTAATTTTTTTATTTAAAAACAAATAGGTAGCACCAAAGCACTGAGCTTTCCTTCCCTTGCCCAAGGGGTAAGTGGAGACGCCTACGCCGATACGTAGCCCGACCAGCCAACCCCTTGGTCAATTCAATACTGACAGCACGTTTTGCTGTAGAGTGCGTTTCACGAAAGAGTTCTCTTGACAAAACGCTTATTACAATGTAATAGGGACAATTTTTGTTCAACTCAAGGGAATTCTTTCGAGAAACGCACTGTAGGTATTTAGCCCAAAAGTGACAAGCGATTGATTGGCAGTTTGGAACCAGTAGAAAACGTGTTGTCCTAGTAAAACCTCCACCTTCATGGTAACACTACTCGCGTACAGCAGAGCTTTTACGTATTATGCAATGGCGTCGTTTCAGAAATAATTTCAGTCGAGTCGAAAATTTAACGCCTTCAGCACGAAAATCTTACACGGTGGCTTATTTGATATATTTTTCGCATTTATGCACCGTAGTTTGTTTACGTTATTAACGTTATTATAAACAAGTGCGTTAGTGGTTCAGTTTTGAAAGTGGTTTTTCATAGTGCGCGCGGGCAACGTGTCAAGTCAACGAACGGCCATATTGTTTTTTTTTATTGTTTTGTTAGACACCGCGTGGGTTGAGCCGAAAACTTCCTGGATGCCTAATTAGGGGGCTTTGGAATAGATTTTCCGTTTCGTTCTTTCAGTTTTTACTCTATTTAGCTACATAGCTATACCAAAGATCTAGTTTTTTTTATTCTAATAAAAGGTGTCTATAAATTTGCATCAAAATAATAAGCATTAAAAAAAAATAGATTGTTATTCGTAATAGAATACAATATGATTGATTAGATTAGCCACTTATTTTATTTTCAATTCGTCTAAACGGTTGAAAATTCGTTGATTCAGAGACTATGAATCAACCAACTAACAAGAAACCCAGAAAGTATAAACTGAAATGACGCATAACATGCGTGGCCAAATTTTTCCATGTAAACAAAACACATTAGTATAATATTTTAGTAGATGAAAGAAAAGCGCGCGGGTTTTATCCCAGCCAACTCGACTCAATAGTAGACTGTAGTTTCTACCTAAATAAAATTATTTCCGTATTCTAGAAATCTGGTACACAGACGCTGCTAAGTATTGGATATTTTTCACATCCTACACTTTCAGTTCGACGAATGACAGCTCACACACATACCGGCTAGCTCGCATTAAATCAGCTTTTAAAAATACTTTTGAAATCACTAAAATCCTTGTGCTTGTTTCTTTTATCTTATATTAATTTGCCGTCTCCTTACAGCATTGTACTGCACGCTAAAGAAGTTTACAAAAAAATAAGAAAAGTTATAAATAAAAAAAATACAGTGACAACAAAAGCGAAAAAAGTGGGACTCTAACCAAAACAGTGTCAGAAAACTGTCAAAATGATGACAATAAGCGAAAGTCAGTTCTCATCGAACAAGATGTCGAGCTATCACAAGATCAACGACAGGATCGTCCACCGTGACAACTTTGACGACGTGCAATCTTCGTCATCTGTCAACAGCGCCCTGGTGACAAAAAGGGGATTCAAGCCATCGGACATGTATGACCCGCAGAAGAAAGAGTTCCTCACAAACCTCAGCTATAAGCTATTCCCTGTAAGTTGGGTAAGTTGTAACATTTCCGATTCTTAGCTCGCCTCGCCTCGCCGCCTTTAACAACAAACGAACGCTTCGGGAGATGACGCCGTTTTGAGTAATTGGTATTCTTATTTTATTCACTTTGGTGTAGGTTGCTTGCTTAGGTACGGTCGGCCACAATCTCAGATACCCCTTGGTAGCTCTTATCGCGCGCGGCATAAGGGCGCCAATCGAACAAAAAGGGGTATCTGAGACTGTGGCCGACTGTACTGTCAACAACAACATCTCAACAGGTTGCTGTTATGCTGTAGAAAGGTCCTCCAAGCTGGATGGGGTTCTGTAATAATAATTTGTAGCCAATTTAATATTAGGCCTTTGCATCTACGTAATGAGATGATTTATACAGCGTCCAGTGGCACCTTCACTCACACTAGATGGATGAAGAGACCACTCGACGCTGCAGTGCCTGGGACATGTAGCCAATTTAGATCAACAATATTTTACTGAATCAGAAGGCCGATTATGAAATGGAAAAAAAAAAATTAAGCAATCAATTATTGTTAGGTAAATATGAGTTATGCTAAAGTATATTACTGTCATAACCGCAACTTAACGGACTGCAGCATCCTGTTTTTATTTTCTGTGTAGAACCACAACTTCTGATCAACTTCTTCAATAGGGTTGAATGGTAATTTTAAGTACTTAGTTTCATCACTATGATTAGAGTCTTAGAGTAAAGTTTTGTAGTAAATTTGTTTTCAGTAGATATTAATTACTACTAGCTGGTATCTAGGACAATGTCTCGTCGGTGTGTTGATGAACATTTAAACATCCACTAGGTACACTTAGTTAAAAACACTTCTTATGTTTCGTTCAACGTCCTATTCTGGCTCTGCTCCAAACAAATAAAGTCATGAAAATTATGAACTTTTTATAAGCACCAGCAATTAAAAATGAGCTTGACAGCTTATAGCCACGGTTCTTATGATTAACATGCATGAGTTATATGTAGTTTATGTGAAGGTTAATCTTAAATCAGTGAGCTCCAAGCTCTGACTGAAAACTGAATTCAATTGTACGGTTGTACTAATAATTTCCTGTCGGGAGGTTGTGTTTGTGTAAGTCGATGCCTACATAAAATGTTCAACATGGTCAAAATGTTATTTAGATTGCGATTAGACATGGCTACGATTGAAATTTTGTCTAAGATTACACAATAAATACAAATCCTATCCCAATCTTACCGCCATTTTATTAGAGATACAATAGGGTTTTCATGGAATTTAAAAGTAGGGACCTAGACTTACAATACATTCTTCAAACGCTTCAGTAATATCAATACATTATTTTTTGCGTTATGCCATAAATTAAATTCTAATAAAATTCTCACGACTATTTGAAGCACATCAAAGTAGCATCTACGTGGTAAGTGCTCCAAATCAGTCAAAGTCGGGCATCGAACCCAAACTATTTCGGCGAGCGTGCCACTTTTGCCAGTGCTCTTGGCCCCTGACTTAGAGCTTGTACATTGACACTTGGCAGGCGAATTTGAAGCTTTTGAGATGTTTGTCTGACCTAGATTAGGAGAGACCCTTTATCCAGGACAGGACAGTTTTAGAATCGTATTTTTGGAAGTTGTTTTTCGTGAGACGTTAAGCAATTAATTGAGGTGGCACGAAAATTCCAAAAGATTGATTGTTTCAGGCTTTGTAAACAGCATTTAATGTTGCTTATTTGTAATCGTGTGAGAATCGCGGTGGTAGCCTGTGGGTAGACGAGTGGCTAAACAGTTGGGAGGTTGCAGATTCGATGAGGTGGCTATAACAATGACTATTTGTTTCTAAGCTACGTACGTACCTCTTCTGCGGGATCGAAGGAATAAGACGGTAAAACACCGCTCGATGAGAAAAAAATTTACAGGAAACCTGAGAGTGAATCATTACTTAACAAACCTAAGCTTGGTGATTAAAGTCGGTCTCTGTCTCTTCTATTATTCCTTTCTGAGAAAAGACCTATGGCCAGCAATGAAGATAAAGCAATTATATTGAAGATGAAAGAAAACCTTTAAAACATTATATTTGACCGACTAAACAAACCGAAACATTGGTTGAACTAAATTGACGTGATTTAAGATAACTCGCGCTTTCAAAGGTCATTTAGCTAACGTCAGAGCGATTTTATTATCCCGAAACACTGAATTCGTGAAATAAAGCTAGTTTCAAAGCATAAATCAGATGCGTTTGGGTTTGGCACTGCGCAACGCTGCGCTGGCGCCGATCCAAAAACGCTGTCAAATCAAAATCAAATAGTTAACTAAGGACATACTGCCTAGACTGTTTACAACAACTCTGTGCAAGTTTAGGAATAACTACTACGTCGTAAAGCGAAATAGAATTAGAACAAAATACGTCGTGGGCACTACAGTCACTTTAACTTCAAATATCGAGGTGGCCTACGAGGCACTAACTACAAGGCATACGTATTGTAGGTAATAGATAACGTACACACAAATAAAATTGATAGTCAAGACGTAGTGGTATCAATTAGTATCAATACAGTGTGTTTCTGAAAGCTCCTGACATACTGATGGGGGTCGCTAAAACCATCAAGCAATGTTCTAAAACATTATGTATAGGTATCGGTGAATTTTCTTGGTTACTGAAACGGTTTACCAAATATAAAACAAGCTTTGTAGCTTAGACAATGCGAAAATATCTTGTTCTCTCTAGTATCTAGGTAGGTAATGGGCCTTTTTCAAAGCACTTCACGGATAGCGCATAGAGCTTACGCGACTGTCAAAATTAATCTGTGTTCAGCGAAATTTGATAGTCACGCACGTCCCGGTTCTTCTATCGCCATGCCTGTAAGCGCCATCTATGAAGTGCTTTGAATTCAGTATCAATCAGTTGAAAACGGGCCATTGGTGTCGGATTTTCAGTCTGGCTTTTCTCACATGTTTATTTATCAACAAACAGAACGATGGTGAATTTTCGCGTGACCCCTCCATGCCCTTGACTCTGCGGCCGCCGCCGCCACCGAAACGAGTAAGAAAGTCTTCGGTTTTCACAATGCGTGATCACACTAGCTGTCATTGTGTCAAAAGTTTGCTCGCAAAATCACACAAATCAGTTTTTTGTAAATATTGTGTTCGTGTGGGATGGTACGTACATTCGGGTCGTCACATTTTCTCACACATTTTAGGGGATTCATTATCATGAATTATTCATGACCGTGATCATTACAGTCACAATCAACGGTGTTTAAAAAAATCTTAGCCTAAGTAGGTGTATTGTCTGCTCTTATTTTCTTATAGCTATTTAGGTACAAACCAACATCCGGCAGCTTGTATTTTTTTGTAAATCATTTCAGGCCGACTCGTTTTACATAAAAAAAACCTTGATAAGGTAATCTTGTGTTGTATAATATGTAATGTAACTTGTACGCAGTTTTAGGTAGAGAGGATTTTATTTTATTCTTATTTTGTAAACCCTTGAATGCTTAGTATGGTATGACCCAATGTGCTTCATTTGTGTAAAATTGCTTGAGTCATACCATTTTACCTATGTAGGTAAAGTTATGTAGGTAGGTGTGTACATACTTTAAAATTACTAGGATAGATAGGTAGGTAATAATTAGGTAGAATATGTTTTGATTTGCTGCAAATAGGTAGGTATCTATAAAATATTTGTTTATAGGTTATAATAATAACAATTCAATAATTTTAAAAAATATTGATAAAAGGATATCATCATCATCATCATCAAGTAGGTACTTTAAAAAAATCTGCTTTTATATTTTTCTTTTAGTAGTAATATAAAAATGCAACTAACATTACACTGCACCTTTAATTGAATAGGTACATATTTTTTAGTAACCTACTACTTACGTGAATAACTGCCAAAATGTAAAAGCTTCTATAGGTACCTATTGTGTACAAATAACAAACAACACAAAACCTAAAAACCCATACTTATTTCTACGTCTTTAAATCTTTACATAATTTTATCACATCAGTTTTCTCTGGACGTTAGACAACATTATATTTACCTAAAATTTATTATGCAAGGTGTTACAAAAGATGCTAACTCTTTTTACAGGGTCATGGTACCTGATGATAGGGATCACAACCAAAATATTTTTTTAGCTTATGACGTTCCGTTGATTTTTAAATAATTAAAATGTAAGCGCTGTGACGGGAGAAAAGTATTTTTAAAATACTGTTTCCATAGACTTTCACTATGTTTTAACAGCCTGGTGTACGTTTCATATTACTGACATAAATATTTTATTGAACGAGCGAGCGAAGCGAGCGAAGTTCTCCGAGTCTACTGGAACAATCCGGCGTTTGTATGTATGTATGTATGTATGTATGTATGTATGTATGTATGTATGTATGTATGAATGTTCGTTCGACGATAACTTGAGTAAATTTAGTCGGATCGTCATGAAATTTGGTAGGCAGGTAAATGAGGCCAAAAGAATTTTTAAGTTCGAACATGAGCCAAATCGGTCGAGGGGTTGCTGAGATATGGGGTTGTTAAGTTTATATGGGTCGCGAGTTCATAGTTCGGGGCGAAGCACTAGTTATGACAATTCGATATAGATTGCGTAGTCGATTTGACATGAGGTTACAAAAAAGGTTTGTTTACAAACCGACCTATCAATGAACATCGAATTGTCATAATAAAATATTTATGTCACTTATATGAAACGCGGGCCTGAAGCTATTAAAATACAGCTAATCAAACAACCATATTTTTTTATTGGAACTAAATCCAAAAACAAAAAAGTTTTGAAAATTTTACAATTTTGAGGTTATAAAAAAAAGTTGTGTTTTTCAATTATTTTTTTGCAGATTTCTCATTATGTTGACCAGCAGGTTACACCCTGTAAAAAGAGTTAGTATCTTTTGTAACACGTTCTATTTGCAAATACAAATACAATACAAATATCTTTATTGGATAATAAGAATGGTTCACAAATATAAAAATATTTCGGTTGCATAACGATAATATTATTATAATTATATTACCTACGATGAAGTAGGTACCTAATCAAAGTTAACTTACTAACCTAGCCAAAGTCAAAAGGAAGTAACTCAAAAATCACAATATTAATATTAATTTTATAAAGAGGTTCTTTCTAACACAATCCTCTTCTCTGATACAAAGGCAAAAAAAAACTTCATAATTTTCCCTAACACAAGTTGAAATGCTTTAAGATAAATTAAAACTGAAAACAAAAACTTCACAAACCTCTATGGGAGTTGGTGTGTGAAGTTTTTTTTTTCATTTTTTTTTTTTTTAATTTTGCATAAGCCTGGAGAATAATACCCATGCGGGGTGGTTTTCAGGAGGAAATGGTGAACAAGCCCGTCATCGTGGGCAACAAGCAGGTGGACCTCAACAAGATCTTCACGCCCGCGCCTGATGCTGACGAGCACCTCATCAAGAAGGACAGAAAATTTGGTGAGGATACAATTTTTTTTTATGTTTCACTGCAGGGCAAAGGGTGGCAAAGGCCTCCCCCTCTCAGCTCATAATTTATGATTCATAATTTAAATCTTGCTAATGTTTATACTTTATACTTTATTGCACACATGAAAAGATTATAACAAAAATTACATGAAAAAAATTGGTGGTGTTAGCTTTTTTAACTCTCGACCAAAAAGTGGGGTGTTATTTATAAGTTTGACCGCTATGTGTTTGTGTCAGTCTGTGGCACGTAGTTTTTAAATGGGTGAACCGATTTGGATGTGTTTTTTTCTATTTGAAAGCTGGTTTTCTAGCCACTAAGATACTTTTTATCAAAATACGAAAAAAATATTCCGGAGATGTATGAAACTATACAGGGTGATTTTTAAATTGCTTTATTCCTGACACAATGTCAACTTCTAAATGTGATTTCCAACAACTTTTGTTATTCGGCTTTGGTGAAAACGCAATTTTATTTTTCCATTTCAAATTACACTTTTAAAGAATAAGAAACTTTCAATAAATAAAAAGTATCGAGCTATTCGAAAAGTCGTTTGACAAAAGTTGTTTGAAAGTCACATTTAGAAATTGATTTGTTTCAGGAATAAATCATTGAAAAAATTCCCCTCTAGACAAAAGCTGAGTGGCAAGGTAATTGCAAGAAAAATGGGTTTTCTCCGTGATTTCATTTAAAGAAATTTGTTAGGTACCTATAACGTTGAAAAAATTCGCTCGGGACAGGAGTTGATTGAACCCGCAACCTCAGACCATACCGTGCAGGCGCTTGGTAATTTAATTTAGTTGTTTTGAGATCTCGTTATTTTGGCACCGATGCAGGCGCCATGGTCAATTCTGTCTGATGAGCGTAATTTAAGTTTGGCGTGACCTCAATCCCTGATCTCTATCCAGATTTGGATTTATTTATAAAAACGTGCATATTATGTAGTGTAGGTAAAGTCCGTTCGCTATCATAGTGTCACTTTGATATTTGCCGCCTTGGCGCGCGGCGGCTTTTCACAAAAGAAAGTAAAGGAAGCCGACGCGGTGCAAACACGCCAGTGAATTTGGCTCGCCGCTCGTCATTCTATAAAGAAGCGTCGTCGTATTGAGAGGTTGTGCTTGTGACTTTTGACTTAGTATTTTGTATTGAGTGTCGATCGGTGCGTGTAGATAAAAAAATTTTTCGTCTGTGGGAAGATAGCGAGGTGCCTCTAGACGAAACTTCGAATGACCCAAAAATTAAAAGACGAAGGATTAACGAACATGTTAGCAAACTCTAGTTAATCCATCAGCATTGTGTTGAAATGAATTTGTCTGCGCCCATCACAGATACTTCAAAAATAGTTGGTATCCCAAGAACCAAGATTGCCGTCGTGTGTACCGACACTATACAAGCGAACGGACTTTAGAATACCCATTTTTGATCGATTGGCGTTGGCGCCCATACGCCGCGCGCGGTAAGAGCTAGCGTGGGGTATCTGTGACCGTGGCCGACCGTACAATAAATATTGACATGGCCCCTTCAGACACGCAAACAAGTTCAAATAAAAAAAACTTCACTGAATCAAGGACCACATCTACATGACTTTAAGTACGTTACGTTACGTCGTTTTCTTTCGAACCTTTGTTAGTTTTTTACGAGAAATTCACGCCTAACCCTCGCAATTTCCAGAGAAAACATTCGCCTCCTCCGCGTTCTACGTCCCCGGCGTGCACCCGACGGTGAAGGAGCAAATGGAGCTGGCCAGGTCCATCAGCAAGAGCCTCAGCGACTCCAGCAACCACATGAGCCGCGGCCAGAGCATGTACGTCAACCGGAAGAAGCGCAGCGTCAAGTGGGTGCACGAGGGGCGAGGTAAGGAAACCTCCTTTCCAGAACCAAATCATAATATTTATTTCAGACTAGCTGACCCGGTGAACTTCGTATCACCTGAAATAGTTTGACTCTCCGCGTCAAAAATGGCGATTCCAATACAAAATGACCAATTTTTATTTCTTCCGTTTTTCAGCTAATCCTTTAACTTTACCCATATTTTTTTGCTTTTAAACCTACCCTGAACTATGGTGAACTAAACAAAACAGTAAATATGCAAATCGGTCAAGTTTTAGCGAGTTTTAGCGAGACTAATGCACAGCGATTCATTTTTTTTTATTATTAAACGGTTTTATTTAGCTCACCCCGTTTGTTTTATTCTTTATTCTTTCTTGGGTCAAATTTAGTAATTCAAATTTCACCCTCTTCCTGTCAACCGATTAATCTGAAATTTTGTATACACTTTGGATTTTGGTGACAATACAATTATGTTTATTCATTATCATTATAAATCCAAGATGGCGGCCGCTACAAAATGGCGGATAACGTAGGTTTTATCAATCCCATCAATATGGGTATCAAATGAAAGGGCTCAACAAGCAGAATACAATATACTATAAAAAATTGAAATACAAGATGGCGGCCGCTACAAAATGGCGGATAACGTAGGTTTTATCGATCCCATCAATATGGGTATCAAATGAAAGTGCTCAACCAGTATAATACAATGTACTATATGAATTAAACAGAATGCGAAATAAAAACTAAAAACTAGAAAATAAAAATAGGTAAAAAAACTTTTTAAGTTAAACGGTTTTATGTTAAACATACATTGCAATGTTTAAGATAAATGTACTAAAAACCAAAAAATAATAAAATAGATACAGTCGTGGGAATTATAAACATATGCATAGACTAGACTAAAATAAAACCGTGGGGCACGTCAACTGCCTAATTATAGTGTAACATTACAAAACAAACATTTTAATCAACGATTGTAGAGAATTGACGTGCCCCACGGTTTTATTTTAGTCTAGTCTATGCATATGTTTATAATTCCCACGACTGTATCTATTTTATTATTTTTTGGTTTTTAGTACATTTATCTTAAACATTGCAATGTATGTTTAACATAAAACCGTTTAACTTAAAAAGTTTTTTTACCTATTTTTTATATGTATAGATGTTCAGGCACCCATAGAACAAAATGAATCGGTTATTTAAGATTTTGTTTATAACTTAATGGAATATCGGTTATTTAAGAAAGGAAGGGAACAAGTCAGGTATTTTCGCAAATGGCGATTTTGACGATTTTAAATTTTCTCTATGGCATAGGCCTAAGGCATCGCCATTTGCGAAAAAAACCTGACTTGTTCCCTTTCTCTAATTAAGACGCATTTTTTTTAATAACCGATATTCAACTAAATTATAAACGAAATCAAATTAACCTCTCAATCTACGGAATTACATACATTAAATATATCCACCATTAAAGTGGGAGTGGGGACGGTCGGGGTATTTACCAAGGTACAATGTCAGACAATGAATAAAGTCAGTGCTAATTTGTGCCTAGAACTAATCGAGATCCAGGGAAGGGTCCCTGGATGGATCCTGGATCCTGGATGGAGGTTTATTGATGAAATCGAAAATGTATCCTCTAAATAATGGACACGACTAGCAAGGGACGAAACGAGTAACAGACCTATACCCCACAGTGATAGATCTGCACAAAGATCCGGTTCATCATCATCATCATCATCAGCCCATCTCTGCCCACTGTTGAGTGTTGAGGCCTTTTTCCCCTCGCGCCACCTCTCACGATCCCTCGCCATCCGCATCCATGGACCCTCCGCCGCTGTGACAGTCGTCCGACCATCGGGCTGCTGGTCTTCCGATTGATCGTCATCCAGCTCTCAGCCGCAATTCTGTCACTGCCTTTGTCCACCGGCCATCTTCCCTCCTCGCCAGGTGTCCTGCCCATTTCCACTTCAGACTCGAGATTCGATCACCAATATCGTCAACTTTCGTTCGACGTCGGATGACGGCATTCGGTACTCGATCAAAGATTCTGTAATAATCATGGCTTGATACGTCAGGTAAAACAATTAAACAATGTATGGTAGCCTATAGGACGTTGCTCACGAAGTAATTTGTTAACTAAACGATAATTTGGTCTATGGCCAAACAAACCAGCTTCATGCGTGGGTATAACGTTTTGTTGTTCTGGTAAGGAGAATCGTGGAGTTTTCTTCCGAGACTGACACTTGTTTTACTTTCTCACGGCTCACGGCACAAGGCACTAAAAAAAAAAGGAAAGATTGCTTGATGACCTTTTATTTCAAACCAACATAGTGATTTAATAGGTACCCCAGATAATTTATTCATTCCAATAACCTAATAATTTATTTTATCACCAAAATTACTTTTTATTCTCATTCATTACCTATACAACTTCAATATGCCCATTGCACAATGTTTACTTACGTGCACCAATTTTTCGTGTATTTTCTTTACTGTTAGCGAATGGACAACATGGGTTACTTAGCCTTAATATTCATAAATAGTCAGGCGGCCAATCTCGGGAAATGTCGCTTTATAGATTCCTGCTAATTTAGTCCCCTGATGTTACTTTTCTCGTAAGAGAACACATTGCCTGTTTACACCTGTTTTGTAGTCAATGCGGACAGATGGACAGGCCAGGCGGACAGGCGAACAGAAATTATTAACGACCGCAAGTGTTTGGCTCTCATGTTATAGTTGTCCGAAAATATGACGAGAAACATTCATATTGCGACCTTCACTATATTATGCACTAAAACAATCATATTGTCTTGATGCATTTTAGGAGCATTAACTGGAAATCTTTTTCCATTTCCATAAGACCCATTTTCTGATGGATGATCAAATATCTAGCCAGGTCGTCTCGCCATTTGCTTCTCGTCCGTTAGCCTCGTCAGCGACGTCCACCGTTGGGCACCCACTCTGTGATGATTTACTAATGAGATGATTTATACAGCGTCCAGTGGTACCTTCACTCACACTAGATGGGTGAAGAGACTACTCGGCGCTGCAGTGCCTGGGACATTGCTTTAGATGGAGTAGGCTTGCCCAGCACCTATACCATCCTGACAGCTTAGTCGGCCTAGCCCACAGGAAAGACAAGTCAATACGTTTGGAGTCAACTAATCGGAGGGTTTCCTCACGATGTTTTCCTTCACAGTTAGCGAGTGGTTTTGTTACTTCAAATTCACAAATCTCGCCATATTACTAAGCTATGAACTCATCCATTACAGGCCGCAACACTTCAAATAACTGCTCCACACCGACGCCAGTGGCCAACCATGACACGCCGTACCGTCCGCCGTCTAGCCTCCGCAACCAGAAGACATATCCCAAGTCAGCCCTGAAACACTCATCCCTTCTGCCAAAGATGGAGCCATTCCCTGTCTCCCCACCGATGATAAGTGTCCAAAATATTGAGGTCCCAGTGCCTGTTGCCCCGACGAAGTTGAATGACGTCTACGCTTCGCCGAAAAGCCCAAGGTTGCCTCTGGTCTCAGGACCTAACTTCAACGTAGCGCCCCGTGGTTGGGGGGAGATGAGGGAGTTTTACAGGCCCGTGGCACTAGATGGCGTTGGCAGAGCGGCCGCGCCCTTCACAGATTATTAAAAGGGAGGTGAATGTCTTTCGTGTTGTAATTCGTGAATTTTTACGTTACGTCGTTTTCGTTTGAAGTTCGTTGTGGTCGCAGTGAGGAGTTGTGTGTGAACGATTGTAAGTTTTGTGTATTTAATTAAAATCTGTAAAAGATAATATTCGATTCGCTTGATAAGAAGAAATATAAAACGAAAAGATTCGATAGTAGACTTTTAGATACGTATAAAAAAAAGTATCTCAATTTTTATATCAAACAAACGCATTTTTAAAAAGTTCATAAGATTAATAATTGTTTTGTGTCTCTATGTGCCAATCTGTGTTATTTATTTGAGATTTATTTACATACTTGCAG
The DNA here is from genome assembly GCA_949319315.1 of Zelleria hepariella. Lineage (NCBI taxonomy): Eukaryota > Metazoa > Arthropoda > Insecta > Lepidoptera > Yponomeutidae > Zelleria > Zelleria hepariella. Next base: position 32,300,389 of record OX439380.1, on the reverse strand, counting down.
AATTTTGTTTTTAATGTAACAATTTAGTCGATAACTAGTCATTTATTTTGTATTTTATAAGATTTTTACATAATATCATTACAATCAAAATACTCATTATTGTACGTGAAAATTATTTAGAAAACTAACTTTTTTATAGACACCAAAATAAAGATATTATCTATTATTTATTGCTCTAGTTTAGGCTGTAATATTTATTTAAAAAACCTAGTCATTAATTTGAATGTTATTATTACGTTGATATAAATAAAATTAATGATAAAAGCAAAGTAACTCAAGCCTTTATGGTCATTATTAAAAACCGTAAGGCACACTAGTGCCGCCAATGAAAATCAAGACCGTTTTTATGAAAAAGAAGATATGTTTTTTTTTCATTGGCGACGCGTGTGTGCAGTCTTACAGTCCTTTTAGGTACTTGCCTAAAATAATATCGAAGCATTTATTTCCAAATATTACAATGTTTATGAAAATTTAAAAAATCCCAGTTACGCTATTGTTCGTTTCAGTACACTCCGCGTACGTAGCCCATACAAACAGTGACATTTCTGACGTTCTTTCGTTAACCCGTGTCATTAAATAAAACATTTAGGATGAACTTCAAAACACTCGCCTTATTGATAAGGAAGTATAATCCGTGCGGAATCAGAATGGGATAATACCTTTTGGAACTGAATCGAAATTGATAGTTCTCGAGTAGCGTCAGTAAAAAAAATGTTAAGTAGTTCTACGTTCTATCATAGGCACAGATCACCCCCAATAGATTCCGCATGATGCGACATTTGCACTGGACCGAACTCACCGAATTTGGAGGAAGGAAAGGTGTGCGGGGAACAAACAGGCGGACGTGTGATTGGCTAATTCAAGGTCGCGCTAGAAAGCACCGACGATCTAGTGATGGGACATCGAAATCACAGAGATAGCAACTTATCGATACATACTTAGTCACTCAGTGATAGCGAATCAATTCCGATGAAAGACCTGCGATTTTCTGAACCACAAGTAAAGTGACAGATTTAACATTAAAATGTTAAATAAATAAAATAAAATTAGGTGTTACAAAGCAAACAAAATGTTTTTCTTGAGCAATTTATTTACATAATTTAATCAAAAATACACTTAAAATTACTGTATATGTGTATATTATGATGAGGGTGCAAAGGTGCATATTAATTACAAATTAATTCCGCAAATTACGCTGTTCTTAGAAAGGAACCATCATCGCCACGATGTACTGCATCTATCCATTTATTTTTTCATTCAGGGCAATGCGGAAACCTAAAACAAACGAAAACAAATTGTTTCGCATTAATCTAGCTCTTAAACACTAAGAAAAGTTGCGTAGCAAAATCCCAACATCATTTGTATAAAAAGATCGATAAAAACTTGAGCGCGAAACACTACACAACACTAGTAGTATCGCATGATTTGGATAAAAAAAGACACGTAATACTCATTACCGCAGGTGAGAAAGAGACATTTTCAAAAGACATCAACGCGTAGCGCAAGTTCTATTAATTATTTAATATTAAGAACCATTGTATCTTGACCTTTGCTTCACTGGCAAAATAAAAATATTTTGTGAGGCTTTTACTTACCGGTGGAATGTGATCCCATCTTTTTGGAAGTTCGAAGTCTTAGAAGACTTCCCTCACCACTTTACACTACAAAACGGCATTAAAATGTTCATATTTCTTCGGAAAATATTTTTTAACGGTTAATTATTGCACACTACGCGCGGGTCTGACACTTGGTCTGGACTGAAGGAGCGCATTGAAGCTTTGTTTCGTATAGGAGCTATTGAGCCTATGCGTGGTGCGCGTCGCTTGCCCTGTATGTGGTATCTATTGGGGGTGATCTGTGATCATAGGGTTATGAAATTGGAAATACACAAAAATGTTTAATGGTTGTAATCTAAAAGGATTAAATGTTATTGCATTAATTGAATAAAAAGTGATAAAACTCGAGCAGACACCCACGCGCACAGAAAACACAAGCAAGTTTCGACGCGAGTTTGCCATAGACAACTAGAGTTTGCCGAAATGCTGACGCTACAGGACCGCGAGCTTCTCAGTTCCAAAAGGTATTATCCGATTCTGATCCCGCACGGATTATAAGAGTAGGTACCTAACTTAACTACTTACCTTACCTCCTCTGATAGGCTATTGGAATTTCCAGTGCGTTTGATTGACCTAACGGGGCAAGGCCGTTTAGTTCTTACCTACTTCCGTTTCCTAGACTTTACTGGACCATGTCTGTCAACTATAAGAAGCGTCGAACTACATATTTAAGTAAGATATCGACTTACTAGGAACCATAGACTTACTAATTATATGCTATGAACTATCGCACGCTTCCGATCAAGCTAGATGTAACTGGAGGTAGGTAGCTGACATGGGTGAAAACAAGTCTAACTGCCGGTTTCTGAATTGAGAAATTCGCTAAGCAAATGGGTAAGTATCGTCCTGTCTCTGCAGATTTCTCACAAAAGAGCGTGTTAGCGTGACAGATCGATAGTAAAGTATTTGCTTAGCAAAATTCTCAACTCAGAAACCGGGCCTAAGTATTCTAAGGGGAAAATATGTGTTTTTTGATACATTTGAAATTTCGGTTCGGCCGACCTCGCTTCCTCAGAAAACCGTGTCAAATGTAAACAAACCTAGGTCCAACATGAAATAGTACATTACTGCCGCGATCTGTAATGAGTGCGTTTCTGGCGCGCTTTTGATGGCCGACAGAGCGCAGCGTAGCGCAGCTCAAGGCCCTCACAATGCGGTCAGCATTGCAGCCCTTGATGGACAAGCTGAAATGAAGGCCGAGACCGAAGGTCGAGGCCTTTATAGCGCGGCCAGCAAGGGCTGCAATGATGACCAAACTTGAGGGCCGAGAGCGTAGCTAAGCTAAGCTCGAGGCAATCATAGCGTGGCCAGAAGCGCACTCATTGCAGACCAAGGCTTGTATAGTGCTTTACTCAAACAATGCGAGTAATTAAAATATTAATTAGAATAGTAATTTAATTAGCTTACCATTTGTCGTAGATTAAGTACTTTTTGTCGATTTTCCATTCCGCAAACTTTTTGTTGGTAAGCTTGCTTGTATTTTTCTTTTGACTTCGGTGGCAATAAATTGCCAATTACTAATTTCGCTTGATTTTGAATGTCCGGCGGTGTTAAACACATTAAATCCGAGGATTCGTCGCTTTGAGAGTTCACTTTTTCAACAAAAACACAGAAAAAAATCACTTCGAACAACGCGCGAAAAGTCGAAAACAATATGGCCGCTCTTTTTTTTTCTGTCCAATGTGTCGACTGCCAGTACCCATACAGCCTAATTCTAAATAAATACTTTTTGCACCTGATGTTTGAGTTCTATTTATGAAACAAAACTCGACATTAATGTTTTTCTGGCCGCAAAACACAAGACATTAATGAAATTCCATACAACTTTTCTGGCGCCTAATCCAAGTAGCCCGCAAGTCCGACTTTGCTCAAAGAAGGTTGTCGAATTAATGTCCACATTACGAGCTTTTTTGAGTAAAAACATTTACTTTCAGTTCTTCTCGTTTTGGTGGATTCTCCAGGTAAACAATATAGAGGATTGGTGGCCGCTGGCCACTAACCTTAACCCCAGGCTCTTGAACCTCTACCGAGGTACAGTCAGCGACACGCCAAGATAATTACCCCTTCCCGCTTGAATGACGTACTTATTCCGCGCGCAATTAGAACTACCGTGTCGCTCGCGCTGACCGTACGTGACAAAGAATCAAAATGTGTACTAACTCAGAAAAGTTACCGGAATCGTATCCATGTGTGTGTCCTCCACACACGTCATCGTCACACGTCCAATTCCCACCTTATAGCAAGGTAAGAAAGCACATATTCGCTTAACTAAGTTACTCAGAACAACTTAGTCGGACTCGACTTCATCAGTTCATGGTGCAACTTCGCATAGGGTAGACCTTTTTGGTTTACTGCGATTTTAGTTATAGCTTTCCGGTTTGTTTCTGTGATTTTGGTGGTTTTCTGAGAGAAAGTCACTTAGGTTGCTATTGCAATGGATAGAGTTTTTATTCAAGAGTAAATTATGTGTCTGGTTAAGTGAAAACAGTGAAACTCAATGTGCATTTTGGAGAAAGATGTAAGTAAGCGATAGCATTCAAGGAAACGTTTCACCAGTGTCTCTAAAAAATCCACTCACCGACCGACTGTAAAAACACTGGAAAATAGCCCTTATTGAAATGAACAATCATTATTTTTGACATTTAGAAAAAGTATTATTTTACGGTGGATATTTTATGTGATACAGAACGCTATGGCGTGTCAATAGGTCCCCAGTAGAAGGACCAAACCGGGGTTTCCTCGTTTTTCGCCAACCACAACGAACTATCCTCTAGAATTATTACAATCAGAATATTCTTTGCTGTACTAAAAAACATTAAAAGGACCAACTGCATTAATCAATCGTAATTGAAGCCTACAACTGGGAGCCTATCGAGGCACTATTACGTTACAGACTAAGGCCTTTGCATGCATGCTTAGCATGACCGCATATCAAGCTCGCCAAATCGAGGTTTCCTTACAATGTTTTCCTGGTTTTTGTTAACTTCGAAAGTTTTGGTCTGCTTGTCTTCTCTGTCAAGCACATTACGAGGAGGTACACACGACAGCACGTCAGATTGTACACTTTTGTTGTAAAGTAGCCCGTAACGTAACCTAATAGAGTGTTAGCGTGTAAGGGTCCACGTGCTGTTGTGTGTACCTACTCAGAACAGCCGCTCTTTTTTCAATATTCGTGCTATTTACAAAATTCAATAGGTAGGTACATATTTCACGAATTAAGAAGCATTTTATATTTTCATGGTACCAAGACAGCACGTCGACCACAGACGTCGACCCTTCCTTACACGTGTACACTTTTGTCGTAAAGTCGCCCGTAACGTAACCGAGTAGAGTGCTAGCGTGTAAGGGTCGACGTGCTGTCGTGTGTACCTACACTCTGACGTGCTCGTCGACTCGAGCGATTTTTAAAAAAATATTCTCTAAATACCACTCGCTGACCGTGAAGGAAAACATTGTGAGGAAACCTGAGCGTATGAGGCATTATACCCTCAACGCAAAAATCGCCAACCCGCATTGAGCACGCGTGGTGATTAAGCTCGAAGTCTCTCACTGAGAGAAGGACTTTGCCCAGCTAGTGGGACATGTACAATTGTACCGGCTACATCTTACTTTTATTCTCTAAAGATCTTAATAAAGTTATAGAACGTATTTAAGTACCTAGGCGACTAGCTCCCAAAACCTACATAAATTAAAGTAGGTTTCATTTTTGCTTACACTATTTCTTTTATCATCACGTTTGTTAGTTTTATTGCTTTCTGTTGGCTGATATACCTACATAGTACACACGATGTTGTAACGAAATACAAAAGTAGGTAGGTACCTAACCTATGTGAGAACCTGGTTCGTTCGATTCAATCATAGACTTAATTCTATGGATTCAATATGTTTGATAGGTTGGTAGGTAGGTAGGTACACACGACAGCACGTCAGAGTGTACCTACACTTTTGTTGTAAAGTCGCCCGTAACGTAACCGAGTAGAGTGCTAGCGTGTAAGGGTCGACGTGCTGTCGTGTGAACTGCCTAATATAAGGGTAGGTGAGAACCTGGTTCGATTCAATATGTTTGATACCTAGGTAGGTAGGTACACACGATAGCACGTCAGAGTGTACACTTTTTTGTAAAGTCGCCCGTAACGTAACCGAGTAGAGTGCTAGCGTGTAAGGGTCGACGTGCTGTCGTGTGTACATTGTATGTGAGTACTACTAAGGCCTTTGGATCTACGTAATGAGATGATTTATACAGCGTCCAGTGGCACCTTCACTCACACTAGATGGGTGAAGAGACCACTCGGCGCTGCAGTGCCTGGGACATTGTTTTAGTTGGAGTAGGCTTGCCCAGCACCTATACCATCCTGACAGCTTAGTAGACCTAGCCCACAGGAAAGACAGGGGTGGTCTAGTGGGTAGAACAGTGGACTCTGAAGCAAGAGGTACCCGGTTCGATTCCCAGTGCGGGCATGTATCTATGACTTTGTTTAATTTCAAAGTTACGTACATTTGTGAATTTGTAGTAGCAAAGCAATACCACTCGCTAACAGTGAAGGAAAACATCGTGAGGAAACCCGCGGCTCAGTTGGCTCCACACGTATTGACCTGTCTATGTGAGTAGAGGGTGTTTCAATAAAATTCTCCAGAAATGGGCCCAGCAAGCGTAGCATAAGGGTGGGTTAGGCCGACTTAGGCCTGTACTTATGAGAGTTATAACTTTAAGCATCTCACTCTTTTGTTTGACGTAGAGTGGGCTAGGTAGAGCAAAACCCATGGATACGCTCTATCTAACCAATTCTTTTGCTACGTTTACTTCGCTATGGCCCGGTTTCTGAATTGAGAATTTTACTAAGTAAATAAGTATCGTTCTGTCACGTTCTTTTGTGAAAAATCCGCAAAGGCAGAACGATACCTAAGTGCTTGCTTAGCGAATTTCACAATTCAGAAATCGGCAGTAGGTAAGTCTTCTTTCTCACTAGTTTACCTACTCTACACTTCTGTCGCTCGCTTATCTAAGTAATAAGTAACCTACCTACCGGCAGTAGGAAGTCATAGGCAAAAAATATAGGTAGGTAGGTATAATCACAGATAATCGTCAAGTCAAGGTCAGCCAGCATGCATAGCAAAAAATTCCTACATCCCTCGCATAGTATAGACATCACGTTTTTTTTTTATTGTAGACGCTTATTTTCAACATGTTACAAAACATCCTAACTCATTTTACAGGGTGTAGCTTACTGGTCAACAGGATGTCAATTCTGTAAAAAAAAAGTAAAAAAAAACAATTTTAATTTTCTCAAAATTGATTTATTTTAGTCTTCCGCCACAGCGTTTACGTTTTATTAGTTTAAAAATTAACGGAACGTCATAGAGCAAAAAAATATTTAAGGACGTGGTCCCTATCAATTATTATCATATCGAACTGGGGGTCTACCGGCTAAGACGAAGCCATTGGCGAAAATCGAAGTTCGATTTATGAAAAATGAACTGGGTGGCAGTAAATGACCTTGGTGGAAGTACATTTTTCAAAAATCGAACTGCGATGGTAATCAGCTTCGTCTTAGCCGGTAGACCCCCTTGATACTTCGCGATACTGTGCCTTTTCAATGTCTACCTCCCTGCCATTTCACTTAGGTATGTATGTGTATGAGCCAGACTAGACTGTAAGTACTTTCTATTTAATTTTGTAATCTGCAGAAGTCACTAGGTTGCCTTCCGCGACTAGATCCGTCCGCCAGGGAGAAAGTTTAGCGACGACTCTACATGGTGGACACGCTACTAAATAAAATAAAAAACAACCGGCTAAGTGCGAGTCGGACTCCATAAAAATACTGGTTATTCGGACCCTCTGCATGAGTCCGACTCGCTTGACCGTTTTTAGGGTTCCGTATTTATTATTTGCTATTTGTTATAATAGCTACAAAGGTAAGCTCTGTTATCATGCCAAGTTTGATGCTTGTATGTTTTACCGTTTTTGCGATAGAGCAAAAAGTATAAAAACACATTTGTTTTAGGTCCTTCCTTCTACAGGGTGCACTCTAAGTCAATAGCGGAACTTAAGTGGTCTGATCAACACTGCTTACTGATTACTGATCAATACAAACAACTTGTACTAGGTGGCAAAAAAAATGGAGTGAAAAAAATATCAGCTGTTCCATACAAAAGGTCGACTCAGTACTGCGCCAAATGTATAAAACAGCTGATATTTTTTTCGCTCCATTTCGGTCGCCACCTAGTACAAGTTGTTTGTATTGATCAGTAAACAGCCTACTTAAAGTTCGGCTATCGACTTAGAGAGCACCCTGTAGATTCCGGGCCACTCTTGATTAAAGGATCCTTCTCACGAGTAAATAAATCAAAACCTCTTCATGTGAAAGAGCATTTCACAATATTATGTTTGCTTGCAATGCAAATAATAGCAATAATAATTTTTTTATTGTGTCAAGGTAACAAGCAGTGTATAATAATGTTGTTTCTACTGATAGATATGGTATACTTTTAGATCGTGAAGTGACTATTCGACAAGTCAGCTGGAGTTGATCTGGTCCACGCACGTCTAGCATGAGATATCGGGCTGCTTGCTTAGCATGAGCCTGGGCATAGACTTAAGGCGCTGTACATAGTGAATAGCCCGCGCGCCAAGACACAAAATCGAGTCCTGTATCAAATACACTAAAAAAAACGAAAATGTTCACATATCAAACCCTAGAATTAGTTGAGACCTATCTAACACAGCCAGTTTCATGTTGATATCCATTACAAGATATATTTTGCTTGAAAAAAAGTGCGCCGCATTTTTTTTTTTCAAGCAAAATATCTTCAAAACGTCTATGAATGTCAACACGAAACTGGCTGTTTTAGATAGGTCTCACTCACCTAATTCTAGGGTTTGATATGTGAACATTTTCGATTTGTTTAGTGTATTTTATACAGGAATCGATTTTGTGCATTTTTCTTTGCGCGCGGGATATTCACTATGCACAGCGCCTTAACCGTACACTTTTAAGTTTAGAGGTAGAGTCTTTACATCTAGATTCTAAGATCATTAGTTAGAGAAATAAAACACTGAAAGTTTAGTCCGACCTCTTTGAAAAAACTGACCAGGCAGGGCAAGTATCTAAATAATTTGCATTTGATAACGCATGCATGACCCATTGACCCATTGACTAACATAGTTTTCAAACTGATAAACATTACGGCACGTTACGCCACAGGTCACGGGTTCAAATCCCCTCAAGCACTTTCAAGTGATATTTTAAATACTTAGGTTTAGGTTCCTTTTCCGAGTGTAGAGTTTTGCTCCTACCCAGGTAGGTACTCTATCTACTATTGGTCTAATTATGTCTACAGGGTGCACTCTAAGTCGATAGCGGAACTATCTACTGATTAATACAAACAACTTGTACCTACTAGGTGGCGAAAAAAATGGAGTGAAAAAAATATCAGCTGTTCCATACAAAAGGTCGACAAGTGGTCGACACAGTACTGCGCCAAATGTATGAAACAGCTGATATTTTTTTCGCTCCATTTTCGTTGCCACCTAGTACGGTCGGCCACAATCTCAGATACCCCATGGCAGCTCTTATCGCGCGCGGCATAAGGGCGCCAATCGATCAAAAAGGGGTATCTGAGATTGTGGCCGACTGTACAAGTTGTTTGTATATTAGTCGACAGCCCTCTATCGACTAAGGGTGGTATTCTAGAACTCAGTTCAAACTAGAACGCTACTTAAACTCTGTTTAAACTGAGTTTAAGTAGCGTTCTAGAATACCACCCTTAGACAAAGAGAATATAACACTACGTTTACCCTTAGAGTGCACCCTATAGTTCTGAGCACATTGCATAAAGCTTTGAATCGGTCGGCTGGTATACTGGCTGAGATACAACGTCAAAAAGTGATTAGAATTAGAATTTGATCAGACAGCAATTTTTTTCAGAACCATGCTGTGATAAAGGTGAAGAGACTGAGGATAAGCAGCCGCCATGACAGAGGGTACCGCCACATACGGTGGCTCTCTCCACCAGAGTAAACCGGCTTTCTTCAGGCAGGTGAGTGAATATGCCTTCCGGACGAGGTCGAAATTAGTCGGCTCCCGACATCCATTAGGGTTTTGGGACCGCCACATGTGGTCTCCACCAGGTAGCTGGTTTTCTTCAGACAGGTGTCTCTCCCTGTGAATAAGCCTTCGGGACGGGACCGAAACTGGTCGTATATCCCGACATCTATAATAATGAAGCCACCATAACGGAGATGCACAATATGCCACCTATATTATGCTTGCTACCGCACATGGATGGGACAATGGACAATGGACATGTATAGATGGCCTAAGCTTGCCCAGCATCGGCTTGCCATGCCAATCTCTCGGCTTGGCTTCACCGCTTTTGGATCGGCGATTAAACGCCTTAAATTCCGGATCTCACTTTGAACGTCAAACTTTGATCGGTGAAGCAGCCCCCGCTCTGGACCCATCGTTTAGATTTGGTGAGTGCTCTCCTTTCCTTTCTTTCTCTGCTGCATTTCTTTGTGTTCCCATCTATCCCTGCAGCAGGGTGGTCCTTCGATTATATGTATGCCGACAGGGCGCTTCCCAGATAACTTAGGTATTTCAATCTACAGGGTGTTAAAAGACCACCAACAAAGCGGGAAACCACGTATTGTCCTCATCATAATGAACATTTTTGCTCAAAGAACTATGCCTGGGAAATCAACGGTTTCCGAGATAATGAGGTTCAAAGTCGGACTTTTCAACACTTTTTTTTTACAGAAATGTATTCAGTATCTTGTTCTTAACATAACTTCTCAAGAAGCCATATCAAAATTATTAATATTTCTTACAAAAAAAAATTGCAACCCGCAATGTATTCTAAAAATCGACACGTCAAGCTTATGTAACGTAAACTTATAGCTACGCTTGCGCAATACGACTTCTGTGCGTTACACGTCCATTGCGTGATAAAATATTTTTCAAAATTATAACCTAAAAAACCAAAATCATTTCCCAGCAATAATTTATCGAAAAAGTACTTTGTTTTGGTGTCTAGTATGCGTGGCTTTCGGGTCTGTTGGCGGTCTTTTAACACCCTATAACAATCCGCACGCATCCCCAAAAGGTCTTGAACAGACAGACAACAAAGTGATCCTATTCTTAATGGTTTTTTTTTCTGACCGTATGTACGGAACCCTTCTTGCGCGAGTCCGACTCATACTTGACCGGTTTTTAATACACTACTACTTGTTTCGTACACACTTTTGTTGTAAAGTCGCCCGTAACGTAACCGAGTAGAATGCTAGCGTGTAAGGGTCGACGTGCTGTCGTGTGCACTAAACTCCTAATGTATGGTTTCACCCCTCCCCAGGTGCTCTGCGTGTCCGGCGTGGTCCTGTACATGATCGGTACCGGAGCCAACATCGCGTACCCTGGCGTGCTGCTGCAGCAGCTGAGGGCTGAGGGCTCGGCCATACATCTGACAGCAAACCACGAGAGCTGGATCGGTGAGTCTTTCCAATTTCAACATCTATCACGCATCACGCATCAAAATTAAAAAAGGAAGAGGTTCTATAATCGGCTTTAGAAATGTATTTTTTTTAATGTGCCTGTGAGACAATTTGCGATTGTCAAAATAATATTATATCAGCAATGTTTATGTATGCCTACACAGACGGTAGATCCGTCCATTATTACATTATTCGTAAAAAAACGGCGTCACTTCTTCGCAGAGTAAGGGATAGTAGCAACAGCATCCTGAAAGCGATAGCTGATAATTTTGCGTGCCCTTTAATGTACCACTTTGTGCGTACCACAAAATCAAATCTAACTTTTAATTACTAACATAGGATAAGCATACTAACTGTTTTGAACCATTGTTGTCTGTTTAATAAATGAATTATTATTATTATATCGTCAGGATTTCCTTCGAAAATTGCGTGCAATACGACCCCTTTAACCATAGACGGTGTCCTAATTCTATGCCTGTAACCTAATTACCGTAGATCGTATCGCAATCTTAACACTCACATCTCTCTGACGCAATTTCGCCCACACAATCATTTGCAGTGAGAATTCAGCAAATAACCAACACGTACAGATTACGAGAAGAAATCATCAGACCACCAATCATGGTAATTTATGCCATGTTCAATGTTCATGCAACCCTTTATTACTCCTATACAACTAAGTACAGAAGAAAATTCTAACGAGACGCTCCATTAGTGGATCGCCCCGACCTTTGAACTCGCGACTAGTCGCGCGACCCATCACCCCCTCGACCGATTTGGCCCAGGTTCGAATATTGGGTATTTTTTCAACTGTGTTAGTAGATTGGATTATAATTATCTAAATAAATAAATTAAGATCATCATTATCGCCCTTCCATGAGGTTTCACGGCTTCAATATATACAATGACTCTACATTGGACATAGTGCAAGTTTCTCACACCATAAGACGAGACAAAGTTTAAAAAAAATCGCATTGACACACTGGCACGGTTGAGAGTTCAAACCTGTCCCGAGAGATTTTTTTAAAGTTATAATAAATTCCTCTATTTTATAAATCACAATCTTCCACATCCACATCCACATCTATAAAACTTATAAGTTTATAACCCAGACTTATAACTTTCCTCAAACATGTTTTCTTTTTATAAATACGGCTGTTTGACTTGACTCTACATTGATCGAGAGGTCCTACTGGACTTCTCTCCTCCGTAGCATTTATTACAGTCAATCCGCACAACTTGATTATTATGGTCCCGTGATTTGGTACCGAGTACACACGACAGCACGTCAGACTGTACACTTTTGTTGTCAATTCGCCCGTAACGTAACGGAGTAGAGTGCTAGCGTGTAAGCCTTGACGTGCTGTCGTGTGTACCGACTCTTCGCACGCGTTCAATTGCTACCAATTAGTTACCGTCTCATGACGTTGTTGGACCTACAGCCAGTGGTGATAAATTAAAACCTTAAAAAATGATGCTGATAAATGAATGAGTACTTACGCTCATGTCCGAAAGGGTAGGCAGTCCTGCCGCCTCTAACATATGCAACCACGTAGATACCTTACTTGATAAACCTTTCACAAATCAGCTTGTGAACAACGCCCCGTTGTAGTTCAGTAAGCCTCTTCGCAAAAGCCTCCAATATCTCTTTCCTAGCGAGTTATGGCCTACTGTAAAAGCTCGCTGCTTTACCCAACAGCCACTATTGTTCACTTCCAGCGTCGATCCTGGGTCTGGCTCTGATGGCCGGCATAGCAGTCTCACCCTGGAGCCTGCAGCGTCTGGGCCGAAGGACCACCAACCAGCTGAGCACCCTGCCGGCTCTGGGCGGCTGGGCGCTGATGATGATGGCCAGCGGCCCGGGTCAGCTGCTGGCCAGCCGGGGGCTGCAGGTGAGGGGGATAGGCTTTTGGAGGAGGAGGAAAATAAAGAGAATGACAATGGAAATGGAAATGGCGATTGCGTTGACGATGCCGATGAGGATGACGATGACAATGATAATGAGAGAGTGGAGTAGGGATATGAGTGACAGTGACAGTGACAAAGAGAAAGTGTAGGAGGGTTACGAGAGAGGGAAGAAAAGGATGCTGCCAGCCGGGGGCTGCCGGTGAGGACCTGGGCTGCCAAGGGGGAGGGGAGACCCACCAGCTGAGCCCCCTTCCTGCTCTGGGCTGGCTGGGCGCTGATGATGATGGCCAGTGGCGCGGGTCAGCTGCTAGCCAGCCGGGGGCTGCAGGTTACCTGGGCTAGCCAGGGGGAGGGGGACAGACTTTTGAGAGGGAGAAAAAGAAAGAGAATGACAATGACACGACAATGACAATGAGAAAGAGAAAGTGGATGGCCAGCCTTTGGCTGCAGGTGGGATTTTCAAACCATGTGATAAGAGGCCAGCCATAATTATCATCATCTCCCAGAGCCTTGCGACGGCTATTTACCCGACTACGCGAAGGAAAAAGGAGGGTTATGATTTTAGCAGCGTATGTATGTATGTATGTATGTATGTATGTATGTATGTATGTATGTATGTTTGTGTGTTCATCTGTTCCCTCGCAGAGCCTAAACTACTCGGCCAATTTCAACAAATGAGGTGTCGTTGGATTCGTCTTAATCACCCAGGTAACATAGGATAGTTTAATTTTGAAAAAAATTAAGATGGCGGCTGTGCTGCGCCCTAAAGTGGTGGACCTAAAAATAAAAATTATCGGATACCATCGTCATGGGTATCAAATGAAAGGGCTTTAAAAGACCTTTTCAAAAATGTAAAACACATGTAGCGTCAACATAACAAATAGAACAAAAAATTCAAAAATGTGTTTTTTTTGCCCTTCTTGGTTCTATTCTTGGTGATCGTCCAAAATGACTTACTAAAAAGCTCAAAAAAAATAGAAGTTAAAAACTAAAACCCGACTACTAAAAGGCTTAAAACAAGACCTGTTTATCCTTAAAATAGATTCATTGAACGAGCGAGCGAAGCGAGCGAAGTTCTCCGAGTCTACTGGAACAATCCGGCGTTTGTATGTATGTATGTATGTATGTATGTATGTTTGTATGTTTGTATGTTTGTATGTTTGTATGTTTGTATGTATGAATGTTCGTTCGACGATAACTTGAGTAATTTTTGTCGGATCGTCATGAAATTTGGTAGGCGGGTAAATGAAATTAAAAGAATTTTCAAGTTCGAACATGAGCCAAATCGTTCGAGGGGTTACCGAGATATGGGGTTGTTAAGTTTATATGGGATGAGAGAGGGCGCCACTGCTGCCTCTCAGTAACAATAAAATAGTGCTAAACAGTGATTTTAAAAGTGATAAAAACGTAAATCTAATCAGTAAACAGTGAAAGCAGTGATAAAAACTAACAAAAGTGAACTATAAATACAAATTCTGTTTGGAAACAATATTGTGGATATCGGACGTAAAACTCAGTGGAAACAATAAAAATAAACTTTTACGGGTCGCGAAATAATCCGTAACAAGAACTCTATTTTAATCCAATAAATCCAAAAATTTTGCTAATTGCTAAGATCCAAAGTACACGAGATTAGAAAATACAAAACAGCGCCATCTATTAAAAAAAAAATTGTTATTCTACTTCCTAACAGAGGGCGTGACAAAACATTTTTTATCAGAGCCATCTAGTGTTCAAAATTATAAACCAAAAAGTCCTTATGCTCAACAATAGAGGTCGCTTTACTTCAAAACTACAAGAGAGTCCTATACAAAACTTAAAATGGAAGAAATACTAGATAAACTACAAAAAAAAAACAAAATGATCTAGAGGCACAAAAACTTGAAATAAGAAAAAGCGGCGAACAAGTTACAGAAAACATTCAAAGAATGTTTGGCGAAAAACTAAAAATGCTAGAAGAAAAATCTGAAAATCTTGAAAAACGAGTGGAAAATCAAGAGCAAAGACTGTAGGGGTTGGTCCAATTACCACACGGGGGTTATTATTATTGAACGAGCGAGCGAAGCGAGCGAAGTTCTCCGAGTCTACTGGAACAATCCGGCGTTTGTATGTATGTATGTATGTATGTATGTTTGTATGTTTGTATGTTTGTATGTTTGTATGTTTGTATGTTTGTATGTATGAATGTTCGTTCGACGATAACTTGAGTAAATTTGGTCGGATCGTTATGAAATTTGGTAGGCGGGTAAATGAAATTAAAAGAATTTTTAAGTTCGAACATGAGCTAAATCGGTCGAGGGGTTGCCGAGATATCGGGTTGTTAAGTTTATATGGGGTCGCGAGTTCACAGTTCGGGGCGAACCACTAGTTATTAGGTTTATATGGGGTCGCGAGTTCATAGTTCGGGGCGAACCACTAGTAGATAATTGAACGAGCGAGCGAAGCGAGCGAAGTTCTCCGAGTCTACTGGAACAATCCGGCGTTTGTATGTATGTATGTATGTATGTATGTATGTTTGTATGTTTGTATGTTTGTATGTTTGTATGTTTGTATGTTTGTATGTATGAATGTTCGTTCGACGATAACTTGAGTAAATTTGGTCGGATCGTTATGAAATTTGGTAGGCAGGTAAATAAGGTAAAGAGAATTTTTAAGTTCGAACATGAGCCAAATCGGTCGAGGGGTTGCTGAGATATGGGGTCGCGAGTTCAAAGTTCGGGGCGAACCACTAGTTAATCGTAGTCGGAGGACATCACATTCGCATAAAATTTGATAAACCGATGGCCTCCTTAAGGGATTTTCTGACAGCTAAAAAAAATAAAAAAATAGTTCTTAAAGCTGTGACAGATGGCGTTGATACGACATGTTTTCTATCACAACGTAAATTAGTGCTTAATACAGCGAAAATATTTCTTCACTTCATTGCTCTGTGACTTCATCTTTCATCGTTGTAGCTGTCATTCCATTTTACAGTACATGAAAAAGTGCACGACTTTGTTAATGTTCTTGTATGAGTGAATGGTAAATCCGAAAACACTTCATTTTGCTCCACAACTAATACCTAAATGTGTTTGGACGTATACGAAGGCCAACGAGCGCGAACTGGCATACAAAAAATAACATGTCTCGTCAGCGACATCTAGTTACAAATTTGGAACTACAACTTATGAGCTGTCAGAAAATCCCTAAGCGAGCGAAGTTCTCCGAGTCTACTGGAACAATCCGGCGTTTGTATGTATGTATGTATGTATGTATGTTTGTATGTTTGTATGTATGAATGTTCGTTCGACGATAACTTGAGTAAATTTAGTCGGATCGTCACGAAAGGATAGTGGGCGAATGTGGTCCAAGATCCTGTAAGGATGAAGCATATGCCAAATGAAAGAGCACAATGAGCACAACAATTGTCTAGAAGAGCTCATCGAAATCGGTCCCGGTGATTTCGAGTAATCGGCGTTTTTATCGATTCGAGTTATTTCGGGTAATTGCAAGTTTTTTTTTATATGGAAGGTCCTGCAAGGATAAGCGGTATGTCAAATGAAAGAACTTATTGTAGTCACCGATCACACCGAAGCTCATCGAAATCGGTCCCGGTGCCCATAGTTTTTTAATCGATTCAAGTTTTTTCGATTAATGACAGCTATTTTTTTCTCCGAGTTCCTGCAAGGATGAGGCATATGCCAAATGAAAGAGCACCATAAGCACAATAATTGTCTAGAAGAGCTCATCGAAATCGGTCCCGGTGATTTCGAATAATCGGCGTTTCTATCGATTCGAGTGATTTCGGGTAATTACAAGTTTTTTTTACTATGCAAGGTCCTGCAAGGATCAGCGGTATGTCGAATTAAAGAGCTTAATGTAGTCACCGATTACACCGAAGCCCATAGAAATCGGTCCTGGTGCCCATAGTTTTTTAATCGATTCAAGTTTTTTCGATTAATGACAGATTTTTTTTTTCTCCGACATCCTGCAAGGATGAGGCATATGCCAAATGAAAGAGCACCATGAGCACAACAATTGTCTAGAGAAGCTCATCGAAATCGGTCCCGGTGATTTCGAGTAATCGACGTTTTTATCGATTCGAGTGATTTCGGGTAATTACAAGTTTTTTTTTTACTATGGAAGGTCCTGCAAGGATAAGCGGTATGTCAAATGAAAGAGCATAGTGTAGTCACCGATTGCACCGAAGCTCATCGAAATCGGTCCCGGTGCCCATAGTTTTTTAATCGATTCAAGTTTTTTCGATTAATGACAGATATTTTTTTTCTCTGAGATCCTGCAAGAATGAGGCATATGCCAAATGAAAGAGCACCATGAGCACAACAATTGTCTAGAAGAGCTCATCGAAATCGGTCCCGGTGATTTCGAGTAATCGGCGTTTTTAACGATTCGAGTTATTTCGGGTAATTGCAAGTTTTTTTTATTATGGAAGGTCCTGCAAGGATAAACGGTATGTCAAATGAAAGAGCATAGTGTAGTCACCGATTGCACTGAAGCTCATCGAAATCGGTCCCGGTGCCCATAGTTTTTTAATCGATTCAAGTTTTTTCGATTAATGACAGATATTTTTTTTCTCCGAGTTCCTGCAACAATGAGGCATATGCCAAATGAAAGAGCACCATGAGCACAACAATTGTCTAGAGAAGCTCATCGAAATCGGTCCCGGTGATTTCGAGTAATCGGCGTTTTTGTCTATTCGAGTTATTTCGGGTAATTACAAGTTTTTTTTTATATGGAAAGTCCTGCAAGGATCAGCGGTATGTCGAATGAAAGAGCTTAATGTAGTCACCGATTACACCGAAGCCCATAGAAATCGGTCTTGGTGCCCATAGTTTTTTAATCGATTCAAGTTTTTTCGATTAATGACAGATATTTTTTTTCTCCGAGATCCTGCAAGGATGAGGCATATGCCAAATGAAAGAACACTATGAGCACAACAATTGTCTACAGAAGCTCATCGAAATCGGTCCCGGTGATTTCGAGTAATCGGCGTTTTTATCAATTCGAGTTATTTCGGGTAATTGCAAGTTTTTTTTTATATGGAAGGTCCTGCAAGGATAAGCGGTAGGTATGTCAAATGAAAGAACTTGTTGTAGTCACCGATCACACCGAAGCTCATCGAAATCGGTCCCGGTGCCCATAGTTTTTTAATCGATTCAAGTTTTTTCGATTAATGACAGCTATTTTTTTTCTCCGAGTTCCTGCAAGGATGAGGTATATGCCAAATGAAAGAGCACCATAAGCACAATAATTGTCTAGAAGAGCTCATCGAAATCGGTCCCGGTGATTTCGAGTAATCGGCGTTTTTATCGATTCGAGTTATTTCGGGTAATTACAAGTTTTTTTACTATGCAAGGTCCTGCAAGGATCAGTGGTATGTCGAATTAAAGAGCTTAATGTAGTCACCGATTACACCGAAGCCCATAGAAATCGGTCCTGGTGCCCATAGTTTTTTAATCGATTCAAGTTTTTTCGATTAATGACAGATATTTTTTTTCTCAGAGATCCTGCAAGGATGAGGCATATGCCAAATGAAAGAACACCAGGAGCACAACAATTGTCTAGAGAAGCTCATCGAAATCGGTCCCGGTGATTTCGAGTAATCGACGTTTTTATCGATTCGAGTGATTTCGGGTAATTACAAGTTTTTTTTTTACTATGGAAGGTCCTGCAAGGATAAGCGGTATGTCAAATGAAAGAGCATAGTGTAGTCACCGATTGTACCGAAGCTCATCGAAATCGGTCCCGGTGCCCATAGTTTTTTAATCGATTCAAGTTTTTTCGAATAATGACAGATATTTTTTTTCTCCGAGATCCTGCAAGGATGAGGCATATGCCAAATGAAAGAGCACAATGAGCACAACAATTGTCTAGAAGAGCTCATCGAAATCGGTCCCGGTGATTTCGAGTAATCGGCGTTTTTATCGATTCGAGTGATTTCGGAAATCACCGGGACCGATTTCGATGAGCTTCTCTAGACAATTGTTGTGCTCATAGTGCTCTTTCATTTGGCATATGCCTCATCCTTGCAGGATCTCGGAGAAAAAAAATATCTGTCATTAATCGAAAAAACTTGAATCGATTAAAAAACTATGGGCACCGGGACCGATTTCGATGAGCTTCGGTGTAATCGGTGACTACATCAAGTTCTTTCATTTGACATACCGCCGATCCTTGCAGGACCTTGCATAGTAAAAAAACTTGTAAACACCCGAAATCACTCGAATCGATAAAAACGTCGATTACTCGAAATCACCTGGACCGATTTCGATGAGCTTCTACTCAGTTGATGTGCTCATTATGCTCTTTCATTTGGCATATGGCTCAACCTGACAGGATCCTGGACCAACTTTCATACCCCTTTGCCCACTATCATTTGGTAGGCAGGTAAATAAGGTAAAGAGAATTTTTAAGTTCAAACATGAGCCAAATCGGTCGAGGGGTTGCTGAGATATGGGGTCGCGAGTTCGAAGTTCGGGGCGAACCACTAGTTATCTATGAGTCTATTTTAAGGATAAACAGGTCTTGTTTTAAGCCTTTTAGTAGTCGGGTTTTAGTTTTTAACTTCTATTTTTTTTTTCCTATTCCGAACTGAGTTATGATAGGCCTATCAAAGCAACCGTTGACCATGTGACAGAAGGCCCCCAAGAACTGCTTTCCTAGTTTAGTTTACTACATAAAGTCTTAGGACTACTCTCTATTCCTGTCTCCTATTCGTATCGGCTAGGAAGACATAATTATAATTTCTATCGATTCACTTAGTGACAATACGATCTCTCCATTCCAGGGCTTCGGCATGGGCCTCCAGGCGTCCGCGGCGCCTGTCTCCATCGCGGAATACTCCTCACCAGCCTACAGGGGCGCCTTCCTTGCCACTATCGCCTTCAGCTTCGCTACCGGCATGTTCATCGCGCACATCTTCGGGACTTTACTCTACTGGAGAGCGGCGGCCTTAGCATGTGGGAGCGTCTACGCCTTGTCGCTGATCCTAGTGTCTTTGTCACCAGAAACCCCCCCTTGGTTGGCCTCGCAGGGGATGTATGAGAAGTGCAGGAAGAGCTTTAGGTGGCTGAGAGGTAAAGATGTGGACAGCGAGAAGGAATTGGAGATTTTGTTGAGCAGCCAGAAGAATAGAAGAGCGGAGGTGCCTGTGAATTTGCCTAGGTGGAAAGTGTATAGGAATATAGTGAGAAAACCAGAGTTTTATAAGCCGACTGTGATAATGATGTTCATGTTCGTGCTCTTCCAGATTTCGGGGATGACTGTAGTGCCGTCGTACACGATTCCGATTATGAACGAAGTGACGAATTACTCGATAGATCCCTCTTTGAGCATGTTGATGGTGGATACTGTGAGATTTGTAACGGCTATCTTGGCTTGTGTCGTGGTCAACAAGTTTCCTAGAAGGACTGTTCTGTTTTTCGGTTCCTTTATTTGTGTGATATCTCTACTTATAGCTTCTTTAGTTCTGTATTTACGAGACCTAGATTTATTGCCTAAAGAGTATGATTGGGTGCCAACTATACCAACCCTGATGTACATTTTTGGTAAAACCATGGGAATCTTGCCGATACCCTGGGCGGTAGCAGGTGAAATATTTCCTTTAGCTTATAGGTCTATGGGCAGTGGCATTGCTGGCATGTTTTTGTCCATAATGTTCTTCGTTGTGGTTAAAACTGCTCCAGCAGGTTTTGAAAGTATTGGAGTGAATGGAACGTTCCTTTTGTATGCGATTTGCATCATGATTTGCATCGGTTTCCTTAACTATCTCTTACCAGAGACGAAAGGAAAGACGTTGTATGAAATTGAGTGTTTCTTCAAGGGTGAGGTTGATAAACCAGACGAAAAAGACAAGATGTTGGAACTAGATACTTTGGAAGCTGGCTGATTGAAAGAGCAAGTGACTTCTGGAATATTTTCGGCCAAGCATCATTTGTGGAAGGTACTTATGAGTTTGGTAACAGTAAAAAGATCTGAGATTATTAGAAAAGGCATTTAATTTAGGGTAATTCACAAATAAAACTTTCATTGAACAAGCATTCTTGTTTATTTCAGTTGGTCCTATCTATTACAATAAGTATTATGTTAGTAAGTATAAATAATTCCTACCCATTACGATCTTATAATATTTTAAGCTTACTTTCAATACATAATCTGAGAGCTACATCTTCTAATAGATAACAAATACTCAACCTCTTTTTTCAGCGGCTCTGATTCTTTTTCTTCATCCAGAGCAGACTTGCCCCTAAAACTGTCCTCAATTTCTTGAAGAGTTCTACCTTTGGTTTCGGGCAGCATGAAGAATATTACCGTCAAACAATATATGACTACTCCTGCATACAATAAATACGTCAGAGGCAGTCCTATTGAACCATTTAGGATAGGGAAACTTTTCACAGCAACAAAGAAATTCAATGACAAAGCTAAAATACTCACGCCACCAGCTAAACCTCTGTATGCCAGAGGGAATATCTCCCCAGCAATAGCAAACGGTATCGAAGATATACCAACTGTCAAAGAGAACACGTAAATACCTATCAATACTATGGGTATCCATTGGTTATCAAAGGGTAAAATATTGTGTACTTTACCGTAAACGTATGCTGACTTCCCAAAGTAAGACAGAACACAGAGGGAACCTGTCGTGAAGAGAAGAGTTCGTCGTTTCAATTTCTGCATCAGGAAAATGGCAAGTATGTTTGATATGAGACGCTCTACATCCAGAGCTATCATAATGAATCTAGCGTCAGCATCAGGGCCTACCACTTGTTTTATAATGTCAGTCATGTACGAACTCAGGACATTAATGCCAGCGAATTGGAACATCGTGTACATGTGAAGCATAATAATGATGGGTTTGTAGAAATCTGGTTTCTTATAGGTCTGCCTGACGAATCTCATCATCCGCTTCAATTTAGTCCTAAAAGTTAAAGTCTGCCCTTCCACGCTGGATTTCCTCACCATCATTTGAGCTTTGATCATCTTTTCCAGCTCGTCTTCTTGCTCAGCGTTGTCACCACGTAGCCATGTGAACACCTCTCTACATTCCTCGTACCTCCCCTTGGAAACCAACCAAGGGGGGGATTCCGGAGCATAAATTATCATTAACAAACTGGTGAACGTTATAAAGGAGCATATCAGAGCCGTGTGCTGCCAGCTCAGGATTGTCCCTATGGTGTGCGTGAACAGGACTCCAATAGTCAACGACAAGGAGACAAAAGTCAGAAAAGCCCCGCGGTTTTTCGGGTCAGTCATTTCGCCAATTATGACGGAGCCTAAGGGGCCCAGCATTCCCATTGATATTCCTTGCAGAAACCTGGCCACGATGAGACCAGTGACGCTGTTGACCAGTAGAAGGAGGAACCAGCCGGTGAGTATGGGGAAGATGGTCAGCAGGTGAGATCGCTTCCGGCCAAAGATGCCCATCGTTGGGGTGATGATAATGTTGCCCAGGATGAGAGCGAAGCCGATGATAGAGGCTGGAAGAGAAAGGATGATGTTCTTTATTTATGTAATAGTACATTACTGCCGCGATCTGTAATGAGTGCGTTTCTGGCGCGCTTTTGATGGCCGACAGAGCGCAGCGTAGCGCAGCTCAAGGCCCTCACAGTGCGGTCAGCATTGCAGCCCTTGATGGACAAGCTGGAATGAAGGCCGAGACCGAAGGTCGAGGTCTTTATAGCGCGGCCAGCAAGGGCTGCAATGATGACCAAACTTGAGGGCCGAGAGCGTAGCTAAGCTAAGCTCGAGGCAATCATATCGTGGCCAGAAGCGCACTCATTGCAGACCAAGGCTTGTATAGTGCTTTACTCAAACAATGCGAGTAATTAAAATATTAATTAGAATAGTAATTTAATTAGCTTACCATTTGTCGCAGATTAAGTACTTTCTGTCGATTTTCCATTCCGCAAACTTTTTGTTGGTAAGCTTGCTTGTATTTTTTCTTTTTACTTCGGTGGCAATAAATTTCCAATTACTAATTTCGCTTGCTTTTGAATGTCCGGCGGTGTTAATCATATTAAATCCGAGGATTCGTCGCTTTGAGAGTTCACTTTTTCAACAAAAACACAGAAAAAAATCACTTCGAACAACGCGCGAAAAGTCGAAAACAATATGGCCGCGCTTTTTTTTCCTGTGCAATGTGTCGACTGCCAGTACCCATACAGCCCAATTCTAAATAAATACTTTTTGCACCTGATGTTTGAGTTCTATTTATGAAACAAAACTCGACATTAATGGATTTTCATACAGTTTTTCTGGCCGCAAAACACGACATTAATGAAATTCCATACAACTTTTCTGGCGCCTAATCATAGTAGCCCGCAAGTCCGACTTTGCTCAAAGAAGGTTGTCGAATTAATGTCCACATTACGAGCTTTTTTGAGTAAAGAATAAAGAAGTCTTCTGTGCTATTCGGTACAAAAACACAGTTGCTAGTCCTCATAACCAATTTATTTGCCGGAATAGGTTGGCTGAAAATTGTGAGATATTTTCGTCACAAAATAAATAAAATAAATAAAATAAAATAAAATAAAATATTTTTATTTCAGATTATTACAAAAGGCAGGATGTTATAATATTACTAAAAATCTAATTTCTATTAACTGATCGTCTGTGCGAGTTTCGGTTTATGGCATCTAAGGTCACCTACTTGAGCTCGATTTCAAGTAGGTGAAATCAGAAGTCAAATGCTAATGTGAAGCCTTGGCTAATGTCAAACTTGAGTAGCTGTCCATCTTGAGATTGACATTGACATTAGCCAAGGCTTGACATTAGCATTTGACTTTTCTGAGATCACCTACTTGAGTTCGATCTTGATTAGATGACTATAATGTTCAAAAACGGTTTCTTAATGATTTGATGACTCAATGCTGCTCACCTATCCAAGACTCTTCGCTGGGTGTGGCGTGTATGTGTGACTCCGGTGTCCTGAGGCTCGGGATGAGGATGGCTGTGATGCCGATGACGCAGCCATGGCCGATCACGTTGACGCTCACGGCGGCAGTGAGGAAGCACTGGAACATTCGCAAGATAAAGTATTTAATGAGGTTGTCTTCTTTGGGGATTGGCGAGGCGGGAAAACGGCCTGTGGACTAAGGCCCGGGGGTCTGCCGGCTAAAACGAAGCTGATTACCATTGGCAAAAATCGACGTTCGATTTATGAAAAAATTACTTGGTGGCAGTAAAATGAACTGGGTGGCCGTATATTTTTCAAAAATCGAACTGCGATTTTCGCCAATGGTAATCGGCTTCGTCTGCCGGTAGACCCCCAGGTTTCTGAATTGAGAATTGAGCAGAGACAGGACGATACTTACCCATTTTCTTAGCGAATTTCTCAATTCAAAAACCGGCAGTAAAAGTAAAGCGGCAGTAGGCAGTTAGGGTAAGATGAGAACGGATTAACTTCCGAGATCTTGGGCTTAATTCTGTAACGCTATGGCGTGTCGATGGCGTAGCAGTAGAAGGACAAAACCGGGGTATCCTCCTTTTTCTCCTACAAACAGCCAAACTAATCCTCTAGGAAGAATCAGATTTTTTTTTGCTGTACACACGACAGCACGTCAGAGTGTACACTTTTGTTGTAAAGTCGCCCGTAACGTAACCGAGTAGAGTGCTAGCAGGTAAGCGTCTACGTGCTGTCGTGTATACTACAAAAACATTGAAAAGGACCGACAGCATTATTAAATCGTAATTGAAGCCGTTGGCTGGGAGCCCATTTTGCTTTGCCCGGTACTTTGCCCGAAACATTCGCGCACATTTTGCATCTACCAGGGCCCTTAGCCTGTAACACAATGGTGCCAAAATGGGCTGTCAGGTGACGACTTCAATTACGATTTGCTAACGCTGTCTGTCCTTTTAATGTTTTTGTAGTACAGCAAATAATATTTTGATTCTAATTCTAGAGGATTAGTTCTCTGGTTGTAGGAGAAAAACGAGGAGAGCCCGGTTTTGTCCTTCTGCCGGGACGCCATTGACCCGCCATTGCGTTACAGGCTAAGGGCCCAGGTTACCCTTGACGCTATTGCGATAAAATTGAAAAAGTTTAAAAATTAATTTCTCTTTGAATTCGCATAGTAATGCTTGGGTTTTAAATAATTTGTAATGATTATTCAAAGGTAAGGCTGTTTTATTTCTTAAAAAAACAAAATTTAATGCGTCTTAATTTCTAAAATATTAAATTTTGTAAATTGCGCCATATTGCGGCCGTATTGGAAAAATACGTCAAGGGTAGAGGGGCAGGTCTCCTTCTGCCTGGTATTTTGCCCTGTATGATAAGTTTGAGGAGGCTGATGATTAGTTGAGGGTTTTCCCACGGTGTCTTCCCGCAAACCTTCAATCGACACGAGGAAGTAAAGATCGTCACCAACCCATTGAAGATAAGCTATCGGCTATTTGCAAAGATTGCTCAATTGGCTGCTGATTTTATACCCTTATCTGATAAATTGTGAAGGCTAGGTTAGGTAGGTATTTTAGATATTTAAATAACTACGTTTCAGTGACCTTTTAGTGCCGTAAAGGAGTAGTCGAGCTTCCTACCCCTCTACCCTTGACGCATGTTTCCAATGCGGCCGCAATATGGCGCAATTTACAAAATTTAATATTTTACAAATTAAGACGCATTTTGTATTTTTATTTAATAAAACAGCCTTACCTTTGAATAAAAATTACAAAGTATTTAAAATCAAAGCATTACTATGCGAATTCAAAGAGAAGTTAATTTTTAAACTTTTTCAATTGGATCGCAATAGCGTCAAGGGTAACCCCCCTAGTCCTTAGACAAAACTACTGGACCGATTTGAAAAATTCTTTTACCATTAGAAGCCGACATTATCCCTGATGAACATAGGCTACTTTTTACCGCGGGAAAATGCTTAATTCCTACGGGAAAACGGATAATAGGACAACGGGTAGAATGAATTCGGAAGGCAAAGTTTTTTGTTCGAAAGTCCGTTATTGGCTTAATCTTATCTCTCTTAAGACTCATGTAAACCCATAGAATTAGGACACCCTATTAAAAAAATTAAGGGCCCTATCGTTACCAAGTCTCTACATCTTTGAAATGGCATGTTTTGCTCACAACCACCAAAATCTATTTACTAAATTCCACGATTTATACAATTTTAATTCTAGAAACCCAAACAAACTTGTAGCTCCAAAATCTAATACAGTATATTTCGACAGAAGTTGCTACCTGATGTTAATTAAAATATACAACCTATTGCCAAAAACACTAAAAAGTCTACGATTGTCGCTCTTTAAAAAATACCTGTACAAATGGCTAATAGAAAAGTGTTTCTACAAAGTAGAAGAATTCTTGAACCTGAAAAAATCTGACATTATCATCCCATGACATCGGAACTGTATCGTTCGTTTGCCTGTATAGTAAGATTTTTTGTATTTATAGTAAGATTGACTCTATATTCGTGTAAATTGTAAAATAAATTGTATCAAACATTCCGTTGAATCTAATATTCCTGTTGACTTAAAATTATTGACATCTTTAAAAATTATTGACATTATTATTAATTTTATTGTTTTGCATTATGTACTCATAAGATTTGCATGCCTTAAATAGGTTGAATGTGCTGAACTTTTAAATATCAACTATTTTAACATCTGAAATGTACCTACCACGTTCAAAGCAAATAAATATCTTGAATCTTGAATCTTATCTTTAGACAATATTGAGAAACTAATTTCAATATTTTTTATTTTGGTTCAGTAGTTTGTATTTTACAACGTTTCAAAGATACGGTTTTATGACGTCACGCGACGGTCTGCATGCTGTTGGCGGTCATAGGAACAAAACATTTTAGCGCATAAAAACAAAACTACTGGACCAAAATAAAAAATATTGAAATTAGGTAGTTTCTCAATATTGTCTAAAGATAAGATTAAGCCAATAACGGACTTTCGAACAAAAAACTTTGCCTTCCGAATTATCCTTCCTTACTTATCTTTTTCACATAACTTATTGGGTTGAAATTTTATATGGGTAGGTATTTCGATGGTTTCCTGGATGATTTCAAAATGTCAAGTGTCAGTATGCCAACTACTAAACGGCTTGACCTATCGGGTTGAAATTTTGTTGTTTTTTTTTTGTTTTTTTTTTCCTTGTTTTCACACGAGTGTATTGTGCAAGAGGTTGCGGGTTTACCCTTAGGTGAGTGTTCGCGCCCTGAGTCTGTAACGCAATGGTGCCAAAATGGGCTCCCAGTTGACGGCTTCAATTACGATTTATTCATACTGTCGGTCCTTTTAATGTTTTTGTAGTACAGCAAAGAATATTCTGATACTATTTCTAGAGGAATAGTTTACTGGTTGTAGAAGAAAAACGAGGAAACCCCGATTCTGTCCTTCTACTGGGACGCCGACGATACGCCATTGCGTTATAGATCGGCGGGAAATGAACTTTTTTTTTTTGTAGATTTTTTTGTGACTTTTGTTTATCTACATCTACACTATCTACACTAATATTATAAAGAGGAAAGATTTGTACCTATTTTTGTATGTTTGTAATGAATAGGCTCAAAAAGTACTGAGCCGATTTAAAAAATTCTTTCACCAATAGAATGCTACATTCTTCCAATTTGACATAGGCTACTATTCATTTTGAAAAAAATTAGGGATCCTTGGTAAAATTTGAACAATGTAACCGAAGGTGTAGAAAAATGAGTCTTAAAATATCTTTTTCTACCCCGTGCGAAGCCGGGACGGGCTGCTAGTTCTAAATATACCTAACAAAGCAAAAATAATTCAGCTGATTATGAGATTTGCTCAAATTCTAATTTTTGGTTTGTCTAGCAAAAAAACCAACCAGGGCCCTTAGCCTGTAACACAATGGTGCCAAAATGGGCTGTCAGGTGACGACTTCAATTACGATTTGCTAACGCTGTCTGTCCTTTTAATGTTTTTGTAGTACAGCAAAGAATATTTTGATTCTAATTCTAGAGGATTAGTTCTCTGGTTGTAGGAGAAAAACGAGGAGAGCCCGGTTTTGTCCTTCTGCCGGGACGCCATTGACCCGCCATTGCGTTACAGGCTAAGGCCCCTGCTTAATTATTGTTGTTCTGTGTTTAGAATAATGAAAAGAATACAATTTTACTGCGTTGAAACAAAAACAGCTGAACAAAAATATCTCAAAAATGGAAAAAAACCGTGAAAATCTCACCTTCCTTACACAGACAGGACCCTTCAGAAACTGTATTAGTTGGCATGGCTTATACTATTTTGTGCTCTAGCTAGACAGAGTATAGAGTCTAGAGTAGAGAAGCACCTAACTATCCGCACTAAAAATAAACGTTAAACAGGTAGATTGATAGCTTTGATAAAGCCCTAATAATAAACTCGGTGTTAGATACAACGTGTCACAAAAGGCCCTTACTCTTTTCGCAGGGTGAAACTCTGGTCGACATTTCTGATGAGATTTCAGTAAAAAAAACGTTGAAAAAACAATGATTAAATATTTGATATCAAAATTTTACAACATAAACTTTCGTAAGCACTGCACATTTTAAGTAAAGAAGTGAAACCGTAAAATTACTATTAATACCTCAAAATATTGTCTTTTGGATTTACTTACGACTAAGCGTGGGCATTTTCATAGTTTTTAAGTAAGTTGTTAAAAATCAATGTAAACCATATAAAAAAAATCGTTTTCTCCAGCCAGAGCGCTCAATTTTATTAATTTAAAAATCAACGGAACATCGTAGATCTAAAAATATATTTGTTGATGTGATCCGTATCACAGGTGCTGTAAAAAGAGTTAGGACTTTTTGTAACACCTTGTAGGTATTTATTGCAGAACATAGTTTATGACGTAGGCGTAGGTACCCAAACATAGGTAGGTATTACTATATTTTTGATAGCTGCTTGCTAACCGCAATCTACATAATTTTGTGGTATGATTATCTGCGTGATTTCTGCCCTCACACTGTCATCAAGGGCTTTTATCTACAATTACAAATGCCCGGATCCTGAATTGAGAATTTTACTAAGTAAATACTTAACTATCGTTCTGTCACGTTCTTTTTGTAACAAATCCGCAGAGGTAGAACGATATTTAAGTACTTGCTTAGCGAATTTCTCAAATCAGAAACCTGCAGTAAATAATATGCAGCATCCTATGGTATTTTTTTTCGTGGCTATGAAGCCTGATGCGTGAGTGGATGGGTCCACAACATTTTTCAATATGGTACAATTTATACATATAATTCTAGACGCATTTTATATTTTTATTGTACGAATAGCCTTACCTTTGAATAAACATTACCTAGTATATAAAATCAAAGCATGACTATGCAAATTCAAAGAAAAATTAATTTAAAAACTTCGTCAATATGAACGCAATAGCGTCAAGGGTAACCCCCAGGCCCCGTCGTGCGTCGATTTGGGATTTTGGTGATTTTGTAGCCAGAGTAAAGTAGCAAGTAAAAAAGTATGTAATAGATAGCTTACCTGTCTCCAAAAAGCAACTCTGCTGCTAATTTTATTGAAGTCCTTCATTGTAGGTAATTTTTATTCACTCCACCGACTTTTTCGTCACTAAAAGTACATTTTCTTTGCTAATTTCACTAAAACTTTTCGAGTATATTAACCGACTTAAAAAGTAGAAGGTGGTTCTCAGTTCGTCGGAATCTCTTTTTATGCTGAAGCGTTGGGAGTTTGGGACGTAAACACTTGTATCTAACACATCATGTTTTATTGTTATAAATTATAAATTATTTATTGCCAACCCAATAGCTCTGAAGATAGGTAGGCATCTAGATGGTGCTCGACACTGACTGATAAGATTATAGAGTATTTTCTCTGATAATCGCTAATCGTGACCAAACTTTGTAATCATTGATTGCTAATGCTATGTAGACACGTTTCTTACGAGTTACACTGCCGATTTCTGAATTGATAAATTCGCTAAGCAAATGGGTAAGTATCGTCCTGTCTCTGCAGATTTCTCACAAAAGAGCATGACAGAACGATAGTTATGTATTTGCTTAGCAAAATTCTCAATTCAGAAACCGGGCCTATCCTATAATAGGCCAATAATAGTACACCTTCTTAGTAAGCACTGCAGTTTTCAAAAATAAAAAATATACTTAATGTTATTTATTTATTTTTAAAATGTAATGTTTCATATGGGTCCATGCGACCTGATATAAATTTAATTTATTTAATTTTTAAAATGTGGCTGCAGAATTATTTAAATATTTTCGTCTCATATTTTCACTTTATTGCATTAGTTAATCACATTGTAAAGAGTTTGAAGAACGACATTGCACTTTTCGCTGAGAGTTTTCTTTCACAGACATTTATTTTTATAAAGCCCAGGGTCCTAAACACCCATAAACACACAAATCTAAAAACGAACTGTCATCATCACCATGAAAAGCCATGAACTTGGCAAGACTTTTGCCAACATTGTATTCTTGCGCCAAATTGGCGCGAAAATATTCGGCGAGTTTTCTTTATAGACGTTCTTAGCGCCATCTTGTGTTAGTTTTTTGTTTGAATGGCGATGTACATTTTTTTATAGATGTCGCTATTCGTCGTAAGATCACTTTTTCATAAACAATCTTAAATCTAATAATTTCAAAATATCCCCTTTATTTTGCAAAAAAAAACCTACAACATAAAATAACTTCTCGTGGGCATTAACGCCTAAATGACTATAATGGCAAATTCTACCACCGAAAACTCACTGCTGTAATATCAAAATCTTGCCATGCGCGTGAGATCGTATGATTTGTTGTCCCAAAAACTTCACTGTTGATTTTCCTACCATCAAAAAGTCAAAAATGAATTTAGGTAGGTACATACTAGGTACTTGTTAAATTTTGAGATCGACAAACATGACCGCAACAAAAAAAACTTACCGTAGGTAGGTACTTAGATTTGTAAATAAAACCTCAAAAAAATTCGTTCTCATAACATTTTATTTCGTCTACTTAGGTACAAAGAATTCATTATTCATAACTAATAACTAACTCAATAAATAATAATCTGCGAGCTACACCTCCGAATAGCTAACGAATACGCCACATCTTCATCCTTCAAGGGTTCCGAAGCCTCTCGATCATCTCTACCATCAAGAATCTTTCCCCTAAAACTCTCTTCAATTTCCTGCAGAGTTCTACCTTTGGTTTCGGGCAACATGAAGAATATCACCGCCAAACAATAAATTACTACTCCGGCATACAACACATACGATAGAGGCAATCCTATCGAACCGTTCAAGAAGGGGAAACACTTCACAGCAACGAAGAAAGCGAAAGACAAAGCTAAAATAGATATACCACCACCCAGACCTCTGTACGCTAGGGGGAATATCTCCCCCGAAATAGCAAATGGAATGGACGATAGAACAGTTATAGAGAACATGTAAATACCTATCAGCGCTATAGGTATCCATTGATTGTCAAATGGTAGAAGTTTCTGGGCCTTTCCGTAAACATACGCAGCTTTCCCAAAGTAAGACAGAACGCATAGCAAACCTGTTGTGAAAAGTAGAGTACGCCGCTTTACCTTCTGCATCAGGAATATAGCGAGTATGTTTGATATAAGTCGCTCTACATCCAAAGCTACCATTATGAAGTTAGCATCAGCGTTGGGACCTACCACCTCTTTTATAATATCAGTCATGTAAGAGTTAAGAACGTTCATACCGGCGAATTGAAAGGTCATGTACATGTGCACCATTATAATGATTGGTTTGTAGAATTCCGGTTTCTTAAAAGTCTCTCGGCAGTATCTGAAAAGTCGTCTCACTTTTGTCCCAAAAGATAGCGTCTGGCCTGCGACGCTAGATTTTCTCACCATCAACTGGGCGTTGATCATTTTTTCCAGCTCGACTTTTTGTTCAGGGTCACTACCACGCAAATATGTGAAGACCTCCCTGCATTCTTCGTATCGCCCTTTGGAAACCAACCAAGGGGGAGACTCGGGCGCGAAAATTATCATACACAGACTTGTAAACGTCGTAAAAGAACATACCAGAGCTGATTGCTGCCAACTCAGAAACGTTGCTATCGAATGCGCAAACAAGACTCCTATAGTAAGAGACAGGGAGACGAATGTTAGGAACGCGCCACGGTTTTTTGGATCAGTCATTTCGCCAATAATGACGGAACCTAAAAGCCCTAGCATTCCCATGGAAACTCCTTGCAAGAACCTGGCAACTATCAAACCTGTTACGCTATTGACGAGCAAAAGAAGAAACCAACCGATGAAGATAGGCAATATGGTCAGTAAGTGAGATCGCTTGCGCCCAATGATGTCCATCGTTGGAGTGATGATGATGTTTCCGGTGATGAGTGCGACGCCGATGATGGAGGCTGGAAGGAAAATGGAGACATTGATTAGCTTGGTGCAAAATGATGTGGTAGCTTAGACATTGGTTTTGGCAAAATACATAGGTAAGTATTGGCTGGGTAAGCTGGAAACCATTTTATATTATGATCCATTTTATGTTATGGAGAACATTTGAAAGAAGTGAAGTCAAGTCAAACCAATTTTCTAGCAGAATGTTTCAACGCCTCTGGAAGCTGCTGCTAGCACAACAGCGACGGCGCGATCCGGGCAAGTTTTAATAACTTTATTCGTCAGAGACCCCAACTTACCTAAATAATCTGGCAACTTACCTACTATTTACAAGTAAAAAAACCTGCCCAAGATCGGTGCCCTGCGGTAGCCCAGTAAGACAGCAGAATTTTGGTCTACCAAAGAGGTAATTCGAAAGGAGTGGTTTTCATCACTCGGTGGAAAGGAGTCTTTCGGATCTTGTCTATGGCGCTGGGCATAGTGAATCGCCCGCGCGCAAAGAAAAATGCACAAAATCGATTCCTGTATCAAATACACTAAACAAATTGAAAATGTTCACATATCAAACCCTAGAATTCGGTGAGACCTATCTAAAACAGCCAGTTTCGTGTTGACATTTATAAACGTTTTGAAGATATTTTGCTTGAAAAATAATAGGCGGCGCACTTTTTTTCAAGCAAAATATCTTGCAATCTGTTATGGATATTAACACCAAACTGGCCGTTTTAGATAGGTCCCATCTAATTTTAGGGTTTGATATGTGAACATTTTCGATTGTTTTGTGTATTTGATACAGGAATCGATTTTGTGCATTTTTCTTTGCGCGCGGGCTAATTCACTATGCCCAGCGCCTTAAAGACCTCACCTATCCAAGACTCCTCGCTGGGAGTGGCTCGTATGTGTGACTCCGGCAGCCTGAGGCTCGGGATGAGGATCGCCGTGACGCCATACACGCAGCCATGACCGATGATGTTCACGCTCACGCCGGCTGTCACGAAACACTGGAACATTCGCAAAAGACAAAGATGTAGTATTCGGGGCATTTGGGGTACGATCGGCCACAATCTCAGATACCCCATGGCAGCTCTTACCGCGCGCGGCATAAGAGCGCCAATCGAACAAAAAGGGGTATCTGAGACTGTGGCCGACTGTACAATGAGTGTCTTGTTAAAAAAATTAAAAAAACTACTGAACTAACGTGTCTTTTGGGTCTGTCGATGTACGGTCGGCCACAGTCACTGATACCCCATAGCAGCTCCTACCGCGCTCGGCATAAGGGTGCCAATCGAACAAAAAGGGGTATCCTAGAGTGTGGCCGACTGTACATAGAGAAGCACAACGTATGAGGAAGCAAATTGTCATGTCACCATTTGATTGCATCGCCCAAGCATCACGATTCCATTTGGACATTATCATTTATTGCATAAGATTTGGCTACTGATTATATGCCCCATAATCCTTTAGCGTTACCTACGATAATGATAACTCAGTGGTTATCAGATATTATAAGAACGCTGTGCGTATTTCGATGATCTGATTCACTTTAAAGTCCAAGGTTTTCATGAAAAATATGAATGCACTGGGGCCTGTAACGCAATGGCGTATCGATGGCGTCCCAGCAGAAGGACAAAACCGGGTTTTCCTCGTTTTTCTCCTACAACCAGCGAACTAAACCTCTAGAATTAGAATCAAAACATTCTTTGCAATCAATAAATCGTTATTGAAGCCGTCAATTGGGAGCCCATTTTGGCACCATTGCGTTAAAGACTCAGGGGGTCTACCGGCTAAGACGAAGCCGATTACCATTGGGGAAAATCGAAGTTCGATTTTTTAAAAATGTACTGCCACCCAGTTCATTTTACTGCCACGCCTGTTAATTTTTCATAAATCTTCGATTTTCGCCAATGATTATCGGCTTCGTCTTAGCCGGTAGACCCCCTGGCCCCTAGAGACCAGGGCCACATTTCACGTTTGTGGTTTGTGCAGTCCAATACCCAACGGTGTGCTGGAAAGACTGAAATATTGTTTCATAAGGTCTATTAGGTACACACACCGAACTAAATCCCATAGAATCCGCATTACGTATAAAATCACAATAAAAACTTGTCCCCAAAGAAACAAATGATATCAGCAATAGAACAATACGAAACATCATTTCGACCATACGTCTAATATTCGAATGTCAACCTTATTGCATTAGTGTACAGTTTTACTTTAATTGTATAGACTACGAGCAAATAAGCTCCCAAAGGCAGTTTGGACATCTATTTTTCCAGACACATTTCAGAGTTCTATGTTGTATCTAGTTTTATCCTTGATCGAAGGGTACACATGAGTCATGCACGTACACCGCGCACACGACACTCTGAATAGATTCAGATTCAGATTCAAATGTTTTATTCAATATGCCATAAATACATTATTTACATTGAACGTCAAAATATTATCTAAAGTAAAAAATGTATATAAATCAGATACTTATTACTATCTAATACTAAGTATCTACTTTTTTTTCTCCAGCTTCACTAGCTCTGATCGTTCTTGGAGAAGAAGCATGGTAAAGAAACTCCAAGGATCTCGTGCTTAAAAAAATAATACATTTTGTAATGCAGGTAGGTACTTAAAAAATAACACATTGGTAAGTTTGGTGATCGTGCGCTGAACTGGTTTAGTGCCAGACTTCTTTGTCATTTAGATAATCATCTATTCTGTAATAGGCCTTTTGGCACAGGGTGTGCCTTACACATTTTTTTAATCGGGCCTCTGGTAAACTTAGGATATCTGTTGGGATCTTATTATAGAAGCGTATACAGTTGCCGAGAAATGAGCTTCTAGCCTTCTTAAGCCTAAGAGTTGGAATTGTAGGCTTGTGTTTATTCCTAGTATTTATATTATGATGGCTACCTAATGTATCGAACTCTGCAATATGTTTCTTAGCATAAACAATGTTGGCGTAGATGTATTGACTTGCAACTGTCAGGATGTCAATTTCTTTGAAAAGTTCTCTTAACGACACTCTACTACCTAGTCTATAGATAAATCGGATGGCTCTCTTCTGCAAGATGAAGATGCTCTCAATACCTGCTGCCCGACCCCATAGTAGTAAGCCATATGACATAATACTATGGAAGTAACTAAAGTA
Organism: Zelleria hepariella; assembly: GCA_949319315.1. Lineage (NCBI taxonomy): Eukaryota > Metazoa > Arthropoda > Insecta > Lepidoptera > Yponomeutidae > Zelleria > Zelleria hepariella. Next base: position 32,264,919 of record OX439380.1, on the reverse strand, counting down.
GACAAGCCTAGCAGTTGCGACGTCAGTCAATTCCCTGATTCTTTTTACAGCATAAGCTGCAGAACTGAGCCTATGAGATAATTTCACAATATGAGGGCCCCATTGAAGCTTTGCATCAATAGTGATGCCTAGAAATACAGTTTCTTCTACCAGCTCTAATTTATCTTTTCCTAGTATAATATTGTTTTCTACCTGTATCACATTCGGTAGGGTAAACTTTATACATTTTGTTTTTTTAGAATTTAACAGTAAATTATTGGATGTGAACCAATCTAATACACGTGAGAGAGCAGTATTTGCATCACTTAGGTCATCTTCTTGTCTCCTTATTTTAAAAATAAGTGATGTGTCATTAGCAAATAGTACTATCTCAGACATGTTCTCCACCAATGTGGCAGATCATTAATGTAAATAAGGAATAGAAACGGTCCTAAGATGGATCCTTGCGGAACTCCTATCTTCACCTGCGAACCTGCAGACTGTGTACGATTTATGTCAGCTTTTTTAACCCTCCCTTCCAAGTATGATCTCATTAGTTTTAAGCCTTTCCCCTTTACCCCGTAGTATTTTAATTTTATGAGAAGTGTTTCATGGTCTACACAGTCAAATGCCTTTGAAAGGTCACAGAATACGCCTATAGCATCTTTCTTATCCCCCCATGCACTATAAATGTGCCTTACTAACATCACTCCCGCATCCGTCGTTGAGCGTCCTTTTGTGAAACCAAACTGTTGGTCGTGGAGAAGTTTATGTTTATCAAAGTATGATAGTAGCTGAGCGAGCACGACTTTCTGAAATATTTTACTTAATACTGGTAGGACTGAAACTGGTCAAAAATTTGTAGGATCTTGCCTATCGCCATTTTTAAATAATGGTGTGGCGGGCTATGCAATGCTTTCAGGAAAACTCTCGTGTCGAAATTATCCTACTATATTTCATGAGGTCCGGAAATATACCTTTGACCTTTGAGATTTGAATAAGTAAGAGTGTGTGTGTCAGTCAATAGGTTTGATTTAAAAATTAAAGTCAAAACTGCCTTTTAGGGCACGCAAGGCTATTTACTATTGTGACGATAATGAATGACTAAGGCTAAAGATGAAGACAAATATTACCTCATCATAGAAAAACCTTATCACCGTAAGCCACAAACTTTCATCAATAATCGGCATAGGTATTTACCATTCAAATACGTTTTCTGTTAGGTGATTTTATCACCAAATTGTTTGAATCAAGAAAACTATGATGATTAAGTAAGTTGATTATTGTTCCAGCAGGCGATACTCCTAGCCGGCAATAGAGACAATTTTTTAACCCCCGGCCCAAAAAGGGGGGGTGTTATAAGTTTGACAGCTATGTGTGTGTGTGTGTGTGAGGGTGTGTGTGTCGGGTGACTGTCTGTGGGCACCGTAGTGCGGGCACAATACGATAAAGAGTACGGGTGAACTGATTTGGATGCGGTTTTTTAAATTTGAATCCAGGTTTTCTATCGAGTGTCCTTAGATATTTAATGTTTTATCAAAATCGGTGCAGCTGTTTATTGAATATTTAAAGGATCACAAAAAAAATTTTTGCTCATCAATCGGTTAGGTAGGTTACGTTATTTATTATTGTGCATTTCAGTATTTTTTTGGTGTGCGATCAAATATGTAGGTAGGTACCACACCTATTTGTATACCCTATGCAAACTGTTCGCCATGCTAAGCCAAGGGCCCTTAGCCTGTAACACAATGGTGCCAAAATGGGCTGTCAGGTGACGACTTCAATTACGATTTGCTAACGCTGTCTGTCCTTTAAATGTTTTTGTAGTACAGCAAAGAATATTTTGATTCTAATTCTAGAGGATTAGTTCTCTGGTTGTAGGAGAAAAACGAGGAGAGCCCGGTTTTGTCCTTCTGCCGGGACGCCATTGACCCGCCATTGCGTTACAGGCTAAGGGCCCAGGGATGCTGTGGCATCAGAAGTTCATTAACTTTAAATATGATATGTTGAAGGCATAACAAACAATCACCTAAAATCTATTATAAAAAACTGCCTTTTCACATACCTGTCTCCAGAATGCCAATCTGCTGCTGACTTTGGGTTCATGAAAGTCCTCCATATTTAAGTTCACTAGGTAGGCACTTTTGTTATTAATAAAAACACAAATAAATAAAGTACATTTTCTTGTAAATTTCAGCAAAAAAAAAACGTATTTTTGTAGATAGTCTGTGATATCTTTTTCTTCAAGGACCTTTCTCTCCAAATTTTAAGCGATTTATTTTATTTTTTAAAACTTATTCTACACAGTGTCTTGGTGGCAACCACTACGCGTATACTGGCTGATTAGATTATGACTTATATTTGTGATTGTTTCATTGATATCCTAATACATCTACGCAAAGCAAAAACTGGTATTTCAGAACCGGCTTTATGTGTTTCTTTCTAATATTGGATTGTCTTGCTTGGAATCTAATAATATCTGCGATACGTCCGCCTTACCAACTATGTAGGAAATCGATGGAGGTCAATTTGGTTTTCTCTCTAGAATTCACTATTAAAAAAAAACTGTGGGCCATTTCATGAAACTACACTTCGTAGTTTATTATGAAAATTTATTCGTTGTACATTGAGTAGTCTGTTAATATATTTTCTGTAAACTAATTTCTAATCGGCTACCTACGCAAAGTAAATTGTCAATTTTATGAAACGGCCCACTGAAAACTACGCAAAATATAAATTGAAATATAATCTGATCATTTATTACCACATTCCCCGATTTCCTGGGGATTTCCCCTTTTTTCCTAAGTTTCTTTTTTTACCTGCCAGCGAGGTTTTGATACCCGTAGCGCCATCTTGTTGAAGTTTTTGGAACTAAATGGTTGAAGCGCTAAACAAACTTGGAACCTTTTCAAAATAGGCTAATATTGGCTTTTACAAGCGTTCAGATTTTTTTTATGGCGATAGTACTCGAAATTCGTATCTAAATTGAAGATAATCTGACTTCCAGATGGCTAAACTACCTCTAAATACCAAAACACAATAGGTTATTTCTCAACTCTCAACACATTCCATGTCTTTAGCGCCTTTAATAATCATGATGGCAATTTATCACTGAAAATCTCTTTCTTGCATCAGGCAGGCAGGCGTTTTTTATACAGAGGGTTTCAAAAAGGTCCTGTGAAACCGAAAGGGGTGGCTTGACTCATCGATACAAGCAACTTTTACTATGGGACCAAGCGCGAAATCGCGAAAAAAATCTGCTGTTCCATACTAAAATTCGATACCTACTGTTGTCAGTACTGCACCTTTATTTCAGTGCCACAGGACCTTTCTGTAACACGCTGTATATCTAACTAAAGAGTGCCATTCTTACTTTGCAGTTTTGAAACTCTTTGAAATGAATCACTATGTTTTGAGGCCGGCCAATGACGTTAGATAGTAATTTTGGATACATTTACCGAGTTGTTTTGCTGACGTCTTCACGCTCCAGTCTCTTTAGTAACCGTGTGAATCATGTTGTTTGTGTGTAGTGTGGGTGGTGAAATATGCGACAGTTGTATCACTAAAGCTGTTTAGCCACGGTCACACTCCGTCCATCCTTGAGACTTGGCTCATTTACAAAGGCCACTGAGTCTATCAGAGCGAGAGCCGAACAGTCGGTGGACCAGCCTACAGAGGTCTCGAGGTTACCCTAGTGACTAGGTAGGTCGGTAGATCTGCATACGCTGGTTTGCTCGCGAGGAGCGACTAGTCAGTAGTTTGTCCATTTTATTTGCTCAAGGCAGAGAGTGTAACTGGAGGGTTAATATTATAATTTATTGTTTGGGGACGATCTTCAGTAAAATTGCTCATCTTGTTCAAATTTGTAAAGCTATCGTATAATGTTATTGTTAATGGCTTTAAAGAAGTTTTAATGAACTTGTTATTTTTTGTTGCAAGACTCGCTAAGGTAAGAATTTATGACCTGCCTCCTGCCTAGCAGTTTTGAAGAAATGAAAGAGTCAAATGGATTAGTAACTTTTTGATTTATTTCAAAACTTAGACAATCAAAATAAATGCTGCTACTTTTAATTTAAAAACTAGACAATCAAATGCTGCTATTATTGACTATTATAAATTAAACTCGGACAATCAAATGCTGCTCTTGAACATAAAAATAATCAGTCTCAACAACATATACATCATTCATTATCTTTACAATCACAGCACGGTTTAAATCAAACACAATCATACAAACTTAAAATAAACCTAATTATTTAGTCAACTTCCTCAACAGTGGGTCCATTTGCGTGCTGACCAGGCATGCCACCAGGCTGGCCGCCGGCGCCATGCATTTTACTCATAACCGGGGAGCAAACTCGCTGGACTTCCTTCAGCTTGTGCTCGTACTCCTCCTTCTCAGCCAGGGTATTGTTGTCAAGCCAACGGAGGGCCTCGTCGCACTGGTTCCTCGCCGCGTTCTTGTCTGCCTCAGAGAGCTTGTCCCCAGCGTCGTCCAGAGCCTGTCGGACGCCGAAGATATAGGACTCCAACTGGTTTCGGGAGGCGACTCGTTGACGCTGCTTCTCATCTTCCTCCTTGTACTTTTCTGCTTCGGAGAGCATCCGATCGATGTCCGCCTGCGACAGCCTTCCCTTGTCGTTCTTGATGACGATGTTCTTACTGCGGCCGCTGCTGTTTTCCTTCGCAGAGACGTTGAGGATGCCGTTGGCGTCAAGATCGAAGGTGACGTCGACCTTCGGCACGCCGCGGGGCGCCGGCGGGATGCCCGTCAGGTCGAACGTCCCCAGCAGGTTGTTGTCCTTCGTCATGGCTCTCTCGCCCTCGTACACTTGGATGGTGACGGCCGGCTGGTTGTCCGAGTACGTGGTGAAGGTCTGGGACTGCTTGCAAGGGATCTTGGAGTTCCGTTCGATGATCTTCGTCATTACTCCGCCGGCGGTCTCGATACCGAGGGACAGAGGCGCCACGTCGACCAGCAGGACGTCCTGGATCCTCGAGTCGGTGGAACCACTCAAGATGGCGGCCTGCACGGCGGCGCCGTAGGCCACGGCCTCGTCAGGGTTGATGGAGAGGTTCAGCTTCTTGCCGCAGAAGAAGTTCTGCAGCAGATTCTGGACTTTAGGAATTCGGGTGGAGCCTCCGACTAGGACGACGTCGTGGATCTGGCTTTTGTCCAGTTTGGCGTCCTTGAGGGCTTTTTCAACTGGCTCCAGCGTTCCTCTGAACAGATCGGCGCACATCTCCTCGAAGCGAGCGCGGGAAATGCGCGTATAGAAGTCCACGCCTTCGTAGAGGGCGTCGATTTCGATGGTGGCTTCAGTGCTGGAGGACAAAGTGCGCTTGGCCCTCTCAGCCGCGGTCCGCAGCCGGCGCAGCGCCCGAGGGTTCGACTTTAAGTCTTTTTTGTACTTCCGCTGGAACTCGTCAGCTAGGTGGTTGACAAGCCTGTTATCGAAGTCCTCACCACCAAGGTGCGTGTCTCCGGCCGTCGACTTTACCTCGAAGAGAGAGCCCTCGTCGATGGCCAGGATGGAGACGTCGAAAGTGCCGCCGCCCAAGTCGAAGATTAGGACATTGCGCTCGCCCTTGAGGTTCTTGTCAAGACCATAGGCTAGTGCGGCCGCTGTGGGCTCGTTGATGATGCGGAGGACGTTGATACCGGCGATGGCGCCAGCGTCCTTAGTAGCCTGACGCTGGGAGTCGTTGAAGTAAGCCGGAACTGTCACCACCGCGTCTTTAACAGACGTTCCGAGGTACGCCTCCGCCGTTTCGCGCATCTTCGTCAGGACCATGCTGCTGATTTCTTCCGGAGCGAAGCGTTTCGTCTCACCCTTGAATTCCACCTGGATTTTGGGCTTGCTGCAGTCGTTCACCACTTTGAAGGGCCAGTGCTTCATGTCTTGCTGGATCTTTGGGTCGTCGAACTTACGGCCGATGAGGCGCTTGGCGTCGAAAACTGTGTTGTTGGGGTTCAAAGCGACCTGGTTCTTGGCAGCATCTCCGATCAGACGCTCCGTGTCCGTGAAGGCGACGTACGAAGGCGTGGTGCGGTTCCCCTGGTCGTTTGCGATGATCTCCACATTCCCGTGTTGGAATACTCCAACGCAGGAGTATGTGGTGCCTAGATCGATTCCAATAGCTGGCATTTTGGCTTCTTTAATCACTGTTGTCAGAATAAAACTCCTTGTAAAACTTGATAATTCGTAAACTCGTTTTCACTTCGGATTGTTCCGAACTCTTCACTTTGTTTTGCTTGTAGCGCGTTTCAAATGAGAATGAGTTGCCGCGCTCGCCGCCGAGTTTATATAGTGAACGAATAGGATTCGAGAACGTTCCATAGAACGTCCGAGAGAGCCAATCAGCGCGCGCGGTTTGTGGAAGGTTCGAGAATGTTCCGGCCCACGTCCAATAGGAACAGAGCGCGGCAAGAGTGAACTTCGATAATACCAGCGTAGAAATTTTCGCCGAGTTTGGGCATTTTTGATATGATGCATCCCAACGTGCATTTTTTTTTATTGCGTTTGCTTAATGTTCATCATGAGAAATATTATGAAATTAAATGAAATAATATAGTGAAATATGATTAAAATATAATTTATTTCAGGAAAACAGTTGCGAAAAACTATAATGGACCTTGGCTTTGTAATAATGTAGGTATACGTAATGGTATGATAAATCACAAAAATAATTCAAAATACTTTATTTTCGAGACCATGAAAATAAAGTATATTTCAATGTATTAATTATTACTTATACCATTTAGTATGTCTGTCGACTACTGAACTTTAACAAAAAATAATATAAGCGTATTACAATATTTAAAAACTAAGGCCTTTGCATCTACGTAATGAGATAATTTATACAGCGTCCAGTGGCACCTTCACTCACACTACATCGGCGCTGCAGTGCCTGGGACATTGTTTTAAAAAATGTTTTAATTGTTTTTTTGACAATATTTACAATAAGGTCGATAAGACACACTGTTGACCCTCATTTACAAAATACAATTTTCCTAATGTCATGGGGAATTTCAGAACTTTCATCCGAAGCTAGCAACACAGAGAAAAGTCTAGACCGGACCGGGTCGTGTGAGACAACACCATACAAAAATGAGGGTGAGGGAAAGAGACAAAACATTTCTTTTTTTGTGAACGATCGATTCACAGCATGACAATAGTAAACAAACAAACTCAGCAGCCCTTGAACGATGCAGTTTCTTATGTTTATAACTAGAAAATTCCACCCTTGCGGATGATGATGTAACGGCTAGTAACCGCTATTTCTAAAGAATTCCAACAAACTTTGGGATAAACAAAAAAAATATGAAATGATGAAAATCGTGAGTCATTTGGTGAAAACTTAAGCGTGGGAAGAGATGAACCGTTAAAAATGATGATCGCCTTTTTTGTTAGAAGGGGAGATTGTAGGTAGCATGTAGGTAGGTACTTGGTCTAAATTAAAAGATCAACGGACATTTTCTATTATTCATTTCTTAAGTAGGTAGGTATGTAGGTACAGTTAGATATTTACATCAAAATAAGGTCATAGGTACGGTACCTTGCCTTGCCTACTGGGTGTGGATCAGAATCAGAAAGCACAAACAGTAGGTACAGTCGGCCACACGCTAGGATACCCCTTTTTTCGTTCGATTGGCACTCTTATGCCGTGCGTTAAGAGGGGATATTCTAGCTAGACTGTAGCCGAGTCCGACCTAGGCATAGAGAGAGTGCCTGATTCTACAGTCTGCCTAGGTTTTTATCTACGTAGTACATAGGTACTTATTAAATTCCATGCTCGCTAACTAACCTAATCCTAATAAGTACCCGAAGGGGTAATCAAAGGCACTAGGTACGGTCGGCCACAGTCTAGGATAGATAGGTAGGTACCCCATGGTAGCTCTTCGCGCGGCTAAGGGCGGCAATCGAATAAAAAGGGGTATCATAGCGTGTGGCTGACTGTACCTACGTACACCTTACAGCATTTAATCGGCCTAGGGTTATTTATCATTCTATTCGTTGATTAACCATGGATGAACCTACCTACTTAGGTAAGTATGTAGTGTAGGTACAAGGTCTTGAATGTCAGGTAGGTAGGTTAGTATCTAGATTTCCTCGCTTGACGTAGGTTATTATACAGGGTGTTGCAAAAAGGCCCTGTGACAATGAAAGGATACAAGCCTAATACAAGCAACTTTTACTACGCACCAAGTGCGAATTCTCGAAAAAAATATCAGCTGCTCCATGAGCCGTTTTCAAAGCTGAAGTAAAAGTGCCGTATAAAATACTAATGTATAATGAGCGCCATCAGTGGAGAAAAAAAGAACAACTGAAAACGGGCCAATTTTATCATGGAACAGCTGATTTTGTTTTCGAGATTTCGCCATTGGTCCCGTGGTAAATATTGCTTTTTATTGATAAGTGAAGCGACCTCCTTCAGGATCTTTCTAGCGCACTCTGCTTCGATCAAGGATAAAACTAGATACAACATAGAACTCTGAAATGTGTCTGGAAAAATAGATGCCCAAATTGCCTTTGGGAGCTTATTTGTTCGTAGTCCATGCAATTAAAGTAAAACTGTATACTAATGCGATAAGGTTGACATTCGAATATTAGATGCATGGTCGAAATGATGTTTCGTATTGTTCTATTGCTGAAATCTTTTGTTTCTGTGGGGACAAGATTGTATTGTGATTTTAAACTTAATGCGGATTCTATGGGATTTAGTTCGGTGGCACTCTGTATAATAAATAACCTACGTGAAGCGAGGAAATCTAGTTTGATTTGCATAAATAGACCTTCCTATGATTGGACTTGACTGTTGGGAAATCGAGAATAGGACGAATATCATCTGGAAATACTAGGTCATTCCAGAACTAAAAATAGCTTCCAGAAGTTGCGAGAGGTTACAAACAAGCTTATTTTTTGACACAAGTAGTGCCATCTGTTGTCGAGTAGCAGAACTGCTTTCGAAGCTTTCAATCAAAGGGCTTTCAAAAAAGGTCACTGGGTCAAGAGCATAGACAAGAAATGATGCACTGGCAACACATACAGCTGTCAAATCTAATCTATGACTTTCTTTGGTGGTTTTTTAGTTAGTAATCTGTGCACCCCCCTATTGTTTTGGCTTTGTTTGCTTTCAATTTTTACAGTTTTTGGTTTTTCAAGAATACCCAATGGATACGCTTACCGAGTGTGAAGATAGTGAAAATCCCGTTGCTTACAATAATGAAGATAATCACGTTGAATCTGAAATAACAACTAACCCGCAGACTTCGGTAAGTGAAACCTAAGATGGCTCGGATTCTTGGGCCGTAAGGCAAAAAAACAGCGTTTTACAGCAGTATTATAAAGAAATAATAGAGAGAATAATTCGCAAAAATCCAGGTTTACTCACGACGTATTCCAACATTGTAAACATTGAACATAACTTCTGAAAAGATCAATAATTCAAGGCGGTCCCGGGGATCGAAAAATTTGCTCTGTGATTGAGAGATCAAGTTTTCCGCTACTAGTTCACAACTGCATGCACCACTAAAGCAGTTATTGTATCATATTTCTATGCCTCTAGATATTATGTTACGAAAATACTTAGCATTCGACCTTTTCTTACCTGACGATTTGATTGATTGGCAAGGAAAGGTCAAATCTTATGGTGAAGAAAACTATTCATTTGCCAGTCAGTGCATCATCTGAGTGGGCCCTACATGCACATACAACACTCCTACGTTAGATATCAAAGGCCTACAGCTCCTGAAGACCATATAGCGGAGGATGATGCAATATTTTGGCCACATAATGCGCTACAACAAATATAACCTTCTGCAAGGGAAAGTACAGGGTCTTGAGGTTTTACCATTAATTTGACTCTAAATTCGGTTCACTATGTTTGTATAGCAGTATAGCACATTCTATGGGATATGCTCAATAATGCCTTATGTGCATCACACAACTAATTTCTGATAGTGAAAAAAAAAATTTGTCTGCTTCGTCTTCTTTGCGTATTGATGGCAGACCCATATCTAATTTAAAAACTCTGACACCAGGGGTGGCCACTACCTCATACTATTACCTACCTACCATCTAATTTAAATAGTTTTAGCCCAGAACTCTGCAACGCTAACTGCATTGTCATTAGCCGCCATAAGGTCCTCCAGTGTGCAGGTGTTAGGGCACGCAGGACATGATGGGAGGTGCATCATAGTTTGCGGGTTAATTGTCTGCTGGAAATCTCTAAGGGTGGTATTCTAGAACGCTACTTAAACTCAGTTTAAACAGAGTTCAGACTGTCGATAAAACAGTGCATATTTTGATATGAAGGGAGGGATATTCAAATCAAAACACTGTTTTATCGACAGTCGACACTACTAAACTGTACTTAAACTGAGTTTAAACAGAATTCAAGGAGTGTTCTAGTTTAAACTGAGTTTGAACAGAGTTTAAGTAGCGTTCTAGTTTGAACTGAGTTTAAGTAGCATTCTAGAATACCACCCTAAGACACTCACTCTTCTTCTTAGCGTATCAATGGCAAAACCGATACTTAAATCTAAACTGTTTTGGCCCAGAATTTGGCAACCTGAATTGCATCGCCACTAGCCGCCATGAGGTCCTCCTGGGTACAGTTATTGGGGCACGCAGGGCATGAGGCAAGATGGATCATGGTTTGGGGGGTACCACACAAACAGCCCAAATTGCCGCCATCCGCGAATCCCCATCTGGCGATATTCTCCTCGCTTCGGCCGACTTGGGTCCTCAGACGATTTAAGGACTTCAAGATAGCCCATGGTAGACACTCACTCATGCATATCTTGTTTCAGGAATACACAGACCCCGTTGAACCCATTCCAGTGTTCAAACTCTGTCGGCTGTGTGGCACGTCCGATTCAGTCCACAATCACATTTTTGACCCTAAAGATGACCTCAATATGAAGATGGCCTATATGCAAATTCAGGTGAGATCTCTTACGGTTTATGTAAAGAAGAATATTCTCATGGCTGATGTCATTAAACTGCAATTACAATATAGCAGGCAGGACACCTGGCTATTGAAAGTAATTTTCATAGATGATGATGATAATAACAACAAATACCAAAATAACGGAATAAAATAAATATTTAAGGGGGCTCCCGTATGGGATGGCAAAAAATCACTTTTTTATAGATAATGGTACAGAACCCTTCGTGCTCGAGTCCGACTCGCACTAGGCCGGTTTTTTTATTTCTATTTCTTTAATTATTAGTTTGTTAAGTATTTGTGTTATGGCAATTTAATAAACCAGTATATTCCGTAAATCCGCGCGCGATGAGAATGGGATGCGACCTATTGAAACTGAGGCGCGCGCGGTAAGCAAACTCGCGTCGAATCGAAAATTTACTATGTCAAGGTTCCATCCCATTCTCATCGCGCGCGGATTATATCTTGTCTTATTTATATTTACAGGTGGCCCTCGATGACCGGTTGCCGCAGCACGTGTGCGACCACTGCCGCAGTCAGGTGCTGACGCTGCATGGCTTCTGCCACGAGGCACAGCTCATGCAGGAGAGGTGAGCAGTAGAACAGGATGATTCCGATACAAATACATTTTCACAAATCTGTTAAAACCACACATAAATCATATATCTGTCTGCATAAATTCACCTTTTTTATTTGCGAGAAAACACATTTCCTTAAAAATATCATTAGACACCTCCTTTCCGAGACATGCCGCCCCCTTTACAAGCCATGCCTGTAAAATACAAGCCAGAAAATATTTTAATTTAATTCCAGACTACTTTCAATGCTCGAGGACACAAGAGAAACTATGTTTTGTTATATTCAAAAAAAAAAAAAAGAGAACTAAGAACTTCAAGATATTACACGAAATGCTGCCCCCTTTACAACACCTGCCGCCCTCTTTACAACACCTGCCGCCCGCTTCCTCGAGTTACCACTACCGGGGGCTCAAACCGGACTCGTAATAAACATAAAATATTTGAATTTCAAACCCTTTTTTATCACATTACAGACTGCTTTCAATGCTGGCCGATGCAGAAGGGAATAAAGAACTTCAAGACATTCCACCCCCTTTACGAGACATGCCGCCCCCTTCACAACACCTGCCGCCCCCTTCACAAGACTTGCCGCCCCGCTTCCTCGAAATACCGCCCCCGGGTATCAAACAGGATGCTACAACGCAAACCGAGTGCCATATTGAGATCAGCCCTGATATAGACCTCGGAATCGGTCTGTTTCCAGTGAAGCAAGAGATGGATGGCTTTTTTGAGGCGGAAGAGGCTTTCGTTGCTATAAGTGAGTATATTTAACTCTTCTCTAAAGGGCTTAGCTTGGCTCCACACGTATTGACTTGTCTTTCGAGGGGTTCGAGGAGTCGAGGAGTTGCCAAGTTATAGGGTCACAAGTTCACTGTTCGGGGCGAACCACTAACATCACATTTTATTTAAAAACTTTTAAAGGCGCTATAGCGTGCTCAGTTAAAAACCCGCTGTAATCTCCAGCTGTATGTACTAAACTGTCTATGTATTTTATGAAATGTATATTTTTCTGTTAATAAAGACCTCTATCTACACTCATGTCGTAACAGCGAGCGGAAGATAACAGTTCGCTGTGTCGTAAGATTCGAATTAATTATGATCTTAAAAGTTGACACATAAGACAGTATAATTTCACAGACAACTGTAAAAATTAAAAATAGTATATTTCATTACAAGTGCGGAAAGGCTGTCATTGCAACGAGTTCCGACAAATGGCTACCCGAGCCGAGGCGCAGCCGAAGGCGAGGGTTGACAGTCGGAACAAGTTGCAATGACGGTTCCGCACGTGTACTGAACGACTATTTTTAATACAGTTGCGAAAAAATGAAGCAATTTAATAAAATAATAAAAACACAATAAACTCAACTAACTTGACATTTTTGACTTTTCCGGTAAAATGTTCTCCGAAGCATTTTGTGCAATTATACTGGGTTCCGATGGTGTTAATTTAAAAAAAACTAGGGTCGAAATTACTCATTTTGTGCAAAAAACAACTAAACTCGCGAAGAAAATTTCTGAAAAATCAAAATGGCGCCAACCGTAGAATATAAGCAGAGTTTTTTTTTTCTTCACCCATTCTGGTAGGCAAAGGCAACTATGCCCATACAGCCAAGTCTTCAGTACAAGTTTTTTTATTGATATGAAATGAAAATGAAATTTAATGAGATGAAATGAAATGAAACCTAACCAAACTCATTCAATCAAATCATTAAATCTGATATTGAAACAAATTAGTAGCTTCTTTTTGGAAATATACGTATTTGCATGAGTCATAAAAACTTTTTTAGTAAAAACTTCATGGTTGGTTTTACTTTTTAATAGACATTATTTTGACAGTTGGGAAAGAGAACGCACGAGTGCGGGAAAGGTAAAAAAAAAAGCACGCGTGTGTAAATAGCCCACATCCCGAACGCTATACGTCCCTGCAATACGCCACTTTTTGAGCAACTGTATTAAAAATATATATTACGATACAAGTTTTGTATGAGATTTTTTGCCAACCTGTATCGTAAAATAACTTTTTTTGTTATTACGATACACTTCCGGTGTAAATTCTCCTTGCTGATACACTTCCGGTTAAAATTCTCCTTGCAGTAAACTATTCTGTGAATCGAGCACTGGCTGTACGTTAGTATGACTTCTTTGCCTCTATACCAACTGGAACGAATAAAAAAAAACGTCCGCTTTCTTTTTCTTTTTTTTGACATTTGTGTTTACTTTGGATTTGTTTTGCCGCCATTATTAGTTTACATTTTTTTCTGTGCAGTTCCGTGACAATTAAATAAAAAAAATTGGAATATGATAAATTAGTGAAGATAAAGTAGTGTATGCAACTATTTCAACTGCATATAAGACGATATTGGAATACTCGCCTCGTATGATAAACCCACACTCGTATTCTAAGTATCTCTCTTATATGACAGTTGCATAAACTACTATTTCAAAACAAAACAAACTAACATCGTCATAATAAAATTCTTCTTCAGATCCTTGGGACGACGTCGCCCCCCAAACCTCGGTCAAAGTGGAGAGCGCGACGCGGAACACCAGCAAGCAGCGGCAAGATGGCCTCTCCTACCTTCAGGAGTTGAAGAAGCTTCGCCCTGACCTGCAAATCAAGGTCAAGTGCGAGCAGAGCCCGAGCGCCTGGTCTGGGGCCTACCTGGACTTGCCGGAACATGTGGAAGTCAAGGTGGGTCTTCAACAGCCGACAAAGCAGAGACTAGCCTAGTGTTGCCGAAAAATCGATAGTTTTACAATCGATTGTCAGACCCCAAAAACACGTACCCCATCGATAGGACAATCGATAGTATCGATACTATCGATAGTATCGATGTCTCTTCTACAGGCAATGCTATCGGTAAACAGCAATACTATCGATTGTATCGATAGTATCGATGTCTCTTCTACGGGCAATACTATCGGTAAACAGCAATACTATCGATAGTATCGATGTCTCTTCTACAGGCAATACTATCGGTAAACAGCAATACTATCGATAGTATCGATAGTTTCGTCGCTGCAAACCAATGAACTATCGATAGTATCGATACTATCGATAGACTATCGATACTATCGTGTTTTCTTGAACTATCGATAGACAATCAATATTGGACTATCGAGTGGCAACACTAGCAGAGACCAGCCCCTCTACCCATGACGCTTTTTTTGCAATATGGCGGAATTTACAAAATTAAATATATCACGAACTAAGACTCATTTTATATTGGTATTGTACAAAACAGTATTACCTTTGAATAAACATTACGAAGTATATAAAATCAAAGGAAGACTTTGCGAATTAAAAGAGAAATAAATTTTAAAAAATTGTTAATATGAACGCAATGTCGTCAGGTGTAACCCCCCTGGCTTAGCACGCGGGCCATTTTGCCTACTCTCAACTGTCACTGTAGCCACTGTTCACTGTCACCTCAATACTGTTAAGGCGCGGTGCATAGTGAATAGCCCGCGCGCAAAGAAAAATGCACAAAATCGAGTCCTGTATCAAATACACTAAACAAATCGGAAATTTTCACATATCAAACCCTAGAATTAGGTGAGACCTATCTAACAGACAGTTTTGTGTTGAGATTCGTAAACGTTTTGAAGATATTTTTGATGAAAAAAAATAGGCGGCGCACTTTTTTTCAAACAAAATATATCGTAATCTGTTATGGGTATCAACACAAAACTGGCTGTTTTAGATAGCTCTCACCTAATTCTAGGGTTTGATATGTGAACATTTTCGATTTTTTTAGTGTGTTTGGTACAGGAATCGATTTTGTGCATTTTTTTGCGCGCGGGCTAATTCACTATGACCAGCGCCTTAAGTGGCTAAGGTGAAAGTTGAGAGTAGGCAAAATGGCCCGCGTGCTAAGCCTTCTGGGGGTTAATTAGCCGTTTTCAGAAAAAAAACGTAGTCCTTTTTTTCTCCACTGATGGCGCTTATAATACGGCACTATAACGGCAGTCAGTTGAAATTTCATCAGTGTTGCCAACGGTACGACAAATTACCGTAATCTGTAATAATCATAACCAGAAACACAATTAATTGCTTGCAAATTTTATCGCATCAAGTAGTTGATGTTAGTATCCTACATACCTATTCTATATTTATCCAAAACAATTTATGTTTTTGCTTTTAAGAATAACAATTGCAAATATATGACACGGCATTTTTACCGATTGAACATGGCAAGCCTGATTCTTATCTGTGGTGTTTGTGTATCTTTAGTATTAGTACTTTCTAATCTGTGAATCTGTGGGAAAAAGCGTAACCTAGGGTAGATGCTATAGTAATTGGCCACTTAAGGATTTTGAAATTTTAAAAATTAGAAAAAAAATACTTTGAACACTCGCATAAAAATAGGTTTCAATGCCTCTACTTTATCTAATGGCTTTCTAAACCACAGAAACATCTTCCGATTCATTTTCGCTACGTTTTTCGGAAAGTATAACTGCGTCAGAATAACTACAAAATTAAACATTAAAAATACCACCGAAATTTTTGCTTCAAATTAGCATATCTCATAAACGGCTGAACCGATTTTGATAAAACATATCTAGGAAGACTCGCTAGAAAACCCGCTTTCAAATAAAGAAAACCGCATCCTAATAGCATTAAAATAAGTGTTCTATATCTGGTTCCTCTTTTTCTGTGAGGTAGGGTTGAGGGCTAAATGGACTTTAAGTGGCATAGTTCTTGGAAGCTGCACCTTGGCTATTTGATCTAATGCTTTTTCAAGCATATCTTTTGAGTAAACTGGGAATTCGGCATGTTGAAATATTGTCTAAAAATAAAATAATTGTTTTATATTATGATCTAGTAGTTGGCATGCCATGTACTAGTACTTGGCATGGCATGTTATAGTAATTGACATGGCAGTTATAGTAATTGGCATGGCATGCAATAGTAATTGGCCCCCCGGCAAAATACTGAACCACTTGTCATAGAACACTATTAAACGAATTTATGAACTCCTCCACACGTAACAAAGATGACTATAAAGTTAGCAGCACGAAAATGACAAAAAAAAAATGTCACAGTAATTGGCCAGGGAGGCCAATAACTAAAACTGATACATTTCGGTTGTAGTAATTAGCCAGGGTGTAATTTTGAGGTTACATCAAGATATTGGACTTGAAACTGTCGGAAAACGATAGCGCAGCTTATGTTCTACATATACAATATGTGTTATGAAAGAAAAGACAAAAAACAATGCCTTTATGATTATTTACATGAAGGTCTTACCTTAATTTTCTGCTAAAATCACCGGCAAAATCATCACTTTTTACACCAACATTAGGACTAGCTCGGCGGGAAAAAAACTAACGCCTCCTAGTGTAAGAACTGAAAACTATTTGAATAAACGAAATACAAAGAATCCACTCGTCTCACTCTCGCGCTTGTGAACGTCGCACAGTGGTCGATTTGTACGATTTAGGCGGCCAAAAGTCCATTTCTCAAAGTTAACTTATAACAAAACTAATTGATTCCCGGAAAAATAGACACCCCGACTGCCCAAACCCCACCCCTTCCCAGTTCCTAGAACTGCGTGCGCGCCCCCACAGGTAGTCGGAACTTGATCGTCGCGCAAGCTGTACGCGTTCGTTCTCGACACTCTTAGCGCAACCGATATTCTAAAGTGAATATTTCATTGGATATTATTCAGTTACAAGTGAAAGTGATGGAAGTCGAAAATTCAGGTAAGCTCCTTCAAATATAATTTAAATTAAGATAAGGAATATCAATATTTAGTGCAGTTACAACGTATCAAAGATCGCCCTTTTTCATAGAAAATATTATCATTTTTTTATTTTCAATAGTAAAAATGTTGTACTTCCGAGACCGTCCGAGTTAAATTCCTTATGGTTTCTAATAGTATAGCTCTTTGAGCAGATAACCACAAAAAAAATAGCCACCACCTTTGACCACTTCGCGAGAAAAATAATAATTCATTAACTTAGGCAGAAAGTGAGAAAAATTCCTTTTTTGTTTCTTTTGCGTTAAAATTCCTTTTCGTTGTTCTAGGTTCATCAAGTTACTCGGGCATGGAGGTAGTAACTCGCAGATATCTTTTTGATAAGATGATTGAGGAAAACTCTCCATCAATAAACGACAAATTGGAATACTTACAAAATTATTTGTTAGTGTCTTACGGGGACTCCGACGAAGACAAAAAGTATATAAATCATAAATTTTCATATTTTAAAACAGAAATAAAAAAGAGATGGTCCAAAGCACGCAACACGCTAGAAAAATTTCTTATAAGCAATGATGCATGGTTAGCAGGAACGTTCGAGATGCCCATAAAAACGCATAATAAGTCAGGACGACCTAGCAAAACATTCAGTGAATGTAGTGAAAGAACTAAAAGGAGGAAAACAGAAGAAGTTCGCTCCTCTGTAGGCAAAGAAGTGATAGTTCACGCAGCGCAAGTAATTTTACAAAAAGAAGGAAAAAGAAACGCCTCGCAAGTCCTAAAAGATATTACAAATTCGCCTGCAGCCTATCTGCAGATTATCTGCAAATGGGGTTGTGATGGTTCACAACAAGCTCAATACAATCAAAAGTTAATGAATGACGCCGACTCGGATGCAAATATATTTTTGAGCTCATTCGTGCCTCTACAAATTGTTTGCGGCGAAGACAAAACAAAAATGGTTTGGCAAAACCCGACTCCTTCTTCACCACGATATTGCCGCCCGATACGATTCAGATTTATAAAAGAGTCTACAGACATTACAAAAGATGAAATAAATTACGTTCGGGACAG
This sequence comes from Zelleria hepariella, assembly GCA_949319315.1. Classification (NCBI taxonomy): domain Eukaryota; kingdom Metazoa; phylum Arthropoda; class Insecta; order Lepidoptera; family Yponomeutidae; genus Zelleria; species Zelleria hepariella. The sequence goes on along the minus strand of OX439380.1, from coordinate 32,246,633 downwards.
TGTGAAGTCCCTAAAAGCCACGGAATTGGAACTGAATGGGCAAAAATTCTCGGTTAGCCACAGTCTTAAAATGACCATGGTGGACGGCAAAGTTTGCAATGCGGCGACTGACACCAAATCAACGAGTAGATGCTACATATGCGGAGCCACTTCAAAAAACTTTAATGACTTAAGTAAAAAACACGAAATTCACCCAGAATCGCTTGAATTTGGCCTATCAACTTTACATGCCAGAATTCGATTATTCGAGAGTATTTTACATTTAGCTTATAAATTGCCCGTTGGGAAATACCGTGAAAAAAGAACCAAAGCAGAAAAGATGCTAGAACAACAAAAAAAAAAGAGATTCAGCAAAGATTCAGAGAAGAAGTAGGTATCTTGGTAGATATGCCAAAATGTAATTTTGGTAACACAAATGACGGCAATACTAGTAGAAGATTTTTTGAAAACCCACATCTGGCTGCTGAAATAACGGGAATAGACTTTAATTTTATTTATAGAATTAAAGTTATTTTGGAAGCCATATCAAGCGGTCACAAAATAGATGTCCCGAAATTTGATGAATACGCCATGGAGACAGCAAAACTGTATGTAGAGTTATATGGTTGGCATTCTATGACTCCTACCATGCATAAAATTTTGGTACATGGTGGAAAAGTTATAGAAAATTCTCTAGTGCCTATTGGTCAACTTTCGGAGGAAGCTGCAGAAGCTCGTAATAAGCACTTTCGCTCATACCGTCTAAACTTTGCTCGAAAGTTTTCACGCGAAGACTGTAACCTTGATATTTATCACAGGTTACTCTTGACATCAGATCCACTCATCAGTTCAATGAGAAAAAAAAAGAAGATCCGATCAAAACCATTTTTGCAGGAAACTTTGGAGCTTTTGCTTCCTGCAGAGCCAAATACAAAAGGCACTTGTGATAAATGCATGGAAAGTGACGGTGAGGAAGAATTGTCTTTTAAAGAGTAACATAACAATTTGTATGTTAAACTTTCATAAAATATTGTCTTATTGTTTATGATTCGGTACCTAACATTGTAAGTAACATTTAGTATAAAAATGTGGTAATAACTGTTGACCATTTAATTTTAGTGTATACTGTATTTTTTTGTCATCCATATTTTATTTTCAATTTAAATAGGCATGCAGACTGTAGAGAATAAACATTTTTTTTATGTACGGCCGTCTTTTACTTAACAAATTGTGATAATTCTTAACCCAAATATCAAAAACTACTAAGCCGATTTCGATAATTCAAATGAACTCAAAATATATATTTTACACCAAAGGGAGATTTAAAGAAAATTTAAAAACATTGGCGCTATTTACAAAAATATTTTCACAGAAATGTTTTTTTGTATAGAAAAATACGCTTTCAATGAAACGAATAGGGATAAACATATATATTCACTCTAAAATACCAGATTAGCATTTGTTGTCGTATTTATTACTGAAATAAAGCATAAAATAGTTTTGGCCGCCTAAATCGTACAAATCGACCACTGTGCGTCGTAGTTTTCTTATTTTAAATTATTGAAGTTGAAGGGGCCAATTACTATCGCGTGGCCAATTACTATAGCATCTACCCTATTTGACTGCCGTTATGTAGCAGTATTTTCTGTGCCATCTAGCGAGCATTTTAAAATCAGCTTTTAACTGTCGGTTAAAAACGGCTCATTGTCTAAGTTTTGAATCTATCGCGATCCCTTTCAATGGTGTCGGGATAATGATCGTGATTTCGACTTTAGGTTTTAAATCGCAATTGCTAACAGAAAGAATGAGTCAAAACGCCATACAAATTGAATGATATTGAGTGAATGATTTTCATATTTCCTTAACTCAATATCCTTCAAAATCGAGTCGCAATCCCTAACCCTGTATCAATGGCTTTCAATGACAGTTTGTGACAAATAAATGCAGTGTAAAGTTCGGGGTTGCTGAGATATGGGTCGCGAGTTCAAAGTTCGGGGCGGACCACTAGTAATATTTATGTGTCGTTTCCCCTTCCTTTCAAGGCGCTGAAAACGGACCCAGACTACACACCGCTGCCCAAATCAAAAAAGAAGTCCCCCGCCAAGAAAAAACCGAACAAGAATCCGCTAAAATCACTCCGAGGCAACGTCACAATAAAGAAAATTAAAGTAAAAAAAGCTGCAACTGAGATCTCAAACGGTTTGTTTTTTATACATTAGTGCACACATAATGCCTTTGCATCTACGTAATCAGCTGATTTATACAGCGTCCAGTGGCACCTTCACACTAGATGCGTGAAGAGACCACTCGGCGCTGCAGTGCCTGTGACATTGTTTTAGATGGAGTAGGCTTGCCCAGCACCTATACCATCCTGACGGCTGCCAGGATAGTACAGAATATACCTTACTACATAATGCTTACTGAATAATGCATACATAAATAACATGATTGAGAGAATGTGTACAAGGGTGGACTTATTTGTAAAGAAATTTCTTCCAGCCAACGGTGAAATACCACTGAAGATCGAAAAGGAGGATCCGGACTCTGACAGTGGTCTGGTTAACTTGGAGGACTATATGAAGATGCAGCCTAAAGTAACAAAGGCCGCGAAGGTCAAAAAGGATAATATGTACACATGTTGCGTCTGCTCCAAGACGTTGCAGGATCGAGAAACCTGTCTGGAACACTACCAGTGAGTCTATCTGTCTTTCTGTCTGTCTGCGTCTGTCTGTCTATCTATCTATCCAGCTCGTAAATAAAGCCCACTGCTGGGCATATGCCTCTTCCTTTTCACGCCAACCCCCTCGGTCTAATGCCAATCTCGTCCATTATCCTTCCGCTGTTTTGACAATGTCATCGACCCATCGAGCTTTCGGTCTGCCCACCGACCGTCGACCCATTCTAGGCGACCATTCCGTGACTGCCTAGACTGACTGTCCATCGTCCGTCCTCCTGCCTAGCCAGATGCCCTGCCTATCTCCACTTTAATCTTAAATTAACAGTGAGTAGATAAAGATAAAGTTTTATTAAGGTTCAACGAAAGTAGCATGGCGGGAAGTGCAAAATTTTCACAGGTTTTTAAATTTTGTAGCTAACCTGGCCTATTTTTGCTTACCGGTTTTTATTTCACGGCAATAAACAGTATTGTATTCATTATTTTAAACAGCAAAAGAACAATAATTCAGCCAATTGTGAGATTTGCTCGAGTTTCTAGTTTTTTGGGTAGTACCTAGCACTGGTTTTTTTGACCAGAAAACATATCCGCTAAAATGTTCTTGTTCTGTTGTTTAAAATAATGAAAAGAATACTGTTTTACGGCCGTGAACCGAAAATAGCCAAACAAAAATATCTCAGTTTAGCTACAAAATCGATAGAACTGAAGATTTGGACTGTCCCGCCACGCTACTTTAGCTGATCGCTCACTTGTTGCACATAAGAGTATCAAACTATTTTTTCCCTCCGGTCCGTAAGGACCGAATGTCAGAACGCCTTGAAGTCGATGTGCCTGAATTTCAATTTGCCTTTGTCCCAATACGGTTGTGTTGACGTGTTTCTCAGGACGCACAGCGAGGCGGGCGACCCGGAGCCGCCGCCGGCGCCCCCGCTGCCGACCGCCGGCCGCTGTCCGCGCTGCAGCAAGGTGCTGGCTGACTCGGACGCGTGGGCGGAGCACTGGCGGCGACACTGGCTGCGCGACCGGCCCGCGCACCGCTGCGTGCTGTGCCCCGCCGAACTGCACTTCCGGAAGATACAGGAGATCGTTGAACACGGTAAGAAACCAGAGGCTAGCTTTTGAATCTATCGCGATCCCTTTCAATTTGACGTTAGAAGGGTGCTGACGAACTTCACACTGCATTTATTTGACACAAACTGTCATTGAAAGCGTTTGGGATAGGGATAGGGATTGCGACTCGATTTTGAAGGATATTGTACGAAGAAAATATCAAAATCGTTCACTCAATATCATTCAATTTGTATGGCGTTTTGACTCATTCGTCCTGTTAGCGATTTTGATTTGAAACTTAGACAGTTCCATTCTAAAATCGCAAACACGATCACGATCCCGATACCACTGAAAGGGATCGCGATAGATTCAAAAGTTAGACTAAGGCCCAGGGGGGTGAGACTCAGAGGACGCTGTCCGCGGTGCAGCAAAGTGTTAGCTGACTGAGAGGACGCTGCCCGCGCTGCAGCAAGGCGCTGGCTGACTCAGAGCACGCGTGGTCGGAGCACTGGCGGCCGGAGCACCGGCCCGCGCACCGCTGCGTGCTGTGCCCCGCCGAACTGAACTTCCGGAGGATACAGGAGTTCGTCGAACACGGTAAGGAACCAGGGCCCTTAGCCTGTAACACAATGGCGTATCAATGGCCTCCTAGGTAGAAGGACAAAACCGGGATTTTTTCGTTGTTCTCCTACAACCAGCGAACTAATCCTCTAGTATTAGACTCTTAATATTCTTTGCTGTACTACAATAACATTAAAAGGACCGACACTGGACTGACAGCATCAATAAATCGTAATTAAAATCGTCAACCGGAAGCCCATTTTGGCACCATTGTGTTACAGGCTAAGGGCCCAGCGGGGGGAGCATGACTTTTATCGAGGCGGATTTATCCAACAAAATGGCGGTTTATCAGCATTTTTGACGTCTATAGTGGGTTATATATAGCTCTCGACGATATATAACAATATATAACCCACTATAGACGTCAAAAATGCTGATAAACCGCCATTTTTCGTTTGTTCTGTTCTGATATTATTTTCAATGTTTATGTATTTAATGTAAGAATGATAATAAAAATTTATCACTTTCTTTCACTTTCACTTTCTATTTTGTTGGATAAATCCGCCTCGATAAAAGTCATGCTACCGGGACTGGTGCTTAATGGTCTAGCTTTGGAATCCGATCCCTTTCAATTTGACGTTTGAAGGGGTGCTGACGAACTTCACACTGCATTTATTTGACACAAACTGACATTGAAAGCGTTTGAGATAGGGATTGCGACTCGATTTTGAAGGATATTAAGCGAAGAAAATCGTTCACTCAATCAATGTCATTCAATTTGTACGGCGTTTTGACTCATTCGTCCTGTCTCGTTAGAAAGAGATCGGCCTTCGGTGTCGCCGGTTGGGGCCATAGACTTTGAGTAGGCTGTCTACTGATCACTACAAACAAATTGTACCAGGTGGCGAAAAAAATGGAGCAAAAAAAACGCTCCATATTTTTCGCCTCCTAGTACAAGTTGTTTGTAGTGATCAGTAGACAGCCTACTTAAAGTTTCGCTATCGACTTAGAGTGCACCCTGTAGTTCCGCTCTGAAGGCTAATTCTCGGAAATCTCGTATTCGACACATCTCGAAGGAAAAATCTCATGTTTTTTCGATCTCGACTGCCGACCACTCGAGTCACGTCGAGCGAATAAAGTAAACATCTTGTATTTAATTGATACACACGTCTTTATTCTGACTCTCCTTTATTGTATCTGTTCGGTGGGGGGCGTGTCACCACACTAAAAGTACACCCACTGGTCACTTTGGTACTATAAGCCCAATTCAATGGACTAATTTCAAATTAAAAATGAGTTATTTGTTCTTTTGCAGGTATATCGTACCACGCGAGGGAAAACGACGGGCACTGCAACGCTAAATACAAGTGCGATATGTGCACCACCAAGTTTGTACAAATGAAGTGAGTATACAAATACATTAAAAATGCTGGATAAGGATTCGTAGGCTCGGGCAACTCTTTACACCGGAAGTGAATTTTCTGTTTTCGAGAATAAAACCGTATTCTTTTCATTATTGTAAACAACAGAACAACAATAATTCAGCCGATTATGTGTTCTGGTCTACGATAAGTTTTTTGGGCAGTACCACTGCTTCGTAGACCAGAACACATAATCAGCTGAATTATTGTTGTTCGGTTGTTTACAATAATGAAAAGAATACGGTTTTATTCTCGCGAACGAAAAATCGCTGAACAAAAATAGTTCATTTTAGCTACAAAATGTAAAAGTCTGTGAAAATTTTGAATTTCCCACCACCTTGCTATCGTCTACCCTTAACTACCATTTCCCATTTTCCAGAACAGAAGGCCTTTGCCCAGCTAGTCGGACATGTACAATTTTATTGTGCATGCTACATCTTACTTACTTTTAACTACTATTTGAATTGAGCGTGTAGTAGCACAGACAAATCTGTTGAAAAATCTGTTACAGTCTCGAGTGCGCAAATACTGTACGGGCAGCATGGTAAGCCCGAGATAGGCCCTTTTCTATGCAAAACTGTCAACTTGTCGGTCGGGCTCGAGTTGGCTCTACGCCAACATGGCGATGGAGACAAAAATACAACATTTTTATTAAAATGGAAATAACTACTTTTTGATCGACATGACCCTAATCTATTGCCATGTCGAGTCCCGCCTGCCATTCTCGCACAATAGACATGACAAGTCTGTCACTCGAGTTCGAGAGAGTGTCAAAACGACCATGCTAAGCATACTGAGCGAAAGGGACAACCTGAAGAAAATTTACAAAATCGAGGTTCGTTAAGGCCCTGTAGGAGGCACAACTAGCGCCGCCAATGAAAAAAAAAATCCTATCTTTTTGGATGCGTTTTTTGCTAAAAACTCCTGCGGATTTCTCAACGCGAGGCTTAACAATTTTTAGGACCTAAGGGTTGAATTTCTGATCCTAGAACTTAAGAATGCAATTGATGCTCGCCAAAAGTGGCCACTTTTGGCGAGAATCGACTGCAATGCAATGTCAGCAACACGCACGCGACTTATGTACGGTGTTGGTCCGTAGGTAAATAGACAATTCGAAAGGCAAAGTTTTTTGTTCGAAAGTCCGTTATTGGCTTAATCTTATATTTAGACAATATTGAGAAACTAATTTCAATATTTTTTATTTTGGTTCAGTAGTTTGGATTTTACAACGTTTCAAAGATACGGTTTTATGACGTCACGCGACGGTCTGCATACTGTTGGCGGTCATAGGAACAAAACATTTTAGCGCATAAAAACAAAACTACTGGTCCAAAATAAAAAATATTTAAATTAGTTTCTTAATATTGTCTAAAGATAAGATTAAGCCAATAACGGACTTTCGAACAAAAAACTTTGCCTTCCGAATTCCATTCTAAAGTCGCAATCACGATCATGATCCCGATACCATTGAAAGGTCAACCAGTAAAGCCTACAAAAAAAGAAGCGTCAACCAATAAAGCCTACAAAAAAAGAAGCGTCAAACAATAAAGCCTACATAAAAAGAAGCGTCAACCAATAAAGCCTACAAAAAAAGAAGCGTCAACCAATAAAGCCTACAAAAAAAGAAGCGTCAACCAATAAAGCCTACAAAAAAAGAAGCGTCAACCAATAAAGCCTACAAAAAAAGAAGCGTCAACCAATAAAGCATACAAAAAAAGAAGCGTCAACCAATAAAGCATACAAAAAAAGAAGCGTCAACCAATAAAGCATACAAAAAAAGAAGCGTCAACCAATAAAGCCTACAAAAAAAGAAGCGTCAACCAATAAAGCCTACAAAAAAAGAAGCGTCAACCAATAAAGCCTACAAAAAAAGAAGCGTCAACCAATAAAGCTTACAAAAAAGAAGCGTCAACCAATAAAGCCTACAAAAAAAGAAGCGTCAACCAATAAAGCCTACAAAAAAAAGAAAGATTTTAAATTGTTTCCTTGCCTCTTGCAGGTCGTTCCGGCGTCACAGGATGATCAAGCACCCAGACACAGGGCAGCCGATGCCGCATTGCGCGCGGTGCAACTTTAAGTCAACCTGCGTCACTGCCCTTCGGTGAGTGAGATATTACCAGGGCCCTTAGCCTGTAACACAATGGTGCCAAAATGGGCTGTCAGGTGACGACTTCAATTACGATTTGCTAACGCTGTCTGTCCTTTTAATGTTTTTGTAGTACAGCAAAGAATATTTTGATTCTAATTCTAGAGGATTAGTTCTCTGGTTGTAGGAGAAAAACGAGGAGAGCCCGGTTTTGTCCTTCTGCCGGGACGCCATTGACCCGCCATTGCGTTACAGGCTAAGGGCCCAGTGGTTCGCCCCGAACTATGAACTCACGAGTGTGAAATCGAGAAAAAAGGCAGCTGGGGCCTTAGCCTGTAACACAATGGCGTATCAATGGCGTCCCAGGTAGAAGGACAAAACCGTTTTTAGTTGCTTTTTTAGTTGCTCTCCTACAACCAGCGAACTAATCCTCTAGAATTAGACTCATAATATTCTTTGATGTACTACAAAAACATTAAAAGAACCGACACTGGACCGACAGCATTAATAAATCGTAATTGAAACCGTCAACCGGGAGCCCATTTTGGCACCATTGCGTTACAGGCTAAGGCCCCAGGTAACGCATTGGCGGGTCAATGGCGTCCCGGCAGAAGGACAAAACCGGGCTCTCCTCGTTTTTCTCCTACAAACAGTGAACTAATCCTCTAGAATTAGAATCAAAATATTCTTTGCTGTACTACAAAAAAATTAAAAGGACAGACAGCGTTAGCAAATCGTAATTGAAGTCGTCACCTGACAGCCCATTTTGGCACCATTGTGTTACAGGCTAAGGGCCCTGTTCGATACAAAAATTCGATACCTACTGCGTCAAATGTATGGATTAGCCGATATTTCTTTTAGAAATTTCGAAGTTGGTCTCACAGTAAAAGTTGCTTGTAGGTCTACTGTGATTTGGAAATGTTCCTTTGAAACTAGCGCCACAGATAAGAAAAAAAAACCGGCCAAGTGCGAGTCGGACTCGCGCGGCGATGGTTCCGTATCGCCGTACAATTAAAAAAAATCTGGATACGGACCCTCCAGACCGACTCGCGCTTCACCGTTTTATTATTTGTTCTTATAGGTACTATAAAATAAATCTCTGTGGCTGCCCAAACTTAGAAGGTGACCATATCCACGTTTTTACATTGTGCATTTTATATGTTGTCATTCGACATGTTGCAGCAACCACTTCAAGTTGAAACACGACGCCAACCCGCAGCTGTGTCCGCATTGTGGCAAGACCTTCGGACACACGCACCATCTGAAGAGACACATGCTGCTGCACACCGGCGAGAAACCTTTCAAATGCCGGTGAGTACAGGGACCTTAGCCTGTAACACAATGGCGTCCCAGGTAGAAGGACAAAACCGGGATTTTTTCGTTGTTCTTCTACAACCAGCGAACTAATCCTCTATTCTTTATGTACTACAAAAACATAAAAAGGACCGACACTGGACCGACAGCATTAAGGCGCTGTGCATAGTGAATCGCCCGCGCGCAACGATAAATGCACAAAATCGTTTCCTGTAACTAATACACAAAAAAAAACGAAAATTTTCACATATCAAACCCTAGAATTAGTTGAGACCTATCTAAAACAGTCAGTTTCGTGTTGACATTCATAAACGTTTTGAAGATATTTTTGATGAAAAAAAATAGGCAGCGCACTTTTTTTCAAACAATATATCTTGCAATCTGTTATGGTTATCAACACAAAACTGGCTGTTTTAGATAGCTCTCACCTAATTCTAGGGTTTGATATGTGAACATTTTCGATTTTTTTTGTGTATTTGATACAGGAATCGTTTTTGTACATTTATTTTGCACGCGGGCTAATTCACTATTGAAGCCGTCAACCGGGAGCCCATTTTGGCACTATTGCGTTATAGGCTAAGGGCCCTGTTCATTCATCATCATCATCATCAGCCCACCTCTGCCCACTGTTGGGTATAGGCCTTTTTCCCCCCGCACCACCTCTCACGGTCCCTAGCCATCCGCATCCATGGACGCTCCGCCGCTGTGACAATGTCGTCCGAATCTATCGCGGTCCCTTTCAAAGGTATCGAGACTATGATCGTGATTGCGACTTTAGAATGGAATTGTCTAAGTTTTAAATCACAATCGTTAACAGAACGGATGAGTCAAAATACCATACCAATTGAGTGAACTATTTGGTATTTTCTCCACTCAATATCCTCCAAATAGAGAGTCGCAATCCCTTATCCCTATCTCAATCACTTCACTTTCAATGCCTGTTTGTGTCAAATAAATGCATTGTGAAGTTCGTCAGCCAGCACACCTCAAACGTCAAATTGAAAGGGATCGTGATTCGTGATAGATTCAAAAGTTAGACAATCAAGTCCCTGGTGAAGCACCGTGAAAGAGCGCGAACATGAATGTGGATGGTTGTCGCGGGTTTTTCAGTGTCATATTTGACAGCGATTCGCGATTTATCGCGCAACTAAATCTGTGGTTTATATGGAAACCACAAATTAATAGACTGATTTTGACAGTTTATTCGTGCTATTTTTGATGCTTGGAAAAATCCCCATAATTTTATTCTGTCTTTATTTAACGTACCTATAACCCGTGTCATTAAAGAAAACATTTAGGACGGAGTTAAAAACCTAGCGTTGTCTTGCTTTGACTGTATTAATTAGAGCGAGAGGGCGAGTGTTTTGAAGTTCATCCTAAATGTTTTCTTTAATGACACGGGTTATACTTCCTCTCCCCCTTCCAGTTTCTGCGGCAAAGGCTTCGCCTCCCCGGCCTACCTGCCGGACCATGAGCGGACCCACACGGGCGAGAAACCCTTCGTTTGCGGAGAGTGTGGTCGGGGCTTCTCGCAGCGCTCCTCCTTGGTCACCCACGAACGGAGCGTCCACTCCCACGAACGACCATTTGTTTGCCAGTTGTGCGGACGGGGATTTGCTGCCAAAGGCTTCCTCACCACGCATATGAAGACCGCCTGCATCTAGCTAGATGCAGGCTGTCTTCATATGCGCTAAAATAATAGCGCAGGCCCTAAAATAATAAATGTATCATTGTGGCCATTTTGAAGTTTCATTTCGGTGGAAAAAAGCATAACTCCTCTAAGAGTATTTATCCAAGAAGGCTAGGATTGAAGAAGCGAGATTGCGGCTATTTTGTTGTTTCGTTTCTTCATTACATACCTACATTGTACTTACTTTACAACTAAACTAAGGCCTTTGCATCTACGCAATGAGAAGATTTATGCAGCGTCCAATGGCACCTTCACTCACACTAGATGGGTGAAGAGACCACTCAACGCTGCAGTACCTGGGACAGGAGCCAACTTAGCCGCGGATAGCCCTACAATGCTAATAAATGTATGATTGTGGCCATTTTGTGGTTTCATAAAAACTTGTCAATATGAACGCAACAGCGTCAAGGGTCAAACCCCCGTTTTGAAAACAAAGATAGGTAAGGTCCGCGATATTTAAACATTATTGTATTCGAAACGGGTCGAATCGCGATTTCGTAACGCGGCCGAAACGTCGGGATAAATAAGGTAATTAAATTGGCCTAAACACCAATCGCGATTCGACCCGTTTCGAATACAATGGTAAGTTCCTATTCAAAAAGAAAACTTCATGAGATAAAAAGGGGCTTTATAGATAGTACCTAGGCAATCAAATCCTTTTAAAATTCTCTCTATTCATCATGAATAGCTTCTCTCCAGAAGGGGTCTCCATGAGAATAGAAAAATCTAGGGCTGTATGCTTTCAAAATTCTAGACCTATTCAGATTCGAAATCATGATTTCAAGCAAACTATTTCTAGTGTGTTTTATTTTTTGTGTTGTTTTTGCATTGTGTGTTTGTGTGTGTGAATTTATTGATTTATGTGTAGTGTCAAATGTTCAAAATTGTTCTGAATAAAAATCTGTAAAATGTATAAATTATTTTGAATAGGAAGGGGTATGGGATTTAACTAAGTGAGAGTTCAACATTATAAGAATTCAACCTAATGGTCCGGAAGGTTTACTCTTTACCTGCCTGACTACAAGAGCTGAAGGAATATTAGAATCAAAAAGACAAAATAATTTTTAACATTTTCATTTTATTTAGTTTTATGGAATTTGTTGAACTAAAATCAGTCTTTGGCTGTACACCAGTGCACATAAAACCTTCACTTCAGTATGTTACATACACATTAAGATCACATACCATTAGAACATGGTTAGGCGGGTAACATAATAACGTAAAATAAGCTTAATCTACTTCTTCCATGCGCGATGCATCATCGGCATCTCCTTCTAGCGGTGGGACGTCTCCAACAGTGCTCTCCTCAACCTGGATAGGCTCATCTTCATCGATGCCAAGTCCCAGCTTGATCATGCGGTAGATGCGGGACGCATGCACCTGGGGCTCATCCAGAGCGAAGCCAGAAGACAGGAGAGCAGTCTCGTACAGCAAGACAACCAAGTCCTTGACAGCCTTGTCGTTCTTGTCAACCTCGGACTTCTGCCTCAGGGTTTCGACGATGGAGTGGTCAGGGTTGATCTCCAGGTGCTTCTTGGCGGCCATGTATCCCATGGTGGAGGTGTCACGCAGAGCTTGCGCCTTCATGATACGCTCCATGTTGGCGGACCAACCGTACTGGGCAGTTACGATGCAGCAGGGAGACTCCACCAGCCTGTTACTGACGACGACCTTCTCAACTTTGTTGTCAAGGATGTTCTTCATGACTTTGCAGAGGTTCTCAAACTTTACTTTGTCCTCCTCACGCTTCTTCTTTTCTTCCTCGTCTTCGGGGAGCTCCAGGCCCTCCTTGGTGACGGACACAAGGGTCTTGCCGTCGTATTCCCTCATCTGTTGGACTACATACTCATCGATGGGCTCAGTCATGTAGATGACCTCATAGCCACGCTTCTTGACTCGCTCAACGAACGAAGAGTTGGCAACCTGGTCTCTGTTCTCGCCGGTGATGTAGTAGATGTGTTTCTGGTTCTCCTTCATGCGGGAGACATACTCCTTGAGGGAGCACAGGTCGTCACCGCCAGCCGAGGTGTGGTAACGGAGGAGGTCGGCCAACTTGGAGCGGTTCTGCGAGTCCTCGTGGATGCCGAGCTTCAGGTTCTTGCTGAACTGGTCGTAATACTTCTTGTAGTTCTCCTTGTCTTCAGCAAGCTCCTCGAAGAGTTCAAGACACTTCTTGACCAGATTCTTCCTGATGACTTTCAGGATCTTGTTCTGCTGCAGCATCTCACGGGAGATGTTGAGGGGCAGGTCCTCGCTGTCGACCACACCCTTGACGAAGTTGAGGTACTCCGGGATCAGGTCCTCGCAGTTGTCCATGATGAAGACACGACGGACGTACAACTTGATGTTATTCTTTCTCTTCTTGTTTTCGAACAAGTCGAAGGGGGCTCTGCGCGGGATGAACAGCAGAGCACGGAACTCGAGCTGTCCTTCAACGGAGAAGTGCTTGACGGCCAGATGGTCCTCCCAGTCATTGGTGAGGGATTTGTAGAAGTCACCGTACTCCTCCTGGGTGATATCGTCAGCGTTGCGGGTCCAGATGGGCTTGGTCTTGTTAAGTTCCTCATCCTCAGTGTACTTCTCTTTGATGGTCTTCTTCTTCTTCTTCTTGTCTTTGTTGTCCTCCTCGTCATCCTCGCCGACGTCCTCAATCTTGGGCTTGTCGTCGTCCTTCTCGCCGTCCTCCTTCTTTTCCTCCTCGGCCTCATCGTCGGACAGCTCCTTCTCGCGTTCCTTCTCGACCATCAGTTTGATCGGGTAGCCGATGAACTGGGAGTGCTTCTTGACAACTTCCTTTATCTTATTCTCCTCGAGATACTCGGTCAGATCCTCCTTGATGTGGAGGACTATTTTGGTGCCGCGGCCTAGAGGTTCTCCGTTGTCGGCGCGGACTGTGAAGGATCCACCAGCGGCGGACTCCCATACGTACTGTTCGTCATCGTTGTGCTTGGAGTGGACGGTCACGCGGTCGGCGATCAGGTAGCACGAGTAGAAACCCACGCCGAACTGACCGATCATGCTAATATCGGCGCCGGCCTGCAGCGCCTCCATGAAAGCCTTGGTGCCAGACTTCGCGATCGTTCCTAGGTTGTTGACTAGGTCGGCCTTTGTCATGCCGATACCGGTATCGATAAGGGTCAAGGTACCTTCGCTCTTGTTGGGGATGATCTTGATGAACAGCTCCTTACCGCTGTCGAGGCGCGACGGGTCGGTGAGAGATTCATAGCGGATCTTGTCCAGGGCGTCGGAAGAGTTGGAGATCAACTCACGAAGGAAGATTTCTTTGTTCGAGTAGAATGTGTTGATGATGAGGGACATGAGCTGGGCGATCTCCGCTTGGAACGCGAAGGTCTCCACCTCGCCGGACTGCGCTTGCATTTCTTCAGGCATCTTGGCGGCTTCTTTCTTCTTTGGAGTAGAAAAACTTGTAGCTTGTAATCCACGCGGTGATTTGACTTTTTCTTTTCACAGTAGGCGGTTGGACACACGTGTTTTTTGTCGCAGCGTTTCTCACGTTCACTTCGCTTCGCGTTATTTTAAAATGAATGCGCGCGGAGACGTCAGTTTGGTTTTATAGCGGCGGCGGAACGGGAGCCATCTGTGGACGAGTAGAAATTTCTAGACTTTGCGCAGCTTTTTGCCAGGGGTTGGCAAGCGGCGGCTCGCGTTTGGGCGGTTTTTGGTACTTGCGCAGCGTGGTCGATATTTTCTAGAAATATCCACTTGCTTGCTGCAGTATGATGAAATAGGTCACGGTAAGATGCAACTAACATAATATTATAGTGATTGATAACTGCTTTTTATTTCTGTTAACACGTTAACGTTAAATTAACAGTTTTTGTCCATGATTGAAGGTTTAGTGGTAAAAAATCTCCTGATTAGGTAGGGTAGGTATTTATTGTGTACGAACTGTATATACAGCCGAGAATTGAATTTATTGTCGACTTAAAGACCTACATTCTAATTTCTAACATTGCCAAAAGCATAGTCTGAATATTTGAAAATAATAGCTTAGAAAAAATTACAAATCTATTAAATCTAGGGTCGGCGGACTTAACCACATAAGTGCTATACAATTTCTATAGGACTTATGTGGTTAAGTCCGCCGACCCTAGAAATATTTCCACAAGTTTTTTTTTTTTTACAGAAATGTTGACTCAATATAATAAAACTGGCCAAGTGCGAGTCGGACTCGCGCATTGAGGGTTCTATATCGCCATACAATTTCAACTATAATTTTTTATATATTTTTGTCATAATATAAACTAAGCCGCGAGTACTGCGAGTATAATCATACCAAGCTTGATGCTTGTATGTTGTGTTGCCGATCGATAGGCCAATATCATAGCCTATCGGTAAGTAAGATATCCTATCGATAGTTGATTGAAGGAAACACGATATTATCGATAGTTAATCTATAGTATCGATACTATCGATACTAGTCTTTTCTGCTGCAATACTATCGGTAAATGGCAATACTATCGATAGTATCGATAGTTTCGTCGCTGCCAACCAATGAACTATCGATAGTATCGATACTATCGATAGTATTGCTCTTTAATATCGAATAGACTATCGATAGTATCGATACTATCGATAGTTCATTGGTTGGCAGCGACGAAACTATCGACTATCGATAGTATTGCTGTTTACTGCTGATTTCTGCAGTTGCAGTTGCTGTTTACTGCTGATCGGGTGTTTTCGGCGTCCGACAATCGATTGCAAAACTATCGATTTTTCGGCAACACTACTTGTATGTAGGTTTAACGTTTTTGCGATATATCAAAAAGTATAAAAACACGAATGGGGAATCCCCTTATTTTTTATTATTACCGTTTTTTTAATATAATGACACATTTAGTGAAAATTTCAACTGGCTAGGTACATACCTAATATGGTTTCAAAGATACAGCCCCGACCGACAGACAGACGGACAGACTGACAGCGGAGGTAGAGTATTATGGTCGCGTTTGGGCTGAGCTTTAAAAAAAAAATTAAATATGTCAAATAATGAAAACTATAATCCTAATCCCTCATTTCATTACGAAATACGTAAAATCATGTCTCATCATTCGTAACAAACAGTAATCGCTGGTTTAATTGAATGATTTGGTGCACCTGCAACCCCTTGGGAAAACAGGCGTGATGGTATCGGTCATTGTAACAAAAGTAGTTTTATGGTTGACAATCCCAGCATGGAGGTAGTAGAATTTCTACTCAACACTAGATGGCAGCACCGTAGTTGTTCGTGAACGTTCTCGAACATTCGAGAACCTTCTAGAAATGTTTGCTATTCTCACGAATACTGAATGAATAGTCATAATATTTATGACTGAGAATACTTAAAATAAATAAAAACTGCATCCAAAGTAACAAAACAACCAATTTGTAAGCAATGCGCAGTTTATTTTCCCTTTTAATTATAACGTTCCAGAACATTCCATGAATATCCGGCGTTTACTTCATCTATTCGCCGCTGTGGCGCTAGCTGTATCCTTTTTACTATAGGGTTGCATACTGCATAGTTTATTGATTGTAAGTAGGTAGGGAAAACGGAAAAGGGGAAACTTTTCTAGAACGCCTAAAAGGGCAAATGGTTGTTGAATAAAGCTCACGGTTATTTCTACAACTTTATACTATTATTATTAAGGCACGATATTCATTAATCGCCTTGTAGATTTCTAGTTCTACACGTGCCTGCGTTTTGCGAATTCCTTTAATTAATTTCCCATTTAAGTAGTTATAAAAAAAATATGGAACGTATAAAAGTAAAAGCTATTTTTAGCGACAACCTCAATGCATTTGAAACTCGCCCCAAGCTCAAGCGAGATAAGAGTTACCTACTTCTGTTGGGTTATTCTATTTCACGATGACTTGATCTATTTTTTCATGGGCTTATAGGGTCTACTGTTAGTAGTACAGAGTAGGTACTACCCACTTTTTTCTTATTTCAATGGCCATACTAGGTACATAACTCAACTTAGGTAAAAATATGAAAGTGAAAAAAGCCGGTAAGTTACGGAAAACTTTCGTGGTTGAAAAGCTTTTCATCATAGACTTTAATTCTATGATTGTTTGTATTAGATAGGTAGGTAGTATGGGTACATATTGATTGAAGAGTGTAGTACTAGTACCTAGTTTTCTAGACATTTGTAGGCCGATACAAAACCGATGTAAACCTTTACATTTTCTTTTCAAAACCTTCGTTATTTTTAGGTTATTTTCTTTTGTAATCGACCTACCTACCTACTAGGTAGATACCAATTTCAGCCCTTTATTTTGGACATTCTGAGTAGGAATCCTGAGCAAATAAAATGCATTGGTAGTCGGTCATGTCATGTCATGATCGAATGAATCATGCATGGCAAAAATGTTATCTTTGCTTTGCTTTGTGTAGGCTGGCACGCCATGCCTTAGTCTTGAAAGATACTCAAAGATGGTACAAGAAGAGTGTACCCATAGACTTATATGGGTGTAGTAAGTCTATGAGTGTACCTACCTAGGCGACTACATCCTCATGCACCCTCTATAATCCTATGATAAAGTTTCTGTCTAAGTATGTACCTACCTAGGTAAGTAGGTACCACGTATTCCGAATTTCCGGCTCAACACTTAGGCAAAGTGAGCACACCCTGTAATAATAATTATAATAGCAAACCAATATGGTTGTCAAAAAAAAATTCAGAAGCAAATTTTCTAGTAAATAGGGACGAACTCTTACTTACTAAAATTACAAAGGAAGTAACTAAGGAAGATAACTTTGCAAGTAAAAAATGTTCCAGACTTTTCAATATTCAGTTGAATACCGAGTTCATTGTCCTCACTTTTGTTATATAAGTGCCATCTAGCGTCGAATAGCACAGACTATTGAAAGCGTAAAGCAAAGTAAAGCTAGTTTATCCACTCGCCAACAGATGGCGTGCTCACAGAAACTTCGCGAAAATTCTCCATAGTTCTACTTCATTCCAGAGATGGCGCTGCCGTATAAAAACGTTGCTCGACTCAGCAGCTGCTACACAGTTTCAAGCAAGCAAGCGAAGTGAGCACAAGCGATCAAGCGCTGAATCGAGCGAACTTTCGAAGAATCCCTACGAGTTTTGCCACAAAAGAAGAGTGAAAAATGTCGTTGCTACCGTATCTGCTCGGCTGCGATTCTCGCCCACGCCGTTATCGCAACCAAATATTCGACATGGACCTTTTCGACGATATCTTGGACCGTCCCTCGTTCCAGTTGCAGCAATACCTGCGTCCATTGCGGAAGATGTCCTCGGCGCTTCAGGACGTCGGCTCAACCATCAAATCCGACAAAGACAAATTCCAAATCAACTTGGACGTCCAACACTTTGCCCCGGAGGAGATTTCCGTTACCACAGCGGATGATTACGTGGTAATCGAAGGGAAGCACGAAGAGAAGCAGGATGACCATGGCTATGTCTCGCGGCAGTTCAAGAGGCGTTACGCTTTGCCGGACGGCTGCAAGGCAGAGTCTGTAGAGTCCAGGTTGTCGTCCGATGGGGTCCTCAGCATTATCGCTCCGAAGAAGGCCCTACAAGATGGCGTGAGAGCGGTGCCCATCACCCACACTGGTCCAGTTAGGAGGAAGCATGCTGAGGAGAATGGAGAAGACACGAAGGACAATGGGGAAATGGAAATCGAAGTCACGCCGCAGCAGAAGAAAAAGAAGCGCAGTGGTTAGTAGTGTTTTTCTTGGCAACTTTTTTTAAGCAGTATTTCCTACTTTTAGTTTGTAAGTTTGTTCCAGTAATAAGACTGAATACTTTTCTAAATATTCCAATAAATAAAATGTTAAGGTGAAAAATGTTATTTTATTCTGCTTATTGGATTAGATTAGGCTTAATGCTAGAGGTATTTAGGCCAGGGGCCTGATTCTGTAACGCATTGGTGCCAAAATGGGCTCCCGCACATAAGTAAATACTTAACTATCGTTGTGTCACGTTCTTTTGTGAGAAATCAGCAGAGGCAGAACGATATTTAAGTGCTTGCTTAGCGAATTTCTCAATCTCGCAGTCAGATTTTCAAATGGATTTGGCGATCCGGTATTTCGACGCAGGCAGGCAGGCAAGTCAGGCAACGCATCGAAATTCGGCATTATTGCTCTGGCATTTATATCAGGCGTTTTTAGCGAACAAAAGTTAAAATAAAACCCGCACACGTATGTGCCTAGGGTCAGAGACGGTGTCTTTCCTGTGGACTAGGCCAACCAAGCTGTCAGGATGGTATAGGTGCTGGGCAAGCCTACTCCATCTAAAACAATGTCCCAGTGTGTCCCGAGTGGTCTTGGGATCTAAGCCACTGGACGCTGTATAAACCATCTCATTACGTAGATGCATGCCTAATAAAAAAGCGGGTGCTCTACCATCTTGCTCATTTTCCTCATACACTACCAGCGAACTAATCTTCTAGAATTAGAATCGGAATATTCTTTGCTGTACTAGAAAAATATGAAAAGGACAGACAGCATTATTTAATCGTAATTGAAGCTAACAGCTGGGAGCCTATCGAGGCACCATTGAGTTATTACGTTACATACTAGGCCCCTGAGTCTAGAGTCGTGGTTGTCGTCAGATGGCGTCCTCAGCGACATTGCTCCGAAGAAGGCAGTTGCAGGATGCGGGAATATCCTCATATTGGAGGCTAGGGGGCAAAAGCAGAAAGGGGGCAAGAACAGAACAGACCAATCCTTTTCCTAAAATCCTGTCACTTGTCATTGACTTGTCAGAATACAAAAATCAAAATATATAAAAAAATAATCAAAAATATATTCTTGAAAAATCATGCTTGGCGTAATCGCCTAGACGTGGCCTACCTTCACCCAAATATAAAAAAATCCCACCTCTCAGGTATTTATAAATGACCGAAGATGCCGGGACACCTAAGTTCTCAAAGTTGGATGGCGATTGGATGCCATGCCCCAAAACGGACCTCGATTACCCTGCCCTGGCGTACCTCGTACCTTTAGACAACCTCATAGTCTTCTCCAAGCCCGACAGACACCTGGAATTCCTGGGCAAAACCGGCTGCTACACCATTTTCAACAACCAGGGCCAGAAGGTATTCCTTGCTGTACGAGAGACCAAAGAAGGCAACGTCAAAATCTTCAACGTCTATGGAAACAAGGTTTTAGAAGTCGTCCAGCCGTTCGCCTACTTTTTGCACACGGCTTCGGTCTTCTGCCCTCCTGGTAAACACATCGGCGTGATACGGGAGAAGTTCAGATTCAAACCAGGAATACATTCCTTCCTGGCAACGCGAACGGATGACGACTGGGCCGTGGAAATCAAGGCCCAAGGCAAAAGTCTGGAATACGACATAGTTTTCAACGAAGAGTCGATTGGAGTGATAAAGGAAAGCTGGATGGAAGTAGCGGTGGTGAATGTGGACAACTTTGGTGTTAAATTTCCTGTGGATATGGACGTGGGCAAAAAGGCTATCTTGCTTGGAGCTTGCTTTCTGATTGCCTGTTTAAAATACAAATAATTAAAGAATGTGAAAGATCTTTGATAGGTAGGTACATAGATACTTAGTTACTTTATTCATCATCAATCTTTCTAATACCTATAGGGTGTTACAAAAAGGTCCTACGGTCGTTTTGCATTGGTGGAAATAGATTTTACTATGTGTTCTTTTTTGACTATTCAGAGTTGGGCCGTAATAAAAGTTTCTTGCAACAGAAGTGCAACGACCAGAGACCCTCTCAAGTATGGAAAATTACCTAACTGTAAACCCTGCACTGTAAATTAGCCTACATACCTTTTAGAGTCGCCTGTAACCATTAAGACATTTTGTTGCAAATAAACAGGTTTTTGATAAAAAAAACACGACAAAAAAAACTAACAATATAAAAGGAAATCATAATTTGGTACAGGTTGACAGGGTTTGATTGTTCAGTCCAACCGAATCGCTTTTTCTGTTGGTACACACTACAGCACGTCGGAATGTACCACTAGGTACACTTTTGTTGCAAAGTCTTCCGTAACGAAACCGAGCAGAGTGCTAGCGTGTAAAGGTCAACGTGCTGTCGTGTGTTCAGTCGGCAACACGTTCGGATACCCATTATTCTTCGATTGGCGCTCTTATGCCACAAGCGGTAAGAGCTACCCATAGTGTATACATGGTACACACGACAGCACGTTGACCCTTACACGCTAGCATTCTACTCGGTTACGTTACGGGCGACTTTACAACGAAAGTGTATACTCTGATGCTCTGTCGTGTGTACCATGGTGAAATTGGTTGGAAATAGCCTTCTATAACCTAATAACGGGATTAGGTCGAATTTCCGATAACCCTGTAGGTTCCAAAAATACTTGGTTGGAAATAATCCCTTTTATAACCTCCTAACGAGAGTAGGTCGAATTTCCGATAACCCGGTAGGTCCCAAAAATACTACTTATTTTATGTCGAATATTTTCCTCGCGTATACTCTATCCCGCTATACCTGGGGGGTTACCCTTGACGCTATTGCGATCAAATTGAAAAAGTTTTGTAATTAATTTCTCTTTGAATTCGCATAGTAATGCTTTGATTTTAAATACTTTGTAATGTTTATTCAAAGGTAAGGCTGTTTTATTCAATAAAAACACAAAATGCGTCTTAATTTGCAAAATATTAAATGTAAATTGCGCCATATTGCGGCTGTATTGGAAAAATGCGTCAAGGGTAGAGGGGCTGTACCAAGCGGACTATTTCTTCTTAGAAGGTATTATTATTATTACTAGACAATCTTTAATTGACTTTCTCCCCCTGAATACACACGTACACAAACATACACAGAAACGAGGGTGTGTGGGAGTGTTGTGTGTTTTTACGTGGTGGGTCGCTCATAGCATAGATAGCCAAACAGAAGATTCATATAATACCTACTAGGGGGGGGCTTAGCCCTGGGAACAGCCGGAGCCGGTTTTCCCATTTCTCGTGAAAGATCCGGCAGATTCTTGTGAGTTTTTTCTAAGCAGGTTCAAATAATTTAGCGGTCTTTTTCATCGATTCAGTTTTTCAAAAGTTTTGCAAAATGGCGGAAATATGGAGGTTGAAAATGAAAAAAAAAAATGTTGTGAGCAGATTTATAATAATGCTCCTGAAAACATAATAAAGTATTTGTTAAAACAATAATTATTGTAACAGGACTAATGGTGTATAACTTTTGAAATAAACTAAAGTCATAGGTACCTACCTACATGTATGCCCGCACCGGGAATCGAACCTGGGTCTCGCTTCAGAGTCCATTGTTCTACCCACTACGCCACCACCTCGAACTCTCTCTCAGAGAAGGCCTTTGCCCAGCTAGTGGGACATGTACAAAATTGTACAGGCTTTTAATCTAATCTAAACTACTAAGGCCTTTGCATCTACGTAATGAGATGATTTATACAGCGTCCAGTGGCACCTTCACTCACACTAGATAGGTGAAGAGACCACTCGGCGCTGCAGTGCCTGGGACATTGTTTTAGATGGAGTAGGCTTGCCCAGCACCTATACCATCCTGACAGCTTAGTCGACCAAGCCCACAGGAAAGACAGGTCAATACGTGTGGAGCCAACTGAGCCGCGGGTTTCCTCACGATGTTTTTCCTTCACCGTTAGCGAGTGGTATTGCTACTACAAATTCACAAATGTACGTAACTTTGAAATTAAACAAAGTCATAGATACATGCCCGCACTGGGAATCGAACCGGGTACCTCTTGCTTCAGAGTCCACTGTTCTACCCACTAGACCACCACCGCTAATCTAAACTAATGGTGTGTCAAATTAACTGACTTCCTGTGGAAAAAATTACGTGCACTTTCTGTACTTCCTACGTTAGTTTCGTGTTCATAGAGACTGGCAGAAAGTTTTGTTATAATTTGTATTAGAATGTGATTGGTTATAATAATTATTTTTGA
This sequence comes from Zelleria hepariella, assembly GCA_949319315.1. NCBI lineage: Eukaryota > Metazoa > Arthropoda > Insecta > Lepidoptera > Yponomeutidae > Zelleria > Zelleria hepariella. The sequence goes on along the minus strand of OX439380.1, from coordinate 32,223,955 downwards.
GATATAGGTACTCATAGTTTTGTTTCGAGGAACAACGTTCAACCCTCAAGAGAGCGGTCCCAGGTTCGAACCCCAGTAGACGTATACAAGGTGTTATAAAAGTACCTAACTCTCTTTACAGGGTGTAACCTACTGATCAACAGGATGTCAAATCTGTAAAAAAAAGTTGAAAAAAACAAATTTTATTTTACAACGTGTTACAAAAGATACTAACTCTTTTTACAGGGTGTAACCTGCTGGTCAACATAATGACAAATCTGCAAAAAAAAGTTGAAAAACACAACTTTTTTTTTATAACCTCAAAATTGTAAAATTTTCAAAACTTTTTTGTTTTTTGATTTAGCTCAAATTAAAAAATATGGTTGTTTGCTTAGCTGTATTTTAATAGCTTCAGGCTGTTAAAACATAGTGAAAGTCTATGGAAACAGTATTTTAAAAATACTTTTCTCCCGTCACAGCGCTTACATTTTAATTATTTAAAAATCAACGGAACGTCATAGAGCTAAAAAAATATTTTGGTTGTGATCCCTACCATCAGGTACCATGACCCTGTAAAAAGAGTTAGCATCTTTTGTAACACCTTGTATAACCTCATTTTTTTTTGTTTTGGTTATTAGCTCAAATTAAAAAATATGTTTGTGCGTGTAGGTGCATTTACATAGCTTTGAGTTGTTAAAACATTGTGAAAGTCAATGAAAACAATATTTAAAAAATACTTTTCTCCCGCCACATAGTACACATTTTATTATTTTAAAAATTAATGGAACGTTATAGAGCAAAAAAAATATTTAGGTTGTGATCCCTATCACCGGGTGCTATTACCCTGTAAAACTAGTTAGGTACTTTTGTAACACCTTGTATATGAAAAGTCAAGTAAAACCTGCATTAGCTTTTGGTTTGGTCATGAAATACAGAGCTTTTGCTCAATTGAGCTTTTAGTGAAAAGCTAAGTAGAAACTTAATGTGGCACTCTCACTTCGTATAGATGCGTGAAGTGACCACTCGCACATTGAACAGTCGGCCACACGATGGGATACCCCTTTTTGTTCGATTGGCGCCCTTATGCCGCGCACGGTAAGAGCTACCAGGGGGTATCCTAGACTGTGGCCGACCGTACTTAGTGCCTGGAGTTTGATTTATTTTTCGTCTTATTAATATCTGTAATTTGTTGTACCTAATCTTGAAGTCATAGGGGGTATAGGTCTTGGTATAGGTGCTGGGCAAGCCTACTCCATCTGAAACAATGTCTTTATTTTTATCTTTTTTATTTTTATTTATTAGGCACTCCAACAGCATAAACGAATACATAGTATCAATCAAATATTACAGAAACTTATGGCTAGCGCTTATGCCTATTACAGGACGTGCACAACATTTTAAATCGAACAGTTACTTAATCACTTAACAATAAAACCAGTTTATTGAAGTTGCAATCAAATTTCATGCAAATAAATTAAAAATACAATTTTGTTAAAAACTCAATTCATAGTCATGCGATATACTAAAATTAAAATTAAATTAAATTTGATTAAAAACTATTTACAGGATAAAATTAGCAATATTTACAAATTAGGATGATTTTTGAAACTTATTATTTTATTTTATTCAATTACTTAATAATATAAATTCAATAAATATTTGATTAATGACTCAATACTACAAAAGAGACAGAGAAGACAAAATATAAAATTATAAAATTACAATAATTATTATTATAAAATCGGACTAGATTTAAATTTAAATTTACGGGGATTGTGGTTTTGGATTTCTTATATTTCTGCATGTCCCAGGCACTGCAGCGCCGAGTGGTCTCTTCATCCATCTAGTGTGAGTGAAGATGCCACTGGACGCTGTATAAATCATCTCATTACGTAGATGCAAAGGCTGGTTGGCTGGGGGTTTAAAATATCTTTAAGCAAGCACTGAATTAGGTAAATATTTCTATAGATAATACAGGGTGTTTTAGAAAGACCATGTGACACTGAAAAGTACGAAGTCTTGAAAAAAAAAAACTTCTCGTATTTTAGTATGGAACAGCTGATCTATTTTGTCGAGTCGAAAATGCCATCCTTCCATAGAAAAAAAATCAATTCATGTATTGATATACGGTACTTACCTAGTTCCTATACCCTATTATATTCGACTGTACAAATAGGGGGCAAACAACGAAGTTTTGAAAGTAAAGCTCTAATTTTGTAAGAAAAAAAGAATGAAAGGTCGATAAGTCAAAATAGGGGGCAAAATCAGAAAGTGGGCAAAGTTCGAATAAAATGAAGGGTTTTTAAAAAAGGGGGCACATCTCTACAAATAGGTACTATGAGAATCACACTAAGGGGGCAAAGGCAGAAAGGGGGCAAGACCCGAACAGACCATTTTTTCGAGATTTCGCACTTGATCCCATATTAAAAGTTGCTTGTATTGGTGAGTTAAGCTACCCCTTTTAGTGTCATAGGATCTTTTTGAAACACCCTGTACACTTAATACAAAATAAAACACCAGATTTTCCTGCTGGGGTCATGGGTCAGTTTAGTTTGGTTCTTCCAATTATTTGTTTCATGACCAATATTAGTTGCTCTATCCCACAATGTCGAAGCGATGGATGGTAGCCCGATGGATAGAAAATATACTTTTAAAGTTCGTACACATGACAGCACGTCGACCCTTACACGCTAGCACTCTACTCGGTTACGTTACGGTCGACTTTACAACAAAAGCTACACTCTCACTTGCCGTCGTGTGTACATTTGTGAATTTGTAGAGAAGCAATACAACTTGCTAAAGGCGAAGGAAATCTTCGTGAGAAAAGCCACGACTTAGTTATAACCTTATTATATCTTCACTTTAGCTATTTCATGGATTTCGTTCGGAGATAACATTTTGCTGTACTTGTACGTTTAGCATAAATACCACTTACGAGGAATCTCTGGATCAGTTGGCGCTACACGCATTGATAGACAGTCTCTCTCTCTCTGTGAAAGAAAAGCGTAAAAAAATACATCAACTAATATGACAGAAAAAAAAAGAAATATACATCTTCCCTTATTTTGTCGAGTCATTTATTTACCACACAAAACTAATTAGGTCCGTTGAAAAACAGCATTAAAATATCGACGGAAATGAAAAAAAAAAAAAAAACGGAGCTAGCAAAAGTAATTCAACGACAATCGTTCAACGCTTTGCAATTCAGAGTTTTCGCGTATAACATACATTCCTCCTACTCTAAACTATCTACTATCTCATTCCGGGGGGCGCCACCCCCCTAACCCCCCAAGCCCCCCGTACGTCTGTGTGTATAAAAATTCTGTTGCTCCCACACCAACGCACCCCCTACTTTCACGGTTCTAATTTTTGGAGAATTTGGGGCATATTCGTAAATATGAAATGGGAAAAATATTTCCCGCCGCAGCCGACTTTGGCACTTATTCCTTGGGACGCTCGGTGGAGTTTCGGTTGGAGGAGGGTTGGAAAAAAAATTACTTCATATGTCGTCCTTAAGACGGAACGCTGGCAGTGCGTATGTGTGCTCGGGACAAAGAGTCGTGGAGTCGTCGTTGTAACCTTGATTTTCAGGAAGTTTTTCTTCAAACATGCTTCTGTTTTCTAATTTTATTGCACACTACCCTACTCATTCTTTCTACAACACCAAAGGTTGACTGGTAGAAAACGCCTTTGTACACCATTATTGTATTTTATTTTGTGCAATAAAGAATTTAATAATAATAATAATAATTTTCTTTTAATAAATTAACTGTACACTGAACTGAGTGGCTTCCAATAACTGGGGCCTTAGCCATTAATGCAATGGTGCCAAAATGGGCTCCCAATCCAAATGGGCTCCCAAAATCGACTTCAATTACGATTTATTAATGCTGTCGGTCCTTTTAATGTTTTTGTAGTACAGCAAAGAATATTCTGATTCTAATTCCGGGGGATTAGATCTCTGGTTGTAGGAGAAAAACGAGGAAACCTCTTCTTCTTCTTTGCGTGCCTCTCCACCAATGGAAGTTGGCCGTCAGCTCTTCATATTCTTTCTTGTTCTTTGCCAAGCGAAATAGATGTTCGACGCTGGCTATCTCCGTCCATTCCTTGATGTTTCTGAGCCACGACTTTCTTCTTCTACCAGCACGCCTCTTCCCCTCAATCTTGCCCATCATGATTACTTGAAGAAGTCGGTACCTGTCGTGGCGAAGCACATGTCCTAGGTAGCTTATCTTCATCTTTTTTACGGTTAACATGAGTTCTCGGGAACGATTGACGCGTCGTAGAACTTCCACATTCGTGACTCTATGGACCCAACTTATTCTCAGCATCCTTCGGTAGCACCACATCTCGAATGCCTCCAGCTTCTTGCAGGTTGCGTCCTTTAGGGTCCAGGCTCCGCAACCATACATCGCAATTGGCCAGATGTAGCGAGGAAACCTCGGTTTTGTCTTTCTGCTAGGACGCTATCTACACGGCATTGCGTTACAGGCTAAGGCCCTTGGGCGACAGTCCGTGGGCAGACCAGCAGCCCGATGGTCGGACGACATCGTTGTGTCGGCGGAGGCTCCATGGATGCGGATGGCGAGGGACCGTGAGAGGTGGCGTGAGGGGGAAAAGGCCGTGGGCAGAGGTGGGCTGTTGATGATAATGATGATGATGATGATGAACTGAACAGTTTCACTTTATATATTTTGAACTTCTCTCTTGTCCAAAGCCTCTCACTTAGCGCTCCCAAAAGCCAACTTGATCGCGCGCTTTACTAGCAAGTAATTCACTTCGGGAGAGCCGAATTTCTTTCGAACGCCAATACGAGTAACGGTTGCAGTATTTATTTCTTGTATTATGTACATGTTACATAATTATTATTAAAAACAGAGATAAGTTCGCCTTTCTAAAAGTGTTTTCTTACTGTATTGTCCTCTAATCTGCTTGTGTGTGCAATAAAGATTAATAATTGAATGATACAGTAAATACTTCAATGAAAACAAAAATAAACGACACACCCGGATACGAAGCGACTCCACATTTTTCCTGTGCTACGAGCGATATACAGCCTGTATCTATGCGAAGAAAATATATTATTTTATATACACCTATATATAGTATTGCTTATATGACGTGTTTTGCTCTTACTACGTATACGCATTATATTATTGTATTATATCTCAGTTCCATCACTTGTAGGTACGTCTATTTACTAAGGACTATAGGCACATCTATTGGGTACAGGATTTATTTAAATATAACTAATGATACAATTAGACAAACAAAAATAATTTTTACATTAAAATATATAAATATTTTATTGTAAAAATTATACAGGGTCACCCAAAAATGTTGGCAAGCTAAACTAAAGACAGAAGAGTAATTACTATGAAATAAGTAGGACGTTGACCAATTTTATCTCTCAACAGAACAATTTTTAATTTTTTTTTTCCTGAAACAAAAATTTTTACAACAAAAAGTTGGGTGAGGAAAAATTATATTTAAAAATTGCCCTGCATATGAGAGATACGATTGCTCAATGCAATCTTATCTCTCAATTTAACCAGTGCTCAGAATAAATATATTTTTTAAATAATATAGGATATTAGATATCTCTAGCGGTAAGTAGAGTTTTAGAAAAACCTACTAAATAAAAAAAAAACTACCCCCGGACATTTTAGCTTCAAATTAGCATATCTCATAAACGGATGAACCGATTTTGATAAAATCTAAGAACATTCGGTTGAAAACCTGCTTTCAAATAAAAAATACCGTATCCAAATCGGTTCACCCGTTTAGGAGCTACGCTACGGGGCCACAGACAGACACACACATAGCGGTCAAACTTATAACACCCATATTTTTTTATCGGGGTTAAAAACGAAAGATAAAGATTTTTGTTTTGCATTAGGTAGATTCTTATAAACGAAATAGATCTTCAACGCTATGTACATCGGGTGATCATAGGATTTTGTTAGAAACTTCTTCTGAAGGAAGATATGATTTTTTTCAACATTGGTGGGGCTAAGTTAGCCTTATACGCACGCGCCCTTAACTCTTTAACGCAATGGCGTATCGATGGCGTCCCAGTAGCAGGACCAAACCGGAGTTTCCTCGTTTTTCTCCTACAACCAGAGAACTAATCCTCTAGAATTAGAATTGGGAATATTCTTTGCTGTAGGTACAGTCGGCCATACGCTAGGATACCCCTTTTTGTTCGATTGGCGCCCTTATGCCGCGCGCGGTAAGAGCTGCCATGGGGTATCTGTGACTGTGGCCGGCCGTACCACTCTGTCCACCGTTGTCAAGTAAAAGAAGGACACACATTCAAACTACTGCATTTGTAACATCAGTAATTTTTAGTTAGAAGACTGGTTTCTTTCTCGGCTTTAAAGAAAACCTCGTGAGGAAATCCCGAGCTGTGCATTTGGCCAGATTCCCACACGGTTGATAAATCACAAAGGTATTCGCAGAGGTTTGACCCTCCATTCCGATCGGGCAAAGCTTTTGACTGTCTGCCCCTCTACCCTTGACGCATTTTTCCAATACGGCCGCAATATGGCGCAATTTACAAAATTTAATATTTTACATTTTTGTGTTTGTGTTTGTTTAAATATTTTACATACGCATTTTGTGTTTTTATTGAATAAAACATTATTTAAAATCAAAGCATTACTAAGGGAATTCAAAGAGAAATTAATTTAAAACTTTTTCAATTTGATCCCAATAGGGTCAAGGGTAACCCACCTGGTCGGTCTAGGGGTGAGTCGCTTGCTTACTGACATCAAGGGTCGAGGTTAGTGTCCCTAAAATCTACTAGAAGGAGATGCTGCATGAAGAATCTACAGTACTGACATGAAAATGCCTTATTTTTTTGGGTTCTGTACTCAAAGGATGTCAACGCAAATTTTGGGAAATTTGCGAATGATGGTTTTTTTCTGCTATACAAGGTGTTACAAAAGATGCTAACTCTTTTTACAGGGTAATAGCACCCGGTGATAGGGATCACAATCTAAATATTTATTTGCACTATGACTTTCCGTTGATTTTTAAAATGATAAAATGTGAACGCTGTGGCGGGAGAAAAGTATTTTTTAAATAATGTTTTCATTGACTTTCACAATGTTTTAACAACTCAAACCTATGCAAATGCACCTACACCCACAAACATATTTTTAAATTTGAGATAATACCAAGAATTTTGAGGTTATAAAATAAAAATTGAATATTTCATATTTTTTTCACAGAATTGTCACCCTGTTGACCAGTAGGTTACAACCTGTAAAAGGTGTTAGGATGTTTTGTAGCACGTTGTAAATTTTTTGAACCTTACCGTATCCAATTATAACCAAATAATAATAAAAAATTGCACCGATTCATGTTTAAATTTCTTAATTTTGAAAATAAAGGAATCATCATTGTTTTGGGTATTTTCCCCCAACAACTATTTATTCCACCCTGTATACTGTTGTATGGAACCCTCGATGCGAGAGTTCTAAAAAACTAAGGCCCGGTTTTTGAGTTGAGAATTTTGCTAAGCAACTGGGTAAGTATCGTCCTGTCTCTGCTGATTTCTCTTAAAAGAGCGTGACAGAGCGATACGTAAGTATGTGCTTAGTAAAATTCTCAACTCAGAAACCGGGCCTTAGGGTGGCATTAATAGTCGTCGACTCAAGGTCGAACTCAAGTAGGTGATCTCAGAAAAGTCAAATGCTAATGTCAAGCCTTGGCTAATGTCAATGTCAATCTCAAGATAGTGTCTATTAATATGCTGACAGCTGCTCAAGTTTGACATTAGGCAAGGCTTGACATTTGCATTTGACTTTCCTGAGTTTACCTACTTGAGATCGAGTAGGTGATCTCAGAAAACTATTAATGCCACCCTTAGGCCCGGTTTCTGAATTGAGAAATTCGCTAAGCAAATGGGTAAGTATCGTCCTGTCTCTGCAGATTTCTCACAAAAGAGCGTGGCAGAACGATAGTTAAGTATTTGCTTAGCAAAATTCTCAATTCAGAAACCGGGCTTTAGAGCTTTGCATCTACGTAATGCGATGATTTACAGAGATGAACTGGCACAGATTTCTATTAAAAGTGTCAGAACACAAATAGGCACCTAAAATCGACCAGAAAGGAAGGAAACCTCGAACACAAAAACACCTGTATGCAGATAAAAGGGCGCGGGTACTAGACCCTTATTTCGATCCGAAGAGCTTTGACATTTTAAACGACTCCGAAGGTCATCGGTCGGCATAATAATATGATTTTATTCCTGTTTGATTCTCAATATTCTCATTCATCAATTGCTTTTGGTGAAGGTGAAGTGAAGATACTTAGAAATTCCATTCATAAGCAAATTGTATACACCGTGGAATTTTAGTGGTTTTAAAGCCGAAGGTATTTAGTTGCACTCGTGATTCTGAGCCAAATTCCAAAATTTTACTTCAAAACGAGCGAAAAAAAAAACACTTCCCAATACAAACGGCTATCGCCAATCGACACCATTTGTATGGAGAAGTGAATTTTTTTTTCGCGCGTTTTGGAATGAAATTTTGTAATTTGGCTCAGAATCACCAGTGCAACAAAATACCTTCGGCTTTAAAACCACTAAAATTCCACGGTGTATAATTATGCGCTTAAATCACACCCGTATGTAATACCATTTTAATTTTCGACTTTGGTGGTTCAATACCTAATATTGTCTTAAAAAACAAAAGTTTTTCAGGTAATGCGGTAAACACCGGATCGAGATAAATCATCGATTATAAAAACAAGACAGATGCGGTTTCTTGTATAATTATTATTATTGCAATTTCCTTTTTCAATAAATTGTAGAGCTCTAGATATAATCCGCGCGGGATGAGAATGGGATGGAACCTTTTCGAAGTAAATCGAAAATAAATCTTATTTTACTTTGACAAGGTTGCCTCGACGCGAGTTTGCTTACCGCGCGCGTCTCAGTTCCAAAAGGTCGCATCTCATTCTCATCCCGCGCGGATTATACTAAGTAAGATTCAAATGCCAGACTTACGGGTTACTAGCTGAACACTGTGAGTGAGTGTATAATTCGATTTAGAAAGAGAGATAAATATTTAGATATACTTACGCACTCTACGAACGCGTTGCGAAATGTTCCTAGGTAAAGATAGGAAGTAGAGATGACATTAGCAACAGTGACAAGGTAGGATGCCCCATGGATGGTAGCTCTTATCGCGCACGGAATAACAAAATGTATGTTTAGCGTATCGCTGACTGTACAGCACAAATAAAAAGGGCACATAGCAACAGCCATTAAAAAATATTAAAACTTAAAAACAAAAACGCTGGCCGGCGAAAAAATAAAAGCAGCGGCGAGAAAATTTAAAATTCGAATCGACGGGCGCGGCGCGCCCATCAATCTCGCGATGACCCCGTTTTTTAAAAAAAGAAGAAAAAAGCAAAAACAATATGAGCATTTTTTTTCCGGCGTCTGCTTGGAGCGAAAAACTGCCAGCCCGGGCGGTTTAAAAATCGAATCAGGCCGTCCTTGGGAAGTAAGAAAAGGAGGAGTACGCCCGTCAACACATAAATCATATTTCTGGAGAATTTTTAAAAGTCCTATTGCTTTCGCGTATTTGCCATGTACTCCCCCCGCGGGGGGTTGGCGCGGGGTGTGTGTACTTACCCCCCTCGTTTCCTAGTTCTGTTCGGGAGGTACGGGGTGCTTGTTTTTGAGACATCTTGGGCCTTGAGATGTTTTGCTTCGCATTAAAGTACCGTGTTTTTTGTGGGCTCTATAAAATAAAATAAATAAATAATAAATAAAAATAAGTAGGTTTACTCTGCGTGCCTCTGCGGGCCTTTTGGATGAAATGAAAATGATGGTTTCATTTCGTTCAGTACAGTGAGAGTTCATGTAAAATCACCACATTATCTTATCTATGTGCTTGATTGGTTGGTACGTGTCATGAGCTACTGAAGATATATTCATTTAAAAAAATCACGAGAAATAGCTTTAAATCAAGTAACATAATATTATGCAGTAATTTTACCTAATACTACTACTTAGGTCAGTAACGCAATAGAAAAAAAAAACCATCTGTAGTTATAGTTTTATCGTATCGTCAATGTTGCAACTGGGATGTTTATATCGTAGATTCGTAGCTAGCCAATTTTTTTTATAGTAAAAAGTAAAAAAAAATATTTATTGCACTAAAAGGTTTACATGAAATTTTATTGAGAGAAAGTAAAAATCTGTGCATTATCTTAAAAATAACAAAGTTTCCAGGGGTCCTAGCACTATAACCTGTATCGCAAGGAACCAGATAAAATTATCATATTATCTTTCCGTTATCTTTTTGTCCAACTTCCTTAAAACTGTGGTAACCTCCAGTACCTACGTGTTACTCCAATTTTCTGTATCAAATTCTCTCTCTTCAAAATAGCGAATTTTTTTTTTCTCCTATCGACTTTCGATGACATGCTAGAATGAAGTTAACTGAAGTTGTATTTAGGTTCGGCATCCATTGAAGCTGCTTCCCTTTCAGTCCAGGCTTGCCTGTATCACACAGGATTGTTATCTAGAATCATTCTCCATTTACCTAAGTATTGTGAGATTTACACCCGTACCACAAGACGTTCCTCGACTCCAAACTCAACCTCGACTAAGGAAAACGGTATTACAAAACGTCATAAATTCCCTCCACTCGAGCGAGTTTCTCATTCGAGTCCATGAACTGTCAGATTTTTACTTCTCTTGAGGAAATTCTCATTCGAGTCGAGCAATGAACTGTCAAAAGCTAAGGTACCTCGGGACCTACCTTGAGGCCTCCTGGAGAGAGGAAATCGGTGTTTTGCGTAGTATTTCAAAAGTTTTTGTTTTGTATTGATTAAATTTTGAGAAGGAAATGGATTCCGACGATTTCATATCGGTCACATCGCTATTGCCAACATGAAAAAAACAAATTCCACTCATTCGAGGACACTCAAAATAATGACTTGTAATACCATCTCGACGGAGTCACTCGGCTATCTCCTCCATTGATTGAGTATTGAGTCGAGGAACGACTTGGAATACGGGTGTTAGAAAAGTGAAGTTCGTCAAATAAATGTGCCCACTTTTATGACCTTCAATACAAAACAAAACAATGTCCCAGGCACCGCAGCGTCCTAGTGGTCACTTCACCCATCTAGTATGAGTGAATGGGACATAGACCTCAGTTTTTTACGACCTTTAAAAATTAAGAAAATAAACTGTAACGAACTAACTGCCGGTTTCTGATTTGAGAAATTCGCTAAGCAAGTACTTAAATATCGTTCTGCCTCTGCGGATTTCTCACAAAAGAACTTGACAGAACGATTTGCTTAGTAAAATTCTCAATTCAGAAACCGGGCCTAAGGCCCGTAAGATCAATCACAGTTTAAACTCGGACCATAGATTAAACCTCGGATTTTGTATGAAAATTAATCGACAGATAAGGTTTAAACTAGCCTTTTTGGTTTAAACTGTGATTGATCTTACGGGCCTAAGTGTAAAAGAATCACCCTGTGAAGCTGTAAGGCCGCGGAGAGCGAGGGCGGCGCGCCTGCTCGCGGTCACAGTACACGCGCGGTGCGCAGAGTAAACACCAAACTTAAAGTTGATGAATGGATACATAGATTACGAAATAAAAAACGTTTTTTTTTTTCATTTATTCGTATGACGTAGTGGTCGAAACTGGTGCCAGAGTTTTTTTAGCCCGCCCGATTTTTATTAAGGGCCTGTGACATTGTTAACGTTGTTATAAATCAAGATCAACCGAGGGTCGGGTCCAAAGGGTTACCATCCTATCGTTATCAATTTACTAATTTTATAAATTTTTCTATGGATTTCATAACGTTTTAATATTATTGTAAAAATCTGAAATAAAAACATTTATTTATTTTTATTTTTTTATCAGTTTTTCACTAGAAATCACCCCTCTGACCGCTCCCGATTTTGCTTAGCTTTTCCTATCTTTAGCCTTTAGCGAGCGCTCACCTTCAAAATACGATAAATATTATAAATCACCAAGGTTATATGAAGGAGTCCTACAACGGTTCCAAGAGCACTATTAAGAGGAAAAAGGTTTCATATCTGGGACACACAAAAGAAGTAAGTAGTTCACCTTTTAAGTAAGAAGACCTTTAAAGATAATAAAATATTACCTTTCTCAGGTCAAAGCTTGTACAAGCCATCAAACAAATTATCATATTTAATGTTATAGTATTCTATAATATTAAAAAATGGCGCCCAACGTGGGGCCACGTACCATATTATTTTGGATAGCTATTTTCATACAAAACGATTAATATTTTTATTTTGACGATTTTAAAAAGTGTGTTTTCTTTAAAAGTATTACAAACTATTTATATTAAAAAAAAACCGCCCAACAACAAAACCGGAAATGGCGGCTCACTCTACTTTCCTCGCCTATCCTACGCGACACACATGTGGTGGGGCACTAGGAAGAAGAAAGCGGGCGAAGAAAAAATGAGGGAGAGGAAAAACTAGAAAGGGACGCAAAAGTGGGAGAAAAACGAAAAATTTCACCCGCGCGCCGCGTTGCCCCCGCCGGCCTCGCCACCCACCCCCACCGGATCGACACGCACACATGCGTTGCGAGACGTGGTCTCGACGGTCTTGATACTTGGACTTTTTTTCGAAAAAAAGGTATTTTTTTTAAATATGTTTTTTATTTAAATATAAAAAAAAACAATCTACCAGGAGAGGATTAAAATATAGTGTTTTTATTTAAAAAAAAATGAAGTGAAACTGCCGAACCACAAAAAACATTAAGATAAGTGTCGTTCATTCAATAAATTGGTATTAATATTTTTTAACTTTTTTCTTGATAATAAAGATGTTGATATGGATTGGAAGTGTAGTCAAGGTGATTTTTTATTTATGATTTGGCACATCGAGCTCGACGGTGCGAGTCTCCCCTTTTTTTTGTAGTTTTGAGGAAGAAATGGGTCTATACCCAACACTGCCTAACAGTGGGCAGAGGTGAGCTGATGATGATGACAGTGTAAGATATCGCAGAGTATCGATATGATCAGTCAAATTTTGTAAAAAGGGTTTGTCTTCTAATTTTCTTTTTTTTCTTTTATTTCTTTCTTATCGATTGAACGTTCTTTTAAATTTTATTGCACAGCGTCTGGGTTCTCAGCCTACTTTGCGATTTTTTTATGAACTTAAATGTAACACTATTAGGTAGCAAATCCCAAGTTAATACAAAGTAAGTAAGTAAAGTATTTATTTGCAAGAATATGGTAAAATACAAGGTCTCAAAATATTGGTAAAATACTACAGGGTGCACTCTAAGTCGATAGCGGAACTTTAAGTAGACTGTCTACTGATCAATACAAACAACTTCTACTAGGTGGCGAAAAAAATATCACTTAGAGTGCACCCTGTAGGTCTTAAAACTTGTATCTTTTTGACCATTGGGTCTTGCATCGACGATGCTTCACTGGGATAAGACGTTTGCCTTCAAAACTTAAAAAAAAAACTTATGACATACCTAGGTAGGTATCTTAGAAAAACAGCAAAGAAAATAGGCTCACTTCCTTGTGCGCAAGTATCAAGACCCCGGGATCGCGGGGGAGGCTATTGTAGCATGTTTTTATACCCAAAAATTTTAAGTCAGTAGGCGCTCGAGCACAGAGCGGCTAGAACGCTTTTATTATTATTATATATTTATATTTCGTTTTCATTTACAAGTTTTCCTACCGGGGTAATAATTTTAATATTTTTATACCGTTTTATACAACATAAGGTGTTTTATAGATAGGAGTAAAATTACAACATTTGAAACGACAAAAAAAAATAGAGAAACAAAACAAAATTCGCGAAGAAAAAGCTGGAGCAACTTTTCTAGACGGCGGTTCGCGGTTTAAAATTTCAAATTTGACGTTTGGACTGAAAAATGGCGGACTGTGTTGCCAGCGCTAAGTTCATCGACCTTCCAGCGGTGTCCAGCCAGAACTAGGATGCTCAATTTTCAGAACATTTGACGTCTGCTTTACCCGTAAGTCCTCGTATTTTCCTCAATATTGTAGAAAATTAAACCTCGTTGTTCATAAAAATGCCGGCAATTTTTTTCGTGGACACAAAATAATATCCGTGTTTAGATGTTTAAAGGGTAGCTAATTTGTGTTAGCGGAGTGTGAAATTGTTGAGCTGTCAAAACACACCGTTTTTTTAAGATAACCTTAAAAAATCGGTGTGTTTTGGTACCTTTTAGAGATTTTCAGCGATCGGAGAGCAGGCCCGAAATTCGTCGACAAAATTGTGAAAAAATCAATTGTCTCCATTCGGGTGGAATTATTGATGCACCGGCCTTACATAAGGGTGATTCCACGATTATGAATATTGTAGCAGTTAGTATGATAGCTGTCATTGCGTGCCAGTGTGTGTGTGTGGCGGCCACGCTGTGTGTCTATCGCGAACTTATCGTTTCGATGACGTTAGATACTAAAACCTATTTACAGTAAAATTGTTAACCTCTGCTGATTTTATTGAAATAAATACCTTTTTACTTTATTTTATTGCTTACTTTACGATGCATGCACATTTTCTAATAGGAAGATAAATACTTATAGGTACAGTTAAGTGGTAAAGTCACCCGTTTTAAAGGTTGACGCACTGTCAACTATAGGTATGTACTTACCGGCATGGACATTGAATTGTAGTTTTTTTTAATGCTTTAGTCAGAGCATTCGTGATGCAGTTCGTTTGCGCCAAATAAACTTACTCCAAATTACTTTTCAATAAAATAAAAAGTACCTACTACTTTCGAAACGTCAAGTTCACAATCAGGCCACTGGGGTGGGATTATTTTTATCATTGCCAATAAGTTAGAGGCCAGCTAAGCGATAGTGGATTTGGATTGGATGCCCACGACTAGAAGCCAAACTGCCAAAAATATTTTACCCAATGGGTGACACTACCTTTCCACTTTTTTTATTATTAATCAATGGCTAAAATGGGATATCTTTTATGGGATATTCAATGTATATATCTTATTTAAATTAACAAAAAAAAAACAAAAGTACTCAATAATTCCGTAACGTTACTACATTGGAAACGCAACGGAAAGGTACCACAGTCGAAAGTCTAATCGAAACGTCAAGTTCGCAATCAGGCCACTGGGGTGGGATTGTTTTTATCGTGGCCACTAAATTAGGGGCCAGCTCGCCGATAGTGGACTCGGATCGGATGCCCACGACTAGTCACCGTATTGATTTTTTTCCCTCATTCCGTTAAATTTCATTTATCGAGGGTGCGGGCCACGGTGACGTGTGGCCGACGTCTTCTAGTTACTTTTAGTTGTACTCCCTATATTGTCTTAAGTCTGCAAGAGTGGCAGTATTGAGTGGCATGATAGCAACCACTTTTTAAGGGCATACGATCTCTGAATGACCTGAAATTAATATTACCGATAAAAATGTCTATGTCTAAAGATGAGGAACATAAGTAAAGCACTAAACCAAATTATAACATTTTAACTTTTTTTTTTTTACATAGGAGCATTGCCGTTTTGGGTCCACTGACAGTTGAACCTTGATGTAAAAATTACATTGTACGACAGTGATAAGACTCGTATCATGTACTTTTAGCAGCGTGGCGGGAAAACCCATTTTTGGGCAGTTTTTTAAATTTTGAGGATAAAATGAGCTATTTTTGTTTAGCGATTTTTGTTTCACGGCAATAAAGTTGCATTTTCATTATTGTAAACAACAGAACAACAATTAATTATTGTTGGCCTGCTGATTGGTTTTTCTGGTTGACAAAATAGTGGTACTGCCCAAAAAACTAAAAGTTCGAAGTAGAATTATTGTTGTTTAGAATAATGAAAACAATACTTTTTTACTGTCGTGAAAAACTCATCGTTGAACAAAAATTGCTCAGTTTATTTATACAAATTGAAAAAAAAAAACTGAAATTTCTGCATGTCACGCCACGCTACTTTCCACGCTAAACCATAAGCAAAAAAGATAAATCTTACCTCAAGGTATACCTCCCTCATAAACTAAACGTTTAAACTTTAAATCTTTCGTAAAATTTTCGTAACACCCTGTATTTCATGCTGCCTGTAACTGGAATACAACTCTGTGAAGGGAAAAATGCTAAAACAGATTAGAGATACAAAACGAAACTGCTACTGTTATTGCTATAGGCTGTTTACATGTTTAGTATTAAAGTTTAAATCACTAATTTTGTTGTTCGGTTCAAGGAAATAGCCATGAGGAAATGATGATGATGATGATTTGGAATAAAACAATTGGCGCAAACAGGAGGAGTAGCAAACATAATAATAATATTAATTTGATAACGCAAAATTAATTATAATCCGCGCACAATGAGAATGGGATGGAACCTTGTCAAAGTAAATCGAAAACATACTACATTTTACATTGACAAGGTTGCATAGACGCGAGTTTGCTTACCGCGTCTCAGTTCTAAAAGGTCGCATCCCATTCTCATCCCGCGCGCGCCATAATACCCTCACGCGTATGTTATTGAAGTTAGGTATGAGCGGAGGTACTAACTCATTCAATATGTGCCTCAATGTTGCTAGATTGTCTTTTTGGCGTACAATGTCGCCTTGGTTTTATTTTGTGCTTTCTGTATACAAGGTGTTACAAAAGATCCTAACACTTTTTACAGGGTAATAGCACCCGGTGATAGGGATCACCACCAAAAAAAATGGTTTGCGCTATGACGTTCCGTTGATTTTTTAATTGATTAAATGTGAACGTTGTGGCGGATGAAAAGTATTTTTTTAAAATATTGTTCAGTACATTGACTTTCATGTTTTAACAACTCAAGACTATGCAAATGCACCTAGGTACACATACAATCATATTTTCAAATTTGAGCTACCTAATACCAAAGTCAAAAGAGTTATTAAAAAAAAATTGATGTGATAAAATAAAAAAAATATTTTTTCAACTTAAATTTAACTGTATTAATATTACATCGGTGGTAATTGGTAACTTAAGAGGTTCCTTCACCAATCTTTTAGTTAGAGTATTTGCATTTACCTAATTTGCTTTTGGAGATGGAATTAAACGAAACTTTAAAGCTTTGAGGACTTAGTTTTATTTAAAAATATACATGACATTCTTAAAGATAGAAAAATTATCGATTTATTCTCGCACGCTTTTGACATAACTTATTCATACTGTGTAATTATAATTTTTACAAAAAGCTCTATCTTAAGGAAGATTTTTTTTTTCAATAGAAACAAAAATATACAAAAGTTTTCCAAAAGTTCAATTACCTATTATATTTTTGAGTAGAGCTACTATAATACACAAAAAAAAACACCAGTTAATGATGTAAATAAATGACCCTAGAAATGTTCGCAGCTAATTTGGCAGGATTATACAGGGTGTTAAAAGACTGCCAACAAAGCGGGAAACTACGTATGGTCCTCATCATAAGGAACATTTTTGCCCAAGGAACTATGCCTGGGAAATCAACGGTTTCCGAGATAATGAGGTTCAAAGTCGGACTTTTCAAACTTTTTTTTTGCATAAATGTATTCAGTATCTAGTTCTTAACATACCTTCCCACGAAGCTATATCAAAATTATGAATATTGCCTTCAAAAAACGACGTTAAAATTGCAACCCGCAATGTATTCTAAACATCGGCACCTCAAGCTTAAGTAACATAAATTTATACCTACGCTTGCGCGATATGACTTCTGTGCGTTACACGTCCATTGTGTAATAAAATATCTTTCAAAATTATAACCTAAAAAACCAAAATCATTTCCCAGCAATAATTTATCGAAAAAGTACTTGGTTTTTGTGTCTAGTATGCGTGTCTTTCGGGTCTGTTGGCGGTCTTTTAACACCCTGTATAGATTGGTGTGGAAAATGTGTGCAAATTATGTGCCAAATTTTCTGACGAAGAAAACTTTTTTGACAAGTTTGTTCCCTAGACTGAGTAGTACAGTGCGTTTCACGAAAGAATTCCCTTGGGTTGAACAAAAATAGTCCCTATTACATTGTAATAAGATTTTCTTCAAGGGAACTCCTTCGTGAAACGCACTATAGTTCAATACGCCATGATATAAGGTAATATCACGCGGTATAAAATGTCATGAAATATATCATGACTTCGAAGTGCACTGTTTTTCGCATGTCTACCTCATACCGCTAAAGAGACCTATAAATCGTCACTGCGCATGTCAAACCACGTGGTGTCTCAAGTATCATCTTTCATGGCACGTACGGTCGGCCACAGTCACAGATACCCCAGTACGGGCAGCATGGTAAGCCCGAGATAGGCCCTTCTCTATGCAAAACTGTCAACTTGTCGGTCGGGCTCGAGTTGGCTCTACGCCAACATGGCGATGGAGACAAAAATACCAACAATTTTATTAAAATGGAAATAACTACTTTTTGAAACTTAAACTTTCGTAAGCACTGCTGCAACTACTTTTTGCTCGACATGAACCTAATCTATTGCCATCTCGAGTCCCGCCTGCCATGCTCGCACAATAGACATGGCACGTCTGTCACTCGAGTTCGAGAGAGTGTCAAAACGACCATGCTAAGCATACAGAGCAGCTCTTGCCACGCGCGGTATAGGGCGCTGATCGAACAAAAAGGGGTATCCTAGCGTGTGGCCGACTGTACCCAAAAAGCACTGATTCCTCACCAAATAGGCAGGGGCTTGTATTTGGGTTTGTTTTCGTATTCATCATCATCATATTCGTAGCTCTCAAAACCATCTTCAGGCATATCGGGCACGGGCGCAGGCGTCGGCTTTTTGTACTCTGGACACTGAGTGCAATCAACTAACTTCAAGATAGGCTCAGAAACCCCCTTAATTTCTGTTTTGTTATTTGTCCTTCTTGACTCAGTGTCATCGAACTGGTTGACTAGAAACTGCTTAGTTATCGCCACCTGAAGCAAACAAAAAAGTGGATAAGTAAAGTTCAAAGGGTTTTTCGTGGTGTTCAATTTCTCTGCAATAAATGTCAAACTCTGTCCATTAATCTGTGGATTTTATGGAATTTCAGGGTATTTCGCTGCAATAAATGTCAAATTCTATTTACAAAATTCCATGAGTACTATTTCAATTCTTAAAAACCAGACAAACTTGAGGCGCCATAATCTAAATGCAGTATTTTACGACAGAAGCTACCAGATGTTAATTAAAATATACAACCTATCGCCTAAAACACTAAGAAGTCTACGATTGAGGGTTTTGTTCCCTTGTATTTATTTAATTACTAGCTTTTGCCCGCGACTTCGTCCGCGCAGACGTTTTTTTGGGCATTTTTCCATTGTTTTAATAAATTATTCTGCTACTTGGGACGGAGAGAAATCCGCAAAAATAAAGATCAAAAAATTGTACCGGCGGTTCTGGAGTTATAAATAGTGTCAATGACCCGACTTTGTTTTATATGTATACAGGGTGTCCCGATATTCAACCTCAAGCGAGAACTGGGTGAAAGGGCAGGTCGTAACGGTCACCCAGTTCCTAGTTGATGTTTAATATGGGGACACACACATAATATGAGGATTTTCGCGTAAACCTTGTAAAAAAAGTGTAAAAAAACCCTTACCGATTTGGGATCATTAGAGCCACAGATGCAGAGAGATGGGGCACTTTCAACTAAATAAGCGCACACCAAAATGCCAAAAATAATAACTTTCGAAGCCATTTTTTCACGTCTTGTTCAGTGCTATATTCACGGATGAATGCTGAAAATTTCGTAATTCCGAGCTTTTATACACGTTCCATCATTGAATGCGTTGTGCGTCAGTAGAGGAAAACCTAAGCCAAAATTAACGCAGCTTAGGTATAAACACATCCAATGATTTAATAATTCTGACCAAAGAAAAAAACCGGGGGGTTACCCTTGACGCTATTGCGTTCATATTGAATTGACGTTTCTCTTTGAATTCGTTTACCTAGTCATGCTTTGAAGTTATACAACGTGTTACAAAACTTTTTACAGGGTGTAACCTACTGGTCAACAAGATGTCAATTCTGTAAAAAAAAAATGAAAAAAACAATTTTTATTTTATAATCTCAAAATTGAAAAAATTTCATAACTTTTTTGTTTTGATATTAGCTAAAATTTAAAAATATGTTTGATTTGTTAAAACATTGTGAAAGTCAATGAAAACAATATTTAAAAAATACTTTTCTCCCGTCACGACGCTTACTAAAAAATCAACGGAACGTCATAAAGCAAAAAAAATTTGGATGTGAACCCTATGTTGAGTGCTATTTCACTGTAA
Organism: Zelleria hepariella; assembly: GCA_949319315.1. Classification (NCBI taxonomy): domain Eukaryota; kingdom Metazoa; phylum Arthropoda; class Insecta; order Lepidoptera; family Yponomeutidae; genus Zelleria; species Zelleria hepariella. Next base: position 32,203,718 of record OX439380.1, on the reverse strand, counting down.
AAAGAGTTAGGAACTTTGGTAGCACCTTGTATTGTGTACAGTGTCCCATTGCCCATTACTCATGAATGACAGGATGTCAAATGACAGATTCAAATGCGCCAATTTCCTACCACCTTAGTCATCTTGTTTTGTTGGTATTTGCTAGTTTTGTCAGTGGTGGTGGTTGTGGTGGTCTAGTGGGTAAAACAGTGGCCCCTGAAGCGGTAAGGTCCTAGGTTCGATTCCCGATGCGGGCATCTCTTTACAGTGAAATAGCACTCGCTGGGCCCTTAGCCTGTAACACAATGGTGCCAAAATGGGCTGTCAGGTGACGACTTCAATTACGATTTGCTAACGCTGTCTGTCCTTTTAATGATTTTGTAGTACAGCAAAGAATATTTTGATTCTAATTCTAGAGGATTAGTTCTCTGGTTGTAGGAGAAAAACGAGGAGAGCCCGGTTTTGTCCTTCTGCCGGGACGCCATTGACCCGCCATTGCGTTACAGGCTAAGGGCCCTGATAGGGTTCACATCCCAATTTTTTTTGCTTTATGACGTTCCGTTGATTTTTTAGTTAATAAAATGTAAGCGTCGTGACGGGAGAAAAGTATTTTTTTATATGGTTTTCTTTGATTTTAACAATGTTTTATCAACAAAACTATGCGAATTCATGTGTCTGTCTTTTCTACCTTTAAAGGGCTGTATCTTTGGAACTGTAATAGGTAGCCAGTTGAAGTTTTCACAGAACACGTGTTGTTACGGAGGACACGACAAATACAACGTGTTACAAAACATCCTAACTCTTTTTACAGGGTGTAACCTAACGGTCAACAAGATGTCAAATCTTTAAAAAAAAGTTGTAAAAAACAAATTTTATTTTATAACATCAAAATTAAAATAAAATTTTAAAATATGTTTGTGTGTGTAGGTGCATTAACATAGCTTTGAGTTGTTAAAACATTGTGAAAGTCAATGAAAACAATATTTAAAAAATACTTTTCTCGCGCCACAGCGTTCACATTTTATTAATTTAAAAATCAATGGAACGTCATAGAGCAAAAAAAATATATTTAGGTTGTGATCCCTATCACCGGGTGCTATTACCCTGTAAAAAGAGTTAGGTACTTTTGTAACAAGTTGTATAATAAAAATAAAATATTAATAAAAAATAAGGCGGGTCCCCATAAAAAAACGTGTTTTTATTTTTTGCTCTATCGCAAAAACGGTAATACACACAAATATCAAACTTGGTATGATTATAGGGCTTACTTTATAGTATAACAAAAAATAATAATAAACGGCCAAGTGCGAGTTGTACTCGCGCACCGAGGGTCCGTACAACCAGTTTTTTTTTTTATTGTGCGTTGGTTCGGAACACGAGTCCGACTAGCACTTGACTCGTTTTAAATTCCCATGTGCCACCCTGTATTAGCTCTCCATTAGAGAGTGTACGGTCGGCCACAATCACAGATATCCCAGCTCTTACCGCACGCGGCATAAGGGCGCCAATCGAACAAAAAGGGGTATCCTAGTGCGTGGCCGACTGTACGTAGAGCCTTTGATTACGCTTCCTTCTAACCTTCTAATTTGGCCGCACAAAACTAGGGCTAAATCCTGGGGCTTTCTTATTATTTCACCAACCATACCACACCGTCATACAACATACATACATCTTCGTGGCTGTAGAAAAATCTTTCCAGCTTTGGAACTCCCTAAAATCCCACCCCCCCATCACCCCCTCACAATAATTAGTTTAACAGTGGCGGTGTATGTGTCCCCCCCTTACACCCCCCATCTTCCGCTCGACTTTTCTACAAATACTTACATGTATGTTACATACATGTATGTATAGTTTCATGGAGTAAACTTTTCTTTGAGAGTGAAAGTATTATGGAATAGGTTTTAATTAACCGCCGACATAAAAAGGGGGGTGTTATAAGTTTGACCGCTATGTATGTGTGTCTGTCTCTTTGTCTGTCTGTGGCCCGTAGCTCTTAAACGTGTGAAGCAATTTTGATGCGTATTTTTCTATTTAAAAGCAGTTTTTGTAGAGAGTGTTCTAAGATATGTTTTATCAAAATCGGTTCAGCCGTTTATGAGATATCCTATATTTGAAGCTAAAATGTCGGTGGTATTTGAATTTATTAGTTATTAAGTTGGAGTGGAGGTAATGATTCGCGACGTTCGCAAATAGTCTCGTTTTGATCGGGTCGGATCGGATATCGCGGTTTCTGGTTCGTAGGTACTAACTTTCTAAGGATTTGACGAAGGTACTTTATGTTTACAATATGCAAAGGCACCAAACATAAAAGGTGCAAAAGGTAAACATGAGGTCCAATTATGTAATTTTAACATCAATCATGATTCGCGATGATAGGGAGAGTAAGCACTATGATCACACGAAGTTAGAGGCATAAAGATAAAAAAAAGTGCCATAAAATAGATTTTGTTTTATAGGATCCTATCTGCCTTAATACTTTACCCATCCGGTCTTTGATTATCTGTACATTCGACAACATGCCTAGACTTTTACACAATGTGCTGTAAACTCTATTCAGTTACGTTACAGACAACTTTACAACACTTTCACGCTGAAACGACTGGACGGATTTGGATGAAATATTTACATTCTTTTTACTCTTTAATGGTAAAAAAAGTAAGATGTAGCCTGTACAATTGTACATGTCCCACTAGCTGGGCAAAAGCCTTCTCTCAGAGAGAGAGTTCGAGCTTAATCACCACGCGTGCTCAATGGCATTTTTGCGTTGAAGGTATGGCAAAGCAAAGCAATAAATGGTAAAGCAATTTTCTTTCTAAACAATTAATTACAATTTACTATGCCCCCTATAATAGCTAGCCAAATAGGTAACTTTTATCCAAGTACCTATATGCGCAGCGAAGTCGCGAGCGAAGGCTAGTGAACAAATAAATAAAAACAAACTGACGGAACCCAACATTAGTAAATCACACTTGACTATAAATTGTCACAGTTCTCTACGGAGGGCCGTAAACCCCTGCGTTCCATATTCATGCGGCGAGGAACCCTGAATTTGCAATCTTCATTGTATTTTGCTTGATGTGCCAAGAAATTGTAAGGGCTGGTCTTTGTGTTCGACCTACAGGGTGCAATCGAATTCGATTTATATAATTTTGTATCTTATACAAGGTGTTACAAAAGTACCTAACTCTATTTACAGGGTAATAGCACCCGGTGATAGGGATCACAACCTAAATATTTTGTTTGCTCTATGACGTTCCGTTGATTCTTAAATTAATAAAATGTGAACGCTGTGGTAGGAGAAAAGTATTTTTTAAATATTGTTTTCATTGAGTTTCACAATGTTTTAAAAACTCAAAGCTATGCAAATGCACCTACCCACACAAACATATTTTAAAATTTGAACTAATACCAAAAACAAAAAAGTTATGATATTTTTTCATTTTTGAGGTTATAAAATAAAAATAGTTCTTTTCAACTTTTTTTTACAGATTTGACATCATGTTGTCCAGTAGGTTACACCCTGTAAAAAGAGTTAGGATGTTTTGTAACACGTTGTATAATATTAAAATGGCAAAGCATTTATATCTTATGTTAAGTTTGTTTGTTTTGATTTCTTTTATGTACCTACTTGTATACCTCAAATATTTACGCACCCTAACGGGTAGAACATGCTGAACTTATATCTTTACCATCTCTACATTATTGTAAATAAATTATTCTTTCTTTCTTTCTTTCGATAGCGGAACTGTTCTGTCTACTAATCAATACAAACGACTTTTACTAAACTCTGATTTTTAATTCCGTAGAATTCAGCTGCCATTTTTTGACATGTCAGAGATTAGAAACCTTTTTGGCCGAGCACATTTTTCAATTTCATTACGAGTCTGAACATCTGAGTCTATACATTTTATTTGTCAGTGAATGTACCCATTTTTATTAAGTGCAGAGCTCCAAATTAAAAGCGGATTTACGGCGAATGATAATTACGTCCCTTTTCATCACAAAAAGTAAAAAAAGTACAAGGAAATAAAACATTTTGTTATTAAAATCTCTAATCATCATTAATACTAATATCATTATCACACTAATGAAAATCAAGCAATGTGACAGACGCGGCGTAACAGCATACTTTATTTTTTTAAAGGTTTAATAAACCTGAATTCCTATGGGAGTGTTGCCAGCTAAAGATTGAAATAAAGTAATTAAAATTAATTCGATATATTGTTCGTGATATTGAACTATTTGGTACTTATGTATTAGTTCACTTGAGTAAGTAAATATTAAGTTTTATCTTTTTCTAGGTAAAATATAAAAAAATATCAAGCATTTTATTTTTTATTGCCCTCAAATGGGTAAAAGTTTTCCCTTTTTCGGTAGAGTGCTTTTCTTGTAGCAACACTTATGAAATGTCAGGATTCTACGGAATAAAAAATCAGAGTTTAAGTGGCAAAAAAAAGTGATGCGAAAAAAATATCATCTGTTTTATACATTTGGTGCAGTACCTACCTACATTTTTTTCGCACCATTTTTTTTCGCCACATAGTACAAGTTGTTTGTAGTAATCAGTAGACAGCCTACTTAAAGTTCCGCTATCGAATTAGATTGCACCCTGTAGATTATTATACAGGGTGTTAAAAGACCGCCATCAGACCCGAAATCCACGCATACTAGACACCAAAACAAAGTACTTTTTCGATAAATTATTGCTGGGAAAGGATTTTGGTTTTTTAGGTTATAATTTTGAAAAATATTTTATCACGCAATGGATGTGTAACACACAGAAGTCATATCGCGCAAGCGTAGGTATAAGTTTATGTTACTTAAGCTTGAAGTGCCGATGTTTAGAATACATTGCGGGTTGCAATTTTAACGTCGTTTTTTGTAGGAAATATTCATAATTTTGATGTGGCTTCTTTAGACGATATGTTAAGAATTAGATACTGAATACATTTATGCAAAAAAAAAGTTTTGAAAAGTCCGACTTTGAACCTCATTATCTCGGAAACCGTTGATTTCCCAGGCATAGTTCCTTGGGCAAAAATGTTCCTTATGATGAGGAAAATACGTGGTTTCCCGCTTTGTTGGCGGTCTTTTAACACCCTGTATGTATAAACTAGCTTTTGCCCTCGATTTGATCATCATAAACAATCATCTGCCCCCGTATCTTTCTGATATACACCGTGTTAGAAGGTCCAGTTATAATGAAAGGGGTCGCAGAACCAATCAATACAAGCAACTTTTACTATGGGGCCAAATTCGAAAACTCGAAAAAATATCAGCTGTTAGTACCAGCGTTGGTAGTCATACAATTATTAAAATTCGATATCTACAAACCTACCTACATTTTTATTTTTATTTTTATTACTTATTAAATTTTAGTTGTTTAATTTTTGTTGTGAACGGGTCTGCTAAACCGGATAATAAATTCACGCACCAAATCATTTACAAAATAAGTAAAAAAATTGTAGACACAAAAACAAAATCAAAAATTGTGGTCAAAATGAACGAGTCCCATCCCCCAGACAGAACAGACCGAATGCTGTTTATGACGCATCCTTTATAACTCTCTTTTTTCAAGTGTCTACTTATTTACGAAGTAAAACTACCCTCAAGAGATAGCATTTCCGCCCGTACACAAGTAATAAGGGAGCCCCACCCCCCCCCAACTCCGTTTAGTTTTCGTCCGGCGTTTCTTATTTAGTTTCGCGCAAATTATCTCCAATTCTTCATATTATTAAACATCCAGGGGGGAATCGGGGCCCCGCGGGGGGGCCGCCCCCAGTCTTAATGATGGGGGGCGGTCAGTGCCCCCCTCCGACGTCCGGCGCCACACTTGTTTCTTCTAAAATTTTTCCCCGATCTTTATTTTCCTTCGCCCCGTAGTCCGTAGTCCAGTGGTTCCTAACCTGGGGGTAGAAGAGCTTTTCTGTCGGGGTATTACGCAAAGTAGTATTCCTACCGCGAGTGGCAGCTCAAGGCCTTATTGAGATTCTTTAAGATTGAAGTAGGTTATTTTTCGGGCGCGCTCTTTTATATGACAAACAACAAGAAAAATATGTTGCCTTTTTAGAGCGAATATAAAGAAGAAAACTTTAGAATGCGAAGCAATAGAAACCAGCCTTCAAATCAATCAATCATAAGTACATTATTGAAAAAAAAAAAGGTTTCGTTAAAATTTAAGAAAATCATTAATTACTTGTTTGCTTGGATATCATTTTGAAGGGGGTAAGATCAGCTTTCCTTGGAGGTCAAAGGGGTGGCGAGACCGAAAAGGTTAGGAACCACTGCCGTAGTCGTATCGTATATAATTAGAGTGGCGCGCGTGTGTGCGGGCGTGCGGGTGTGTGCGTGAGGGTGGCGGCTATAGTCGGTTATTAGTTTTCTGGCCAGTTTCGAGGTTGCTTTGTTAAGGTTTCGATAATTTCGCGACATAGGCCGCCTCTCGGCCTTTCTTTATTTGGCGGGTGGTTTTTCGCTTCTGCGGCGTAGTTGGGCGGTTTTGTTTCGATTTAATAGGTTTTTTTTCAAATAGTCGAAATATGTATGCTAGAAAGTTACGGTGCCTACTGTGTGTTGTTAAAAAGTTCTCAGGCATGTAGTACAAGTGGTCATAGATGTACACAAGACAGCACGTCGACGCTTGTACACGCTAGCACTCTATTTGGGCGACTTGACAGCAAAAGTGCACACTCCGACGTGCTGTCGTGTGTACTACTAGGGCAGGGCTGGCTGGAAGAAATTTCTTTAGAAATAAGTCCGCCCTTGTACACGTTCTCTTACTATCATGATATTTAAGTTTTTTTTATTTTTGTGTGCAATAAAGTGTAACAAACAAAGTGTTACAAACAAACTATGGGGAATCTACTTGTTGTAGTACTTATTAATTAATTGAGTATTCGATCGCATTATTTCAGAGGCCCAACAATAATATTACTACTAGGTATTTAGGTAATACAACCACGTGCCCAATTTAACTGCATTCTAAATGATCATAAATAGGAAAGTAATACTCGTCGATTCGGATGCTTTGTCGTCATCATCACAAAAGCAACCCCTATTTAATTCCCGAAATACATAAACCATTGACTGAGACAGGCCACAGAGTTATATTGGGAGCAGAAGAACTACAGGGTTAATTATTATAAAAATACTGAAACAGCTATTCTGTTGCTTTTGAAAAATGTCTATAATCGTTATGTTATTCGTATTTTTTTTTTACTTTACTATCAATAAAAAGTAAAAATAAAACAGCTGGTTGACCCAATGAGAATCACACTAAGGGAGCAAAGGCAGAAAGGAGGCAAGACCCGAACAGACACCACCATTATACCGAAATTCTTACTCGATATTTCAAAGTCTAACTCTAAGGTTGCCATTAATAGTCTTGAGCTTGAGCTGACGACTATTAATGTCATCCTTAGTGTAAGATTACCTACTAACAAAATGTATGGATTTTTCATAATCTCTACATAGTTGAACGAGCGAGCGAAGCGAGAGAAGTTCTCCGAGTCTACTTGAAAAATCCGACGTTTGTATGTATGTATGTATGAATGTTCGTTCGACGATAACTTGAGTTTTAGTCGGATCGTTATGAAATTTTGTAGGCGAGAAAACGAAATTATAAGTTCGAAAATGAGCCTAATTGGTCGAGGGGTTGCCGAGATATGAGGTTGTTAAGTTTGCATGGGGTCGCGAGTTCACAGTTCGGGGCGAACCACTAGTATTGTAGCATTCATTTTTAAAATGTTTTGCAGCCGGGCGACGTCGGGGTTTGAAATACTTACTTACGTACTCCGATGGCTCAGCAACCCGAAGTGGGTCTTGGCCTCAGACACAAGAAGTCGCCACTGGTCTCTGTACTGCGCGATCGCTTTCCAGTCGCCTGCCTGTAGTTCACGCAGGTCCTTGCCGACTTCACCCCTCCAGCGGTATTTGGGACGGCCAACTGGTCTTCGACCGCTTGGTACTCCGTTTGAAGTAAATGTATTATAATAACAGTGCATTTCAATCGCGCCTTCTGTCACATTGGAATCTCTCGCATAAAGCTAACATGGCAACTGAGCGAAAAAATATGACAAGCTCATCATATTCGCAAAACAAAGCCTAATAGTAGCAAGGACATAATAATATGATAAGATAATTATACGACATGGCATAATAGCCGATTTTCTCAGAAATAGGTACTTTCTAAATGAGCCCATTCGGGATTTCGGGAATCGATTTCTTGTGATTTCGTTCGACTTCTTAAGGCCCCTACACATTGGCCCATGTTGGCGCACTACAGCCCCTCTACTCTTGAAGATTTTTTTTCAAAATGGCGCATTTTACAAAATTCAATATTTCATTTAAGTTAATAAGTATTTTATGTTTTTATTGTACTAAATAAACATCACGAAGTGTACAAATTGAAGCATGACTAGGCCAATTCAAAGATAAATTAAATTAAAAACTTTGTCAATATGAACGCAATAGCGTCAAGGGTAACCCCCAGGGCATTGCCAATGTGTACAGGGGGATTGCTTTATATTAAGTTGGCGGGAAATTATCAGCAAAAAAATATCAGCTGTTTCATACATTTGGTGCAGTACTGAGTCGACCTTTTGTATGGAACAGCTGATATTTTATTCACTCCATTTTTCTCGCCACCTGCTACAAGTTGTTTGTAGTGGTCAGTAGACAGCCTACTTAAAGTTCCGCTATCGACTTAGAGTGCACCCTGTAGTATAAAATTTTATAAAAGAAAAAAAAAAAAAAACGTAACTGGGCACTCACACTCACGCTTGTGAGGCAAGCAACACTCTAGCACAAGGGTGCTAGAGTGTTGCCCGCGAAAGAATTTTAACGGCTCATGCAAGTTTTGAAATTAGCACCATTTCGCATGTCCTGAGAGTAACTGAAATAGGTATAGTCAGTGGCCCATCGTGAACGTCTGAATTCATAGTTTGGCCCGACTGTTAAAAAGGTTGAGCAGCCTTGCTCTAGCACCTACTATCAACTACTATTATTTATTCTACCTAGCTAAATAAATACAAAGAAGAAGCTCCATCTATCTTCTGATCCAATTCATTTGGACACTTCCCTCTCTCAAATACAGTTTCAACTTGTCCGTTTAATTGGACGAAAATCTTTTTTTTCCCACCAAATTAGGTCCGGTGGTTGAGGGCTCGGGCTATCGGGCTGGGGTTCCAGCTTCAAATCCCAGTCACTTTTGCTCTAAACAGTTTTTCGAAACCATCCCTATGTATAGGTATCCGTAATGAAAAATTACCGTGACTAACGGGATGGACGACTAGTTTCGACTTCATTCGGAAGCCTTCGTCGTGATTTGAACCGTAATCTCACTGACCGCACAGCCCAAGCCTCCCAAGGGAAGTTGGAATCGTTAAATCCGGGTCATAACTCGTGGTTCGTCCCGAAATGTGAACTCGCGACCCCATATCTCAGCAACTCCTTGACCGATTTGGCTCATGTTCGAACTTAAAAATTCCCTTTCCCATTATTTACCCGCCTACCATATTTCATGAAGATCCGGCCTTTACTCAAGTTAATGTCGAATGAACATTCATACATACAAACATAGAAACGCCGGATTGTTCAAGTAGACTCGGAGAACTTCTCTCGCTTCGCTCGCTCGTTCAATCATGTTCCTAATGTGGTGGCTGTCGTGAAAACTATCCTCTGAGTCTGTATGACTTGTATGAGAAATGTTCACGGGACGAAGTCGCGGGGAAGGGTTTAAGGCCCAGTAGGATGCACAACTAGCGACGCCAATGAAAAAAAATCATATCTTCTTTTTGGATGCGTTTTTAGCAAAAAACGCTCCTGTAATTTCTCAACGCGAGGCTTTGGATTCCAATCGATCGGTTTGGCGAGAATCGATTGAATTCTAAAGTTCTAACTTAACTGTTCACTTTTGTAACACCTTGTATATACCTACCTCAATCAACAATGTGTCATATTTGACGGGTCGAATCTAGTTTATTTGTGTGGTTCAATGGCGTGAATATCACTATCATTAAAAGTTTGGTACACACGACAACACGTCAGAGTGCACACTTTTGTTGTAAAGTCGCCCGTAACGTAACCGAGTAGAGTACTAGCGTGTAAACGTCGACGTGCTGTCGTGTGTACTTATTATCTCGGTAGGATACGTCATTATTTTGGTTCAGGAAAATATTAATATTATTTCGATGATGACTTTCCTTGTATGTATCAAAATCATTGCTAGAAGTTATGTTTTCTCCATACGAAGAATAGCACGATAGTGTTCTAAATACTGGGCCACTGAAAACGGGACTGCTTTTCTACACCGTGCAATTTTAGTGGTTTTAAAGCCGAAGGTATTTAGTTGCACTCGTGATTCTGAGCCAAATTCCAAAATTTTACTTCAAAACGAGCGAAAAAAAAAACCACTTCCCAATACAAACGGCTATCGCCAATCGACACCATTTGTATGGAGAAGTGAATTTTTTTTTCGCGCGTTTTGCAATGAAATTTTGTAATTTGGCTCAGAATCACCAGTGCAACAAAATACCTTCGGCTTTAAAACCACTAAAATTGCACGGTGTATACAGGGCAATTTTTAAATAGCTTTTAAGCTCAGACACCCCCCATCTTCAAAATGTGATTTCCAACCACTTTTGTTGGAAATCGCATTTAGAAATTGACGTGTCTGAGGTTAAAAGCTATTTAAAAATTGCCCTGTATACATAGTTTGCGTAAGATTTTCTACAACGTGTTAGGTACAGTCGGCCACAGTCTCAGATACCCCTTTTTGTTCGATTGGCGCCCTTATGCCGCGTGCGATAAGAGCTGCCATGGGGTATCTGAGATTGTGGCCGACCGTACAAAAGGTCTGAACTCTTATTACAGGGTAATAGCACCCGGTGATAGGGACCACATACCGAATCACATACAAATGTATTTGAATTTGGACTAATGACTTTTGATTATTTTTTTTAAATTTCGAGATTTTTTTTAAGAAATAACATTTTGCCTACTAGCAGTTTAAATCCTACAAAAAATATTTAGGACGTTTCGTTGTATAAAATAAAGCAGACCTGCGCCTCTATTAATTATCTAAGAAATCCTCTCAAAAGGGCGTCGAAACACTCGAAAATAGTCATTATTGAAATGAACGATTTTTTTTTTTACATTTTAAAAAGGGTTATTTTTACGGTGGATTTTTTATAGAATACAGAGGCTGTTTTGCACAGCCCTGCCCCTCTACCCTTGACGCATTTTTCAAATACGGCCGCAATATGGCGCAATTTACAAAATTTAATATTTTACAAATTAAGACGCATTTTGTGTTTTATTGAATAAGCCTTACCTTTGAATAAACATTACAAAGTATTTAAAATCAAAGCATTACTATGCGAATTCAAAGAGAAATAAATTTTAAAACTTTTTCAATTTGATCGCAATAGCGTCAAGGGTAACCCCCTGTTTTCCCCTTCAATCTTTTCATTTCTTCACCCGTGCCTAAGCCAATACCTCATCTACGCAGTCGCAACTTAATTCTAACTTAGACAACGACTGGAACCTAATCAGCCGACAAGATACACTGGCCCATCTCATTCTCTTAATGCACGTACATTTGTGTACGTAGTAGGTGCTACTACACAAAAATGTATTTTAATTTCGAATAAACCCTAAAACTTTTGTTTTTTATTGAACGAGCGAGCGAAGCGAGCGAAGTTCTTCGAGTCTACTGGTATTTTTTTTTTTAAGAGATGACATTCTGTTTGCTAAAGTCCGTTTCCAGGACAGGCGGAAAAGCGATCATTGATACGAAGTACTATGTTACCGTAAAAATATAACGATTCGTGTCGCACTCCGTCACTCTCCTTACATTTCTGTATCGTTTGGATATCGAAGCGTGTTTTTAGGTACGGGGTGGGGTGAGAGTTCCGGTCAGTCAGAGATAAAAAACCTGTTTCAACGTGCTACAGGTAGCGTCACGAGTTATGAGCGCTCGACGAAACTGGTGGGGATTTCTGCGCAAGTGCGTACAATCGCACATCCTCATCATCAGAAAAAGATTGTGAAACTGACACTGATGAACGTGACATCCCTGTTTATAATCTTAATGTATACTGATACCAACCTGTTTTTTTTCCGCCACTTTGGTGTCGTTTCACCTTAACATAATTGTTTAATAATTACTAAACCTCATCGCTCATTAATGTGCCAGTTTGTAGTAAACTTGTCAAAAATTCAAAAAACCTTTGGCATAATAAATGTTGTTTATTTCTGTGATCCGCTCAAAGGTTAATGATCGCTTTTCCGCCTGCCCTGGAAACGGACTATAGTAGTTTACATCCTTCAAAAATGAGTTAGTAGGACGTTTCGTTGTATAAAATAAAGCAGACCTGCGGCTCTATTATCTAAGAAATCTTCTCAACCGTGGAGCGCCAAACACTCAAAAATAGCCGCCTTTTTTTGTCATTTTAAAAAGGGCAATTTTTACGGTGAATTTTTGAGAGAATACAGGGACTGTTTTGCACAGCCCTGTTGCCCCCTTCAATCTTTTCATTTCTTCACCCGTGCCAAAGCCAATACCTCATATACGCAGTCGCAACTTAATTCTAACTTAGACAACGACTGGAGCCTAATCAGCCGACAAGATACACTGGGCCATCTCATTCTCTTAAACAACATGGCATAAAACTTACATCCGAACGAGAGACTTGCCAAGCGCGAGCTAGAGTCGCGGGGTGATGGTTCCGTAGGTGTTGACGGACACTACGGGTGCACTCTAAGTCGATAGCGGAACTTTAAGTAGGCTGACTACTGATCAGTGATCACTACAAACAACTTGTACTAGGTGGCGAAAAAAATGGAGCTAAAAAAATATGAACTGTTTCATACATTTGGCGCAGTACTGAGTCGACCTTTTGTATGGAACAGCTGATAATTTTTTCGCTCCATTTTTTTCGCCACCTGGTACAAGTTGTTTTTAGTGATCAGTAGACAGCCTAAATAAAGTTCCTAAGCTATCGACTTAGAGTGCACCCTGTAGTAGTGACAAAAAGTTATTGTGAGCATGTATTATAGTTGCTTACTTATGCGAAAAAAAAACATTGAGGTACATTGAGGTTTTTATACGAAAATTAAAATTTTGAATTAATAATAAAAATCAAGTGTTCAAAAGTAAAGTTATAAATATTAAGAACTATTGCAAATTTTTATACATATAAACTTTACCAATGGGCAAAAAAGTCAGCTTGTCTGGAGAGTTTAAAGGACCTTTTTTCAACAACCTGTAGATAAGAAAATTAAACAACACAGAAAATGCTATTTGTAAATAGCTAAATACATATATTTTTACTTTTATTGCACACTAATTAAAATTTTCAATAAATTACCAGATATTCATGAGGGAACTAAAACAAACTTTTCCACTGGCTACAGCTATCCAGCTACCAATGACAAAGACACAAACCTAAAAGTTGCACTTCACCAATCACGAATTATTTCAGGAATTCGTTAGAAGGAAGATGAAAGCTAGCTCAAATTCCAAACAGGGTTCCCTAATTACGCGCGAAACCCTAAAAGTAAAAATAAAACGCCAAGAGAGAGATATGTGAGTGATATCACACACACACCCACACTAACGCGTTTCGCGAGCGCACACACAGACACCGAGTCCAATTTATAATATTGTTTTCCTTACGATATATTTTTTCACTAGTGTGGGGCCGGGGGGGTGGCGGCCCCCACCGCCCCCTTTTGGGGGGTAAAGCCCCCCCAGTTATTATTAAAGACGTAGACTCACACATTCTTGCCGAAACCTCGTGTGATTAGATTAATATAGAGGGTGTTTCTACTTTTGTCTTTGTGTAAATAGGGTTTGGTATATGGGTACGTGTATGTAATAAAGCAAGTATGTGGGGAGGCAAAATGTTATATGGAAGCGTCTTAAGACTAAAATCTATTTAGTCCGTGAAAGAATAGCTTATTAGCTTTTAATTAACTTCTCCAGCAATTTAACGAAAGCTAATTTTTGCTTGGAAAATGGCAATTAGTTATGGCAGAATACTCGACTGACACTTGTCACAGAATCTTGGGTATTCCAATAATAATTACAGTAGTTGTCGCAGAAATCTCCACGGAAAATCCGTAGCAGTGAAGTTTTTTGTTTTGGTCGGTAATCTCAACTGTTGACTCTACTCTCAAAAGAGAAATCTGTGCCAAAATATCTTAAATTTTTATGCAGCTTCAATTGGGTACTTCATACAGCTTTCAGGTTATTGGCATTTTAAGAACTTCTAGTACACACACTCACAGGTGTAAACCTGGGGCCTGAGTCTGTATCGTAATGGTGCCTCGATAGGCTCCTAATTGTAGGCTTCAATTACGATTTATTAATGCTGTCTGTCCTTTTTTCTAGTACAGCAAAGAATATTCTGATTCTTGAGGATTAGTTTGCTGGTTGTAGGAGAAAAACGAGGAAACCCCACATTACAGATTCTAAACGTAAACAGCTATTTCAAACTAAAATTCGATATAGCGCCAGTTGGCATGGTAGCTCATATCTCTAGCGGCATAAGTGCGTAAGTCGAACAAAAAGGGATATCCTACAGTGTCGCTGACTGAACACATGACTGACGCAAGTGGATCTTATACAGGGTGTTACAGAAGTATCTCCACTATGCCACATGTCCACAACCGGCTGTTGTTTGTGGCTGCAAACCTTAACAACTTCGACAAATACTCGTAAATCGGGACAAAACTAAATCAGCTGAATTCAGCTGTCTGGTACAAAAAGTCAGCATAGTATCACAGATTAATAATTAATACAGGGTGCACTCTGAGTCGATACCGAAACTTCAAGTAGGCTGTCTCTGATCAATACAAACAACTTGTACTAGGTGGCGAAAAGAATGGAGTGAAAAAAATATCAGCTGCTCCTTACAAAAGGTCGACTCAGTACTGCGCCAAATGTATGAAACAGCTGATATTTTTTTCGCTCTATTTTTGTCGCCACCTAGTACAAGTTGTTTGTATTGATCAGTAAACAGCCTACTTAAAGTTCCGCTGTCAACTTAGAGTCCACCCTGTAGTTACCAGATTTAGTAATCTGTATTACAGAATAAGTGGTGCTTAGCCCCCGTTGATAGGGATCACATTCCAAATAATATTTTGTATGCTCTCAGACGTTCCGTTGATTTTTTAATTAATAAAATGGGAGAACAGTATTTTTAAATATGGTTTTCATTGATTTTCACAATGTATTATCAACTTAATATCTTGCAAATGTACCTACGCATACGCAATCATGTTGCAATTAAAACAAAATCCAAAAAAAAAATCAGAAAAAAAAACAATTTTGACGTTAAAAAATATTTTTTTTTATTTTTTCAACTTTTTTTTACAGAAATGTCACCCAGTTGGCCAGTAGAAAGAGAACCCTGCAAATAGAGTTAGGACCTTTTGTAACACGTTGTATATTTAAAAAAAAAAACATGTATGTACTGACTAGCAAACGACTATCTGTAAAATAATACAGTCTACTAGTCGCAAATAACGAATAATCGATTATTATATTTCATTCGGAGAGAGATAAAACGCGAGTCCCAGATAAAGGTAGCCCGACGGCGAAGGGCGATTTTAATTTAGCCTGTTATCGTGAAAAAACACTATTTTATCTTTAAACTCGGCCCGAAAGCGAAGATAAAAGTGGAAAAATATTTTTGACACAAAATCAATACGCGCGCGGGCCAGTCATGGTGCGTTGTGCGGTGTTAGGGCTCGCATACACTGGAGTGCTATTTCTAAAATCATGATTTACTTATCACGATTAAAACTAAAGCGTTTGCATCTACGTAATGAGATGATTTATACAGCGTCCAGTGGCACCTTCACTCACACTACAACTCGGCGTGAGGGGTGAAGAGACCACCCGGCGCTGCAGTGCCTGGGACATGGTTTTAGATCAGTGGTTCTTAACCTATGGTCCGCGGACCACTGGTGGTCCGCGGAGGTACCCGAAGTGGTCCGCGAAGCCACCCGAAAATTTTCTTAGCCATTTAGTGTTTTTGGAAGGCATAATTTAGTGTAAAAAAAACAGCTGAATTTTCGGACGCGCTGCGCGCGTTTGTTTTATTCACAACCAAGGAAATCTCTGTTATGAAAAAGGGTAGGTGCAATCAGTGAATTTCGGAGCCCGCGAGCGCATTTATCCTATTTACAGAGTCTCGGTTATCATTGCTAAATAAATGTAGGTAATAAAGTCAGTGAATTTTCGAGCACGCTGCTCATTCATTACATGTCAAGGGTGAGCTCTAAGAAGGTTATAGTATAATCTATACATTTTCTAGCGCACTAGGCGCGTTTGTCTGATTTACAATAAAGAAAATCTCTATTAAGAAAAAGGGTAGCTACAATTATCCTATTTACAATAGTCTCGGTTATTATTGCTAAATAAATGTAGGTAATAAAGTTGGTGAATTTTCGGGCGCGCTGCGCGCGTATTTGTCTTGATAACAAAGTATTTATTTTGTCACAAATTGTACAGTAAAATGACGATTATAAAAAAAAATCCTAAACAAAACACGCTAAGCTTTGAATAATTAATTGTATGCGTGTTTTATTTATAGATAAAATAACCTCTTATTAATTTACATTTACGTGTATTACTCAAAAACTGTTGGTGGTCCGTGGCAAGACAGACATTTTGTCAAATGGTCCGTCATCACTAAAAGGTTAAGAACCACTGTTTTAGATGGAGTAGGCTTGCCCAGCACCTATACCATCCTGACAGCTAAGTCGGCCTAGCCCACAGGAAAGACAATACGTGTGGAGCCAACTAAGCGCGGGTTTCCTCATGATGTTTTCCGTCACTCGCTGACTGTGGTTTTCCTACTTTAAATTCACGAATGTACGTAACTCTGAAAAGAAACAAAGTCTATCTAAAAAAGTCTAAAGTATACTTATATGCCTGCGCCGGGAATCGAACCTGGGTCTCTCGCTTCCGAGTCCAATGTTCTACTACTGTTGCCGCTCGATAGGCCAATATCGATTGTCTATCGATAGCCTATCTATAGTTGAAGGAAACACGATATTAACGATAGTCAATGTCTCTTCGTCCGATATTCCAATGTCTGAATGGTCCTTACTAGTGGTTCGCCCCGAACTATGAACTCGCGACCCCATATCTCAGCAACCCCTCGACCGATTTGGCTCCTGTTCGAACTTAAAAATTCTCTTGGCCTCATTTACCTGTCTACCAAATTTCATGACGATCCGACTAAATTTACTCAAGTTATCGTCGAACGAACATTCATACATACATACATACATACATACATACATACATACATACAAAAACGCCGGATTGTTCCAGTAGACTCGGAGAACTTCGCTCGCTTCGCTCGCTCGTTCAATTATGACAGTACCTTTTTGTAAAACCCAGTATTGACATGAGATTGTGTCTGTTGGGAACGTGCGTGTGTTAACTGCGCAAATTATTTTGCGGTTTAGTTGACCCGGTAAATGAGGTAAACCATAAGGATAAACTTTAATAGGTAATTATTGTTTCTATCGTCCAACGGCATTTGCGAACCAACAAACCACAACCCTGGCGCTGAATTGATCAACGTACATACGTGTACATACGTGTACATACGTTGAACAATGGATACGTCAAACCTGCGCTTATATTATCTAAAAAATCCACTCAACCTCCGAGCGTCACAACACTCAAAAATAGCCCTTATTGAAATGAAAAACATTTTTTTTTACATTTAAAAACGGTTATTTTTACGGTGGATATTTTAGATAATACAGGGGCTGGGCGGAAGAGTTAAATCCAATCTCTATAATTCTCTATCATCAGCTAGTGTGCACGACCCCTAACGTTATATGCTAACGCGTACCGTAGTACCGTACAGTCAGCGACAAACTAGTATACAGCAGGTAGCTCTTATGCCAGCGGCATAAGGGTGTCAATCGAACAAGAGGGGGTGCTTGTATCTTAGCGTACGTATAGATATGTTCCCGGAGCAAGCACGCCTGCAAAGTTGACGTCAATCATATAAAGTGAATGTGGAAGGGAAATCGAAAGTTTGTCTGAATCTTGAAGGCTGAAAGACGGGGCCGATTCTCGGCTATGTAAAAATAAACTGTCGATAGGAAATCTGGGCATCTATTCTCAAGTCTACTGACGAAGCGACGTCAATAGTTTTTATTTTACTAGAAATTAGCGTTTATTTACGCAATTTTTTTTAAACTAGATGATTGTGTTTTTTAAACAAAAAAAATAAAAAAAATATTTAATTGAAAGAAGTGCAGTGCTTACGAAAAATTAAGTTTAAAAATTGATGGTTTGGATGTTTTTTAGCGAATACAGGGGCTGGAAAATTAATAATTAACCGTTAAAATTTTATTTGTGTCTGACATTCCTCAGAATTTACTCCCAGCTGATAAGTACCCAGCTGATCCCAGCTTTAGCGATTTCAGTGCAATCTTGCGACAGTACGTTTACTACGTACTTTACTATAGCAATACTCATTTCTGTGGAGTTGAATGGCGCAAGTTTTTGCGAGAAATTTAACGGGGTTAAAGTCGCGGGGGAGGGTAAGTTCTAGGAATGAAAACAAACAAACGCTCCATCCGTTCTTATAAAGCCTTTCCCAACCTTTTTTATCTCTGGATCTCTGCTGCCTCTTAGGGTGGCATTAATAGTCGTCAACTCAAGCTCAAGCTAAAGTGTGATCTCAGAAAACTCAGAATCTCAGAAAATAAATCAATCGAGCTTGAGTAGCTGTCAGCATATTAATAGACACTACCTTGAGCTTGAGCTGACGACTACGTATTAATGTGCCGTGTGGTTGCCGGTTAAGAATTGCACCACCCTCATTCTTACCGAGGTGTCGTAAAAGGCGACTAAGGTACAAAACAGACAAAAATACCTGTCTCTTACTGGGGACGCGGACCTCATCAGCATTGGTTTGCAATTCGTGTAAGAGAAGGAAAACTCTGAAATGAAACCCGGAATGGCATCTCCGTCAGGCGCAAGTAGGATGCAATCTGAAAAGCGGTAGATGCCTGCAGCCAAACTGGCCCCACACGTATCGACTCGTCGTTCCTGTGGGTCTGGCCAGGGAGGCCGAGAGGTTGGCGTAGGTGTCGGGCAAGCCTGCGTCATCTGAGCACGTCCCAGGCGATGCAGTGTCTGTGGAGAGGACACTTCACCCGCAACAGCTTAGCTGTGCGGAAAACAACACGGGGAGTGGCAGTGACCAGTAATAAGTCTGCACAAATAGGCGTACAGTGCAGGCGCTAGGGGTCACTCTCGACAGTGGGAGGGTCCTTCGTAGACCCACTGATCGGTTATCGCCCGCTCCAGCTGGGCAGCCCCCGGCCAGTTAGGTACCGATCCGCCTCGGTGCTGATTTGTTCTTTTGGGGTGTAGAGAACACTAGTAACAACTAGAAAGTCAGCATCGTTACATTTGACACCCGCGATCAAAGCACACAGAAAAAAAATCCACAAAACATCCCACCTATCCATGCGTCTATCAACATGGAATGTCCGCACTATGAGGACAGGCCTCCCGGACACCTGCGGAGGCTCGGCGTGCGCACAAGACCTGCGCAAAACAGCCGAAATAGATTCAGAGTTGAACAGACTTAACATCGCCATTTCAGCTCTGCAAGAAACTAGACTCCCTGACGAAGGATCTATCCGCGAGGCACACTACACCTTTTTTTGGAAGGGCAAAGACTGGGGCTCAACTCGCGAGCATGGTGTAGGCTTTGCGGTTCGCAACGATCTCCTTGCTTCCATTGAACCACCTCAAGGTGTATCGGAGCGCATCATGACATTGCGCCTAAATAGTAACTGCGGCTTCGTCACTTTAATTTCCGCATACGCGCCCACTTTGTCTGCGACCGCTGAAGTGAAAGACCAATTCTACAGTCAGCTCACGGCAACAGTGCGAGCTGTTCGCTCCAGCGACCACCTGTACATCCTAGGTGATTTCAACGCCCGGGTTGGTCAGGATGCCTCAGCTTGGCCCGACAATATTGGTAACCATGGTATTGGCAAACTAAATGAAAACGGCCAACGGCTGTTAGAAATTTGTTCCCGACATCTTCTGTGCGTTACAAATACTTATTTTAAAGGCAAGCCATCTCACAAGGTATCTTGGCGTCACCCCCGATCAGGTCACTGGCATCAGTTAGACCTGATATTTACCAGAAAAAAAGACCTCCGCAACACCCACAACACACGGTCCTTTCAAAGTGCCGACTGTAACACAGATCACTCCCTCGTGGTGTCACGTGTCTCTATAGTAGCAAAGCGCATACACGCATCGAAACCACCTGTTAAGAAGAAACTTGATCTTCCCAAAACCAGAGTTGGTGAGATGGTGGAAGCCTTTGCAGACGAAGTGCACTCGACGGTTCGCACATGGGAGAGAGGATTGCCTCTGGATGACTATTGGAACCGTGTAAAAGTGCTTCTTACGGACACAGCTGGCAAGGTTTTTGGTTACAGGAGAACAAAGACGCAGGACTGGTTCGCTGAAAATATCGAGCACCTACAACCTTTGCTCGATACCAAACGTCTAACAGCCTTAAACCACCGCCTCAACCCATCGTCAACCACGCGCGAGGAACTGAGCTGTGCGAAGTCAGCCCTCCAGCGTAGCGTACGATACTTTACCAACGCGTACTGGCAGGATCTCTGCAGGGGTATCCAAGCGTGCGCAAACACTGGTAATTTCAGCGGGGTCTATTCAGGCATTAAGCGGGTTCTCGGGCCTGTTCCGAAAAAGACAGCCTCACTTAAGGAGGCAGACGGGACGGTCATAACAGACAGCCGTCGTCAACTAGAGCGCTGGGTGGAACATTACACCAAACTCTACGCGCTCCCAGTCGATATATCTCCAGAAGCTGCGGATTTGATCCCAAAACTGGCCACTTGGAGCGAGTTAGATGATCTACCCTCTGTTCAGGAGCTGAGGACTGCTATTTCGCAACTTAAGTTAGGCAAAAGTCCAGGCAGCGATGGTACCCATGCTGAGATTTTAAAAATCAAGTGCCTAGTACCTATCCTGCACAATCTGCTTGGGAAATGCTGGGAAGCGGGTCGCGTGCCTCAGGATATGCGGGATGCAAATATTGTCACCTTATATAAAGGGAAAGGAGACCGCGGCGATTGCAACTCGTTTCGTGGAATATCCCTTCTGAGCATTGTGGGCAAGCTGTTCGGCCGGGTGGCCCTGGCAAAATTACAGAAGCTTGCAGACCGTATATACCCTGAGGCCCAGTGTGGATTCCGAGCCAAACGTTCCACAGTTGACATGATATTTACACTGCGTCAAGTGCAGGAGAAATGTCGCGAGCAGAGCACACCCCTGTTTATCGCGTTTGTTGACCTTAACAAGGCCTTCGACACGGTGAGCAGGGAGGGACTTTATATAGCGCTTGAGAAAATTGGGTGTCCTCCAAAGTTACTGAGCTTGACCAAATCCTTTCACGAAGACATGAAAGGTGCCGTTGTGTTCGATGGCAATACATCCCAGCCATTCAACATGCGCAGGGGTGTACGACAAGGCTGTGTCTTGGCCCCTACCCTGTTCGGTGTGTTCTTCTCGCTGTTGCTGAAACTAGCGTTCGGAGACGACCAACAGGGCATTCACCTGCATACAAGAGCTGACGGGAGACTCTTCGACATCTCTCTCCTCAGGTCTAAGCAAAAATGCGCAGACCTGTACGTCGATAGCCTAATGTTTGCCGACGACGCAGCCTTCACAGCAAGCTCCCCACAGGAACTCCAGTCTACTATGGATAAGTTCTCCCAAGCATGTGCCCTGTTCTCCATGTCCATTAACGCCAAGAAAACCGTCGTTCTACCCCAGGGGTCCGCGGAAAAACCAGTGATACTACTGGATGGCGCGCCCCTGGATGTGGTCGAAAAGTTTTGCTACTTGGGGTCGCATGTGTCGAGCAATCTCTCACTTGACGTGGAGATCGACACCCGCATCGGCAGGGCGGCCTCAATGTTTGGGAAGCTCAGTACAAGAGTATGGGACAATAAACATCTCACTACGAAGACCAAGATGATCGTGTATCAGGCATGCATCTTGAGCATACTCTTGTACGGAGCTGAAACCTGGACATCATACGCAAAACAAGAGCGTCGGATAAACGCGTTTCACATGCGCTGCCTGCGGAACATCTTAGGCATCACATGGGAGGACAGGGTCACAAACGAGAGAGTCCTCGAGCGAGCACAGCTGCCCAGCCTCACAGCCCTGCTCAAGGAGCGACGCTTGCGATGGCTGGGGCATGTGCAACGCATGGACTCTGCCCGTTTGCCGAGAGCTGTCATGCTTGGCGAAGTAGCGCACGCCAAGAGGCGTGTTGGCAGGCCACTGCTGCGGTTTAAAGACTGCGTCAAGCGTGACATGGCGGCTTTCGGGATTGACCACAAGAGTTGGGATACGCTTGCTGTGGATAGAGATGCCTGGAGGGATAAAATCAGGGATGGACGCAAGACCTGCGATAAAGCATGGTGCTCCGTACTGGCCGACAAAAGAGCCAGGAGGCACCAAGGACCCATCAACCCATCAGCAGGGGGGTCCCATGTGTGCTCGGTGTGCGGTAGGGCCTGCCGCTCCCGAATCGGACTGTATAGTCACTTTAAAAAGTGCTCCAATCAATAGACACGCAGTAAATCGTCCGTAATGGACGCAAAGGCCAATGATGATGAAAGGTAAAGCGTCCATTAGCGGCGAATCGGGCCGGGTCGGGCCGGGGCGGGCCGCAACTTAAAATCCGACTGCCTGCATTTATATGAAACAGCGTCCACTAGCGGCGGACTATTGCGCTGCGTGCGGCCCGCCCCGCCCCGATCCGCCGCTAGTGGACGCTGTCTCATTCAGGCAGGCGAATTTTTGCGTTGCGATCTTGCGATGCGCCCCGGCCCGATCTGCCTCTAGTGGACGCCAACCATCTAAATACGACAATATTTTTGAACCACCCGTTGACACCAGTCCCCGTAGCATGACTTTTATCGAGGCGGATTTATCCAACAAAATGGCGGTTTATCAGCATTTTTGACGTCTGTAGTGGGTTATATATCGTCGAAAGCGATATATAACCCACTATAGACGTCAAAAATGCTGATAAACCGCCATTTTGTTGGATAAATCCGCCTCGATAAAAGTTATGCTCCCCCCGCAGGTTGGGAATCCCTGCTATATAACATTAGTGCAGATATACCTACCGACATATTTGTTTGTCAAACACATCTATGTAGGTACTAGTATTTCATATACGTGAGTCGTAGTCGCGTCCCATTTTTTTTCGGGGCAACGGCCGGGATATTGGTATATTAAATTTATTTCGTAGAATTTCTTTGGAATGGCTTTTTCTCTTTTATTTTGCTCTATACGCTAGGTTTTTAGGGGCCCGCGGGAGGGTTTCGTGGTTGTTTTCGTGGAGGTATACGACAGGGCCTGAGTCTGTGACGCTAGGTGCCAAAATGGGCTCCCAATTGACTGCTTCAATTAAGATTTTTTAATGCTGTCGGTCCTTTTCATGTTTTTGTAGTACAGCTAAGAATATTCTGATTCGTATTCTAGAGGATTAGTTCGCTGGTTGTAGGAGAAAAACGAGGAAACACCGGTTTAGTATTTCTACTGGGACGCCATTGACACGCCATTGCGTTACAGACTTAAGCCCCAGGCCTTCAAGTCTGTTGTTTTTCCATAGAAAAGCAAGCTGTTTTTGCGCCTTGAAAATGTATCTCAAACGTTATGTTGCTTAAATTTTTGTAGGCAAGCACTGCACATTTAACATTTTTGACTATTGATAGATGACTTTGACGACGCTCGAGCCTTTACTTTTCGCTTCACACTGCCTTTCCATCACTATGAGCCCCAGAAGAGGTCGAAACTAGTCGACAATAACGACGTTAATAAAAGTGCTACAGTGCTCTCTCCCAATCTCTCTCTCTCTCTTAATCTAACTAGAGTGGGACATGCAGCTGTGTATCGCTCTTTCAAGCTTGATGGTGTGGTGATGGTGAAGTAAACGTGTAAAAATTGGGCTGAAATAAACTATTTCTTATGGAAAATGCACTGGATTGATAATAAGGTTTGATCGTACACACGACAGCACGTCAGACTGTACATTTTTGTTGTAAAGTCGCCCGTAACGCAGCCGAGTAGAGTGCTAGCGTGTAAAGATCGACGTGCTGGCGTGTGTACATATCCTCGGATACATAGTGTTGTGTATCACCACACCAGTGATTAGTGTACCAGTGAGTAAGTAAGTAACTCTTTATTGCACAAACGAAAACATGAGTGAGGTATTATGAATGGATGTCAGCCTAAAAACTATTGCCAAATAAAGGCATAAAAAATACACGGTCTATTCGCGACGGAACCCTCCACATTAATCTGAAGTTTCCTGGCCGAGATGTTTTTGTGAGAATTTTTATTTACATATTTGTATTCCTATGTGTTCTAGAATGGGCGTACATATTACATTATGTTGTGTAGTACTATATGACGTGAAGTTACGTTTACTTGGCTAACACAACTTGGCTTACAGGGTAAAAAGAGATAGCTGGTCTGTCGATATCGGCCGCGGTTTCCTCACAGTGTTTTCCTTCCTGCAACCATACTAATGAAGAAGCCGATTAATACTTAATATTAATACCTAAAATACAATTAGTAAAATTAATTTTAATAAAATTCTAACTCTAGCTAGATTAAGTAAACACTCCTTGCAATCATTAATTGGCCTATGAAAAAAAAAGTAAATTAACATAAATACTTAACTTGTGCTGTTGATTTTGTTAAATAAATACAATAAAAAAAATATCTAAAAAAAACCGACTTCACTGGTGACAACTTGAAAAGGTACACTTGATTTGCTCCGTTCGCCATCTCCGAAGTTTTTTATCAGATCTTCACCATTCATTATTGAACCACATGGAAAGTATACAGGGTGTTAAAAGACCGCCAACAAAGCGGGAAACCACGTATTATCCTCATCATAAGAATCATTTTTGCCCAAGGAATTATGCCTGGGAAATCAACGGTTTCCGAGATAATGAGATTCAAAGTCGGATTTTTTTTGCAGAAATGTGTTCCTTATCACTTGATACTGAACACATTACTGCAAAAAAAATCTTATATCAAATTTTTTATCGGATAAATAATTACCTCTGAGTCGGGTGTCACTTGTATAGGTGCTTTTTTACTTTTGATAATATTTTGACGTTTAATTTAAATAATTTTTACCTACATAAGGCTTATTGAATAAAACCTTTGACTCGACTTGATTTGATTTTGACAGCAAGCTCAACGTCTCAAAGCCATAAATAGATAACCTTATCAACTGTCAATTAAGCGCAGAGCCACCCCTAATCCTTCGCACCTGGCGGGTTGTGGGTTCGAGCCCGGTGGGTTATTGAAAATAATAAATAAATACGCGCGTGTGTGGTGTGACACTCGGTGACGAGATGGATGGTTTTGGGACAGAGTTGTGGAGTCGTCATTTATTTTAAACTTTAAAATATTTATTTAAACCCTGTATAAACCTATTTTAAAGTTCAAATCGTGAGGAAACCCGCGGCTTAGTTGGCTCCGTTGGCTGACTTGTCTTTCCTGTGGGTTAGGCTGACTAAGCTGTCAGGATTGTATAGGTGCTGGGCAAGCCTACTCCATCTAAAATAATGTCCCAGGCACTGCAGCGCCGTGTGGTCTCTTCGCCCATCTAGTACGAGTGAAGGTGCCACTGGACGCTAATGAAATCATCTCATTACGTAGATAATATTTATTTGTAATATTTATTTTTGTTACGAAGACTACAACAAACACGGCCCTTGTTGGCAACCACCTGTTAGTAGAGGAATGATTAAAAAAAAAGCATTATTTTATTAATTCGTCCCTGGACTGGCGACAATATTGTTCAGTGATATTTTTACGACTCCTCTTTTATACTCCAGTTTTAAGGTCGTCAATGACCTCACTTATTGAGCAGTAAAGTTTATAAGTCTATGAAATATGGATACGGCTTTATAGCAATTCCTTTGAAAATATTTAAAAATTAGTGACCAAAAAGTCACTCAAAGTGAGATAGAGAAAGAGAGTAGAGATGTAAAGGTGAAGAACAAACAAGAGGAAAAACAAATTGTGTACTTATGTAGGTAACTGAATAAATAAAAAAACACCACAATATTCTCGACTCGTAACTTCTCCAACGCATATTAAAGTCAAGAAAGACGCCGATCGCCACCCAAAACTGCTCTTTCCCGAGTCAATAAACAATAAACATTGACCCACTAACATTTCGACAACCTAAGGGCGACTCCACACCTTTTCGTTGGCGGCGCGGCGCCCGCATGTCATTTCGGCGGCTATTATAAAATGTCGGCCGTAAACGCGCTTTATTTTTATTTTATTTGCACCCCCATCGGAGGGGGGGTCGGATCCCCCCTACCCCCTCTGGGGGGCTCACCCCCCCTTCGCAACCGATATTTCAAAGTTAACGAGCGACCGCGGCAAACAAGACTACTTGACTTGAAATGTTATTATGTATTGTACAACTGTTTTTTTTTCCGCTGTTTGCTAGGTACGTTCGGGCGGAAGTTTAATTTCAAATTGTTCAGGGGCAAAGAAAGGTGGGCTTCCAAGGAAAGCATTCATTTTGGGCTTAACACCAGTAGAAACAACCATTGTTCTTATAGCGCAGAAATTTAAATCAAATCAAAATCAATTCAGAATCAAATCAAATCAAATTCGATAACATTACTATCAAGCTCTGAAAGCTCGGTATGTACACTGCTCCTACTCGTATATCCGATGGCTTTATTTTCTGACAGTTTTTCTGTAGCTATAACGGTTAATAGTGTTGCCTCAACGCGCCACCCTGTATAATGGAAATGACATTTTTATTTTTATTTACATTTTTAGTGTTTTGATCATGACTTTTGATCCTTACAAGAAAGAAAATTGAAAAAAAAAATGCCAAAATTTATAACCTGAATGATCCTCATTTTTGTTTTATAATTCAACAGGGTTTATTCTTAGATTTTTTGGTCTCAACATTCAAAGATGAAAACGAGCCCATACAAAACTAAATTATACCATTAACGATAATAGCCCAAAGAAACCTTTTAAAGTCGACAGTCCGACTCTGTTCCTCTTGCCCATAATCGATGTTGTTTTCCACATTTTTCGAACGAGACTGAGAACTTTTCACTTTCATAAAGAGAAAATTAAATTATAATGTAGGAGGAAGACGCCCAAGTCCGTGCACTAAGGATATTATAGAAGGTCGACTTCACATCAATGGAATGACTGACCTCTATCTTGTAACATCGAGAAAGACTTTCACTCACTTAGGTCTTTGCGTCTACGTAATTACGTAAATGATTTATAGAACGCTTCACACTCTAGATGGGCGAAGTGACCACCCGGATACTGCAGTGCCTAGGACTTAGTCGACACAGAAATGACAGTTTGTCCAGTTGAGTCATAGATTTTCTCGATAATAGCTGACATTTTGGAGTAGATTTTGTTGTGCGTATTAAAAGATTGACCGCTATTTCTGCCTGTGTTTCTGTCTGTGGCACCGTACCGTAGCTCTTAAACGGGTGAACCGATTTGGAAGCAGTTTTTTTTTATTTGAAAGCAGGTTTTCTAGCGAGTGTTCATAATATGTTTCATCAAAATCGGTTTGGCAGTTTATGAGATATGCTAATTTGAAGCTAAAATATTTAAAGGGGTATTTAAAATTTTTAGTTTAGCAGTTATTTTTCAAAATAATTTTGTTCATTACTTTTTGTCATTGTTGCGCAAGAGGTATTATTTTGGCTAGCTCCTAGCATTATTCCTCCTAGGATTGTTGCTGCTTGCCAACTTGCTAAACAACCCCTTCTTAGTGCAGCACCGAAGATACATAAATTTACCAAATTTTCATGTCTCTAGTCTCTGCAATCTTCTATTGTTACTGTCGTGGGTCATCATGGGTCAGTTGGTCCGTCAGTAACAAGACTGTTTCACCGATTTCAACCATCTGTATCTATTACTTCGGTTTCGAAGCCGTTATTGTAAAAAATAATACTCCTCGTGAACTTTGGCAGTATTTTTCAAATTATTAGAATTTATAGAGCCATCGGACTTCGTGTCCGTGGCGTGTTCCATGGATCATGGATCCATGGAACTACCATGGATACTCATCTACAGTTTGTTTAGTTTGTTTGTTACGATTAAATTAACATGATTCGTCCAGTGATTGGACAAAATACGCATCACTATACTCCATTCGCTTCAGTTTATTTAGATGTTTCATGAATGACTGAATGTACAATGAACACCGAACTAAATCCCATAGAATCCGCATTACGTTGGCATTACGTGTAAAATCACAATAAAAACTTGTCCCCACAGAAACAAAAGATATCAGCAATAGAATAATACGAAACATCATTTCGACCATACGTCTAATGTTCGAATGTCAACCTTATTGCATTAGTGTACAGTTTTACTTAAATTGCATGGACTACGAGCAAATAAGTTCCCAAAGGCAATTTGGGCATCTATTTTTCCAGACACATATTTCAGAGTTCTATGTTGTATCTAGTTTTATCCTTGATCGAAGACAATGAACGACTGAATTTACAAATGAGTTTAGATCTGGTATTTAAAAATAACTTATAGTTGGGGTATAAAAGGGACTACTTTCCATGGTCTTAATGTACCTAGTGAAGATATCAACGAGCTAGTCGCATGAGTGCCGAAGTGAATATTGCGTAGATGGTCCATGGCACCTTGCCTAAATTAGCAGGGTTCTTGGTAGACTAGAGTGTAAGTACCTGTTTCATTTTCATACGATTCTGACCGTGTTTACGCATGATAGCGTAAAAGTCATCCTAACTAAACAATGACCACTGACAGGTTATTTTTTGGACAATCGGTACAGATTATGACATCATCATCAACAAATGACGAAGGTCACACGGTCAGAGTCGCGGGATCAGTCTAGTAGACTAGTAAAGTTATTTTCGACGGCGAAAAGCCAAATCTATAACTTTCTTTAATTCATAAAAGATAACGTCCCCCATTACAGAGGGAGTTATGACACCATGGTAGAGAGAGACAGCGATAGAGGGGTCAGCGCGCGTTAGAGGGGGACGGTGGTATTTACAAAAAGACGCCCATTTCGATAGTGTTTCCAAATTTTCGGAAAGCATTGTTGTAGAAGCGGGCGGGTTCACATGGGTCGTTTTGTGAATTAAGATTTTAATGTAACCTTTAAGGTCCAACAATAGCAGCGTAACAGGAAATGAATTTTTTTCATAGTTTATTTAAATTTTCTAGTTACACTGAGCTATTATGACGGGAACACATGCAGAACACAGAACACATAACAGTAGTTAAAAAAATTTTTGTTAAAAGCCACTGTTAGCCACCACTAATGAAGAATACCATCAACTTTTGATTTCTACCTTACCATACACTCTATTAAAAATGGAAACTTTGGGTCAAAAAATTTTTTTGATACGTCTTATAGTTCCCGAGATATTTAATTTTAAACTACCTGTGCGATGAGCGCGCGGTCGTCAGCTGCTGTGACGTCACTAAACAGCTGGCACCCGACACATACACCGTAACACTCATTCAAAGGGATGTATCTTTGGAACCGTACTAGGTAGCCAGTTGAAATTTTCAGAGATTATGTTTTATTATAGTGGATTACCCAAGAAATAATAAAAATAAAAATAAATTAAAAAATAAGAGGGGTCCCCATACAAAAAACGTTGTTTTATACTTTTTGCTCTATAGAAAAAATGGTAAGGCATACAAGCATCAAACTTGGTACGATTATAGGATAACAAAAAAAAAAAAACGGTCAAGCGCGACTCGGACTCACGCGCCGAGGGTCCGTATAACCAGTTTTTTTTTATTGTATGGCGGTACGGAACTCTCAGTGCGCGAGCTCTACTCGCACTTGGCCAGTTTTTTTGTGTGTTTAGTCATTGTTACAGTAGTGTTTTAATATAATATTACTTATTTATAACGTAAAAAATTCGCTAGGGACAGGTTTTAAAGCCGCAAGCTATTTATTCCCTAGATAAAGTTTCAAGTGATTTAACCGACCCACGGACATTCTTCATTACACAAATACATTTTATTTTATTTATTTTCTTTTTTTAGGATAATTTATTTGTTTGTTGTTTGTATCCTGCTCTACGCATTTAAGGGTTAAAATAAAATATATGAAAAACAAAATAAGTGAACCATGTAGCCCCAGCACCGCACTCAT
The DNA here is from genome assembly GCA_949319315.1 of Zelleria hepariella. Lineage (NCBI taxonomy): Eukaryota > Metazoa > Arthropoda > Insecta > Lepidoptera > Yponomeutidae > Zelleria > Zelleria hepariella. The sequence continues at coordinate 32,173,440 of OX439380.1, read as the reverse complement.
AATGCACCTTTCACCCCAGCCAGGCCGAGCGTCCGACAATCGAAGTTGGGGCGAGGGCGCGTTTTTGCCATTTTCGACAAAAAAAAAGTTTAGTTTAGATCTCACTCGTTTTTACCTAAAACACACAGTTTTCGACTCGCGCGCAGCGAAGGCACGCGCCCGTCCGGGGTGGTTTTGAAATTAGAATGCGAGATTCGAAATTAAAAAAAAGTTTTTGAACTTTTTGACTTGGTGATTCAAAGTGTTTTTTGAAAAATTCTTTGTCGAACTTCATTTAAACGTTAATAAATAAATTCAAATGTGTGTTTTTTGTGATTTTGGATTTTTCTTGAAATGAAATTAAGAACTAGAGTGTAGATTAGTGTCTGTAGTGTTATTTACACAAACACAAGCAAATCTGGATCTCAGTAGTGATTATAGCAGGTGAGGTTTTCTTATAAGATTCTTGTTTTTGAACTGTTATAAAAAAAATCGATTGTGTTATTGTTTTACTAACTCTATGGACTTAATTTAATTATGTACATAATTATTAAGTCTGAAATAAATATTTTCAGTTTCAATTGTTGATTTTTTGTTAAAGATTTTTACGATATATTTTATTAGTTTAGAAACATCGTCGTACAAAACTGCGTAAAAACAACAAAAGTACCGTAGCAATCGGATGAATGGTTTAAGATATTATAGAAAAGTCAAAGAGACAAGTTCTGTTTGTCCAAACGTTGTCTTATTGATACAATCTACGTTTCCTGTAAATAGTTTTCTGTGTCCAATAAAACTAGCTAACTCTACCTAAGAGCACGTTTCTTAGATAAAGATAAACAGTCGTCCCAATAGAACCGACAATAGGGGCATGATAGTTATAAAAAAAATCGACTTCAAGTTCGCACTAAGAAGGCAACAATAATTTGCTTTCCCACTTTTGAGCTTTTTCCAAGTTTTCTCCAGAAACATTAACAAAACCAGAATCATGCCTTTGTAACATAATGTAAGCACGAAACAAATAAACAAGAAAAAAACATAAGTACGCGTTGAATTGAGGACCTCCTTTTTTTAAGTCTGTTAAATAGTAGTATCAGGGCTGTTTCTTTTACCATCATATCGGCGTTACGGCGGTTAAACATTGACTTTAGTTTCTATGTTGGTTAATCCAGATAGAGTTTCTTCCTCCTTGTCTTCGTTGTCATTTAAAAGAGTCATAAACAGCAATTTCGAAAAGCACACGTAAACAAAGCAAATATCGACTTCATACCATTTAAAGATTTCCTTTAGGTCCAAAAAACTTCCTAAAAGGACCACTTTTGAAAAATTTTAAGTCTCAAAACGTCCACTATCTATCAGGATTTGAACCCGCAACCTCTTGCATACCGTGCAGGCGCTCTACCAATTGAGCTACCGAGACAAGTTCTGTTATTGTCCTTATATTCTGTTCACTAGCACGGGTTTGTGATTTAGAAAATACAAGAAGTTCATACCATTTATTTGTTCTTTCTCTCCCATTCCAGATGCGGCGGTGACGCGATGTCGGTGGCGCCGGCGGTGAAGCGCGAGCTGGACTGCGAGGGCGGCGGCGGGGGCGGCGCGGGCGCAGGCGGCGGCAGCCCGGGCCGCAAGCGGCGCAAGCAGGCCGCCCCGTCCCGCGCGCCGCCACCACCCCCGCACGACCTTCACGCCAAGATGGCCGACATCTACAAGAGCGCACTTGCATTCGGAGACCTAGGCATACCCGCCTTCGACCCTCTAGCAGCCTTCCGCTTACTACCCCGCCACGAGCCACCCAGGATCTTCAACCCGGAGGCATACTGCGATCTTTGTTGCAAGGAGTTCTGCAACAAATACTTCCTAAAGACTCACAGGGCTAACAAGCACGGGATTTACGATGGTAGTGGCGAGCCTCAGCCTGCAGCCCCACCCCCGGCCCAACCCTCACCACCACGCAGGGGTTCAGATGAGGAGTCAGGGGGAACCAGGCGACTGTCACCAGACTCGGCCAGGCGCGCGAGGGACGCCGCATTCAACCCAGATGCTTTACGCCGCTTGGGCGTACTAAATCCGGAAGCGTTCTGCGAGATCTGCTGCAAAGAATACTGCAACAAATACTTCCTGAGGACCCACAGGGAGCGCCGCCACGGCGTCCCCGCCCTGCGCTCCCCCGCGGGCGCAACCCCGCCCCTCTCACCGCCTGGTCAGTCACCACCTTTAGTCCAACCGTCACCGCCCAACGGACCCATGTCGCCGCAGCCGGAACAACTATTGCAAGTCAAGCGCGAGTGCGAAGACCTGGATTTAACAGCGCAAGTCTTGCGGGACTCCCAAACCAGCCCGTTGAATCTCATCGTGGAGGAGCGCGGCGGAGCATCCCCAGGGTCGGCCAGCGAAGAGCTCCGGAAGCTGCAGACGATGATATCGCAGCTGAACGAGCTGGCAGCGGAAAGATTAAACGATGAGCCACCTCCGGATCTTCGACCCGCCTCAACCTCCCCTCAGCCAGACGAGCGAAGAACAACAAGCCAGGGCGGCGGTGGAAGCGCTGGCGGGTCCAGCTTCTGCGAGATCTGCAACAAAGAGCTATGCAACAAATACTTCATGCGCACCCATATGCAACGCATGCATGGGATATCCCTCGAGAGTGGAACTCAGCTGGGTGGCGTGACGTGCGACATCTGTCACAAGGAGTTGTGCAGTAAATACTTCCTGCGGGTCCACAAACACAATACGCACGGTATCCCAGCACCACCCGCTCCTGCTGCAGCCCCCGCCGAGCCTTGTCCTCTGTGCGCGCGACGGTTCAGAGGCCCGAGAGCTTTAAGAGCGCATCTGTTAGCGGAGCACGCGCCCGCGCCGCCGCCGCCGAGGCCTGTGGATCTCCTCGCGCGGGACAAGCCCTACGCGTGCTCGTACTGTCCGTTCACGACGGATGTCCTGGCGTTCCTGTTCGCGCACGAGCGAGCGCACGCGCAGCAGCCGCCGCCTGAGCCGCCGGACGAGGCGAGCAATGATAATTCAGGTTGGTTTTTGTTTTGTTGCTTATTTTTGAGTCGAACGAGATCTCCCTATGCATGGCTTACTCAGGACATCCCTGTAAACTTACAGATTCGAATAAAGATAGTGTCATATAGAAACGTATTGAATATAATAGTAAAGAACGATCATCACAATGATTCATTCATGTTATCTTTGGCTTAGAGTTTTGTCTTGGCGACGCGATTTGTTTTGTCTTGGCAAGTTGTGACATTTTATATCTATTTATTGAAAGTCAAATTTTTTTAAATTTTATTGGTGTAAGCACGTATGTACCCGGCAATACAACATGATTATTTCTTCTCCCCAGGCCCAGGCGAGGCGCCAACAGAGGCGGATCCAGTGAACGACAACGAGGGAGCCCCGTACTGGTGTTCGCGCTGCGAGTTTCGCGCGGAGGGCTTCGCGGCACTGGAGGCGCACTTGCGGCAAGCGCACGGCGGCGCGGGGGCCCTACTAGCGGTCCCTAGGGCTCCTGACGCGCCCCTGACGATGCAGCCGTTCGTGCTGGAGGAAGCGGGGGGCGCGCTCAGCCTACTGCCGGCCCTGGTGTTCCTGCCCGTGCGCCGCCGCGCTACGCGCCGTGCCACTGTTACACTCACGCTCACGCCCGCCTAGCGTCCCGGGGCTCCACCCCCCTAGGGCCCCCAGGGGCCCCCAAGTCTCGGAGAGCTCGCGCGCCCGCGGGAGGGGCGACATCGCCCGCGGACGCGCGTCTCGCGCCTGAACTGTACTACATTTAACGCTGTGTGCCTTCAAAGCGATTGCTGAAAAAATAAAATGTGACGTAATGTTTAGTTTTTAAAACGGAGAAGCTGCTCCGCCAGGCCGCCGCCACACCGCGGCCGCCGCACCTGCCGAAAGTCTAACTTCATATTGAAAATATTTGAAAACGGGTGATATATGAAACGTTATGAAATTTAAATGGATTATTTATATTTAGTTTTTATTGAATTATTATCTCCGTGTCGGCCCGAGACGTGTCTGATGGAAGTTCGCTTCCGGTCGGGAGAAAGAAATACACCCTAGGCTTAATTATTATTTAAATGTATTCAGTCGGTATGTACGAGTATGCTGCGATAGCGTCGTAGTTTGTTACGATGTTGATCACTGGGCAGATCACAGACCATGTAGAGATAGGCTAGGAGCGTGTCCAGGGGGTCTAGACCCGCGAAATCACCATTACATTAGGCGCGACGATTTTTCGGGACACGACATAGACAGAGACTGGGCCCCTGAAACCTGGATACGACCCTGGAACAGGCGTACTACGACAAGAACCGCTCTACCTCAGAATTTAGATTTTGTATTAGCTGTTATTATAAAAATATATTTTGGGAGTTACGGAGAGTACAAAATAGATAATAAATAATGCGTTAGGTCGCGACGGACGGAGGCCTCGCGACCGTTGTTCCACTGTTAGCTATACTATACTATACTAAACTATATTGAATATTGTTGTATTCGAGTGACTTAAAGCACAAAGATACGTACTATTGGGCAGTGATCAACATATAGCGTAACATTAGTGTTAAATTCATTAGATGTGTCGTTCGTGGTGCCTCGGTCTAGTTTTGTTCACAACGGTGATGGTGGGAAGCTGATTTGGAGTAAACTTTTTTTAAAAATACTGCCGACCTCTTCACTGCCAATAAATAATAAAAAAAATACTTTAGAAGTGGTGATGTGAAGATAGTTAATTCGTGGAAACCGATTTGATTAGAAAATTCAAAGTTTTTTTTCTTGAGTTGAGCGTTGGATTCAAAGATGAGAATTAGATTCAAATAAAGCCAAGTGGCGTTCTAAATTGATGGGTGAACAAAGTTTTGACTATACACGAGTATTAACATCTCTCAAAGTTGATTATTTATAAAACGAGATCGTTGGCTGAACTGAGAAAATTTTGTTTAAACCACCACAGGAATAGAAATAAAATAACACGTAAAACTAAACAATAATAGTGATATGTATGACAGAACAAATTAAAATCTAGCAGCTACAAAACTCTGTGTGATGATGCTAACACCCGATTTTTCGATTTTTCCTACACTAACTGACATTTAATCGACTGTTAACAGTTGTCAGTTGTCAAATGTGCATACAAAAAGGAAATAACATTGTTAACAATCGATTAACTACCTGTTGGTGTACGAGAATTGAGGGGATGTGTAGATACGAGAAATGGGGGGATGTTTTTGAATACAAAGTCAACTAATTACATTCAAAGTGAGCTCCAAACTAGTTTTCTCGCCCACTGTCTTTATACGGGTATTGTTTTTGGGCGGAGGGCAGGGGCGCAGCCCTAGGCCTCCGTCGTGATCCTGGACCGAGTGAGCAGTTTACACTTATTTGTATAACGTAAAACTACTTATTGCGAGATAATTTTACTTGAAGCCGATTGCTGTCTGGCGTTGGTTCAAAAGCGGAGGTTTTTTGCACCATAATAATCCAAACAATGTTGAGACTCAAAAATTTGCTTGACTTACACCCGCAAATTCTATCAAAATCGAGGAAGTACTTAAAAAAAACTAGACCTAAAAATGCACAACAACATTTTTATAGAGCCAATGTCAAGCCACCAACAATGTCCATTCTGTATAAGTGCGCCTTCCTAATCCCGTTCATAAACTCTGTATTAAAAAAATGCACTAAAAGCAAATGAAAACAGAGAGATAAAAAAGATTAAAAGATAAGATAAACAAATTGACAAGAACGTAATAAAGATAACAAAAACACAATAACGTCCAAGAGTGCTACGATTTCGTAGAGTTGCTACGGCGTAGAACGTAACATATTCTTTGGTGTTTTCTTTGAATCGGGTTTACATGGAAAGGCATAAAATCTTACAGACATTAAATTTTGACTATTATAAATGATACAGGGTGTTGTGAAAATAAAAAAAGTTTGGGATTTCAGGGCGTCTAGGATATTATTAAAGTTGTACTTCCTAAGATACCCTATAATTTGTCATTAGGTGAGTGTTTAAAAAAAGGTGTCTGATTTAATTCAAGTGGATTCAAAGTGATATTCAAAGTGAGTAAAGAGCGCGATCAAGTTGGCTTTTGGGAGCGCTAAGTGAGAGGTTTTGGACCTAATTCGTTCAAGAAAATAACAAACGCTTTTGAACCAACGACAGACCAATAAAAAAATATACATTCATCAACCAAAAACAACGTTAGTCGAAGTGGTGTTAGGTGAATTGTTTCATTCAAGTTTAAGCATTTCGTTTTACTAAAACGGTAGTTTCATTGTGAAGGATAGCTTGTACAAAACAATGCAGCTTCTAATCAAAGTTCCTATGTATGTACGTAAGTAAGTCGTAATTAAAAATTTAGAGAGGTCGCGAGCGCTGTGAGTTTGGCCGGGCGTGTTTTTTGAACAGATTTTCCTTTTTTCATGTTGTAGGTTTGAAATAAGAATCAGGGTAACAAAATTAAACATATTTTTCAAAATATTTTAAAACTAATAGTTTTTTGCAATAGATTCAATTGAAAAGTTGTTTTATTGGTGAAATAGGTTTGGGTTTCATGATTGACACGACTTTGAAATATATGCGTATAAATAACTTCTTATACATGAATATTAAATTGTAATTGAAAGTACGAATCTGAGGTTAACCCCTATATGTAGGTACCTTTAATGAAATATATGAAAATGTTACAAAACGTGAGCCCCCGATACAGGTTTTACCTAGTGTGGGGCTCACTAAAAACTGTTATTAGGAATACCTTTTTGCCAATAAATATTTTTTACCTTTTTACGTAAAAACAGTACAAGTAAATTCTTCCGAAGCGTCTTCCCGTGTCCAGAGCCAAAAGAGAGACTCCCAACAAAAAGCCCGCGAAACTCACGGTGCGCGCGCATAATACAACAAATTATATTGTAATGTTTTAAAATAATAACAAAATTAATAAAAAATGTAAGCGTGGTGATGGTTTGTCTGTGAACAAGCTCCCAATATCCCGGAGATTGGCGTTTTTGTACCACAGTCAGCGGAGGAGCCAAAAAAGATATTTTAATTCGAATAAATTGGAAATTGGGATACTGTTACGGATAAACGTCATTGAATGTAGTGAATACTAAATTTATCATTGTGTTCAGTATGATTTTTCAAGAAAGCATTGTACTTTGAGTGGTAACAAAAATGTTTTTTAAATATATACACTGCAAGAGTACAAAAGTAATAATAATAATAATATAACTTTTTGACAAGGAGTGTTAAAAAGGTATTGTGAAATATTATGCAAATAAAAATATAAATAATAGTACAAATTAAAATTAAGAATCGGGAGGATTATTATATATAAAATAATTAAAAATAAATCACTCAAGTACAATGCTCACAAACAATATTCACAGTCGCACCTTTAGAGTTTTCTTTTTTAGTATTTTACGATGTTTGTATTAAAAACATTATTTATTCGTAACATACTATTATTCATTCCATTATTTTTAGAACAGTATCTAAGTGTTTTTTAGTCATTTTGTAAATGGTTTCTAGTCGTTCCAAGCCAATGTTTCGTTTTAGCATTCCTTTTAATTATAAGTGTAAAAATATTTTATTTCATTTGCTATAATCGTTTTATTTGAATTACTTGTGCGACTGTCCCAGTCAAGTTTATAAAACTGTCTAGTCAAATTATTTAATTGCTTTTTTTCAATGTGGCTGTCACTATTCCACAAAATTTGTAATTTTAATGTAAGATTAAAAATGGGAATTTGGAGAATGGCATGCTCGAAAGGGTAAAAAAAATATGGTATGTTTATAAATGGGTAAATATTATGTAGCATTGCATAAATGGTACGAAGTTAAAACAAAAATATGGAATAATACATTTATTTATATATATATATGTATTTCCAAATGATCTCGTGCATTTTGAAATAACTTCCTGCTATTTGATGAGTTTGCAAGCGGTAGAATATAAAAAATCTGAAATGAAATGGCTACACATGTTTTTAAATATTGACAGCCATATTGAAATTGCTTAATATTTTTTTACGTATTTTAAGTAAAACAAGAATTATATTCTGGCTTTGAGGTGAAAGCCGTCTATACTGAGATTTTTTGGAGCACTTTTGGCATAGGACTTACCAGAATTATGATCTGATTACAATAAATAAGTTTTTGTAAAATTTATGAATTTCGGTATGTCACTAAAATATATTTGCATAATAATAATCATATAGTAGTGAATTACATTAAAAGGGCAAGGAAAGCAAAATATCCGTCGCTGATAATGCTGTCAATTTTGGTGAAAGACAAAATTACAACAAAAAAAAATCGTGTTATAGGTGTGTGTGTGTGACACCAGATTCTTTTGATTCGCTCCAATATTGGCTGCTATTCTGTTTGTTTCAAATATAAAAAAATATTTTTTCTAATATAAGAAGGTACTTTACAGTTACACCGTATAATCGGAGGTGTAAATGTTCTGGCAAAAGATTGCAAAAAGTATCGTTTACAGTCAAGTTTTTTTTTCATTTCGTTTGATCTGGCGTGTACTACATAACTGCCAGTCAATACGTTGAAAAGTGCAAAAGAAAATATGTTTGTAAACCTAGTGTGTGTGTACATTTTTTTTTCTAAACAGGTTAAATCGCAGTCGTATTTCGGTGGTAAATACAATATACTTAGTGTTGTCGAAAGTGCTACAGAAAATTTGCAGTCGGTATATGTTCCTAGATCCGTCTGTTGGTTACGTATTTGTTTTCCATTAATTACTACGAAGCATTTCTACCGTATTCAATAAATTAAATATACAAGTAAAGGATGGCGTTTTTATTTTGTTTCCACCTCTTCTACAGAGTGCACTCTAAGTCGATAGCGAAACTTTAAGTGGGCTATCTACTGATCACTACAAACAACTTATACTAGGTGGCAAAAAAAATGGAGTCAAAAAAATATCAGCTGTTCCATACAAAAGGTCGACTCAGTACTGCGCCAAATGTATGAAACAGCTGATATTTTTTTCGCTCCATTTTTGTCGCCACCTAGTACAAGTTGTTTGTATTGCTCAGTAGACAGCCTACTTAAAGTTCCGCTATCGACTTAGAGTGCACCCTGTAGAAGATCCCAAGTGAACACTTCAAGTGAATTGAAAGTAATGAAGTGATTCAAACTGGCCTATCATGAGTAGAGCACAAAATGGGGGCTAATTCTCGGGAATCTCGCATACGAGATACGACACATCTCGAAGGAAAAACCTGAAGTCATTTCGATCTCGACTGCTCTCGACCACTCGAGTCATGTCGAGCGAAAAAGGGAAACTTCTCGCTGAAATCTCGCGTCTTATGTCGAGGATGACTTGTGAGAATATGAGATGTGACATTTGCCACAAAAGAATTGGCCATTGCTGGCCATATTGTCAAAATTGCAGGCCATAATTGCCAACATGACGTTACCATGAGATATATGGGTAGATAAACGACATACACACGTCATTAACAAAACATTGTCAAAAAGAGTTAACGCCACCCCCACCAGTATAATTCCATAAAATTTATCAATAAATAAAATAAATCACACAATTACACAGAAAAAAGCACAAAAATCCCCAAAAGGGACTTAATTAAAGATTATGTTCGCGTCAAATGTCGGCTTTAGAGCGAGGAGCGCAAAAACTATTGTAAAAAACAGAGAAAAAAAACTACAAAAAGTCCCGTTTTCGATCAAAAAACGACACCCATTAAAAATCGAAATCCTCTAGGGGTGACATTGTATTGTGCATCTGTCAAGCGCATTAGGGGAAATGTGTCCAAAAGTGAAATTGTTGTTGAAAAATGGGTTAAATGTTGAAAAAATTTAGCAAACAAGGGAAGCTGACACGCGGAGGGTTAAGTTCACGAAATAAAACCGACCGAAGGACCATAGTAAATAAGCCCGCGCGCAAACAAATATGAACAAAATCGATTCCTATATCAATAAAATTACACTAAATAAATCGAAAAAGTGCTCTTATAGACCCTCAGAATTAAGTAAGAGCTGTCTAACAAAATCTGATAAAAGTAACTGAGACATTATTAGTCATGCATGCCACATAACAGAAGATGACCAATGGAAAATCCTCTGGTAGTAACATATCCCGACAATGACCTCATCTAATTATGGCCAAAAGGGGATTGTAGATAATACAGGAAAAACACAAAAAAAACTACTTCGGTGGTATTTACTCTGTGACCGGTTAAAGTTCGCCGTCGCGGCCAATCACGACATTACACGTCAGCTTAACCCGCGAGCGCGCGGCGCCAAAAACTCGCCATGGTTTAATTTATTTTATTTTATTGGCGAAAGGACGCGAAAGGGATATCATCGCTTTTTTAAATTCGAAATGATATGGTTTTGAGTAAGGTAGGTACCAAATGTTTAATTAAAATAAGCCTAGCATTTGCATTATACCTAATTCGATGATTTTACAGCGTCAAGAAGTGGTACACACGACAAAACGTCGTCCCTTACACGCTAGGACCGTGCTCGGTTACGTTACGGGCGACTTTGCAACAAAAGTGTACACTCTGACGTGATGTCGTGTGTACCTCCACCCTTGACTCACACTGTGTGAAGTACAGTCAGTCGCTGAAATGCCTGGGATATGTTTAGATCAGTGACCTTGTTGTAATAAGCCTACTCTAAGGGTTAGGTGGAGTAGACTTGCCCATCCACCTAGAAATAAAATTAAATGACATGAAAGAAACTTACGGACTAAGTTTCTACATTTTAGGAGACTCGTACTATTAGGTACTAGATTCAGATTAGTTAAATCAGTCAAAGTAATGATTGGAGCACCTAACTGAAAGTTTTCTTTGCAGAAATCATCGTCTATGATTAAAATGTGCAAAAATAACTTGCAATTTAGCTTATAAAAACACTACAAAAGTTGACAAAAAGTTTCAATCACATAAATTCAGTGTTGTAACAGCTGCACTATTATATATTTTTATTTCACTTTATTTTTATAAAAAAGAGGTAAAACCGTTAGTTTTTTTAAGACCCTAAATCATCTTCTAAAGGGCCATTGTTAGAAGCTTTCAATCTTTTTTAAACCCTTGCTTTTTCGCGCACACGACAAGCGCGCGCCAATATTAAAGATTCCCCTAAATTACAGAAAATCACAAAAAAACTTTAATTCACCAAGTGCAACACCCACTGACCTACATATTCTTTTTTTGAAAAACCCATTCTTTTTCCAAAATCTGTAAAAAAAAATGCACCCCTTTATTAGAGTTTTTTTCTAATCGAATTCAATCCTTTGGAAGAAGGGTTCAATAAAACACCCAATATTAACTTTTTTTTTTTCTGTTTGACGTAAAGATCCTTTCTAGCTGTCAGTGTTGCCGCTCGCGCTCCGAAAATTGCAACTTATTGTCAAAATTTCGCGCAATTTATTTGAGACGGCCATCTGCCCGGTGAAAAAAAAAATACACAATGCAAATAGGGGTGGACGAACTTGCATCGGCACATTAATTTTTAGGGGGAAAACGCAGTTTTTGCAAATGAGAAAATTGTATTTAAAAGTATAACGATCGAATTCTGTCCCTTCATTTCAATATTAATATCTGGGGCAATCCGTTAAACGAATTTAAACCGTATTTTATTTGTAATAAAATTGAGAGCTCCTTGCAGGAAGTGCGCGGCCGTTTTGCATTTTTATGGCAGCGTCCGATTTCGTTTTAATTTCTTTTCGGAGTCGTTATTCAAAACGATCGTTAAACTTTTTCTGAATAAATCATGTATTGGTCAGGTCCGAACCCTCTTATTTACCGAAATTCGATGCTCTAGCTTTAATGTTAAACATTGTGCTAACGATTTCATAAGTTCAGAATAAGCTCTATTTTATTTAGGAAACCATTCTCGTCCAATATACTTACCTTACTTTGGATATTGGTTTTGGATGATATTATACCTATTCATTTTAGACATAGCATATAATGGTTTATATGGTCGTATGTTTAGCATTTATCAGTTCAGGTATAGGTAGTCAGAAAACAAACATAATATAAGAATATGGCTTAGTATTAGCAATACGCGTGGAGCCAACTGAGCCGCGGGTTTCCTCACGATGTTTTCCTTCACCGTTAGCGAGTGGTATTGCTACTACAAATTCACAAATGTACGTAACTTTGAAATTAAACAAAGTCATAGATACATGCCCGCACTGGGAATCGAACCGGGTACCTCTTGCTTCAGAGTCCACTGTTCTACCCACTAGACCACCACCGCTCTTACTTCTTTTTTTTCTTTCTTCTTTCTTTTCTTTTCTTTTTTTTCTTTTTTTCCTGTGGGCTAGGTCGACTAAGCTGTCAGGATGGTATAGGTGCTGGGCAAGCCTACTCCATCTAAAACAATGTCCCAGGCACTGGACGCTGTATAAATCATCTCATTACGTAGATGCAAAGGCCTTAGTTTTAGTTTTTAGTATTAGCATGACCCAGTAAACGAGATAGGGTTAGAGAGCGTAAGCTTCAAACACCAAACTAAACGGGGACGCATTTAAAGGCCTAATTTCAAAAAGGCTAAATTCATAAAGTGTAGGTTAGAAACGTTTAAAATTAAAATGCCGCATGGTCAAGTCACAAAGCCGAAAGATCATTTGTTAGATTTGGGTAGAATCATTGAAACACCGAAGTTCTAAAGGCCGAAATTCTAAATGCCTACACCTAAATAGCTCTACACATTTTTGTTTTGTTTCCTCAACTCAATACATATGTGCCCATTGCCCAACTAAACACCATCTTGATTAATGTGAGATCCTTGGAGTTTCTTTACCATGCTTCTTCTCCAAGAACGATCAGAGCTAGTGAAGCTGGAGAAAAAAAAGTAGCTAGATACTAGTAAGTAAGTAAGTAAGTAAGTAAAATGTTTATTTGGTACCAAATTACTACTTACTTAGTATTAGATAGTAATACGTATTTGATTCATATACTTCTTTTTACTTTTGATAATACCTATTTTGACGTTCAATGTAAATAATTTATATGGCATATTGAATAAAACGTTTTGACTTTGACTTTGACTTTGATCGAAGGCTTGAAAGTGGCTTGAAACCAATTTAAAACAACTGCCGTAAATCCAAAGAGTCTGTGTATGACTCTTCTCCAATGACGAAAGGCAAAACTCCTTTAGTCACTGCTCTACATTCTACTCTATGCTAAGCCAAAAATCAATCAAACTGACATTCACCAAGTTGTTCTTTACTATCAATCAATCAATCAATCATTTTACAAGCAAAACCAATTTCTATTCCCACATTTCCTATTTTTATGAAGAATGCTCCTGGCGTAGACGTGATGCAGTCAAGTGCGCCAATACCGAGTACCTTGATCCCGGTTTCCCACATCGTGAAGGATGACCTTCCAGCGAAGTCTTTGGAAGAGGCCCCGTTGGTGATTGAGGAGCAAGAAGCTGAAATTGTAAAGGTTGGTTTCCTACTTCGCTAACTTGATATTTGATGGGCACTAAAGTGTCACTTCTGGGTAATAGGAGGTTTCGATGACTCTCCTATATTAATCCCCGACCCAAAACGAGGAGTGTCATATGTTTGACCGCTATGTGTGTGTGTCTGTATTTTCGGTCCGAACTTATATTTCCAAAGAAATCGAACCGCTCGGATCTCACACCGCTAAACGCTACAGAGACCTACTCGTAGAAATCGTCACTGCGTATGTCAAACCACGTAGTGTCTCAATTCTCTTCTTTCGTGGCACACAATGCGTGAATCTTTTTTTAATAATTCATATTTTTTACATTTCGCCAATTTTTTAAGACTTTGCCGAAGAGTAATTTCTTTTCATTTTCGTTCGTTTTCGTCCCTTTACTTGTTGAAAATAACCTATTTCTTTCTTCCAGGCAGAGTCACCAGGTAGGTCACCACGAGCAACGACAATCGAACCAGGGCCCCTGGGCGCGCTAGCCCCCACCGATTACTTGCTGGTCGACCGGCGGCTCCGCGTGAAGACCGTGCTGACTTGTCGCGGCAAGAAGAACAAGTACTATGTGAGGACGCAGGACGGGAACCTGCTGTATACTGTTGCTGAGCGAAGTCCGTGGGTGCCATTACATTTTTTTTTATGATGTCGCGATGGCCGACTAGTTTTGGTTCCCATTCGGAGAATTTAATCATGAAGGAAAGACAGCGCTTGCGACGCTAAAGCCAGTCTCTCACTAGGCGAACTGATCTCTTTCACGTCGTAGCTGATACAACTTCTAACCATGATTGGTTGGACCCGGCCGGTCCCCAAGCAAAATATTTGTTTGGCGGGAAATTTCCTGTAAGCTGTCAGGATGGTACTATAGGTGCTGGGCAAGCCTACTCTATCTAAAACAATGTCCCAGGTACTGCAGCGCTGAGTGGTCTCTTCACCCATCTAGTGTGAGTCATGGTGCCACTGGACGCTGTATAAATCATCTCATTACTTAGATGCAAAGGCCTTACTTTTTAGATCATCCGCTCCTAAATCTCACCATCAATGTCAGCAAATTGGAAATCTGCTCTTTCCAGATGGTGGAGCGGCTACATCCTGTGCGGCATCCGCCCGATGACCCTAACTATCCGCGACCCTGAGGGTCAGGAGGTGCTCCGGCTGCAGCGACCCTTCTCCCTGACCACCCGCCTGGTGCCCTGCCAGCTGCAGAAGATGCAGGTCAGTATGACCCTGACTGACTGCGACCCTGAGGGTCAGGAGGCGCTCCGGCTGCAGCGACCCTTCTCCCTGACCACGCGCCTGGTGCCCTGCCAGCTGCAGAAGATGCAGGTCAGTATGAACCTGACTGTCCGCGACCCTGAGGGTCAGGAGGTGCTCCGGCTGCAGCGACCCTTCTCCCTGACCACCCGCCTGGTTGATTCCCCCACACAGGCGCGTTTTATCGGTCAGTAATTGGTAGTACTGCATGCGTTATTGCGATATCTGTTATCGTTACTTTTTGTATCAGGAACGTTGCGACGTTATTACCGCAGCAGTGTGTAACTCCATGGCCATCCTAATACAAAATTTACTGAAAACATATCGCAAAAACGCATCGACCGATAAAAATGCGCCTGTCTTAAACTTCCTACCTACTACCTCGGTTCATTTTCTCAGAGAAGAAGATAGGCGATTGCAATATTTGCAATATCCACTTCAGCAGTCTCTGATCTCTTCTGCAGATCTTCTCACCACAAGACACGTGCATCGGTTCAATCGAGCAGCTGTGGTCGGCGGTCAGGCCGATTTACGTCATCAAGGATCGGGAGGAAGAAGTCATCTTTGGATTGAGTGGTAAGATACTGGAGAAGCTACCTATACATGGCTGACTTGGCTGAGGGCTACCGGTAGGGGCGGTTTGTATGGACTACGCGGGTACAAACCGCCTTTAGCGTTATTTCTAATGAGGATTTTTCCAAGAGTCAAATATAGTTAGAATACTGTCAAAATCAGTCCATTAATCTTTGGTTTCCATATAAACCACAGGTTCTTGGCTTCAGACACGAAGTCACCACTGGGGCCTGAGTCTGTAACGCAATGGTGCCAAAATACTGTATCATTGTACTGTGTCTATTTGTGAATAAACTTTTTACTTACTTACTTACTTAAAATGGGCTCCCAGTTGACGGCTTCAATAACGATTTACTAATGCTATCGGTCCTTTTAATGTTTTCGTGGTACAGAAAAAAATATTCTGATTCTAATTCTAGAGGATTAGTTTGCTGGTTGTAGGAGAAAAACGAGTAAGCTCTGGTTTGGTCCTTTTACTCGGACACCATCGACACGCCATTGCGTGACCGACTTAAGCCCCTATACTAAAAGATGTAAGATGTAGCCTGTACAATTGTACATGTCCCACTAGCTGGGCAAAGGCCTTCTCTCAGAGAGAGAGTTCGAGCTTTATCACCACGCGTGCTCAATGCGGGTTGGCGATTTTTGCGTTGAGGGTATAATGCCTCATACGCTCAGGTTTCCTCACGATGTTTTTCCTTTACCGTCAGCGAGTGGTATTGCTACTACAAATTCACAAATGTACGTAACTTTGAAATTAAACAAAGTCATAGATACATGCCAGCACCGGGAATCGAACCGAGGACCTTTCGCTTCAGAGTCCACTGCTCTACCCACTAAACCACCACCGCACCTGTACTATTAAGCTATTATGTCTCTTTACTGCATAGTCTCCTTCCGGACTCGAAGGTCTCCTGTATTAGTTCTCTACCTATTTATTAGGGGTTCGTACCGTCGGCCACAATCTCAGATACCCCTTTTTGTTCGATTGGCGCCCTTATGCCGCGCGCGATAAGAGCTGCCATGGGGTATCTGAGATTGTGGCCGACCGTACCCAAAAAACCCAGTTCACCATAATTGGTATTCACCTTGCTGGTTTTTTATGCCATACTCCTGTCACCGTGATCCACCAGGTCCCAGGATCACGGTGCACTTCTGCCGCGATGTGACTTTCAAGATCGTGCGCATCGCGGATGGCTCCGTCGTCGCCACCACCTGCAAGCGGTGGCAGGGGGTCAACCATGCCATCTTCATGTCTGCCATCAAGGGGAGGTAGGTCCAGCCTATAGTATACGGAATTTAGACATTTTGCTAGAGGTTGGGAAATTTAACATGTTACTTCCTCCCCACATTATCCCCAATCCAACGGCAAAACTGACCGCATGATGAAAACAATAAAGTCCAAATGCTTAAAAAATGTTTTTTTTTTTTTAATATCGATTTAAGGCGCTGGGCATAGTGAATTAGCCCGCGCGCAAAGAAAAATGCACAAAATCGATTCCTGTATCAAATACACAAAAAAAATCGAAAAAGTTCACATATCAAACCCTAGAAATAGTTGAGACCTATCTAACACAGCCAGTTTCATGTTGATATCCCAGATTGCAAGATATTTTGCTTGAAAAAAAGTGCGCCGCCTATTTTTTTTCAAGCAATATATCTTCAATACGTTTTTGAATGTCAACACGAAACTGGCTGTTTTAGATAGGTCTCACCTAATTCTAGGGTTTGATATGTGAACATTTTCAATTTGTTTAGTGTATTTGATACAGGAATCGATTTTGTGCATTTTTCTTTGCGCGCGGGCGATTCACTATGCACAGCGCCTTAACGGTTTCACCGGAATAGCTTAAAAATGCTTGGATTCTGGACAAGATTTTCAGCTTAGTCTATTGAATTATAGGGGCACTCGGCGGGACGGAATGGACTCTCCGGCTTAGATACTAATGGGGAGGCGCCTAAACATCCGACTACCTATTCATGAAAGTTTGCTATACCCCAGTAACGTTAGCAAAAATAATCAAAATCATGAAGCGCTGATGGAGACCAAATTTGAAAAAATTAAGGCTGTGGTCATCTACGTAAACCGCTCACAGCCTAGTTGGACTAACCATTATTAATTATTGATTGGCGAAGTTAGTCAACATCGGGCGCGGTCAGTCCATGGATGGGTGACCGCTAGTGGCAATACTCGCATTTTGCAGGTTTTTTTTCAATTTTCTATAATGTAGGTTGTAGACATTGTAGTAGTTTTGCATGTCGTGTCAAATGAAATCCTCTCCGTTTTCAGATTCTCCGTAAACTACGAGTCGGAACTCAGTCTGGAAGAGAAGGCGTTTGTCTTGGCTGCGACCATCCTTATGGACTACATGTACTACGATATTTAGACGAAAATATACATTATGGTTTTTTATAAGTAGAGTTGTTTATTAATTTCTTCTTCTACAAGGTAGGTATACAGGGGCCTTAGCCTGTAACACAATGGCGTCTCAATGGCGTCCTAGGTAGAAGGACAAAATCGGGATTTTTTCGTTGTTTTCCTACAATTAGCGAAGTAATCCTCTAGGATTAGACTCATTATATTCTTTGCTGTACTACAATAGCATTAAAAGGACCGACACTGGACCGACAGCATCAATAAATCGTAATTAAAACCGTCAACCGGAAGCCCATTTTGGCACCATTGTGTTACAGGCTAAGGGCCCAGGTTAAACGACCGCCAATAAAGCGGGAAACCACGTATAGTCCTCATCATAACGAACATTGCCTAAAGAAATAACTGCTGATTTCTGAATTGAGAAATTCGCTAAGCAAGCACTTAAGTATCGTTCTATCTCTGCAGGTTACTCGCAAAAGAACGTGACAGAACGATACTTAAGTATTTACTTAGTAAAATTCTCAATAGGCCCGGTTTCTGAGTTGAAAATTTTGCTAAGCAAATGGGTAAGTATCGTCCTGTCTCTGCAGATTTCTTACAAAAGAGCGTGACAGAGCGATACGTATGTGCTTAGTAAAATTCTCAACTCAGAAACCGGGCCTAAGTATGCCTGGGGGAAATCAACGGTTTCCGAGATATTGAGGTTCAAAGTCGGACTTTTTTTTGCAGAAATGGTTAATTAACATTTCTTTTCATGAAGACATATCAAACTGGCAATAATTTATGGGAAAAGTATAATATGTAGTGTGCCTTTCGGGTCTGTCGGCGGTCTATTATAATTTTATAATAATAAGGATATCAGCGTACTTGGGTCATTCTACCTACTATTAGATACCACGCGTGCACACTGTTTTCGCGTTGAGGGATTGTCTCAGATGTTCAGGTTTCTTCACGATGTTTTTCCTTAAACTAAAGTCATATGTATGTACGATTTACATTGTACAGTATAATTGTACCTGTAGTACACAGACTTTAGTCTAACTGCCTACCTCACCGCGCGAGCTTCAACGCTATACCAAATACACTAACGGCTATGCCTACGTCATAGCGCTAACCGGATTGGTTCACTTCAATATGCTTGCGCTCGTAGTACTAAGTGCGATGTTACTTTTTGTATAATAATAGGGACTTTTGTAAATAAATTCGTTCATTACTTCTCGCTTAATTAGAGTTTTATTTAACAACTAGCTACAGTCTCCCAAGTCTCAACATACCTATTGTACAACCGCAGTTAACCGCACCGGGAAACGAAGCTGGGTCTCTCGCGTCCGTGTCCCTTGTTCTACCCACTAAGGCCATCACCACCCAAAATTGCATTAGGAATCGATTCAGAGACTTCTACAAAATCAAAAAACCTACCCACAGGCGGATTCCCGATTCCCATAAAACTAAATTACATAGGACGCCATGCAAATGTGTAGGGGACCTCATTTAAATTTCGCACAAGAAGAAAAAACTGGGACACTGCAGCAGTAGTGTATCGCTTTTATTGAACTAACAATGCTTGGCTCTAACAATGGACCGGTAGGGTGACCAGGGGTTGGGGTGACGGTGGACTTTTCAGGAAGTCTTGGCTGTTTAAATGATTCCCTAGCACGGGTTAGTGCTTTAGAAAAAACAAAAAGAAGTCTTGGATGCTAAACAACAAAAGAGAACAAAAGAGAGAAAAAATATCTTAATTATCTTCTTTTTGGATGCGTTTTTTGCTGAAAACGGGCCGTCACATGAGACACCCTAGGCTTAAACATTTTTTAGGATTCCGGCTCGATTTTAGCAAAAAAAAAAAACGCATCTAGAAAGAAGATAAGCATGATTTTTTTTCATTGGCGGCGCAAGTTTCGAGGAGTTTTGTTTTCCATCTCCGAAGTTCTTCGTCAGATCTTCATCATACATGTGTCTAAAAGGAAGTATACCTACCCTTTTTTCAAACAAAAAAAGAATCATAAAATCGGTTCAAGTAGAAAAAAGTTCTGAGCTTAACAAATATTTTAAAAAAAGGGTCGAATGTGTACCTCCTCCTTTTTTTAAGGTCGGTTAAAAAGTACAGCTAGCTTTATAATTTTACTTAGAACTCCCCAAAGTTCACACGAGGCATGGTCGCCCCGAACTTGTAATGCGTCGCACGCGCCGCCCCGAGAGCGCATTTTATGCAAAAACGCAAATTTCGTTCGAAATTTGAAACGCTCCTTTGTTGCAACTTTTGGCCGAATAAAAATAATTGTTGCAAACTTGCATTTTTGGGGGAAACGCATTGATTTTGGCGCAGGTTTTCTGGAGCTATTGTCTGCGCATGCGTGTGTCGAATTGAATGAAATTAACGACAATTTTTATGCGTCCACGATCGAACTAATAGGTTTTTGCTTTTGTACGGTCAGCTACTGTTATTTGAGAATTTTTCGATTGTTTGAATTTATTGTTATTAAATCTGTGCCTATTTGCCAATTTAAAAAAACGGAGTACGTCCCTGCAGTGGCTTATTGTAAACTCTTTGTTAAAAAAAGCTAAAGAAGTGTTTTAAATTGCTTAGAAGTGATCGAGACGCCTGCTCTACGAAACTAAACCCAGCCCATTCTTAGATACACACGACCGCACGTCCACTATTGTTGTGAAGTCGCTCATAACGTAACCCACCGAGTAGAGTGCTGGCGTGTAAGGGTCGACGTACTATCGTGTGTACTTATACTTACACACGAGAATGATTATTGCGCTTTAGCTGAATGATATCGCAAACGCGGCCGGCCGAGAAGAAGATGGCGAGACGATCTCGACAAATATTTACCGGAGTGGTCAGGACCGGAAAATCTGGGCTAAGGGGGG
The DNA here is from genome assembly GCA_949319315.1 of Zelleria hepariella. Classification (NCBI taxonomy): domain Eukaryota; kingdom Metazoa; phylum Arthropoda; class Insecta; order Lepidoptera; family Yponomeutidae; genus Zelleria; species Zelleria hepariella. The sequence goes on along the minus strand of OX439380.1, from coordinate 32,152,916 downwards.
CCTTTGCTCTACAGTGGGATATCATCATCACACAGGCTACAAAAAAAAACCGGCCAAGTGCAAGTCGGACTCGCCCACGAAGGGTTCCGCACCATTATCTATAAAAACGGCAAAAGAAACACATTTGTTGTATGGGCAAAGGGCAAAAGGATCACATAGTGAATTAAACCGCGCGCAAAGAAAAATACACATAATCGACTCGTGTGTCAAATACAATAAACAAATCGAAAATGTTCACATATCGAACACTAGAATTAGGCGAGACCTATCTAACACAGCCAGTTTCATGTTGATATCTTTAGAAGATTGCAAGATATTTTAGTTGAAAAAAAGTGCGCCGCCTATTTTTTTTTTCAGCCAAAATATCTTCAAAACGTTTATGAATGTCAACGCGAAACTGGCTGTTTTAGATAGTTCTCACCTAATTCTAGGGTTTGATATGTGAACATTTTCAATTTGTTTAGTGTATTTGATACTGGAATCTATTTTGTGCATTTTTCTTTGCGCGCGGGCGATTCACTATGCGCGGCGCCTTAAATATTATTTTATTCTGTTTTTTAGTACCTATTTGTTGTTATCTCACCTCTGATCACCTACCATGATGTCCTCTTAATTAATTATAATATGGAAACCATGAGGTTTTTGCTGTAGTTTTTTTTTAAGTTTGAGGCCTCGGCGGTGAGTGTTATGCCTTTAAGTGTTTAAATAAAAGACAAATAATATATTGAACTAATAAATTCCATTTTTATTTTTGTACTTCAACTTTTTTTTCATAATCTCATACAATTTACATACATTTTATCAGCATTCATATTATAATACATCAAAATTTGTGCTTAGTACTCTTGTTACTCTGCTCAATATATTTTTTATAAATTAAAAGTATTTATTATTGCTTTTAATAAGGCACCTTGTATTTTATAATATCACATTTTACGTTTAATATAATAGATGTATTGGTTTAAAAACTACGTTTACGTAAATATTTATTGTTTTACTAATAGTAAAACAGTGTGATATGTTTAAGATTAACTTTCAATATCAAACTGAGCAGGGTTTGATCGCACAAACTTTTAAGAAATAATTAACAATTTACTATTATAATAAAAACAATCATCATTTCAGAAAAGAAGAAGAAACCTTAAATATAATTTTACTTTATTTTGTGTCCGATGCTGCATCTGCGTGTAGATAGATATTGAAAAATAGCCTGTATGTTGTGTGCAATAACAATAGTTTATTTAAGCAGAGCGGAGCGACGATTGTATGACAAGCTTCGATCAAGGATAAAACTAGATACAACATAGAACTCTGAAATGTGTCTGGAAAAATAGATGCCCAAATTGCCTTTGGGAGCTTATTTGCTCGTAGTCTATGCAATTAAAGTAAAACTGTACACGAATGCAATAAGGTTGACATTCGAATATTAGACGTATGGTCGAAATGATGTTTCGTATTGTTCTATTGCTGATATCATTTGTTTCTGTGGGGACAAGTTTTTATTGTGATTTTATACGTAATGCGGATTCTATGGGATTTAGTTCGGTGATGACAAGATATTCCAGATAGGTAGGTACCTACTAAGTATAATTTAGTCAATAAGAAATTAACTTATAGTGAATCTTAAATAAAAATGATTATTATTATTCTTTGAACACAGATTTTATAACAATTTCACGCAATAATAATTAAAATAAAATTTTAATAAATAAATGTTTGTGATTTCATTTAACCAGTGTTTTGACAATAAATCAGATTCAATTTGATTAGCTATCATACAGTAAGACCATATTTTTTAAATTTATTAATTACTATTGCATTGGTATGGCTATGCGCAAAGAATAATTTTCTTTGCTTCAATATATTTTTATCTAAAAATATACTTTATATTTATATACAAAAAGTAAAATTGAATAAATATCTTCTAAAAATATATTTATTTATCACATTTCTGTAAAAATATTGTGGTCCTTTTGAATACGAGATATGTATTCGTAAATTGCTTTGTTTCACAAAGTAATAATACAAATTTTCGTTTAGAACTAAATCGTGTTTTTATAAAGCACCATTTGATACAGTATACTATTTTACCTTATTATTAGGTAACATCGTGTTAGATAACAATTTAAATTTTATAATACTTTTTTTCAACATTATTCTTTTTAATAAGTTTTTAATTAAATAAAAGCCTCTCTTTTGATGACATTTATGAATGAGGATATAAACATTTAAACATAATTTAAGTAATCCTCCGTCAAAATACAATAAAACATTCATGCAAACGATTTGACGTCCTAATTTTATTATTTTAAACTTTTCATATAAAAATATAAGACGATTGGAAGTGTATTTATTTAAAAATATGTAGGTAATTACTTTTTACTTAAAGCACCTTTGATACTGACTGTATTATTTGATATTTGAATGTTCAAAATGGTGATTTTGTAACAACCTGAATAATTATCACTATACGTACCATGTAATAACAAAGTTCATATATTTCATTAAAAACACAAATTAAATGAGCTGGTAACTATAAATTATCACGATTACTACAAAAAATTCTAAAAAAAACTTGCCTAAGCTACCTAGGAAAACTTTTTAACTAAGTTAGAAAATTATCTACTTTATTTAGTGGAGTGATATTTTATAGCAAAAATATGTATTTTCCTTCTTTTATTAATCCGAAATGTTAATGTACTCTTTGGCTCACTTATATTTAAAAAACGTAGGTATTTATCCTTTTTACGTGTCGGTACATTATACAAAATCGCATTTCTAAAACTTAAAAACTAGAATGTATCCAGAGTTTTGTAAGGAACCAAAAGTCAAAATGCCTATTTAAAAAAAATCTAAATATAAAAGAAAAAAATACTTATTATTAAAAAGTGTTTTTCATTTTATTTGATGCCAGGGTTAAAAATAGAAATGACACGACATCGTAATAAATAAAACAAAAAAAGTATACCCCGAAGCTATAAGATGAGGGTTGGTCTGTGGCATCGAAATGAGCTGTTTTCAACACACATTCACAAAGAATTTCATAGATGCTACAGGCGTGGCTATGGCCACATTCTTCTATGGAAGAACCGGAATACGGTCGTCAAAATTAATCTGTGTTAAGCGAAATTTGACAGCCGTATTCCGGTTCTTCTACGGCCACGCCTGTAGGCGGCAACTACTCAATACTCAATACTCAATACTCAATACTTTATTGCAATGAAATGCTTTGTGAATGTGTGCTGAAAACGGCTCATTGCGAATGGATGAACCGATTTCATAACGATTAGGTATTCCCTAGGATCTAGAATGTTAAATCGGTCCCATGAAAGAAACTGAAACCATCCCAACCCCGACTAAAAACCTCGGTCACACGAGGCGAATAATTTAAGCCCCTCCGATTTATTTTTTGCTGCTTTAGTCTGTAAAGGTGAAGCAGGAGGCATCGCTGGGTGACACTGGGAGCATGTTCCAATTCTTCACTGTTCTATACTGTTTCCGCATAGGTCGTCGGAGGAAAAACATGGCACCGTGTAAAAATGTGTACCGTTCGCGGCGAACATTCGCCTCATGTGACCGAGTGCCCTATGGTTCCATTTATTTACTTCTTTAGTCCCTTTATAGACCATTTTTCCACCTGCCTTGAAAGAAAACAGACGCATTCGCAGTAAACAGTCACCAATATGATCAAGTTTTAAGCTTCTAAACTCTAAGGCCCGGTTTCTGAGTTGAGAATTTTGCTAAGCATATGGGTAAGTATCGTCCTGTCTCTACAGATTTCTCACAAAAGAGACAGAGCGATACGTAAGTATGTGCTTAGTAAAATTCTCAACTCAGAAACCGGGCCTTTGTTTCCAGATGCAGGACATAAGTTTCTACAGGGTGCACTAGTACAAGTTGTTTTTTTCGCCACCTAGTACAAGTTGTTTGTAGTGATCAGTAGACAGCCTACTTAAAGTTCAGCTATCGACTTAGAGTGCACCCTGTAGATCCAGGATAGAAAAAGGCAAAGGCTCCCCCTAATTGGCACATCAGTGTCATTCCAAACACGATATTTCTTTGCAGCACGTCTTCTAAGTGCCCACGTCCAGGCTCTAAGCTCAGGACCAGGTCCTAGGCCCCCAGGTCCTTAACAAAGAAGTGCTGACGTGGATACGAGTGGGGGGAGTGCGGAGCGTGGTGGTGGTGACCTCCCAGCAGAAGGGAGGGGAGACAAGAGGTGGCTGGCTCCACGTTTCAGTAATTCACTATTCTATTATGTTTTTAGGGCAGGCGGAAAAACGGTACCCACTGAGTTTCGAGTTTCGAATGGAAACAGATGCTTTCGTGGCAAACCGTCGCCACGTGTGACCGAGGTCTAAGTCCCAGATTCCAGGCTACAGAAGCAGATGCATCTTCTAAACCAGGATGTGAGGAAAACGGTACCCACTGAGTTTCGAGTTTCGAATGGAAACAGATGCTTTCGTGGCAAACCCTCGCCACGTGTGTCCGAGGTCTAAGTTTCAGACGCAGGCTTCAGCAGCAAATGCAGCTTTTAAACCAGGATGGAAGGAAAATTACAATAGCTCGCCCTGATTTGTTACATCAGCGCGTTCCCAAGAGCTATATTTCTTGCAGCATGTCTTCAATAGACTCCCAGCTCTAGGTCCTAGGCTCCCAGGTCCATGTCAAAGCAGTGCTGCCGCGGATGCGAGTGGGGGGAGTGCGGAGCGTGGTGGTGGTGACCTCCCAACAGGAGGGAGGGGAGGCAGGAGGCGTCGCCCAGACCGGGGAGGCCCGGGAGCCCTAAGCTTGGCGTGTCCATGAGGGAGGATGAGCCTGGGAAAGAAGGTTGAGGTTAGAAATAAGACCAGGTGGAAAGTGATAAGATAACAAAGTGGAAACTTTATCAACAATGGCGCCTTTTCTGGCCGGCGCGATATGGCACCCGATATTGCGAGTGCAGTAAGCGAGAGTATAATAGTAAGGAAGGCCACAATTGAATGATTTTTGGGAATTTTTCACTGTTTTTTGGCTTCAGTATCGATAGTGTAGGTAAATAATCACCCCTAAGTCGGGTTTCGCTTTCCATAACAACACCTTGTATAAATACTTGACTATGTTAGAAAGTACCCTTAATACTAAAAATACAAAAACATAGTGCGAATATTAGACACATATTGGGCGTTATGTGTGATGGCAATATAATAAGGACCTGAACTGAGCGTGTGCTAAGGTATTGCAGGAACAACAACGCTGTAGCGCTGGTTTTCAGTCACAGCCTCACAGCCTAGTTGGATCGCTTGGCGAAGTTAAGCAACATCGGGCGCGGTCAGTCCATGGATGGGTGACCGACCGCTAGTGGCAATAATATCTGAGCGCTTCCGTGCTTCGGAAGGCACGTTGGTTGTTGTTGATTAATAAAAATCGTTAAGCCATGTCAGAGGCTCCTGGGCGGCCTAAAAACTCTGACACCAGGGCTGGACACTACCTCATACGATAGCCTAGCCTAGGGGTCTACCGGCTAAAACGAAGCCGATTACCATTGGCGAAAATCGAAGTTCGATTTATGAAAAATTAACTGGATGGCAGAAAGAATGGATGACGCCAGAGCCGTTAAAACCATTTCCAAGTGGACTCCGCAACAAAAAAGACCCAGAGGAAGACCCAGGAAGCGGTGGAAGGACTGTATCGAGGAAGATCTACGGCTAATAGGAAAGAAAACATCTTGGAAAATGGAGGCCAGAGACAGAGCGAAATGGAAGAAGATAGTTGAGGAGGCCAAGACCCATAAAGGGTTGTAGCGCCGAAGGAAGAAGAAGTAAGAAGGTAACTGGGTGGCAGTAGAATGAACTGGGTGGCAGTGCATTTTTCATAAATTGAACTTCGATTTTCGCTAATGGTAATCGGCTTCGTCTTAGCCTGTAGACCCCCTAGTAGTGTCTGTGCTCCGCGTGCAACTAGTATCTGATTTCACCGGTCTAAGGCGAAGGGCCCCGAGGTGGTCAGATGCGGGGGTTTGAAAGTCCCTTATAGCCGAACAATGCACTTGGTTTAGTACATGGTGACGCATTTCCGGGACTTGTTCCGACAAATAAGTAGAGATGATAGCTGGATCACTTCTCCAGGAACCCTGCTGCTAGTCAAGGGCAGACGAGCAATAGCGAATCGGGAAGTGAGCGAGCCTTACAGCTCCGGTGCTTGCCAGGAGAGCAAGTAGCCTGCTTAACGGGTGTCCCGAGCGGGGATTGAACCGTTAGCAGTTTTACGAATTGCGAGTTGTGAGCAGACTCGCTGCTCCGGCACATTCCTGGACAGAAAGGTAGTGGAAAGTGGAAACATGCATCCACGAGCCACTCGCAGAGTACCGAAGTACAAGCTAAGGCGGCAAGACCTAATGCACATAGGTCCCGGCACTCGGTTTCGATCGTTTGTTGGACTTAGTGTGCCCTTTTCATGACCTACGCTGTCGGTAAAAGGGCCACTACACCGTGGAATTTTAGTGGTTTTAAAGCCGAAGGTATTAAGTTGCACTCGTGATTCTGAGCCAAATTCCAAAATTTTACTTCAAAACGAGCGAAAAAAAAAACACTTCCCAATACAAACGGCTATCGCCAATCGACACCATTTGTATGGAGAAGTGATTTTTTTTTCTCGCGTTTTGGAATGAAAGTTTATTATTTGGCTCAGAATCACCAGTGCAACAAAATACCTTCGGCTTTAAAACCACTAAAATTCCACAGTGTATAATTAAAAAAAGAGGTAGTCTGGAGAGGGAAGACCCCCTAGTCAGTGTCTGTAGGGCCTGTAGTTTGTACTCACCACTAGACCGAACATTCAGCAGCGACCCGTCGTCGTGCAGCACGGAGGAATACTTGTCATCAGCCGCGTCCGCGACCATCTCGCTCAGACACAGCTGACTGGTGGGGGACGAGCAGAGCATCGGGTCTCCTGTGGGGGGGAACGAGATGGGTTTAGTACACCTACGCAGAGGAACAAGGCGTAGCAATGTCCCGGGGCCTCCAAGCTCAGGGTGCCCGGGGATATCGGTAAATTTTAAGGCGCGCTGCCCACGCGTCTTAAAAAGAAAGCCTCGGCAAGGGATTCTTGGCGTGGCTTAGAAAGAGGTATAATGCGTGCGGGATGAGAATGGGATGGAACCTTGTCAAAGTCAATCGAAAACATACTGTATTTTACTTTGACAAGGTTGCATCGACGCGAGTTTGCTTACCGCGCGCGTCTTAGTTCCAAAGGTTCGGTGAATTTCCGAGCGCGCTGCGCGCGTGTTTTTTACTTAGAAGAAATAAAGTAATGAAACTATTATTTAAAGAAATATTCAAGAGTTAATGAGTGGACAATGACGCTATGCAGGTTTCTGAACAAGGAATCTTACTTAGGCCTTTGCATCTAAGTACTTACGTAATGAGATGATTTATGCAGCGTCAACTGGCACCTTCACTCACAATACAGGGTGCACTTTAAGTCGATAGCGGAACTTTAAGTAGGCTGTCTACTGATCACTACAAACAACTTGTACTAGGTGGCGAAAAAAATGGAGCGAAAAAAATTTGCTGTTTCATACATTTGGCGCAGTAGGTACTGAGTCGACCTTTTGTATGGAACAGCAGATTTTTTTTTCGCTCCATTTTTTTAGCCACCTGGTACAAGTGGTTTGTAGTGATCATTAGACAGCCTACTTAAAGTTCCGCTATCGACTTAGAGTGCACCCTGTAGATGGATGAAGAGACCACCCGACGCTGCAGTGCCTGGGACATTGCTTTAGATAGAGTAGCCCAGCACCTATAGTACCATCCTGACAGCTTACAGGAAAGACAAGGTACAAACGTAGTTCCGGTTTAATTTCTAAACTAGGCTGGATTTTGCTGAAACTTGGTTTATATCAGTAGATGACCAATACGGAGGTTTGCAAATAGTTTTTATGATAAGAAAAATAGCCTGAAAGAAATTAGAGCGATGCGTTTTTCGCGCCGAAAAAGGGGTTACTTTCAGCTGTTATTTACTTACATTATTACACTGTCTGTTGGAGTCTAACTACCTTGGGAACATCAATAATGTGTTGTACTTGTCAGAAAAATAAATTTTTAAATACCTAATAAAATGTAGAAATGGCAGCTGAACTACGAAAAAATTTGGGAAAATAGATCTATTACATTACAACTAAAACTACATACTCGCGAAAGGACACGAACACACGTAGACTCATACAGCCGCATTGCCTCTCACTTTTCCCGCGCCCCGTCTCGCTCTGGGTGAAACAGCTATAGAAAACAGCGGTTCACGTGCTTGGCCGTCACTGAGTTCCCACGGTCCTGAAGGGGCTTAAAACACGTATACACCGTGGAATTTTAGTGGTTTTAAAGCCAAAGGTATTTAGTTACACTCGTAATTCTGAGCCAAATTCCAAAATTTTACTTCAAAACGAGCGAAAAAAAAAAACACTTCCCAATACAAACGGTTATCGCCAATCATCGCCAATCGACACCATTTGTATGGAGAAGTGAATTTTTTTTTCACGCGTTTTGGAACAAATTTTATAATTTGGCTTAGAATCACCAGTGCAACAAAATACCTTCGGATTTAAAACCACTAAAATTGCACGGTGTAGTAGTTTCCAGTGCACCCGACATCTTACCAGTCGTGACAGGGTTGTGGCTGTCGTCATCCATGAGGTCTTCGATCTGCGCCAGGTTGAGCACCGTGTCTCCGCCGCTCTCTGCCGCCAGGAGTCCAGGAGAGGGGGATAGACGCATCTGGAACACAACGTTAGGGGTGAGTAAACTGGGTTTTATTGCCACAACCCGTTCGGTAATAGGTAACCGGTAATAATTTCATTTCTCTAAAAATCGGGCGGCGTGAATCACTGGCAGCACCCTACCGCGTGGTTCGGTGGATCGCCAGTAACGCGTCGTCATATTTATCATCATCATCATCAGCCTGTTAATACCCACTGCTGAGTAAAGCCCTCTTCATGCTCACGCCACCTCTCACGATCCTGTGCCAGACGCAACCACTGTTTGCCGGGTACTTGGGCTATGTCGTCGGACCATCTGGCTGGTGGTGTGCCAACCGATCTCTTCCCCTCTCGGGGTCGCCGTTCCGCAATGGACTTTGTCCATCTGCCATTGACATCGTCGTCAGAGAGCAATCACTGCGATGTATTATAATTTTTCTGTTGACCACGCGAAGTCGCGGGCAAAAGCTCGTTAGCTTTAGATAGAGAAAATCTAGCTGCATTCCAATCGGATCGGAATAAAGCATAGGTATCTAATGGGAACGAAGGAAGCTATGTGGTTCGGATTTCATTTGATTGGAAGTATTTTTATAGCACATGTTTCCGTGTTATTTCAATGGTTGTCTGTTGTAGTAACTTACCACCCATTTAGTAGGCAATCCTATGCATGAAAAAGTGTAAATATTTCTCAATGAGTTTTGAAGAAGTCCATATACTGAATGTGGTCGAAACTTGGACTTATAAGCCATGAAAGGATTAGTAACTTTAATGATTCGCGATATTCAGACATAATATTGGTTCGAAACGGGTCGAATCGCTGTTAATCGTATTAGTTTAGTAGGCAAATGAAAAAGAAAGAAAGGATTGTTCCTTATTGTGTTCAGCTGGCTGTTAGGAGTTTCAGCGTTGGCGTCGTCGTAGTATAAGTTGTCTATAAGATAGAACGTGGAGTAGAACGAACACCCAGACCGATTTTTTATTGTTATTTCGATTCTTTTAATGTTTCTGTCTCCTCGAGAGGTAACTGCTCTTACCTTTATATCCTTATGGTTGAGGAACTGATCCGGCACTGGGTCGAGACACAGGTCCGGCTCCAGGCAGTCCAGGGAGAGGCCCTCGTCTCGACTCAAGGGCGAGCAAGGGCCGAGCTTCAGTCCGTCTGGAAGGAAATACAAGGTGTTACAAAAGTACCTAACTCTTTTTAGAGGGTAATAGCACCCGGTGATAGGGATCACAACCTAAATATTTTTTTTTGCTCTATGACGTTCCGTTGATAAAATGTGAACGCTGTGGCGGGAGAAAAGTATTTTTTTAATATTGTTATCATTGACTTTCACAATGTTTTAACAACTCAAAGCTATGTAAATGCATCTACACACACAATGATATTTTAAAATTTGAGCTAATACCAAAAACAAAAGAGTTATGATTTTTTTTTTCAATTTTGAGGTTATAAAATAAAAATTGTTTTTTTCAACTTTTTTTTACAGATTTTACATCCTGTTGACCACTAGGTTACACCCTGTAAAAAGAGTTAGGATGTTTTGTAACACGTTGTATATTGAGTTACAAGCATGCTCTGATGAAAGTAATGTAGTTTGTTAGCAACGAATCTCTATCTCCTCTACACGGTATAAAACAAAGTAAATTTCCACGTCTGCCTGTACTTATATTAGCTTCTTCTTGGCGTGTCTCTCCACTAATGGAGGTTGGCCTTCAGCTCTTCATATTATTATGCTTTTCTGTTTTTTGCCAAGCGAAATAGATGTTCGACGCTGACTATATGTATTAGCTAACTCCTCCTAAACTACATAGTAAGTTAGATGTTTTTTCACGGAGGGTTTATATAATGTTTCTGCATCAGTCCAAAGCCGAGGCGGGTAGCTTGTTAGGTATGATAATATGATTTAACTTTTTTGCAGCTATGAAGTGAGCTGCGAGAGTGGACCCGCGTAATCTATACCTACCAACCTATACGATCGAGAAAGTAAGGTCGAGGAAATCTATAACGGTAACTCAACTACAGAAACTGACATTTTGAGCCTATGTCGACCATGCATGCTGAGGAGGTTCAGTAAAGAACGCTTGTGACAATGATAATAATTCAGCTAGATGCTATGGGCACGTGTGAAACGTGACTAGAAAGATAGGAAGGCTCGTACAATGCAGATAAAGGTGATGTTATAATAATACAGGTTAGTTAGGTGGATGTTGGTTGGGTAAGTGGAAGCTGACAGGATGGTATAGATAGGTGCTGGGCAAGCCTACTCCATCTAAAACATGTCACAGGCACTATAGCGTCGACTTCACCTATCTAGTGGAGGTGCAATTGGACGCTGTATAAGATCATCTATCGATGCCTTCGAGATATGGTGTTGGAGGAAAATTCTTTGATTCCCATGGACCGCCTTTCCATCGCGCCCATGACCGAGATGAGTGTAGAACTACATAAATGGTCACGGTCCTTAAAATTAAGGAACTGATTAAGAAGAAGAAGATGCAAAGAGCTAAGGTTTTAGTTATGTACCTAGTTAAGAATAAAAAACAATGTCCCAGGCACTGCAGCGCCGAGTGGTCTCTTCACCCATCTAGTGTGAGTTAAGGCGCCACTGGACGCTGTACAAATCATCTCGTTACGTAGATGCAAAGACCTTAAGAACTGTGTAAGTATGGTCAGGCACGACCTCGGAATTGAGGAACCGATTTAGAAGAAGAAGATGCAAATATTTTTAGTTAGGTGGTTAATGGAGGGTGTTTTTAGTACCTAAAGCGTCGGGAGGGAGGCAGTCGACGGAGGGCATGTCACGGAGGAGGTCGGGGGGCTGCTCACCGAGCTCCATGAGGGGGAGGGGCTCCGTCTTCGGCTGGATGATCTCCTGGGGAAGAAAGAGAAAAAAAACGTTTGATCTTTTGTCCCGGGACAGCTGAAAATGCGAAATTAACAAAAAAATAGTGACTTCACTGGTGAAAAGCTACACTGTTATTTGCTGATGTCCGTTGAGGAGTTCCGTTTTCCATCTCCGAAGTTCTTCATCAGATCTTTACCATTATTTTTAGGCCACATGGGAAGTATACTCTTTCAAACAAAAAAAAGGAATCATCAAAATCGGTTCACGTAGAAAAAAGTTCTGAGGTAACACAATACCTAACTTCTCTGGACACTAGGTCTCCACTCCTGAATTGTCTACGCAAGGCGAGGCGCTGCAGTTCTCAGATAGAGGCAAACCGTGGAGTCTAGCGAGGCATTGGCTCTTAGGGGACCCATTATCTTTGCCAATGGATGCTAAGGTCGAGGGTACTCACCTAGACTGAGCTTCTTATGGCGTGGATCAAAACTCAGCTTATCGCTAGCAGCACGAGTCAAAACTTATCTGGACCCTTGAAACGTTTGCCAAAACTTTTCTTAACCAAGGGATGCGTCATCTAAGCAGATCGTAAATAAAAAAAAAGGAGTTGGTCATAACTCCTTTGGAGTTAGGAGGCGTTGGTCAAAACTCAAGAGAATAGGTAAAAACTCTTCTGGACTGAGTAGCATGGGTTAAATCGTAAACAAGCTAGAAGAGTGGGTCAAAACGCACACAAACGCTACAAAAGTGGGTCAAACTTACCTAGATACTTCAAGAGTGGGTCAAAACACACCAAGACGCTAAGACTGTAGGTTGTAACTCACCGGCACGCTGGGAGCATGGGCAGGCGAAGACGTATGCGCGGGTGACGCATGCGCTTCAGATCCGCCGGTCTCCACTCCTGAGTCGTCGGCGTGAGGCGAGGCGTAGCCGTTCTCGGATAGAGGCAACCCGTGGAGTCTTGCGAGGCGTTCTAGCTCCTGGAAAGAGGGGAAATAAGGTCATTTAAGAAAATATATCATCAGGACTTTCGGTGATCACTTTTGGTTGATTTCGAAAGCACTAACCTGTGCTCAGAAGGTCGAAAGTCGTGGCTCACAAACATCAGGGAATGGACGGAGATAGCCAGCGTTAAACAACCTGTTTCGCTTGGCAAAGAATAGAAAAGGATATGAGGAGCTGACGGCCAACCTCCATTAGTGGAGAGGCACGCCAAGAAGAAGAACCCGTGCTTAATCTTTGGCAAAATTGGTCATTCTAATTAGCACAGTAAGTTTGCGAGTAAAAATTACTATTAACTCGTAGTATTTTTGTGATAGGTATTTATTTTAAGATTCATGTCAGGGTTCCATATTGCCATACCTATAATAGTTACCACCATAATCATCATCATCATCAGCCTGTTAACGCCCCCTGCTGAGTAAAGGCCTCTTCATGCTCATGCCACTTCTCACGATCCTGTGCCAGGCGCAACCACTGTTTTCCGTGTACTTGGGCTATGTCGTCGGACCATCTGGCTGGTGGTCTACAAACCGATCTCTTCCCCTCTCGGTGTCGCCATAGCGCAATGGACTTTGTCCATCTGCCATAGGTACGTCTCGCCAGGTGTCCTGCCCACTTCCACTTCAAAGAAGTTGGGTGCCGTCTCCTATGGGAGATTGGCGATCAGTTTGGCTATCTCGTCCTTCGAAGCCGCCAAACGAAATAATGAGCCGGTGCTATGCCCGAACCATTCGCGCAGATATTGGAGCCATGATATTTTGGGTCTACCAGGTCTCCTTTTGCTTGGTACCTTGCCTTGTATGATCAGTTGAAGGAGGCTGTACTTGTTGTTGTTACCATATGTGTATAATTGAACGAGCGAGCGAAGTTCTCTGAGTCTACTGGAACAATGCGTTGGTATGTATGTATGTATGAATGTTCGTTCGACGATAACTTGAGTAAATTTAGTCGGATCTTCACGAAATTTGGTAGGCAGGTAAATAAGGTAAAGATAATTTTTAAGTTCGAACATGAGCCAAATCGGTCGAGGGGTTGCTGAGATATGGGGTCGCGAGTTCATAGTTCGGGTCGAACCACTAGTTTTTTGAAGCCACAAACCTGTATCCTCAAAGTAAGCTTCCGGTTGTGCAGCTCGATCTGCTTCCTCCGTTGTTCGCTCTGCTTGAGCCTGTTGACCTCGTCTCGGAGGCACTTGATGTAGTCGACGCTGCTCTTCAGAATGGTGCCCTTGTTCGGTCTGACGTCACGGATGACGTCATAGAACGGGTCGTTGGTCTTCGGGAGGAGGGTCCCGAGCTCCTTTATTCTGTCGTTTATGTTGAAGCGGCGCCGGCGTTCGACTGTTGTGGGACACAAGTAAGATTAGATGAGTAAGGTAGCATAAACAATATAAAACAGAAAGAGAGAAAGAGATAGAGAGAGAGAGAGATATAATCTCTCTAGAATCTCTCTCAGAGAAAGAGGGATAGAGAAAGAGGGGTTACGAAGAATTTGGAGTGTGAGCATAGAAAGTTGATCGAAGATAGAAAGAGATGTACTGTCACACTAAGAAAGATTTTTGCCGGAACGGGAATAATTTGTGTTACCGAGGCTTTAGAGTCATGTGTGTTACCCAAATGTGAAGATTAGTAATTTACTTGATGATTTTCAGATCTGTCGTCAGTCAGATGCGAGAAACTTTTATCTTTTCAGATAGACTGACATGCAAACATTAAAATGATAAACAGTAGGATATCCAGATGACGTGTGTGATGTGATGACGTGATACGGCTTGGTATGCCTTCGAATAACAGCATTATTATTTGTGTTGTTTCTTTACCTTTTAGCTTGAGAGCAGCTGAACAATCGACTTATTTTTTCGTACAAGGCTGATACCTAGTTGTAGACTTCGCTGGGTCTGGGAAAATTTGTCTTCACTATTTATGCAGCTATTTATGCACAAATCAAAACTATAAGTTCGAACCGGAGCAGAACAGCAAGAATATTTTTTCCAGACTCAGCGAAGTCCACAACTATTAGTCTTATACGAAAAAGTAAGTCAATTGGCCAGCAGCTCTCTAGCTATTTACCTATTATGGTTCAGGTTTCTTAGTAAGGTGTAAAATTTTCAAGCCCAAACCAACAGTACTCACTGATATTATGGTTGTCTTTCTTCTGTCGATCCTTGGCGAGGGCGTGGACGTCAGCGTCGGTGAGCCATGCGCAGTCGCCGGCGACGCTGCTGGCTGCCGACGCGGGACCTGCCGAGGGAATAGCGACCTTTAGTGCTTGTGTCAAGGAGGCGATGTCATGGCAGCTGCAGACTCTTTGTCTACGCTTGGGATGAGGATCAGAGGACTCACTCATATTGTGGTTGTCCTTCTTACAGTCGCCAGCAATGGAGCTCGTGGTGGAGGGATGAGGACGAGAGAGGACGAGAGAGGGCTGGAGGACCAGAGGATCGGAGGACTCACTCATATTGTGGTTACCCTTCTTGCAGTCGCCAGCGATGGAACTGGCGGTGGAGGGAGGCCCAGACGACGAAAAAGGGAACGGAGAGTAAGTAATAAGTAAGTAAGTAAGTAACTCTTTATTGCACAAACGAAAACCAACCAGAACCAGGACCAGAGGAACCAGAGAGGATCGGAAGACGAGAGAGGACCGGAGGACCAGAGAGGATCGGAGGACAATAGAGGAACAGAGGACGCGAGAGATCAGAGGACTCACTCATATTGTGGTTGTCCTTCTTGCAGTCCCAGGCTATGGAACTGGCAGCGGAGGGAGGCCCGGAAGACGAAAGAGGACCGGTGGACGAGAGAGGAACAGATTACCAGAGAGGATCAGAGGACTCACTCATATTGTGGTGGTCCTTCTTGTAGTCCTCGGGAACTGGAGGCGGAGAGAGGCCCGGAGGACGAGGGAGGAACAGAGGACGGGAGCGGAACAGGACGAGAGAGGAACAGAGGACTCACTCATATTGTGGTTGTCCTTCTTGCAGTCCCCGGCTATGGAACTGGCGGCGGAGGGAGGCCCGGAGGACGAGAGAGGACCGCAGCCGCCGTCCAGCGAGAGGATGTCCTCGAAGAAGTCATCCGCCTGGAACCAGAGAGATTGGTGGTGTTAAACAGTATTCTTTGGTGGATACGTGTGGAGCCTACTAAGCCGCGGGGTTCCTCACGACGTGAGCGAGTGGTTTTCCTGGCTAGACCGACTAAGCTGTCAGGTTGGTGCTGGGCAAGCCTAGTCCATCTGAAACAATGTCCCAAGCACTGCAGCGCCAAGTGGTCTCTTCACCCATCAATTTCTGTTGCTGGAACTGTCATTTGGCAGCGATTGTTTGGGTTGGGGATGTGGTTTGTTTAAATTGGGAAAGGGTTCGTATTGAACCATTCAGCAGGATTTTGGACCATTCATATTTTTCGGTGGCCCTGCTTTTTACCTTCCAACCCTGCAACAACCAAAAAGATGTAATTTCTGCCACCCCTTGCAGAAACTACTATTTTTGGTCGTTCTTGAAATGGATTACTGACTTTCGCGTCTTTTGAGAGCTAGCGAATCGAATCGGAAGGCTTCCCTGGTCGCTCCCACCTACGGGTCTCACCGGTTTGGTTGAACATTTTGCTCAACTCAGAATTACTAGTGGGTACGGAGCCCAGCCCAGGACTGAGCATGCTGGAGGAACTTCCACACAAAAGACATGCTCACAATCATCATCATCAGCCTGTTAACTCCCACCGCTGAGTAAACGCCTCTTCATGCTCACGCCACCTCTCAAGCAAACCACTGTTTTGAGACAACTTGGGCTGCGTCGTCGGACCATCTGGCTGGATCTTCATGCTCACCTCAGAGTTGCTAGTGGGTACGGAGCCCAGCCCAGGACTGAGCAGGCTGGATGAGGAGGCGCCTCCGGGCGAGGGCGGGGGGCGCTCGGGTAAAGACGCAGTCGCATGTCGCGACTGTGACGTCACCTGGAAGATGCAAGGGAAAGATATTAGGAAAAGAAGCTCTGGGAATTAAATGTTTGAAATTTTCATCGGCAGTTGACATTCTTCCGTGTTCTACTTGCACCGCCACGTATAGCTATAAAGCTAAGGGTTCGTAGGTTTTTTGAAGCTAGTGAAGATTAGTTTTTACTCCTGGGTTACTCCTGAGTTTACTCCCTAGATACAAATTAGCACAAACCTGTGTTAGTCGTTGGAAGGACTCCCTCAGGTAAAGCCTTCCACTTCGGGATCACGTGATACCATGTGGGGCTCTGCCCAAGGATCTAAGTAAACTGTAAGTGATTCAAACTTGCGCTTACGGCTGTACTGGGGTTCTGGTCAAGGTTTCTACATCAGTGAAAGTGGTACATACCTGCGTTAATGGTTGGAAGGACTCGCTCAGGTACTGTCGCACCTGGCTCTTTTGCTTCTGGATCACGTGATACCGGGTGGGGTTCTCCAGAACTGTGCGCACCTGAAATATGTCGGCACATACATTAGGTCACCTGTGTTCAAGTGAAGTAGAGATTGGCGGGACATTTAGGTAATGGCCACCCCTGGTGTCAGAGTTTTTAGGCCGCCCAAAGGGCCTCTGACATGGCTTAGACAACCGGGACCAACGGTTTAACTTGCTTTCCGAAGCACGGAAGCGCTCAGATATTATTGCCACTAACGGTCACCCATCCATGGACTGACCGCGCCCGATATTTCTTAAAGTTGCCAATCGATTAAGTGTCCAATTAGGTTGTGAGCGCTTCACATTTGATTTGGCGGGACATTCGATTCGGCAGGCTGACGGACGATGAACAAATGCAGCCACTGGGTGGTGGCCTAGAACTGATCGACGTTCTATGGGCAGGCCGCCTACCTGATGGGTTGATGACATAAAAAAGTCAGCCGGGAAGAAGTCGACACGGCTGGCAGAGACCAAGGAGTATCGTTGACCGGATGGTCATGAAATTTGGTAAGCGAGTATATGAAAATAAAATAAAATTTGAGTTCAAAGATGAGACAAATCGGTAATTGGGTTGCTGAGATAAGGGGTTCTAAGTACATCGTGACCCTCGACACCTCGGATAGTGATGATACTGGCTTCTTCATCATCATCATCATCATCATCATCATCATCATCATCATCATCACCTCACCTGTAGGACCTGTGGCGGCAGCTCCACGTGCGGCACAACACTCGACACCTCGGCTGGTGATGATACTGCCTTCTTCATCATCATCATCATCATCACCTCACCTGTAGGACCTGTGGCGGCAGCTCCACGTGCGGCACAACCCTCGACACCTCGGCTGGTGATGATACTGGCTTCTTCTTCTCTTCGTCATCTTTTGACTGGCCCGCCTGTTGGTTCTGGAAATGGAGAGGGTTTGGTTGAGTTTTCGTTGGTATTACATAATGGAGACATGGAAACTATCCATCCATAGATATATATCCATCCATCCAGGGGCATTGATCAGTGAGGCATCGATTGCCGTAAATTGAAAACCATTTCGAGGAATAGGGATACTGATTACTATTAGGGATTTAAATAAGTAAAATTAAAACGGATAATTAATATTTATCGCCAAAAATGTTTACTTCATTTTTCTTTCGATGACGTCATCATAGCCTCTTATGTGGTAGTTCCATTGCCTACAAATATTTAAAAAAACAACTGTCAAAAGTGTAAATAACTGAGAAAATAACCTTCTTGTTGACTTGACACTGACATTTGTCAAACGTCAACATATTTTTATTTTTTAAAAGCATGAATGAAGGCAATGAACTTAGTACATAATGCCAGTGGTGACGTCATACACAAAACTTTTAGAAATTTTAAATAATTAATAAAAAAATATTTACATAAAGAATTAAGAAAATATTCATATTAGTTTCTTATATTTGTCTATATTTTCGATTTATAGAATAAAAAATAAAAAATGACGATGCCTAATGCTGTCTTTATTGTTCTTTTTAATTTAGTAGTTATGTTTTTTGATGGCATCAAAGTTGGAAGAAAAGAACAATTTTTTGGCGTATAAACAAAATACTCACCAAGTGCCCCAATTTACTCTGATAAATCTCTTGATCTACTCAGTGAGCCATTTCATTCAACAACCGATCACATATCGTTTTAGAAACACTTTGAGATAGGGATCAAAATTCGACAAATCAAATTTCAGATTGACAAGTCCATACTAGGGGTACAACACTACAACAGTAGTCAGGTATATGCGTTTTCTGCTGACCTATCAACGAAACTATAATACATCCAACTAGAGATCACCAAATCATATCTCCAGCAACTCTACCACCAATAATTTGTCTTACAACACACCTATGACAATGAGACAAGTTTTATTTCGCATTATCAATAAGTACGCTCTGATACATTTACATACTGGTTGACGTATTACTCAACAGTTGTTTTTGAGATTTAAATAAATGCTTGTAGCGATTTGGGCTCTACGTACAATTCGTATTTATGCGGTGAAAGGCGCTATAAAACACGGATCGACTATACAACGCGTGTCACGAAAGATGAGACTCGAGATACCACATGGTTACTTGTGTCATAAACTAGTTTTTTGGGCAGTGCCACTGCTTTGTCGATCAGAAAACATAATTGGCTGAATTATTGTTGTTATTAAATGTTGTTTACAATAAAGAATATAATACTATGTTATTGCCGCGAACGAAAAATCGCCGAACAAAAATTGTAGCAAAGTTTAACTTCAAAATTTAAAAAAACTGTAAAAGTTTTGAATTTTCCGCCACGTTGCTAACTCTTATACAACACCCGGTGACAGTTATCACATTCCAAATAGTATTATTTTTGTCTCTTCAAAGTTTTCATGGTTGACGACGAACAGAATGGTAAAAACCTGTAATGAGTGACCCACACATTCACGTCTCGACAACAAACTATAGTAACGGTGTTACCTGGGTGTTACGGCTGGGTAATACCGAATGTCCGAAGCGCATTGAGGAAAATGTAGCGACGCTAAACGTTAAAGGGCCGGTTAGGGCCATAATGTAATATGTGTCTAAAGGGAAAATAATCGTTATATTATGCCTGGCGACAGGTTTCTTTAAATATCCTTATCTAGGGGTCTGAGTCTGTAACGCCAAAATGAGTTCCCAGTTGACAGCTTCAATAACGATTGATTAATGCTGTCGGTTCTTTTATTGTTTTTATAGTACAGCAATTAATATTTTGATTCAAATTATAGAGGATTTGTTCGCTGGTTGTATGAGAAAAACGAGGAAACCCCGGTTTTTTCCTTCTACTCGGACGCCGTCGACACGCCATTGCGTTACAGACACGATGGCAGCCCCTCTGTATAAAACAGACACTTATTGCTAAGTACTCATTGTGTCTGCGTCCAATCTGAAGATCGCAAATTCAAACGCTTCAAAGTATTCAAACGCTGTTATAGACACTCTCAAATCAAGTTTTTACTTCGGTAGCTCATGCCCGAATGTCTTTACATAGACGTTTCACCGATTGCACTTTAAGATACATACAACTCCCCTGCCATATTGAATTTGCAGCTGTTCAGTTGTGGGTTCAAATCCTGTCACGAGCGAATTTTTTAAGCTTATACAAATCTTTGTTGAAGTCAGAACTTGAGAGAAGGAAAGAACTAAACAGTTACCTGTAGTGACTCTCTGCGCAGTTGTTCCTGCGCATGCTCTCGCATCAACTGCTGCTTCAGTTGCGTGCGCGACGTCGGCGTTAGGGTTTTGAACGTCGGCGGGCTGCAACAAGATGAAACGGGAGGTTAGACACTTGCCGATAAATATAAAGAAATTTTAATGACAGGTACCTCAGAGAAGGCTTTGGCCCATTTAGTGGGACATGGACACTGCTGCATCTTACTTATGTAAATGTGAATAAACCCCAACGTGGAGGAAAATTCAAAATTTTCACAATTTATTTTTAAGTTTTGAAGCTAATCTGAGCTATATTTTAGTTCAGCGATTTTTCGTTCGCGGCAATAACATAGTATTCTTTTCATTATTCTAAACAACAGAAGCCGATTATGTGTATTTGCCAGTATCGTTAGCAAATAAATCGGCAGGTTTATCCTTGAACTCTACATAGTAGAGTAGATCAACTGTACGAGTGATATTGATGCGCAGGCGCAAGTTTAAAGGCACTATCAGCAACACGCTAGGATACCCCATAGCAGCTCTTATTGTGCGCGGATTAAGTGCGTCAATCGAACAAAAAGGTGTACTCTAACGTGTCGCCAGCTGTACTTCGAGAGGCCATTGTATCGATTACGGATGTGCTTTTATGACGGCACAAACCACATTAAAGGAACGTGTTGCTAAAAATATGAGCGGCTAGACGGTATTGTATCAATCAGACTCGGAAATTAATGGGCCATTAGATAATAATGTAATTTATTTATTCGATCTTCGTTTTGAGACTTGTACGGTCAGCGGCCACACTAGGATAACTCATGGTAGATCTTATCGTGTGCGGCATAAGTGCATCAATGGAACAAAAAATAGTTATTTCTAAGGGTCAATGAAAGTAGTGTGGTGGGAAAGCTTAAATTTTCAGTTTTTTCAATTTTGTATATAAACCGATATATTTTTGTTTAGCGATTTTTCTTTCACGACAGTAAAATAGTACTCTTTTCATAAATAGCAGACTAAGAATATAAAGATTTAAGCACGGTTTAGTGCTTTAGAAAAAACAAAAAAGGTTTTTTGCTCGTAAACCTAAAAGCAAGGTATTGCAAAAAAAATAAAAGTTCGAGCAAATCTCATTATCAGCTGAATTATTGTTGTTTTGTTGTTTAGAATAATGAAAATCCCACCAAAAACATTTTCATGTAAAAAATGTTGCCAAGACGAGACCATACACCTCGCACTGTCAAAAAGCTATCAGATCTCATGTTAGAGCCATGCTTTTAACTCTACTGGCTCTAACTCTACAAGCCCTAACTTCACAAACTCTACACCTTAGTCAAAATAATGTGGCTTGTTCATTTTATTAATGGCCCGTTTTCAACTGAATGTTAAAAGCTGAATTCAAAACCCTTGGTAGATGGCGCTCATAGGATTGGCCATACAAGAACCGGGCTGTCTAACGCTTACACAGATTAAGAATATCTTCAGAAAAAGCGAAATTTGACAGCCGTGAAAGCGGCTCATTGTCGGGGGTTTCTTAATTTTTAATTAAAGTAGTAGTTATTTCTACAGACGATCCTTAAGGGTGGACGATAGCAACGTGGCGGGAAATTCAAAATTTTCACAGTTTTTTACATTTTGTAGCTCAGTTTCTATTTTTGTTCAGCGATTTTTCGTTGGCGGCAATAAAACAGTATTCTTTTAATCATTGTAAACAACAGAACCACAATAATTCAGCCGATTATGTGTTCTGGTCTACGAAGCAGTGGCACTGTCCAAAAAACTTGTCGTAGACCAGAACACATAATCGGCTGAATTATTGATGTTTTGTTGTTTACAATAATGAAAAGAATACTATGTTATTGCCGCGAACGAAAAATCGCTGAACAAAATAGCTCAGTTTAGCTACAAAATGTAAAAAACTGTGACAATTTTGAATTTCCCGCCACGCTGCTATCTTCCAGCCTTAACAGCAAATGCTTTGGGAAATTGCGCTTTATAGGTGCCTAGCCGTGCGTGCCTAGATGATAATAATATTAGACACTTGTTAGTTTATCTCACAAAACTGATAACGCAAAGATAGCATAAACCCTTCTTGCTAGAAAGATAGATTGGTTGGCGTTAGATAGCCAGGTCCTTGGCACCATGATTGATAGGTTAGGCCCAAATACCTTAGGGCGTAATCAGACGTGACTTTAAAATCGCATTTAGAGTCATCATCATCATTATATTTAAGGCGGCGTGCATAGTGAATAGCCCGCGCGCCAAGAATAATGCACAAAATAGATTCCTGTATCAAATACACTTAACAAATAAAAAAAAATCACATATCAAACACTAGAATTAGGTGAGACCTATTTATAACAGCCAGTTTCGTATTGACATTCATAAGGGTCATTCCTGAGAAAAGCGTTCTTCGCTGAGATCGGTGGCTTTTATTTTTTTTCAAGATAGGTGAAAACTAAAAATACACCGCAAAAGATGGCTTAAAAACTTATCAATACGTCGATGAGGCACACCTATAGGGTTTATAGGTTAATGAAAAAAAAAATCTTCTTTTTTGACAAGCCACCGATCTCAGCAAAAAGGCCACCGATCTCAGATAGTGTCTAAAATTAATATAAACAGTAATTACAGTGAATAATAAACGTTTTTTCTAAATTTAAACGTCACTCATGAACTGACACAGATAAAAGGGGGCTAAATTAAGCAAAACATTTCTATTAAACATCATAAACATTATCAATAAATCATTTTTTATATTCATAAAATCATTGTAAAAGATCAAATCCTAAGCTAAACATGCAAAATTATAGTCAACAAGCCTTTGCATCTATCTATACAGCGTCCAGTGGCACCTTCACTTACACTAGATGGGTGAAGAAACCAGTCGGCACTGCAGTGTCTGGGACATTGTTTTAGATGGAGTAGGCTTGCCCAGCACCTATACCATCCTGACAGCTTGGTCGGCCTAGCCCACAAGAGAAGTCATTACGTGTGGAGCCAACTAAGTTGCGGGTTTCATCACGATGTTTTTCCTCACATTAGCGAGTGGTTTTGCTACTTCAAATTCACAAATTTATGTAACTTTGAAAAGAAACAAAGTCATGATACATGCCTGCGCTGGGAATCGAACTTGGTTCTCTCGCATCGGCGACCAATGCTCTATTATATTATGTGTGACTGTAATAGTTATACACTAAAATTGTCTGTCTATACGGATTTTGCTTTTTGTTTGCGTGAAATTACATTTCCTTGAAAAAATAAACAGTACCTTAATAGCTTAACCCCTCAGCAGTGGCGATAAGAAAAAAACAAAATGGCGTGCAGTGGAAAGCTCGCGGCGGTTTCGCCACAACATGCCCTTCCCGTTCTCCCCGTCTACACTAAAACTGCGTTTTCTTCTTTTTTGACTAAATTACAGCCTTGACGGAGACAAAACTCATTTCTAGATAAAATTTACTACTAATAAACATGCACTTTTGTTTTCAAGTTTTTCTCAAAAAAACAAAAAAAATGATTTTTTCAAATTTCTGTGTATTTTTTTCCCAAAAAGGGGTAGTTTTTAAACAATGATTTTGTGATGAAAATCATTAAATAAGCACCCAAACTGCATATAATTAGGAAGATTATGAAGTAAAAAACAGATTTAACTTACATTTACACCCCTTTTAAGCACTTTTTCACCTCAAAACTTGAAACACGGGCGATAAAATTTTGACGACCGCCATTACGCAACACGGATTTGCAACTGACGATTTATCCGATGTTTGCCACTGTGAATCAAAGCTTGGAACCTTGCTAGCTGTCTCGTTTCATCGGCAATACATTCAAATAGGTCAGAAAGAGATAAAACGACGTTTGTTTATGGAAATCGGATGAAATATGAGGCGCGAAAAGGAGAGCTCGGTGTGCATTGCCACAGTATGGGGAAATCTGTCAAAGAGCTCGGTGCGGCCTCGCCACTGCTCAGGAGTTAAATGAAGTCTAAACTTTAGTCCATAGAAACAAACTGATATATTTTGAATTAGTCATAGCATCTCGTACCGTGTGGTATCTAAAGAATCTGTTAAATTAATACAATATGTTGAAAACTTCTTTGAGATCCTTGGCTAATAACTGAGATCGGTGGCTTAAATCCACCGATCTCAGGGCCACCGATCTCAGAAATAACTAAAATGTAGCTATTTCTCTTAAACTATAGAAGCAATCGTATTTATTTTTACGACAATACCTACTCAGGGATATACGCATTCATGTAATTAGGACAGTTTAGTGTAGTCTTGTTTACTATACTAGCAAAAGGTGCCACCACTTTTAGCTAACTGACCGAACCAAAATTTAAAAAAAGTCAAGAACTTACGTAAAAGTTTAGGCATGAAAGATAGCGACACATACGAACCATAATAGTTGACAAGGACCATTTGACGATATTTTGCACCAGTAACTAGAAACTTGCCGCGTATTTAAGCTTGTATAAAAACATACTTTCGTTGCACAATTGAAACTTTGCTCTCCGCGTGACATTTCTAGGAATGTCTACAGACACAAGAGTTTTCATTATATTACAATGCTGGATATACGATTGGATAGAGGCACTCATTGGACATTTAGAAAAGTATAAATTAGCATAGTAATGGGCACATGAGTAAAACCACAAACAAAAACATACCAGGCCCACACGCGTGTGACATGCAAAATACTCGCAAAATCACCCATTTTTTGACCTTCAAAGGGATATTTAGGCAATTTCCTCTATGAAATATTGATTTTATTTGATATGCCTCAATGGACCGTTAGTTAAGTAGACGATTAAGTGCTAATTTAGTACTGTGTGATGCATAGTTTAGTAGATACTAGGGTGTGACCAAAAAAATCGACCTCTCAAAGAATGACCCATAAACGTTTTGAAGATATTTTGGCTGAAAATAAATAGGCGGCGCACTTTTTTTCAGCGAAAATATCTTGCCATCTGTTATGGATATCAACATGAAACTGGTTGTTTTAGATAGGTCTCACCTAATTCTAGAGTTTGATATGTGATTTTTTTTATTTGTTTAGTGTATTTGATACAGTAGTCGATTTTGTGCATTTTTCTTTGCGCGCGGGCTAATTCTAATAAATAATAATGTTTTTGTAGTACAGCAAACAATCTTATGAGTCTAATTCTAGAGAATTAGTTCGCTGGTTGTAGGAGAACAACAAAAAAAACCCGGTTTGGTCCTTCTAACTGGGACTCCATTGATACGCCATTGTGTTACAGGCTAAGGCCCCAGGTGTCTATGCTATTTTTTTTTTTGTTATTAAGGTACTCGCAATATGTGACGCCATAAGCTCGCCACGTGTGACTGCGCCTTTAAAATAGTAAAAAACCATTGAGGAAACACTTTCGATCCATCACGCTGCCAGTGACGCTAAGCTGTGTAGAACATTACGTGTACAAGATCATTTCTAGTATTACTGTCATAGCTAGTACCTATAATAATATGTAATACATAATATCGATAAGTAACGTGGTAATATCGGTAGGTAATAGTACGGTCGGCCACAGCCACAGATATCCCATGACAGCTCTTACCGCGAGCGGCAAAGGGCGCCAATGGAACAAAAAGGGATATCCTAGCTTGTGGTCGACTGTACTTATGTAGGTAAATATTTGGCTAGTCAGGAGGATGGACGGTGGACTAGGACAGTCACGGAATGGTGGCCTAGAATGGGTTGACGGTCGGTGGTTAGACCGAAAGCTCGATGGGTCGATGACATAGTCATAAAACAGCGGTAGGATAATGAACGAGATGGGAAGTGGGAGTGAGACATCGATGTATTTATGTAGATATGGCGGTAAAGAGTGGAATAACAATATCCTATGCATGTAGACAGCACTCATGCGCTAGCTGAATAGAGCTAAGTCGATCTTACAAAATTAAAAAATATACCGACTTCACTGGTGAAAAGGTACACTGTTATTAAGCTACTGCACTGATTCCGAGTGTTCTGCTGCTGTCCGTTGAGTATTTCCGTTCTCCATCCCCAAAGTTCTTCATCAGATCTTCACTATTTATGGGACCACATGGGAAATATAACCTTTCAAACAAAGAAAATGCCTAGCACGGGTTAGTGCTTAAGAAAAAACTAAAAGTAAAGAATCATCAAAAAAGACGTAAAAAAAACTTAAAAAAAAAAAATGGGTCAATTGAAGTACTGCCTCCTTTTTTGAAGTCAGTTAAAAGTAGTGGGAGAGATATCAATTATCTATGTAGATTATGCCCGTATGTATGGCAACACACGATAGAAGGTGAATCGGACTCAGTATTGGCGGTCAAGGCCCACACGTCTGCAGCCCGACTGCTGTGTGTTTATGCAGCTATGATTCGCTCTGGGGTTCCCAAACTTGGGACACCAGGTTTGAAGTAAACTGCAGGCCACTAAGGTTAGGGTTAGGTTAGGTTAGGGTTATGGGTGATGGGGACCTTTGGGTCGGATATGTCTCGGAGCGGTTTGATAAGTAGATTTCTTTATTTTTTTGTAACATTTTGACATTATACATATGTATATTGACGTATTGTATTGAGTGTGTGTGGGTGTGTGTGTGTGTGTGTGTGTTTTGTTTTGACATCTCTGTAACAATGATTTTTCCAATAAATAATTGTTATTCTGCCTTAACTCAGAGTTAACTCGCTAATCCTGGTTGACGCAAGTGGACCCAAGGAAGGCTACGTACTGAGGTAATGCCGCGTACCAGACTAGTGCCTTATTTTTAACTAGCTGTGCCCGCGACTTCGTATGCGTTTTTAGGGTTCCGTACCTCAAAAGGCAAAACGGAACCATTACAGGATCACTCGTGCCTCTACCTGTCCATCGGTCACAGCCAATTTACTCCGAAACTACTGAACCGATCGTGTTTAAATTTGGGACACATAAGTAAGTTGAAAGGGCTCGTTGTGAGGATCTCAAATATTTTTTCAATCATTTTTAAATAAACAGTTTTGAAGTTATTTAAGTAACTACTGAGCCTAAAATTTTGAAAAAAATACATGTAATAGTTATTTACCTATAGATTACAGGAAAATCTATAAGAAGTCCACGGTGTATAAAATAATATAGGAAAATGATCATATAAGCCAACAGATGGCGCTCTACAGTCCTACATCGCGGATCGCTGTATGGTTTCTCAACATTTGTGCGTAAATGAACTTTGGATGTACGGAACCCTCTCCTCGCGAATATATCTCGCACTTGACCCGTTTTTTTTAAGGTGTAGTCTCAGAGTGTCTAGAACGCAAAATTACTACATTACAAAGACATTTAATTTTAATCCGACTGTGGAGGAAAACTCAATAGAAAGGCTATTTTTACTTCATGACTTGCGGCAGCAAGGCTCAAAAGAGAACAATAAATAGAGTACGTAAAACGCTAGGAATCTAGGATACACCTTTTTGTTAAATAAATAATTATTTTTATTTTAGGCATTTTTTAAGCCTTAAAATCCTTAATCTAAACAATACGACATATTTATAAATTTTCTAATAAAGCAGGAACTTTGCCACGTACGCGGCGGGTTTATAAATGTATTGTTTAGACGTGATAAAGCTTAGCATTAGAATGGTTTAAGAAGTTAAGGAGTTTATATGGATTTCACTCTTTTGATCGACGTAGAGTGGGACAGATAGAGTTATAAGTACGCCCATGGCCCATAGATAAGGTCTAACCCATTCTTATGCTAAGCCAGTAGAGGGTATCCTTGCGGGTCACTTTAACGACACACGCCCTCGGTGCAAAGTTTGCTACCACTGGAGACGACATAGGCCCGGTTTCTAAATTGAGAATTTTACTAAGGAAATACTTAACTATCGTTCTGTCACGTTCTTTTGTGAGAAAACCGCTGAGGCAGAACGATATTTAAGTGCTTGCTTAGCGAATTTCTCAAATCAGAAACCGGCAGATAGAGAACCCATACCTATAGAATATTATGTCTATGTTAGTACCCCACATATCACAAACCTCCGATTTAAGTAAGTATTAGTATTTAGGGTTGCAAAATGCATTTAGCGTTTCAGCTAAGAAGACAAAGTTTCACGAACGAATGAAGACTTTAAATTAAAATGTGGTTAGTTTCTAGTTCTAAAAATGCTATACTTTAAGAAATTGGGAGGGTTTCACGAAAGATATTTTTTAATTGCGCTTAGTAAAGCTCGCACAGACTGAAAAACAGGGTTCGAAGTGTTAATTATCAAGATAAATATAGGTTGATAATTATCTTGATAACTATAATCGAAAATATTTGCCACTTGTAATTTTTTGCATTCAACGACTGCGTGTATTGGAACGCGCCAATATTGTTCTGTGAACGCGCCACTTACCGTCAATAGCGGGGATTTCCCGCATCGTCGGGTTTTCTTTACGTTTTGTATTGTCTGTGTGTGGCCGAAACTAAAAAAACAAAGTTTTTTTTTTATGTAACCTCTACGCTGTCCCACTGCTGGGCAAAGGCCTCACCACTTTGATATCAGTAAAAAAGGATATCAGGATATCTATCCGATATCAGTTAAAAAAGGATTGCTAGGTTTATATCTGTTTGATAATTATCGGATAATTATCATGATAATTATCAAAGGGCTATTTATCTTGATAATTTCAAACCCTGCTGAAAAAAGAATCATCACAAAAAATTACAGTTTTAACATATTGGAATTCTAAGTAACAAAATCTAAGTTTTTTCTTACCAATTAAAAAAACAAAAAATACAAAAAGAAAAATGCGCTTAACCGAACGAAAAAAAAAAACACAATCATCCAGGCCTTGGTTCGAACCCAGAACCTATCGACCACGAAGTCAAAGCAGTACCGCCTGAGCTACGGTTACTTATTGGGGCCTGACGAAAAATGCAAACACTTCCTTGCAATACTTTTGGTAGGAAATCCAGTTGGTCATGGCTTTTTTCATTAATGCAAAACACAACCTTATTACATATTAGGTTAGTTCGTTTTTCCAAATATTGGAAAAATGAAATAATCGAGTTGGCCATGCCGATCGCATGTATGCAAAACACAACCTTATCGTGTATAAAGTTTAGATCTGTTTTCCGAATAACAGTCATATTGTTTTTTTTTTACTATGGCAAATGGGATGGTCCTGTATCGCCCGACAATGCTTATTAATTCAACTTTTATTATTTATCCCAAAAGTCGTAGCGTGATATAATATAGCCTAGATTGTGCCGGGAAACAGGAGTTATCACGGTACGACTGTTTGACTGAAGACTATTCAGCGGTATTCGCGTGATGAGGTAACACACAGACATAGGGACAGACAGTGTGACAGAGAGAGACAGGTAGAGTCAGACAGAGACAAAAATTTAGAGTTTTATTATAAGTATAGAGTATAGATTTATTCTCATAGTCTGGCTGGTGGACACCTTTCGCGCTCAAACTAAGCTTTTTTCGCGTTGCTAGTCCTCAAAACCGGTTTATTTGCAGGAAAATAGCATCTGTCGAAATAAACAATCTTCTTTTCTAACATTTTTCCACAAATAAACGGACTAGCAAACGTGCTGTTTTTTTTTTGCAGTATAACCACATAGTTCATACTGGTAGGTAGGTAATCGTATATAAGGGAGTGGCCAGTAACCACCCCTGGTGTCAGAGTTTTTAGGCCACCCAAAGGGTCTCTGAATTGACTTAACGATTGCAATTAATCAACAACCACCGGGACCAGCGGTTTAACGTGCCTCACGAAGTACGGACGCGCTCAGATATTATTGCCACTGGCGGTCCGGTCACCCATCCATAGACTAACCGTGCCCGATGTTGCTTATCTTCGCCAACCATAGGTAGGTACTTGCCTATCTTTACAATAATGACAAATTGGCGTTTTTCCCCCATCACTCATTACCTCAACAGTAATTAATCATCTTATGACGAGTCATAGTTAAAAAAAATACTCACCTACACTGCCAATGAAAAAGTTTTAAACAAATTTGTTTTGCCTCAGAAAATCTGTTCCATCGACTAAGTATATTATGTACTTATTTTTTGTGAATGCCTGGAAAAAGTTTGAGAGCACCTGGTTAGAACATGTGTGATAGATAAATAATGGTTTATTTGACAGTTAAATCACGATACTGAATGCCTGTTACAATTCTTAAGGCTCGGTATAAGGCTAACTAGCGCCACCAATGTTGAAAAAATCATATGTCCCTTCAAAAGAAGTTTCTGACAAAATCCTAAGATGAGCTCATGCGCCATGCTTTTCTAGATTTTTTAGTGTAGGTACCAAACTCAATTTCTAGTCTTAAGCTAAAAAAATTTCGATAACCGCCAAAAACGGCCGCTTTTGGCGGTTATCGAAAATTTTTTAGCTTAAAAGTAAATTTATAAGAGGGTATCTACACTTAAAAATCTAGAAAAGCATGGCTCATCTTAGGATTTTTTCAGAAACTTCTTCTAAAGGAAGATATGTTTTTTTATCATTGGTGGCGCTAGTTAGCCTTATACCGAGCCTTAAGCAATAGCTTATGATAACAACTACTCATTCAACGACTAGAAACCGACTATTAAACTTCTCATTCATTCTAGAATTTCAGCATCTTTCTGAGACTTTTGCTTTAGAATAAAAGTACAAATTCAGTAAAAGCGATTTCTTCCAGACAACCTTTGGATAGACAGGACTGAGAGCGAAAACACAATGAAAATTAAATGTACATTAATGACACTAAAAATTATATGATAGGATGAAAGATAAAAAGATCTGGAAGCAAGCGCGAAAAAGCTCAAGACTGTAATAATATACAAGGTGTTACAAAAGTACCTAAATCTTTTTACAGGGTAATAGCACCCGGTGATAGAGATCACAACCTAAATATTTTTTTGCTCTATGACGTTCCGTTAATTTTTAAATTAATAAAATGTGAACGATGTGGCGGGAGAAGAGTATTTTTTTTATATTGCTTTCATTGACCTTCACAATGTTTTAATAACTCAAAGCTATGTAAATGCACCTACACGTACAAACATATTTTTAAATTTGAGCTAATTACAAAAACAAAAAAGTTGAGAATTTTTTTAAATTTTGAGGTTACAAAATAATAATTGTTTTTTTACAGATTTGACATCCTGTTGACCAGTAGGTTACACCCTGTAAAAAGAGTTAGATACTTTTGTAACACCTTGTATAAAGTCTGAATTCTCATAAGGCCATTATACTTTTTTCCTTAGTTCCATCTTATTCGTGATAGGTTTTTCCGCATTTATTTGCCTCCAACTAAACACATAAAAGTTAGCATAGTTATGAAGTACCTACCTAGTTTATTATATTTACCCTTGACAACTATTAAACTACGTAGGCCTAAGGAATTTCCGTGGGAATTTCTGTAAAGATACAAGTAAAAAAAGGTTTTTTTACTGCCTTGGATTAGCAGAGATTATGGCGAGGCAACTTTATCACACCGTCGGATAAGACACCTGTCATCTTCTAAGCATGGCGCAGAGATACTGTCTATTTATAAATACACAACCTTATCTATTTTCTGAGCGTATTTTACACATTTTACTGAGCGTATTTTCTCACAGTCAAAGTACACTACGACCAAAGAGCATAATATAATACAACTACGACGAAGAGCACAATGTACTCTGTGAAGAGCACCGTCCATGCAAGCTAAAGCTTCTGGGGCCTTAGCCTGTAACACAATGGCGTATCAATGGCGTCCCAGGTAGAAGGAAAAAACTGGGATTTTTTCGTTGCTCTCCTACAACCAGCGAACTAATCCTCTAGAATTAGACTCATAATATTCTTTGCTGTACTACAAAAACATCAAAAGGACCGACACTGGACCGACGGCATTAATAAATCGTAATTGAAACCGTCAACCGGGAGCCCATTTTGGCACCATTGTGTTACAGGCTAAGGGCCCTGATTTGTCGGTTCTCATATGTTGTCTATGGACATAAAAACGTCAACTAGGACGGAGCTCTACTCGTAAAAGTTGACTTGGATGGAAATAAAACAATATGGCCGACCAAACAGAAGCCTTAGCTTACTTGGACGGTGCTCTTCGTTGTAGTGTATTTTGACTATGAAAACGCCGCTTTATACAAGTTACGTACATTTGTGAATTTAAAAATAGCAAAACCAGTCGCTAACTGTAAGGGAAAACATCGTGATGAAACCCGCAGCTTAGTTGGCTCCATACCTTGACTTCTCTTTCCTGTGGGCTAGGCCGACTAAGCTGTCAGGATGGTATAGGTGCTGGGCAAGCCTACTCCGTCTAAAACAATGTCCCAGGCAATGCAGCGCCGAGTGGTCTCTTCACCGATCTAGAGTATGTGACTAGTGTAAGTTTAATTATTGTAAGAATCCCGTTTTCTTACAATAATTATGTCTAAAAACCACGAAAGTTTCAAAAAGCATAGTGTAAGTTTGCCACTGGACGCTGTATAAATTATCTCATTCATTACGTACATGCAATTTTGGCTTATGTAATGTGTCAGTAATTCAAAAGCATTGCAGTTTGCATTGCATTGCAAAGTTTATTCAATTTCGGCATATAATAGCGTGGTTAGACACTATTTTCGTATCAGGGCGTTTGTCGTTTTTGTCTTTATAAATTCACAATTTATACACATGCGAATACCATAAAGTAAGGGACTTTAAGGTCATAAAGAACAGTTAACAATGCCTTTGAATAAAATGTTTACAAACTTACATTCAAAAGAAGTGTGCGTATATAAAAAGCCTAATTTAAGGCCCTTGAGACCACAATGCACCAAACGAAACTTTTCACCACCTCACCTTATTTGCATTCTGGGGGTCAATTCTCGGGTCGCATTCGAGATTCGAGTTTAAGTTTTACAATTCTGCGAAGAAAACATAATATAACAAGTCGCATTCGAGATCTCCGAGAATCACTTCAGTCACTTCAGTCAACTTTTCATGCATTTTGTAAAAAAAATGTTTATTCTCAGTTAGACCCATTTGATTTAAACCACAGTCTTACCAACCCAGAGCAGAGATGCATTTGGGTCCAAATGTCAAACCATTTCGCCAATCTGCACGTGTCCTTATTTAATATTCACTCAAGGTACCTACATTGTTTCGCGACTTTTTGGCGACAGCGCGCCCTAAATACTAAGAGTCCCATTAAGTGAATTTGGCAAGCGATTTGAGAAAGCCTTTACATCTAAGCTAGGTGGTGACTTGGTGAGGTTGTATACCTATACACAGGGCAATTTTTAAATAGCTTTATAATGAGCTTTTAGAGCGGTGGTGGTCTAGTGGGTAAAACAGTGGACTCTGAAGCAAGAGGGACCCGGTTCGATTCCCGGTGCGGGCATGTATCTATGACTTTGTTTAATTTCAAAGTTACGTACATTTTGTGAATTTGTAGTAGCAACACCACTCGCTAACGGTGAAGGAAAACATCGTGAGGAAACCCGCGGCTCAGTTGGCTCCACACGTATTGACCTGTCTTTCCTGTGGGCTAGGTCGACTAAGCTGTCAGGATGGTATAGGTGCTGGGCAAGCCTACTCCATCTAAAAACAATGTCCCAGGCACTGCAGCGCCGAGTGGTCTCTTCACCCATCTAGTGTGAGTGAAGGTGCCACTGGACGCTGTATAAATCATCTCATTACGTAGATGCAAAGGCCTTAGTTTTTATACTGAATCACGTCAACTTCTAAATGTGATTTCCAACAACTTTGCAGATACAGGATTTGTATGATTTTACATACTTCTGCTTCTCTTGTGTTGTAAAGCTAGGCGTCCATTAGCGGCGGATCGGGCCGGGTCGGGCCGGGGCGGGCCGCAACTTAAAAATCTGCCTGTCTGTATTTATATGAAACAGCGTCCACTAGCGGCGGACTATTGCGCTGCGGCCCGCCCCGCACCGATCCGCCGCTAGTGGACGCTGTTTCATATAAATACAGGCAGGCGGATTTTTAAGTTGCGGCCCGCCCCGGCCCGATCCGCCTAGTGGACGCCAGCCTTGAAGTCACACACTGCCGCGCTCCCAGAAACGCACCACAACCACAACATGATCGCGCGCGGGAGGTCACCTCCAGGAGATCCTGCCAGCTGCACTGTGGATGATATGAAGATGCGATGTTGTCTCATCTTCATATCTATCTACCCCTCTGGCTGTATCCAACACTTTCCCATATTATCCCGCTCATATTAGCGGGCAATAACATTTCAAAGCTACAAATGGTTCAGTCGGTCTAGTTAGGTCTGTACCTAACGTTGTTGGCTGTCCAAACGAACCAAAATGCAATGCAAAAGGGGCAAGTATAAATTGGCTGATCCGTAATAATGTTTTAATGCTTGTATGAGTATGTGTGCGTGATAATAAAATAGGTGTAAGTGTAGTTAAAATAAAATAAAATTTACCTGATTGGGTACGCAAAGTTTTTTGTTCGAAAGTCCGTTATTGGCTTAAACTTATCTTAAGACAATATTGAGAAACTAATTTTAATATTTTTTATTTTGGTTCAGTAGTTTTGTTTTTATGCGCTAAAATGTTTTGTTCCTATGACCGCCAACAGTATGCAAACCGTGGCGTGAAGGTCATAAAACCGTATCTTTGAAACGTTGTAAAATCCAAACTACTGAACCAAAATAAAAAATATCGAAATTAGTTTCTCAATATTGTCTAAAGATAAGATTAAGCCAATAACGGACTTTCGAACAAAAAACTTTGCGTACCGAATTATGGGCATTGGTGGCTGTATTTTTTTTTTGTAGTTATTTTTTTTAGCATAGTGGAGTGGCACTTGTATGGATCTTTTTAACTAATATTTTGGCCCCACAGTAAAAGTAAAAGAAGAAGAGGAAAAGAAGGACCCAACAAGTAGACTACAGTAGTTTGTGACCTACAACAAAGACTCTTCACTATTTTCATGTAGAGTACCTAGAGCTCGGTGCCTCTAGAACTAACAGAGTCAAACTCAAGCTTTAACGTTCACGTATAATCCGTGCGGAATCAGAATAGGATAGTACCTTTTGGAACTGAATCGAAAATGACAGTTCTCGAGTAGCGTCAGTAAAAAAAAATTGTGTTCTACGTTCTATCATAGGGTTATGAAATTGGAAATACACAAAAATGTTTAATGGTTGTAATCTAAAAGGATTCAATGTTATTGCATTAATTGAATAAAACGTGATAAAACTCGAGCAGACACCCACGCGCACAGAAAACACAAGCAAGTTTCGACGCGAGTTTGCCACAGACAACTAGAGTTTGCCGAAATGCTGACGCTTCAGGACCGCGAGCTTCTCAGTTCCAAAAGGTATTATCCCATTCTGATCCCGCACGGATTATAGCAATAAGCAGGGTCTAACAAGGTCTCATTACCGACGCGGTGACGTGCGCGCGCGCAAGATTGTTCGCGCACGGCGGCGCGTCGCGTGCGTGACAGACGCTTCAGCCGGGCGCAAGGACTTATAGCTGAAATGTCTAGGTTTTTCAAACGGTTTTATGGATGTGGGTACAAGAAAGGGTAATCTAAAAAAAGACTTAAAGCCCCAGGGCTTTGTACCTGTACCGCAAACTGCGAAATAAAACGGCTTAGATGACACTAAACTTATTGGCCTTGTATTTTACAATGCCAAATGCCATCTTTTAACCGATGTACGAGTATAACCCACGTCTAACTTGAAAATATATGTTATTTTTCAGAATTAACTCTATATGCACCATACTATATGCTTAATTGCTCTCATATCTTCGTTGTGGACGCGTTTTTTGCTAAATGCTTAACTAGTAAAACTAGGACTTAAGGCCTAGAAAAAACCGGCCACTTTTGTCTTGTGCGGGATTTATTCGTAGGTTCTATGATCATATCCTTTTTTTATAAACGCAGCCAAAAAGAAGATTTTTTTTCCACTGGCGCTTATGTGTCTTGCCCATCACCATAATAGCTAAGTGTGGTTGAAATACATCGAGACACGCGGTAGCGTGTCCAGCCAAGTTCCAGGAAAACTGGCGAACGCACCGTGTGTCTATTTACCCGAACCATTTGGACAAACTTTTTACCCCTTCATAACTCTTTATCTATTTTACATAAACACATGAAATTTGGCTCATTGATTGATATTTAATTTCTATAAGCATGTGGGATTAATAAATCAGACAATCAATTAAAGTATCTTAGGAACTGGCACAAGAATTCGCGATGGTAGGAGGGATTCAAGCAGACAGAACAGTGGTATACAGGCAAATCCATAAACCCTGGTTTTGAGACTGCTTAATCTTATCTTTTGGATTTATATAGCGGGTTTAGAGCACGCGTTTTTCCAGTGCTTAGATTAGGAAGTTTCATCACGTTGATTTGCCTAGATATAAAAAAAAAACTTCATTCATTCATTCTGGCTGGCTCAGCGACACAAACTTCCGCAACCAAAAGACGCCAGCTTTCCCTGTCCAGGGGCCTTAGCCTGTAACGCAATGGCGTATCGATGGCGTCCCAGCAGAAGGACAAAACCACGGTTTCCTCGTTTTTCTCCGACAACCTGAGAACTAATCCTCTAGAATTAAAATCAGAATATTCTTTGCTGTACTACAAAAACATTAAAAGGACCGACAGCATTAATAAATCGTAATTTAAGTTGTCCACTGGGAGCCCATTTTAGCACCATTTTGCATTACAGGCTAAGGCCCGAGCAAGCGTAGCATAAGGCTGGGATAGAGCGTATCTATGGGTTTATAACTCTGAATGTCCCGCTCTACGTCAAACAAAAGAGTGAGATACATATAGCAGTACCTACGAAAAGCAAAAGCTGAGCTTCAGCTGCCTTTTTAGCCTGGCATATGGCAGCTCCATTACATAATGCAATGCAGCTGAGTTTATTTATCGAAGACTTATATCATTCGTCTGAATGAAACCTGTCTGAAGGTGTGAATTGGCTACCAGCTTCACACCAAAGATAACACCTCGCCAGTTAGGTACGGTCGGCCACAGTCTAGGATACCCCATGGTAGCTCTTACAGCGCGCGGCATAAGGGCGCCAATCGAACAAAAAGGGGTATCCTAGCGTGTGGCCGACTGTAAGAAAGAGGTGGAACTGCGTAAAATCGTGCGCCGGAGTCGATAATATGGTGTTGATAACAAATCGATCACGTTTCGTAGTATTGATATAATGGGTAGCTACAGCGACATGCTAAGATAACCCTTTTTGTTCGAAAGACTCACTTATGCAGCGAGTGGTAAGAGCTACCTTGGGGTAACCAAACGTATGGCTGATAATACCTACTTCGCTATTGTGCTATTGTCACTTTGACAAACTAAAGGCGAAATAGTTTGGAGAATGATTTTCATAAAAATAAGTTATCACAATAATTTATGTGCTTTTACATCTTTTTTTTTTCTTATAAATATTTTTAACAACGATAGGCGGCCCAAACTCAGCAGATAAACGTTTTTAAGGTTTCAGCTGAAATAAATTTGTAAATAAGCTGTAAATTTATATGCATTGAATAAATAAATAAAAAAAAACAGATTTCTACTATACCTACCTAGAAATCGCGAATTATTTCTTCAGACATTAAACTGCCACTTGAAATGCGTGAATCACTCTTTGTCCAGCAATTATCTACTATGAGATGTCGACATAACATACCTAACCTACTATGGTAGTAATCATTTCATAAATCGCTATGACTGCAAGCTTATGAATATGGTGAAAGTTAATTGTAAGTTTGTATTTCTACATTAGAGAGGACCTCTCAAAATGAGCCAAAAAATAATGTCGTGCAAACAATTGCCATCACACATTATGATTGCGTCATTACTGAAGCTCCCACAGCGCAATGGCGTGTCGATGTGTTCCTAGTAGAAGGACAAAACCGGGTTTTCGTCGGTTCTCTCCTACAACCAGCGAACGAATCCTCTAGAGTAAGAATATTTCTTGCTGTACTAGAAAAACATTAAAAGGCAGACAGCATTAATAAATCCCAATTGAAGCCTACAACTGGGAGCCTATCGAGGCACCATTGCGTTACAGACTCAGGCCCTTGGTGGCTGGTGCTATTTGCTGCGCCCTTGGTGGCTGTAGGAAGAGCATCATTTGACGCGCCACTGGAAGGCCGCGCTTGGGCCAAGGCATGAGCGCAGCGGGCAGCTGAGCGACAAGCGGGGAGCAAAGTGCGTGCCTGAGAAGGTTGGGGCTTTTTGCACCGAGACGCCGTAACTTGTGGGGACTCTGCGAGTGTGATGGGAACCTTTGGGTCGGATATGTCTCGGAGCGGTTTGCTAAGTAGACTTTTTTTTTTGTGTGTGTGTGTGTGTGTGTGTTTTGTTTTGAAATATTTTGTAATCATGACATTTTCTAGTAATAAATAAAGTTCTTTTAATTTATCGTCATATTTTTGCACATACATCGTCATCTTATGAATGAACTTTTGATTACTAGGTGACGATTAATTATTTTATCGACATTTCATTAGTCCAGTTTGTACAACCTTTTTTTTAGACCAACCAAGATTTTGCCCAGCTAGTGGGATACGTACCCTTATACAGGCTGTTTAACATATTATCCGCCACTTTAGTCCATATCAGTTGGTAGATTTTGGTTATACTTTTGCATCCTTTGAAAGTGTATGATTTAGCCCACTCACTTAATTAGCGATTTACTCGACAGACAAACTCTGACTGTGGGAAACTGTATCGGTGGGCATTATACATATTTGCCCACTCTTTACCGGTAGAATAAAATGAAATTACATCATTGTTCAAAGCGTATGGAGTGTAATTTTTAAGTTAATTTTCTATTATTATTTATTCGTAAAACATTATTCAGAATTACTTTTTGTTTTTTTCTAAAGCACTAAACCCGTGCTAGGGAATATTTTAAACATTTAAATAATAACTTTTTGTTTTTTCTAAAGCACTAACCCGTGCTCAGAGATGGGCGATGGATTTTTGCCTTTCTGCCCAAGCGATTTTAATCGGACAGAAAGGGTTTTAATCGGGCAGAAATGGATTTCTGCCCATTTCGGCGGGCATAAATGAAAATTCACTACAAATTAGTTTTTTGTATACAAAACCCAATTGGGATAATATTATGTGACGAAAAAGGAAAGAAAATTGGTTGGGGTGTAGTGTAAGGGGCGCTATGGGCCCAGAACTTAGAAGTTTCTTTACCAAAAAAAAAATTTTTTAATATTTTTATCGGAGACCTGTTGAATTGGTCCTGGAGAGCAAAAAAGGTCTGAAACTTTATGCCGAGAAATGCACCGTTTTTGAGTTATGTAATTTTTTTTCAAAGTCTCATAACTCGTAAACGGTGCGTTTCCCGGCACCAAGTTACAGGAACATTTTTGCTTACTAGGACCTACCCAACCCGAGTTACTGGTTTCCCGACGCCCGCCAATAATTTTCAGTTTTTTATTTTTCAAGACCTCGTAACTCGAAAACGGTGCGTTTCCCGGCACTAAGCTATAGAACCTTTTTTGCTTCATAGAGCCTACCCAATTAATTTAAGTATTTAAGTAAAATAATAATTTAATTTCTGCCCGACCTTTATTAAAAATGCCCGGCGTTTATTGGGCAGAAATGGATTTTAACCCAGCGGTGGATTTTAACCCGGGCATTTACCCATCTCCGTGCTAGGGAATAATTTAAACATTTATAATAAGTTGAAAAAATTCACTTGCACGTTATGCGAGAGGTTTGCGGGTTCAAGACCTGTCCCGAGTGAATTTTTTCAACTTATTATAAATGTTTAAATTAAAAATATTAGTTGAAAAAATTCACTCGGGATAGGACTTGAACCCGCAACCTCTCGCATACCGTGCAGACGCTCTACCAATTGAGCTACCGAGTCAAGTGACTGTCGATGCGAATTTCTTCAACTAGTCTCCGTCTAATGGACGGGGGGCTGCACCTGGTGTGATTAGTATTGAATTGTTTGTGAATTGGTAGAGCGCCTGCAC
The DNA here is from genome assembly GCA_949319315.1 of Zelleria hepariella. Taxonomy (NCBI): domain Eukaryota; kingdom Metazoa; phylum Arthropoda; class Insecta; order Lepidoptera; family Yponomeutidae; genus Zelleria; species Zelleria hepariella. Next base: position 32,112,810 of record OX439380.1, on the reverse strand, counting down.
GGTATGCGAGAGGTTGCGGGTTCAAGTCCTGTCCCGAGTAAATTTTTTCAACTTATTATAAATGTTTAAAATTATTCAAAAGAGAAACAAAAGAGAAGTACCTACATCAAAAGAAAAGTGCATTTTGGTGCATTATTTTCCAAAAGTGTCACAAGGAGGTGGCACAAAATTACCTCATCATTACAAAACACCAAAATGACACCGAGTAGAAGTTCCTGGCGTAAATTGGTGATAATAAAGCTTGAAATAGCCCAATTTAACTGCATTGTTAGTATTTTGTAATTCTCATACCTACCAGAAAACAAATAGCCTATTGGCTAGAGTATTTTATTTTTATACATATTTTGATAAAACAGAAACATGCTGTGGGACAATCAACAAAGTATGTAATGTAGGCAGTATATGAATGATTGTAAAAGTCAACGGATGGGTCAACGGATGGGATGGCAGTACCTTGGACCAATTTTATTGAACCATCACGAATTAATAATCATGTTTGTTTTGGTATTTGTTTTCGCAAGACTTGCGATAGTATTGTTTTAAAGTTTTGTATTATTTTGTTATGTACCTATGCAAGTACACACAACACAAGATTTTCAACATATTTAATAAAGGCGCGTTTATTCGACACTAATTCGACGGTCATAAGGGCCCGTTTTCAAAGAACAAATTCAAAGCAGTTTATAGATGGCATTTACAGGCGTGGCCATAGAAGAACCGGAATACGGCTGTCAAATATCGCTTAGTACAGATTAATTATTTTGACAGTCGCATTCCGCTTCTTCTATGGCCACGCCTGTAAACGCCAGCTATGAACTGCTTTGTATTTGTGATTTGAAAATGGCTCATTATTATGTCATTTGACTTTGACTTTGGACCACAAAAGCCAATTACAATTTCCACACGTGCGGATTCTATTAATGAATGAAGAGCTGAATTATTTTACGACTTACTTAGCGGTAGAAAGGGAGACCTAATTTAAAGACAGATAGATAGATAGAATACAATAAAGTGTACATAAAAAAACAGGTATTTACATAGAATTTTCTTACAACTACTTATTAATGGATATACGATGGGCGGCCTTATTGCTAAAAGCAATTAAAGACGTGGTGAACTGCACTTCACAAAATAAAAAGACCTTTGCATCTAAGTACGGTCGGCCACAATCTCAGATACCCCATGGTAGATCTTATCGCGCGCGGCATAAGGGCGCCAATCGAACAAAAAGGGGGATTCTGAGACTGTGGTCTACTGTACCTAATGAGATGATTTATACAGTGATACCTTCACTCACACTGGATGGGTGAAGAGACCACTCGGCGCTGCAGTGCCTGGGACATTGTTTTTAGATGGAGTAGGCTTGCCCAGTACCTATACCATCCTGACAGCTTAGTCGGCCTAGCCCACAGGAAAGTCAGGTCAATAGTGTGGAGCCAACTAATCACCGGGTTTTTCTCACAATGTTTTTCCTTCACCGTTAGCGAGTGGTTTTGCTACTTCAAATTCACAAATATACGTGTAAAACCTAATGTTAATCCACGTGAATAAAAAGTGCTCGTAGCCGGTGAACGTGCATGGAGAGATTAATTAATGTGGATGAAGCGCAAGAGGTAATGTCCAAATGGAAACCACAGCAGAAGAGACCAAGAGGCAGGCCCAAAAAGTGTTGGATTGACTGCATCGAAGAAGACCTCAGAAAGATGGGCAAATACACCAACTGGCGAAAAGAGGCAAGGGCCAGAGACAATTGGAGATCTACTGTGGAGGAGGCCAAGAACCACAAAGGGTTGTAGCGCCAAAGGAAGTAAGAAGCGCAAGACGTGTGTCAGGTTCGTGGGAAAATGGTAACCTAGCCTATTCCTCCAGGGTTCAGGATACTGGCGTAAGATCTACAGGGTGTTTCAGAAAGGCCCTGTGACTGAAAAGGGTGCTTTAGCATACCAATACAAGCAAATTTTACTATGGGGGACCAAGTGCGAAAACTATAATTCCTAGTTTATTATGACGACATTTGACGTACATTGACTTTTTTTTGCAACCTTTTTGGTACCTATTTGGCTACCCAATGTACACACGACAGCACGTCAAAGTGTACATTTTTGTTGTAAAGTCGCCCAACACAACCGAGTAGAGTGCTAGCGTGTAAAGGTCGACGCGCTGTCGTATGTACATCGAATTGTCATTATCAGTTTTATGAAATCGCCCACAAAAAGTGAGCCGGTAGATTCCCATTACGGCGTATACACCGTGGAATTTTAGTGGTTTTAAAGCCGAAGGTATTTAGTTGCACTCGTGATTCTGAATTTCTGAGCCAAATTCCAAAATTTTACTTCAAAACGAGCGAATAAAAAAAACACTTCCCAATACAAACGGCTATCGCCAATCGACACCATTTGTATGGAGAAGTGAATTTTTTTTTCGCGCGTTTTGGAATTAAATTTTATAATTTGGCTCAGAATCACCAGTGCAACCAGTGCTTCGGCTTTAAAACCACTAAAATTCCACGGTGTATTCAATTCATGACCATCAATGGAAGTCCTCCATTTTATGAATGAACTGATAGTGCGGCTGCGCGTGCGTGCGTACAGACAGACCGGTCCATTATATGCAAATAGGGGTTTATCGCAAAATCGTCTTAATTGCCACAGATAATAGGGTCGGAAAATCGTTGACATCCTGCATGTTGCTACACAGGTGGTTAGGCTTCATACAGGCTCAAGACTGTAGGAAGTGTTTGTGTTTTGTTTTGAACTGTTCAGCGTTGCTATGTTGTTAAGAATAATGAAAAGAGAACTATTTTATTGGCGTGCATCAAAAATCAATGAAAAAAATATCTCTGTTAATCTAAAAAAAAAAAAAAAAAAGACCTTCACGCTACTTTATTGCCTTCACGCTACTTTCGTTGAATCTTAACATCATTGTTTTCTTAGGTTTGCAAATAATTAAACTACATTTTTTTTACATCACTGTTCTTCATAGCGTCCGCCAGACTTCAACGACATTCGTATTCGATCTCAAGGTAAAAAGCACAGCTAACTTTACAGTCTACATGCAGCCTTACGCTAACAAGGTGGTTTCTATTAATTCCATAAGAATTGCATAATGATTATCTGCAGATCTGCACAGATACTTACTATTCGTGACCGGTTCTAAACTAAGGCCTTTGCATCCACGTAATGAGATGATTTATATACAGCGTCCAGTGGCACCTTCACTCACACTAGATGGGTGAAGAAGAGACCACTTGGCGCTGCAGTGCTTGGGAGATGGACATATATCCGAATATGCACCCAAAAATGGGTAGATAACTGGGTATATATACCCACTTTTTTTGGGTAATATACACGGTTATCTACCCATTTTTGGGTGCATATTCGGGTATATGTCCATCCCTGCCTGGGAAATTGTTTAAGACCGGCCACATACTGTCGGAATTAAATAAATAAATAACTAATAAATGATATTTTCCGTAACGGAAAAACGAATGGGGATTCCGAACGCAGCAACTGCATACAAATATATGATAATTCCGGACGGAAAAAAACCGAATGTGTCTGGTAGGCCCATATGCATAAGCAGTTACTGCGTTCGGAATATCGATTCGATTTTATTCCGTCCGGAATTCCGTCTGTATTTGGCTGGCTTTAGATGGAGAATTCCGGAATACTAAACCGGTTTTGAGGACTAGCAACTGTGCGGATTTTTTTACAGAATAAGCACACTCTTCCGTCGTATCTTGCGTTGTTTTACGACCATTAGACGGACAGTACAACTGGCAAGGTCTTGGAATAATTATTGTTTTAAAACGGAAACGGATGAGTGGCATGAAGCGGGACTGAAGTGCACGCCACTGCGATGATGCGATGACACTGACAAGTGATGTGACGAAGTGTCAAATGGGTAGATATAACACGTGTTGCTATGGAAACACAAGCTTAGTGGGTCTTTTTCTACTAGCGCATCATATTTTTATTAATTCCATCATGAATTTCATCCAAAATGTAAAATCATTGTCAAATGGAGTACCTACTTATAAAATGGATGATAAAACAAACTTACCCGAAGTTGCCTTTGTCCGAAAGGAAATACTAAGTACTTCTAGTAGTTGTCATTTATCATTATTCTACCCAAATAGTAAAATAGGCCGCCAATGAAAAAATTTAACAGAAATAAGGCCATATTTGACTTGTACTGTGGGATTAATTAGTAGGTTCTAGGATTTGGAATCTAGGCCTTAGGCACAATACTTAGGTCCTAAAAATAGTTAAGCCCAGGGACTTTCATTTGACGGCTCGTTTTTAGCAAAAAACGCATCCAAAAAGAAGTATTTTTTTAAAATGGCGGCGCTAGTGTGCCTTCACCTTATCACCTTAAAACAATACACTGAATTACACAAGCATTTTCTCGTATTCGTGAAGAGATACAGTTTTCTTTCTAAACTGGTATGATAAGTTCGTTTAGATAGGTACATTTAAAACCAAAAAGGGTGGTTAAATTCTAGTAGCCAATTCTAATACAAAATGTGTTAGTTTAAGCTGTACCTACGAGCCTCATTCATGTGGGGGACTTGTAAGAAAGTACCAATCGCGTACTTTTTTCAAACTCCTCTCGACACGAAAAATGCTTGTGTAATGAGCGGATTTCAAGGAACAAATTCAAAGCAGTTCATAGATGGCGCCTTACAGGTGTGGCCATTGAAGAACCGGAATACAGCTGTTATAATTAATCTGTGCTAAGCGAAATTTTACAGCCGCATTCCGGTTCTTTTATGGCCAGCCCACGCCTTTAAACACCGCCTATGAACTGCTTTGAATTTGTTCTTTGAAAACGGCTCATTGTAAAACAATAACCAAAAAGGTAAAATTTAATGAATTATTCTAACAATACTCACTCTTTCTTATTATTCACCACAATGACTAATTTCACCTTGCGAGGGCCCTTGGTCATCTTGCAAAGCTCGTTGCCAGAGTCCGCGGGGCCCCTCAGGATTTTCAGCAGTGGAATGTTTAGGCCTTTCTGAGCCCGTGCCTGGAGCGGCGGCGGCCCACTGTCAACTCATCGTTGCCCCACTTTTATCTTGCACTTCTACACATCGTCACACGTCAGTCTGTGGTCGGTCTATCACACAAGTTTTGGCAATGCTGCACCGTTTGTTTTTTCACTGGCTTTGTTTTTCTTTTTTTGTAATACTGGCCGGTTTTGTTGTGCACTTGTTTTTTTTTATATCACTGGTGGGTTATCTGTGTTGGGAATTCGAGTCGCGGGATTAGCTTTTGAGTTTTGATTGATGTTCGAAGGCTGACGAAAGTACGTAAATGTTTTTAAATACGTCCTAATCGCGCTCGGGCAATGATTTTGTGTGTGGAATCTTATCGGGTCTCTTTAAGATTACCTATTTCATAATTAAATTCGAGCTGCTTAATTTTTGACGCAATAGATAAGGCCCGAAGTGTATTAGCAATTAAGATAAGTGAAGTCAAAATACTAGTAGATAAAAGTATTTGTGTTTTGTTAGGGTACCTAATTGATCTTGATGTATCGAAGCTTCTAACAATGCTCTTAAGTTGTTGCTGCAGTAAGTTGCTCTACCATCAATGGAAACAATAGGAAATAAACACATTTCAGCTGTCGATGGACTATATTTATGGTGATTTGCACCATGTAAAAGGTGCTACATATTTTAATTTGTGTTGTAAGTAGGTATCCAAATCCAAGTGTTGTTGTTGATTAAGAGTCCACCGATAATATTAGTTAAAAGAGAATAAGTATTATTTTCGCCATTCTGGCATTGAGTGTACCTACATTACGGCAAATAGTACAAAAATATTAAATAATAAAACAAATGACCTTGTCAACACTAAGAAGACATAGCAACGAGATATAAAAAGAAAATCCTTTACACCTTATTACACAATGGCGTAACTAAAGAATGTGGACAGAACAATCTTACGTATTAGTACACACTGATACGCATATACAATAAATAAATATTTACAGTCAACGACACATCCAGATAAGCTTTTTTCGCACTTATACCATTCGTAATAAGAACTGTGGCAAAAGAAATCGTGACTGTTGCTTACACCTCTTGGAAAACCATCGTCACTATACATACTCGTATTATATTATTATCTGGCGACGTTTAATAAATATTTCAAAATGGCGCCCATGTAGGTAGGTATACCGCTCTTTGCATTAGATCATTTTTCACAATTTTGCTCATAAGTACGTATGCTTCCTTCTGAATCAGAATCAGAATCATTTTTTTTTTATTCAATATACCATTTAATAAATAAATTATTTACATTGAACGTCAAAATATTATCTATAGTAAAAAAAAAGTATATAAATCAGATACTTATTACTATGTAATACTGAGTATCTAGCAACATTTTTTCTCCAGCTTCACTAAACTCAAATTTTTTATTCGAGTCCACGGAATGACAGTTGCTACAAAGGCTTTATCTGACAGTTGCATACTAGCGACTGTCATTCCGTGGACTCGATTTAAAAATTAGAGTTTAGCTCTGATCGTTCTTGGAGAAGAAGCATGTTCTGAAAGAAGAAAGAGAGGTAGAGCGAGCGTGAGAACTTTCAGGGATGCGTCTAATTAATATGGGTATTTGTATACAGGGTAATTTTTAAATGGCTTTATTCCTGAAACACGTAAACTTCTAAAAACAACTTTTGTTCGATACTTTTTATTTATTGAACGTTTCTTATCCTTTAAAAGTTTGCATTTGTATGTATGGTCGGCCACAGTCACAGAACTCACAGATACCCCATGGCAGCTCTTACCGCGCGCGGCATAAGAGCGCCAATCGAACAAAAAGGGTATCCTAGCGTGTAGCCGACTGTACCATTTCAGCACTGGCGCGGTTTGGTGCCACCTCTCCAGCCTCTCCTATTTTTTCTGGGTTTCAGTCCCGTCCATCTAAAGGTTGTCTGGAAAATATCCCTTTTAGCGATAAGACCGAATTTTATTTTATGAACTTTTCTGTAAAATACGTGTACAATGTGGTGTATTAAAAAATTCTGTATCCATTTAACAAATGGCGATCGTTTTAAAATTTCAGGCAATATTAAACAATTATTTACAGTGGGTCAAAACCCAGATCCCAAACCATAACAACGAGCCCCACTATCTTCGAGCTACGCGCGCGGCGCCTAATCACGTCAGGACGCGTGATGAATGATGATGCATGGTGACAACGGCCCTGATTCCACGATTACGATAGCGAGTGCGATAGCGTGATAAGGCGGTCACCCAGACGACGTCGCAGTGAGGAGTTGAGCTGGTTTGTTCTACAGGGTGCACTCTAAGTCGATAGCGGAACTTTAAGTAGGCTGTCTACTGATCAATACAAACAACTTGTACTAGGTGGCGACAAAAATGGAGCGAAAAAAATATCTGCTGTTTCATACATTTGGCGCAGTACTGAGTCAACCTTTTGTATGGAACAGCTGATATTTTTTTCACTCCATTTTTTTCGCAACCTAGTACAAGTTGTTTGTATTGATCAGTAGATAGCCTACTTAAAGTTCCGCTATCGACTTAGAGTGCACCCTGTAGATAGAAAAGAATATACTATACGAACATACTAAATTCTAAATTTTATTCTTAATTTTAATTCATAGTGTGTGATCTCTTAAATTTATTAGTGATAAGAATTTGGTATTTTCTATGGATTTTACTAAGATCCTGAAATAAAATTATACAGTACATTAGGGGGGGCGTCCATAAATTACGTGAGATGTTTAAGGGGGGGAGGTAATCTTACGTTGGAGAGAGGGGGGTTTCGGCAAATATCACGTGAGATTGGGGGATGGGGGACGGGGTTGAATAAAATCTCACGACATCTCACCAGGGGCTCCAGGGGGGAAGGGTCAGAAAATTTAAAAAAACACTTCACGTAATTTATGGACGCCCCCATATACTGGTAGTTCACCCCGAACTGTGAACCCGCGAAATATAACTTTTTGCTAACACTCTATTCGCGCGGGCGCACATTTCATATAAACGAAATGTGCGCCCGCGCAACAACCACATGTCTCGGTAACCTCTCAACCGATTTGACTCATGGTGGTTTTTCATTACCAAATTTCAGGACGATCCAACGTTTACGCAAATTGTTGTTGTTGTGGAACGAACATTCATGCATAGGTACATATACGTACAATACAAACAAACGCCAGATTGTTCCAGTCGACTCGGGGGACGTCTCCCGCTTCGCTCGCTCGTTCAACAAGGAAAAACTTGACTAAGGTACAACGGCCTTTGCACTACGTAATGAGATGACTTACACAGCGCACCTTCACTCACACTAGATGGGTGACCACTCGGATGCTGCAGTGCCTAGGACATTATTTTTTTAGATGGAGTAGGCTTGCCCAGCATCTATACCATCCTGACAGCTTGGTCGGCCTAGCCCACAGGAAAGACAGGTCAATCCGTTAGCGAGTAGTTTTGTACTACAAATTCACAAATATACGTAACTTTGAAATTAAACAAAGTCATAGATACATGCCCGCACCGGGAATCGAACCTAGGACCTCTCGCTTCAGATTCAACTGTTCTACCCACTAGACCACCACCGCTTCTGTACTTAAACTTTAATTTTTAATTCGCGTCCACGGAATGACAGTTGCTATAAAGGCTTTATCTGACAGTTGCATACTAGCAACTGTCATTGCGTGGACTCGAATTTAAAATTAGAGTTTAATTTATCGCAATGGGAGATTCCTGAAAAGTTGCTACGCAAACTGCTATAATAAAAGTTGATTAAAATTACGTAAAATTATTAGGCGTACGTCATAACATTCATAACGTAGCTAGATAGAGATCGCTCATCTTGAATGAGTCATGCTGCTGTCGTAATTACCAATGCGGTGTTGATGACTATGCATGCACAGTATAAAGTGAAAAGCATGAAATAATTAACGATAACAAGTATTCACAAAATGCTGTGTGGCGAGACTTGATTTTCATTGACGAGTGTACTTACGAGTATTCTGAAACTTAAACTTTCGTAAGCACTACTTAAATATTTATGCAACGTGTTATAAAACATCCTAACTCTTTTTACAGGGTGTAACCTTGTGGTCAACAGGATGTCAAATCTGTAAAAAAAAGTTGAAAAAAAAACAATTTTTATTTTATAACCTCAAAATTGAAAAAAAATCATAACTTTTTTGTTTTTGGTATTAGCTCAAATTTTAAAATATGTTTGTGTGTGTTGGTGCATTTACATAGCTTTGAGTTGTTAAAACATTGTGAAAGTGAATGAAAACAATATTTAAAAAATACTTTTCTCCCGCCACAGCGTTCACATTTTATTGGAACGTCATAAAGCAAAAAAAATATTTTGGTTGTGATCCCTATCACCGGGTGCTATTACCCTGTAAAAAGAGTTAGGTACTTTTGTAACACCTTGTATAATATTGTCGCAAAGATGTATTTTTTTATATTTTTACATCATACGTGACTGGCCGGACCATCAAGTCCCTTATTGTAGTCCTTGTCCATTCTAAATTGACGCTTTGCTCTACATAACGTAATAGAGTTCCAGTGGCCAACTTACGGTAGACAAGGCAAATTAACACCATAGTAATAGTTTCATACAATGTTGTGTATGTTAAGTTGATTGTTATTCCGCCTTTGACAATGCTACGGTGGGTTAAGTGATTTGCTACGGGTCTTCGCGATTCTATGGGTTCCACGAAGGTTGTAGGACTTGAGACAATAGGGTGTGCCTACATTTAGCGAAGCTGGGTGTTGTCCCTTGTTATATATACGCACTTTTGTGCTGAGCGATGGCAGAAGCGTAGGTGTACCACATATCGTCACTAATTGTACCCACTATAATAGGGGTAGGAGTCAAACCCCTGGTAAAATCGCCGAATAAACCACCGAGTCACAGATTTTAAAGTAGGAATTTCTGAATACAAGGTGTTACAAAAGATGCTAACTCTTTTTACAGGCACCCGGTGATACCTAAATATTTTTTTTGCTCTATGACATTCCGTTGATTTTTAAATTAATAAATTGTGAACGCTGTGGCGGGAGAAAAGTATTTTTTAAATATTGTTTTAATTGACTTTCACAATGTTTTAACAACTCAAACCTATGCAAATGCACCTACACCTACAAACATATTTTTAAATTTGAGCTAATACCAATAACAAAGAAGTTATAAAAAAATTTCAATTTTGAGGTTATAAAATAAAATTTTTAGTTTTCAACTTTTTTTTACAGAATTGACATCCTGTTGACCAGTAGGTTACACCCTGTAAAAAGAGTTAGGATGTTTTGTAACACGTTGTATTAAAAAAAGGCAAACGTACACACGGTTATATAATACAGATTATAATCTGCAGAAACGTTCCAAAATCAATGAAATCGGTAGCAAATGCACGGTTCATAATTCTTTTCTAAAATATCCATACGTCAACACATCGTTTATCGGTCACCAAACCGGGTTTTAGTTTTGAATTGTATCAGAAATCAAATAAGCAATAACAATATATGGATAAATGCACAAAATACCCAGTTTGTAATGGCCCGTTTTCAACTGACAGTTAAAAGCTGAATTCAAAGCCATTGATAGATGGCGCTCATAGGCTTGGCCATACAAGAACTGGGATGTGGCTGTCAAACGCTTCATATCTTCAGATAAAGTGAAATTTGACAGCCGTTAAAAAGGGCTCGTTAGGTCGTTCCAATGATGAAGAAAAGACGAAGAAATGCTTTATCTTTTAACAGTTTTTTTCAAGTTTCATGAACTGACAGTCACTAAACCCGATATAATGGAGGAGTTATGTATTCACCTACGATCAATCACTTCGATAAACAATATTTTTAGGTGTTTTGTGAAAAACGTCTCTATCTTACCCACGATAACCTACTTTTCGTATTAAGTTTTTCAGTACTGAGATATGACGTCACAATCAATCCGTTGCTCCTAGCAACTAGATATTCTAGTCTAAGGCCTTTGCATCTACGTAGTGAGATGATTTATGCAGCTTCCAGTGGCACCTTCACTCACACTAGATGGATGAAGAGACCACTCGGTGCTGCAGTGCCTGGGACATTGTTTTAGACTAGACATTCTAGTCTAGACTGGCAGAAAAAATAAAACTAAGTCTCGACACAACTCTGTGTAAACTGATTTGAAGACGTCGGATTAATTGATTTAGGGTCATTATTAGTCTATACCCAACAGTGGGCACAGGTGGGCTGATGACGATGATGATGATGGATGATGACCTGGGGGTCTACCGGCTAAGACGAAGCCGATTACCATTGGCGAAAATCGAAGTTAAATTTTTGAAAAATGTACTGCCACCTAGTTCATTTTACTGCCACCTAGTTCATTTTACTGCCACCCAGTTAATTTTTCATAAATCGAACTTCGATTTTCGCCAATGGTAATCGGCTTCGTTTTAGCCGGTAGACCCCCGTGTCAGCACTGACTTGCCTCGAATTCGGAGTTAGTAACTGATCCAGTATAAAGCAGCCAGCTAGCCATTACAAAAAATATGTACAGGGTGTTAAAAGACCACCAACAGATCCGAAAGCCACGCATACTACCTCTAGACACCAAAACGAAGTACTTTTTCGATAAATTATTGCTGAGAAATGATTTAAGTTTTTTAGGTTATAATTTTGAAAAATATTGTATCACGCAATGGACGTGTAAAGCACAGAAGTCATATTACGCAAGCGTAGGTATAAGTTTATGTTACTTGAAGCTTGAAGTGCCGATGTTTAGAATACATTGCGGGATGCAATTTTAACGTCGTTTTTGTAAGAAATATTCATAATTTTGATATGGCTTCTTGAGAAGCTATGTTAAAAACTAAATACTGAATACATTTCTGCAAAAAATAATAATTTGAAAGTTCGACATTGAACCTCGTTATCACGGATACCGTTGATTTCCGAGGCATAGTTCCTCGTGCAATAATGTTCCTTATGATGAGGACAATACGTAGTTTCCCGCTTTGTTGGCGGTCTTTTAACACCCTGTATATTATGATTAAGAATATAGGGTACCATATCTGGGAATTTCTATGTTAAAAAGATCGCATAACCATACAAATCGTGATGTCATCCAACATGGATATCCAATATAGGTAACGATAAAATTCTTCGATAGACGGGTGACCAGCTAGGGGAGCACAATGTCACGATAAAAGTTTTATCCCAGCTATCGCCATCTTGCTTTTTCACCGCGTGAAGCGAGATGCCGCTACCCGATTGTGGGATAAAACTTTTATCTTGAAGTTATCCTCCCCTACCGACCTATTCTCTGATATGGGACATCACCATAATAATTCTTGACTAAAGAGGGAAAATAATGACTACTTTAATTGATCACACCTGGTGCCTATAATTCTGACCATTCATTATCAAAATCTTTATATTAGGACGCAATTTGTACGAATTTAGATTTATATCAAGTATCGATAACAGATATGGGCACGTACCCGGGTATATACCCACCTGTGGGTATTTACCCGATATGTACCCGGTAAATACCCGTATGCACCCGTTTGCTGGGTACATTCAATTTGTGATTTCAAGTATAATGAAAATTATTAAAATGACAAACAAAGTATGCCAATCAGTTGTAAACCATGTCCCCTACACAAAGTACGTCTTAGTAATTTTTCGTTGAACGCATATTTACAAAGTTATGCATGTTTTTGTGATTTCTTTGTATGAAAACGAATATTCATAAGGACATTTGTCTTATATTTTTATAGAATTAACAACCGGTATGTTTAAAAAGTACTTTGTCATAATTTGTATGACTAATAAAATAGTTTTTAATATGAATTTAACAATATTTTTTATTGATTAGGAACCAAGTGTCAAAAACTGATATTTACATTGAAATGGTAGACAATACACTGATGAAGTCAGGTCATTTCGGTCAAATTAAAATGCGAAGACGGGTCAAGTGTTGCAAATAACAAAAAAATATAATAATAAAGTATGGTTTAATGTTTGTTCTTCCCGAACAAAGAATAACTAAAACTTATTAAATTCGTTTATTTTATTTTGCAAATGGCATTATGCTCAAAATGCTATACGGTGAAATGTAAGTCGTCCAGCCACCTCATTACGTCCGAGTCAGCCTCATCGACACCGCCGCCTTGGATGGCGAACAGCGGGTAGTCGTAGTTGATGTGGAACATCGTCTGAACCCGCCCGCACACGCAACTCGGGTCCGACCCACAGTTACATTTTGTGTATTTAGCTCCGCACACCTTCGCCGTAAGACCCGGAATCTATTTATTTGAGTCCAGTGCTTTCTGGGAAGATGGAAACCTGGCACACGGATATCTGGCTCGGACTCGAGATGCTTGTTAGGCAGGTCCACAGATGTCCACTGATCCCGCCATTTCTCCATCAGTGTCGAAGGTCGTGCTGTGATGGCAATGTCATCGCCTACCATAAATGATCACCCGGAGACTTTTGGTATGTAACTGACGTAGACGTTGATAAGCGTAAGCGCCAGGACTAAGCGCTTACGCTTGGAGGGCGTCATAAAGACGATACGTGCGTTGCATTAAAAAAATATTACGAGCTCGTAGGGTAGTCCCTGACTGTCCCTGTTTCCAGACATGTTCCAGAGAGTTTCAAATGCTAAGCTGAGATCCACGAATACCGCCACTGTTTTGAGTTTCTTTTGGAATCCTGCTTCGATGTTAGAAGTTAGTACAAGCTCTTGGTTAAAGCAACCCTCAATTTTGGTGGGATTTTGACCGAACCGGGGTTGCATCAGAGAATTGCAACCATCTTGCCATACCCTACAGGCCCATTAACTCTTGTAGGACGACAGAACGCTGATGGAGAAATGGCGGGATCGGTCGCCATCTGTGGACCTGCCTAACAAGCATCTCGAGTCCGAGCCAGATATCCGTGTGCCAGGTTTCCATCTTCCCAGAAAGCACTGGACTCAAATAAATAGATTCCGGGTCTTACGGCGAAGGTATGCGGAGCTAAATACACAAAATGTAACTGTGGGTCGGACCCGAGTTGCGTGTGCGGGCGGGTTCAGACGATGTTCCACATCAACTACGACTACCCGCTGTTCGCCATCCAAGGCGGCGGTGTAGATGAGGCCGACTCGGACGTAATGAGGTGGCTGAACGGCTCACATTTCAGCGTATAGCATTTTGAGCACAATGCCATTTGCAAAATAAAATAAACGAATTTAATAAGTTTAAGTTATTCTTTGTTTGGGGTGAACAAACATAAAACCTTACTTTATGATTATAAATTTTTGTTATTTGCAAGACTTAACCCGTCTTCGCATTTTAATTAGACCAAATGACCTGACTTCATCAGTGCATTGTCTACCGTTTCAATGTAAATATCAATTTTTGACACTTGGTTCCTAATCAATAATAATTATTGTTAAATTCATATTAAAAACTATTATATTACTAACACAAAGTATGACGAAGTACTTTTTAAACATACCGGTTGTTAATTCTATAAAAATATAAGACAAATGTCCTTAAGAATAATAATTTTCATACAAAGAAATCACAAAAACATGCATAACTTTGTAAATATGCGTTCAACGAAAAATTACTAAGACGTACTTTGCGTAGGGAACATGGTTTGGAACTGATTGGCATACTTTGTTGTTAATTTTAAGTCACAAATTGTATATACCCAGCAAATGGGTGCATACGGGTATTTACCGGGTATATACCCAATGTACCCGGTAAATACCCAAATGGGTAGATTGGGTATATACCCACCGCCCATCTCTGATCGATAACGTAAATTATTGTGTAACATTGGACTTTCCGATTACAATTAATTCGTGAGAACTTAATTAAGGGGGCGTATCAAGGTTATTGTGACGTCTCATTGCAATCTTTAGATAGATACCTAAGTTTCAATAAAAATAAAGCTTCTAAGTACAGTCGGCTACAAGCTAGGATACCCCTTTTTTGTTCGATTACCGCGCGCGGTAAAAGCTGCCATGGAGTATCTATGACTGTTGCCGACCGTACATCTAAATACTTGTAATTGCAAATAAAAGCTTTTTACTTACTTCCTAACTATAAGATTGTATGCCATTGGACACTGTACTAAACTAGTGGTTCGCCCCGAAATGTGAACTCCCGACCCCATAACCCAGCAACGCCTCGACCGATTTGGCTCATGTTCGAACTTGAAAATTCCCTTTGCCTCATTTACCCGCCTACCCATGACGATCCGACTAAATTTACTCAAGTTATCGTCGAACGAACATTCATACATACATACTCGTAGAAAAATACATACATACAAACATATAAACGCCGGATTGCTCCAGTAGACTCGGAGAACTTCGCCCGCTTCGCTCGCTCGTTCGATCATCTCATTGCGCAGATGAAAATGCCTAATATGGACCTGAAACTATTTTTGCGGTACTGATAAGACGAGATGCGACGAACATTTAGCACATTGCCCTAGTTTTCTATTTGCACATTAATATGATAACTGCATTAAAGCAAACATGTTCACAACAAAACGCCTTTTTTACAGACGTAGGCAGGTGGGTTGGCAAGTATGGTCGTGTCATGGCTCCAACCTTTACAATGCCAATTCAGAGTTTTCAGTGAACAAGAAAAAATACTTAAAATATCAAACACTCGATTATCATCATACAATTAGGTAAAGAAGTCAACTGATTGCCATCAAGGGTTGTGTGTCTTTTTCCAGTGCATATGTGATATTCTATCGTCATTTGAAACCATAAATGATACACATTGGTATGCCAAAGTTATATTTTGTTCGCGAATTTTCGAAAATAGTTCAGAGATAGTTCGAATAGTTTAGAGAGTGGATGGACACGAAAGCGCGCCGCGCAGGCAGCGCTAAAATGGCACAAGTTTCAAACTTTTTAAGCTTAAGGGTGGACGATAGCAACGTG